>OX155969.1:1050000-2260931 GCA_944548615.1 Micropterix aruncella
ACAAGCTGGGATTTCCTTCGCTACTTTTTAAGTAGCTTTTACTAATTTTATTTTAAATAAAAACATCATCCTATAAACGGATTTCTTTACAAACCTTATCAAATATATATATATATATATATATATATATATATATATATATATATATATATATATATATATATATATATATATATATATATATATATATATATATATATATATATATATATATATATATATATATATATATATATATATGTATATATATCTTAATATATATAAATTACGTGTCACGTTGTTTGTCCGCGATGGACTCCTAAACTACTTAACCGATTTGAATCAAATTTGCACACAATGTGCAGTTTGATCCAACTTGAAAGATAGGATAGCTTACGTCTTAATTTATAGTCGCGATATTATTTTATTGCAATGTCTATTATTTGACATTCGCAATTATCTGTTAGTTCCAAACGATTTTAACAGATGGCGTTATCTATTGAGTAATCCATAGATGGCGCTGCTATGTTAAACCTACAAACGTCATAGTCGGCCAAGCGTTATTCTAAATTCAAAATATTGTGAAGGTAATACAGTGAAATTATTCCTGCTTTTTAATTATTTGTGCTTCATTGTTCAAAACTCTTTAATTAAAATATATACATGTAAGTATTATCACATAGTTATAAAAGTGGAATAACTGCAGTATAGGAACCTCTCTCCAATTTTTTTCATTTTAATGCTAAATCTGGAAGAAAATTGTATCGGTCGCTATAAATAAGCGAGATATAGGCATTCAAAGTTTAAATTTTAAAAACAGGCCAAAATAATATAATATAAAAATGGATGTTGGTATATCTGTATGCCCGTCTGTCCGAGATTAATAGACTCCGAAACCGTTTGACCGATCACCATGAAAGTTGGCATATATATGTATTTTTTCATGGTTAAGGTTTTTATATGTATCCGCTTTGTTGCAACTTTCAACTAGACGGCGCTGCAGCACACCAACTTCTATACTGCTCAACCGATCGCCATGAAAATTGGTATACATTGGTATTTGAGAACAGATATAACACGGGCAACGCCGGGTAATACCACTCGTAAATATATATATATATATATATATATATATATATATATATATATATATATATATATATATATATATATATATATATATATATATATATATATATATATATATATATATATATATATATATATATATATATATATATATATATATATATATATATATATATATATATATATATATATATATATATATATATATATATATATATATATATATATCTATATATATATATATATATATATATATTATCTATATGTGTATGTATATGTACATTTTGTGTATAAATGTGTATATTAGTTTAATATATATCTATATATTTATGTTAAATATGTATGCATTGTATTTATGTATTACTATGTATTGGTGTCGGCAAATTATTGGTGTTGAGTTTAATAATAATTTCTGTCTATTATTATTTATTTATTTATTTATTTATTTTTAGAAAAACCAACAGCTAATTATAATTAACAAAAAGACGGAGTAGGATATCAGAGAGCCAATTAAAGGTTTTCACGTTTAAGTAACGTTGTAGAAACATATGTGACCTTTCAATTAAAGCTATCGATTAAAAATACATCAAAAATTATTCAACAATTAATGCGAAAGAATTCACTGTCAGCCACTGCCTAGCTGAGTTAATACTCGTACAGAATAGATCAAATTCAAAGCGTTTAATCAAGTCATTGAAATTGTCACTTGTTCGCCACATAAATGCATTTTGCCTATTATATAGTTGGTACCAACATGAGGAACATGAAGAGCAGGGTTAAATCTATTGAGTTTGGAAGGAACACGGAGATTAATTTTATTTAGTAAGTCGGGACAGTCAATTAATATTATTGGAGGTGATTTTTAGCAAAAAGGTTAAGTCCGCGGTTTCACGGCGCTTAATCAAGGGGAGGATATGAAATTTCTTGCATAAATTGAAATAGTTAGATGAGCTGTATGGGATTTTCAGACGGAAGCAGAGATATTTTACGAACTTCATTTGAACGCTCGATTCTATTTATATATTTATCATAACAAGGGTTCCATACCTGAGATGCATATTCCAAGATGCTTCTGATAAAAGTGCAGTAAAGGATCTTGAAAGTTTTAGCACGGTGAAAGCAAGCTGCACTCCTCATGACAAAACCTAAAGCTTTGGAAGCTTTAGAAACAATAGATTGAACGTGATTATCGAACAGTAGATGAGAATCATGAATGACACCAAGATCTTTAACCACGCTGCATCTCTGCAAGGTCTGAAACTTTAATGAGTATGAGGATAGAGTTAATAGTTTTTTACGGGTGTAGGTGACAACGGTGCACTTGTATGGATTGAGGTCAATTTTATTAGAGAATTATGTGTGTATGTTGGAATTTTATTATGTGTGTATGTTGGAATAACTCTGTGTGTGTGTATTTGTATTATGCGAGTGTGAATGTTTAGAACTTTATTCTGCTATTTATATAACCGAATGTCATACCTGTCAGCTCGCGGAAAAGCGATATTCTAAGTGAAATATCAGCATCTCTAGATACGGACGTTTTTGCTCAGTATGCAATGGGCTAATGGCTATGGGTTTAACTTGTTTTTCCTGAGCGATTTATTGTAATGTATACCGAATAGCACAGCTATTCTTCTCTAAATCTTATTGTTTAAAATAAATAATTTTTAAAAAAACGTGTGGCACTCGGGGACTGCCGCGGTAAAGCTATTGCATAGCATTTGTAACAACTTATGCAATTATAATTATTTATTTATTTTATTTTTTCTGATATCAGATAACTGCGCTCTATCGGAAAACGTTGAAATTATTCCAAATCATTTGCGGCTGCGGTGCGATAGATAATTAAATTATCTTTAAAATGGTGCAGGTTTCATAATAATACGCCAGATAGTATTTGCGTAGTAGTCGTTTTTGTGTTCGGTTAGACCTAATTTCACAAATTAATTACACTATGTAATATAAACAAAATCTAAAATATTCAAAGCTAAGAATATTACGAAATTGTTCTTGTTTAACATGTATTTTTTTCGAATCGTAAGCAGTACTCGTTTAGACGTAATTATCAATTTAAAATCATTAATTTTCGTTAAGAAATTTCTTCATTCGGTCGCCGCGCTGGCCTCTAGGCCCGCGATAAAAGCTATGCATTCATGCGATTTAGCTTATTTATTCTTAAGTATCGAGCTTAGAAATGTATCCAAGCTATGTTAAATGGCAAAAAGGAGTATAATTGTCAATATTCAATCTCTCCGCAATAATGTTTGTTTGTTTGTTACTACTCTTTATTGTGAAATTTCACGATGGGCGGGTTTATTGTCATACGACCATATCTTACAACCAACCCTCTATGAAGTGTTTATATGTACGCGGGTGTGTAACATGTGTATCTTGTTTTTACACTTGATCGACAGAGTTGAAGTGCAATTCCGTTAATTTTATCTCAACGGAAAATGGTGACCCAGCCAGGAATTGAACCCGGGCAACCTAACCACTATGCCAGCGGGCCGTAAGCCATGTTTGTAATTAACTATATCATTTAAGTGTAAAAGTGTGGGGTGCTTTTCTTAGCATTTGTTTATGAACATAATATTTCATAACAATGCTTTTTGGAAACATTTCACTATGAATCATTATGGTGATTTTATTTGAAGAAAACGCGTCCAATACTCAAATAATATAGTTAATTACAAACATGGCTTACTTTAAGTCCCTTACGGGGTACAATACAATACAATACAATACAATACAATCAACTACTCCAGTAGATAGGCATTCCTACACTTGGATGCGTCACAAAATTAAATGCTTAAAATTGAATTATTTAAAACATAACTATCATGATAGTTGTCATGGCTGTAATATTATATTCAATATTACCTACTTACAAATTATCAAAATATACTAATGTCATTAAATGGTCTGTATAAATGGTCATTAATGGTCAAATAATAAAAATAGTCATGGTCTCTTACTTCGTTCAAGTCAGAATAATATCCTACGTATCCCAAAACACAAAACCACTTTTTTTCCTACTCCTTCTCCGTACATGCAGCTCGACTGTGGAATCAGCTTTCTTCAACTATTCGAGGCGCTAGCTCGCTGTTCACCTTTAAGCAATCATTGAAAAAGCACTTCCTTTCACAATAAATATGAATCATAAATTCTAACCTTTCCGTTATCCCCTCCCTTTCCTTACCTTATTTTTGCAGTTTATTTATTTATTTACTTATTTATTTATTTGTTAATATATCAAAATATGTAAGTATGTATATATACATACATACATATTTAGATACACACACAATGTATATTATATGCTATAATTTCAAAATTAATTTTAAGCTATAATTTTGTTGCCTACTCTTCTTTTCACACCAGCATGTTGGTTGACTGGAAGATATTGTTGTAGTGTAGCAATAAGTCCGCCATTGTACCTTATTTTTATTGTGCAATAAAGAGATCTTCATTCATTCATTCATTCATTTTCGTGTCGAGTCGAATTGACGGCTAAAGACCGCTCTTGGACGTGTCAAAATAATTGGGTTAGGTAGTAAGTTTCGTTACTACTCTTTACTGAACATACAATTAGAATTAGAATTACAATTACAATTACAATTTAGTTCTGCTCCAGTAGGTAGTCTTTCCTACACTTGGATGCATCTTTGCCTCTAAACTTTTAAATAATGTAATTAATTAAAGAATATTAACTATCATGATATAGTTTTGGCAGTATAAATTAATTTTAGTAAATTAAAATTGGTTTGAAAACCATTGATAAATAGAAAATAATCTAATAATCAAAATTGCTGATCAATAAAAGAGCTCAATGTCTGTAGTCATAATTATCAAGGCAATAATATGATGGTCATGAAAATAGATAAGGGTATACTAAAATTATCTAAATTTAAATTAATTGTCAAATGTAGCAATATAGCCGTCGTCGATAAAAATAAAAATAAAAATTACGCTCATAGGTAGTCAAGAATTAACTAACTTTATTATCCTATTTACACCTTTAGATTATTGTATACGCTGTATGTTTTCCGAAATTATTAAATAAATAGTCGTATCGGACCGTTTATATTTAGATAGATCCACATTCCGACCCGGTAGCGTTCGCCTATCGAAATAATATGCACCACATGTGCGGGTGGCGTGTTCAAGACGGTGGGTATATTGTATGGGCTGTACGGCGATAGTATGTAGCCTGTGACATTGCATCTTGGCCCCTTCTAACCCTGCCTCGAAGAGAGAGGGGGAGCCGGCCTACGGCGCTATTTAAGCCTCCGCGGTCGTAGACAGTCACTTCATAGTTCAACAGTAGCGAGTACTGAAAGGTTTACTCCTTCAGCAGCGCTACTTATCGTATCAATCGTGACCTTATCAGACGAGCAACATGAATCCTCTGGTGAGTTGATAACATCATTTTAATATAATTTTGGCAGCTGCTTAATTATTATTTTTTGTGTATTAAATTAATCATCATCTGTCATGCTAATTATATCAAAATTTATTTTACGTCCTTTTGAAATTAAATAAATGCCATGATCTCGCAAATGCAGTCACCCGGAACGGTTCCACTGTTCACCTTTACGCATTGGTAGTTGGCGCTCGTGGCCTACCAGCCTTATCTCTGCGTCACCTCTCTAAATATCTCTGTCACTCCAGGAAAATGATCAACAGCTTCCTAGAAAAAATCTAATTCCACGATTTCCGCATCTCAAATGCTATGGCTTCGAAAGAGGAATGGATGGGTGGTAAGGTTAATGCATATAAATATAAATAAA
Organism: Micropterix aruncella; assembly: GCA_944548615.1. Lineage (NCBI taxonomy): Eukaryota > Metazoa > Arthropoda > Insecta > Lepidoptera > Micropterigidae > Micropterix > Micropterix aruncella. The sequence goes on from OX155969.1 coordinate 1,055,859, forward strand.
TAAATAAATAGATAAAAAAATTGTCATACGATAATTTCTTACAACCAACCCTACTATGAAGTGTTTATATGTACGCATGTGTGTAACACGTGTGTCTTGTAGAAGTCTTATGAAGAAGTCTAGATGCGGTTTTCGTAGGGAGGCCTTAAGGGCTCTCTAGACGATCAAGCATGCTTGTCAAGCATCGCGTCGCGGGATGGGAGGAGATCGTAAACCGCAGGAAATTGCAAATATATTTTTTAAATATTTACTAAAAATGCCTAATTTTGTAGTTTTATACAACGGTTTTTTTATATCACGTCATTCAACAATCAATTACGTCAAATTAACTTGACTCCCTGGTATAACCTACAAAATTAGGCATTTTTGGTAAATATTTAAAAAATATATTTGCATAATTCCTGCGGTTTACGATCCCCTCCCAGCCCGCGACGCGATGCTTGACAAGCATGCTTGATCGCCTAGAGAGCCCCTTAGGCCCTTAGACCACTGAATCTCTAATTGCAGAAAGGGTACGACTGCCTTTTTTTTTAATACTGGACATACGAAAAACAGTGTACTGAAAAATATTCTTAGATAACCCTTTTAGTAGAAAATGTATTAGTAGATATTACATTTTTGTTTTTTTACTTTAGCTCAGAATTGAATCATGTTAATCTATATATATATATATATATATATATATATATATATATATATATATATATATATATACATATATATATATATATATATATATATATATATATATATATATATATATATATATATATATATATATATATATATATATATATATATATATATATATATATATATATATATATATATATATATATATATATATATATATATATATATATATATATATATATATATATATATATATATATATATATATATATATATATATATATATATATATATATATATATATATATATATATATATATATATATATATATATATATATATATATATATATATATATATATATATATATATATATATATATATATATATATATATATATATATATATATATATATATATATATATATATATTTTGATATATATATATATATATATATATATATATATATATATATATATATATATATATATATATATATATATATATATATATATATATATATATATATATATATATATATATATATATATATATATAGTAACAACTAAACGACTTTCGAACAAGTAAATTAAATTTAAATACCTCTAGTCTTAAACCTCACATATACGTCTATTAACAAAGTAATATATATAAACAAAACATATGCATTCAACCTGTTGCAACATATGTGCAACATTGTAATGCAGTTGTAGCAAATGGTTATGTGTAGCTTGGGCCATAAGATCCACTGTGTTTTTAGGTCGGCATAACTCACGATTAAGCTCCTATTCAGTAGCCTCCCCGAGCGAGGGGAAGGACTCTCGCGTCCCAGGCCTACACGCTTGTGGAAGGGGGAAGGTCCTCTGGCGCTACTGGACGGTTTGCACACCGTGCGGCATCAGCCAATCGGTTGTGTATTCTGAGTAATTACTGGAGTGCAGAGGCTATGGAAATATACTGCTTCCTAAGCAGCGGGGGTGGATGTTGACCTGTTGTCATGCCACTCTTGAAACGCCCTGTCGGCCACCCGATCCCGATTGGTACGACCGGCAAAGGACGGCCAGGTGCGCGATAAATTCACATTGAATTACCGCGCAAGCGACTTCGGTCCCTTAACCAGTCGGGAGAACGAGGTATCCTGAAGGTTAATTACAGACGGAGATATCCTGCCAAAACTGCTATCCAAGGGGTGAGGTGGCCCACTGGGTTACCTTCCTAGTGCCTCGCCGTAAGGCGAGGTTGTGGCTTTGCTGGGCGGTAGATTTGTATCGCGCTAAAGTCTTCTACGCTTATCTCACGGGAGACAGAACGATCATTGTCGTTAAAACTTCACGGGGGGACGGGTTCCCCCGTTGTGGTAGACATCTCTGAATGTTTCGGTGCAGTGTATGCAAAGTTCCACGCGTGTCTTTATTGTCTTATTTGTCGCTGCCAGGTGGGAGTTAATGGGCCCTTGCTGAGTTGGCCACAAAGACCCATTCTGTTCAGGGTTGGTCACACTCACGGGTCAACACCTATCCGACGGCCTCCACGCATGAAGTGCGAGCCTGGGTAGGACTCTGACCCTATGGCTAGTTTCCCTTGGGAATAAACCTTCTGGCGCTCCTGGATGGTCTGCGCACGGTGCGGCGTAAGCCAATCTACTGTGCACTCTGACTAACATCTTGCGGTGCCAACTACAACGGGCGAGCACGTCACCACAGGACGTTTTAACGATTATTCGTTCTATCGCCCTGCAGTGAGCGTAGAAGACTTTGGACAATACAATCCAACGTCTAGCTACGTCACAACCCGTGAGAGTCCAACGCCTTACCGCGAGTTAGCCAGGAATAAACCCGGCGGGCTCGAGATACTCGCGCCCTCACTTCCAATTGTGACCATATTTCTCCGGTCTCTCGATTGGTTCCGAGTTGGAGGTCGCTTGCGCGGTCCTCTCCCTTACGAAGCGGTGAAACGGTGTACGCCGAATCTATCGCGGACCAAGGCGTCCTTTGCCCGACTCTGAACCGGGATCGGATGGCCAATGGTCATTTCAAGAGCAGTCGCCGTAAGGTAGACAACCACCCCCGCTCTATAGGAAACAATACAATTCCCAGACTCCCCCGACTGCTAGTCGGAGAGCACAGTCGATTGGCTTGCGCCGCTCGGTGCGCAGACCGCCCAGGGGAGACTGGTTGACCCAGTGTCCTACCCAGGTTCACACCCCATGCGTGGAGGCCATCGGATGGGTGTTGACCCGTGAGTGTGACTGACCCTGAACACATGGGTCATCGTGGCCACCTCATCATGGGCCCATTAGCTCCCAACTAACAGTCGGGGGGTCTGGAAGCAGTACTGTTTCCTATAGAGCGGGGGTGGTTGCGGACCTTACGGCGACTGCTCGTCGCAGTCGCAGTAGTCGACGGGTTGTCGACTACTGCGACTCGCCCGCTGTATTCGACAACCCTAGTTGTCGATGCCAGGTTATATGCCTATAAGTTTGGGGAGGGTGGAATTTTTATTGACCACTCCTCTCAAAAAAATCTGCAAGGGACACGTCGGCGAATAAAATTATTTCATTGATAAATCAATCAGCCCTCGTAATTTAGATATACACCGCGCCACGCTTGTCGCTTTGATTTCCTTAGCCAGGCGTAACAATTGTTTAGCATAAATCCCCAAGAGCATAAAACACGGGCGTGAGCATAAAACATGTTGCAATCGCTCCAATCCGCAGTGTCCAAGCTCAGACAAAGACATAAGTGGCAGTGGCCAGCACGATCCGTTATGCTTCGAGCAGTAATGCTGTCGACCTGCTTTGCGAAAATTATCATGGGGCAGCTGACTGCCATATTTCCAACTCGGGTGGCAACATTGTTACAACTACAATGGGGCACTTCGAAAGTTTTGAGGAAAAATAAAGTGGTCTTACATAGTCTGACTATTTGTCGCTGGCCTTATATCCATTGATTTTCTTTCCATTGGGTACATACAAGTACCTGTGTAGTTAAAATAATATTCCTAATCTATAAATACTAAAATAGTGAAAATGAAAAACTCTATCAGACTAAATTAGCACAAATATATCAAAACATGAGAATTAATTATATGAGGCTAAATTAGCATTAGCATAACTATGTAGAAATATGTCCATATAATTAGGGTAAATCAAGCTAGTTAAAATAACTTAATTTAAGTTAGGATGTAAGTACACTGGTTTGAATAATTAAATTAATGTAATGATTTATTATTGTAATCGTTAAATTAAACAAAGTAAGATAGTTTATGTTATGTTGGTTATATTATGTGATGTTGGTTAGGTTATGTTATGTTAGGTTAGGTTAGGATGTAGGTATATTAATTTAGTTGAAAGTCATTTATTTATTGTCAATATTTATTCATATAAATCCAGCTAGTTATTATGGGGTTATAGGTTAGTTTAGATTAGGTTAGGAAGTTAGTACATCTACTTAACGAAAATCAAGCTATAATAGATAATATAAGTATAATAGGTAATATATAATATAAGTCACATATGAACACATTATTGTTAGTTACCCACTGAAAAGGCACTAACTAGCCACAGTGGGGACTGTGACACTTAATTTGTATCTTTTTTTTAAATAAAGACTACCACAAAAAAAGGCTACTAGGTACCAAAAAAAGTTGTCATTCTATAAAGAAAAGAGAATAGGTAATTCGTACCCACTTTAAAAGATTTTTTCTAACACTATGCGACATATAAACGAAAGTGTATTACAAACGAAAACTTAGTGTTCTTAGCGGATCCGTTCACCTAGGGGCTGATGGCCCGTCTGTGTTTCCTTAGGTCTCCTCAACTCTCGGTTCCTCTCCCATCCGGTAGCCTCCTCGAAGAGGGACTAACCTGAACGGGCCGCTGAACTCTGCCTGTGGCTGAAACCTACAGTCTTGGACAGTTGGGATCGGAGTTTCCGATCCGGGGGAACACCTCGGGCAAATCTAGGCGGTTTGCGTGCGGGGTTAGTCAATTGACTGTGCACTCCAGCGAATAACCGGGGGAGTCTGGAAGCGTACGTTTCCTAATTAGTGGAGTAGCTGTCAACCTGATGTCATCCGATCCCGTGTGATCTTGACGGGAAAAGAACGCCTCGGTCTGCGACAAATTCGAACTGAATTACTGCTAACGTCAGGTAGCCGCGCGCATGCGACCTCGTATCTGTGACCAGACGGAAGGATCGAGAAATCCGTCCAAATTTCGTAGTAAGGGCACTAGGTTGGTCCGCTGGGTGCACTTCCCAATGTCTCGCGGTAAGGCGTTGGACTCTTACGGGCTGCTGGCGTAGCTTGACTGTGGTTTGTATCATCCGCAAAGTCTTTACGTTTACTCCATATGAGCCAGAGTGGATCGATCTCGTTATAACTCTCTGTTGTGGCGGGTTCGTCAGCAGTTTACTACTGATGTCCGTAGATTACTACAAAGGTAAAGTATTGGTAAAAATATGAAAGGTACTGAGATTATCTGATTATAATCTCCATACAAATGAAGATTGAAAATTTTCGAAGCGATTGAATAACGAAGGTGGCAAAAGTAGGTACAGTATAGGTTAGTCCGAGTTAAAGGGGATTCGAGAGGCGTCATAACTGACTCCTCTCGAATCCCCCTTTAACCCAGATTAACATATACTCTACTTTTGCAACCCAAACGTTGCAATCTGGGTTATCCAATCGCGTCGAAAACTTTCAATCTCCATTTGTATGGAGATTATCATCAGATAATCGCAGAACCTTTCATATTGTTACCAATCCCTTTACCTCTGTCTTGCACAAGACAAGCAATCATGCTTAATGTCCTCAAAATTGGGCTTTTGCCCCAGGGCGATCGCTCATTGCTCGTGTATTACGTATACGTTCATCATGAAATTTTGCATTTAAGGTACGGTCATTTATTACCAGACCGGTGATTGATTTTAATCATTAAAATTTATTTATTTACTTATTTCCAAACTATCATTAAGCAGCCGAGTAGTCGATTGAAAATTTGGTTCGTTTAGTATGTTAATTAGGGCATGTGGGTTGATTTGTACGTCAGTCACTTACATCATTGCTGATCTTTTCTGACGCTATAGCTCCATCGACATCTAGGCATAGCAACTGGTCTTCTACCTGTAAGGGTTTCCTAAAGGGTTTCCCAAAGTTAAGATACAATAATAGTACTTTAATTTTTATAATTAAATAAAACTGATTCTATGAGCTCCACTGGAAAGATCCATCGAAGCAAAACAGAAAGTGATATTATTAACAAGATTTAATCCCTTTTTACAATTTGGTGATATTATTAACAAGATTTAATCCCTTTTTACAATTTAGTAAGTAGAATGTGCTATCGCAGTTGTCTGACATTATAAATAGGATAAAACGAATTTACCGCGTGAAGTTTGTAGCACCCGACGTTTCGGCGACGTTGCAGCCGCCGTTGTCCATGGTAGACTAAAGTATTGTCTCTCGGCGTCCGTTGTTCTGCGGGTAGGCGGCAAACTGTTGCTGTTGCTCAGAAAATTATAACGGCGGTGAGACGGCGAGGTCGGCGCTCGCGAATTTCAAAAAACCGCTGTACACACTACACTCAATGCATCCTGTGTTACGTCTTCTCGCTCGGCGATGGGCATCGAAAACATTTTAAGAAAAGGGTTCCACGTAGTAGAGAGTTTGTAACAGTCGTCTCTATTGAAGTTCGGGGTTCTTCTTATTTTAATGGCTTCCCGGATCATGCGGGGAATGTAAAACTGTTCTTTGGATAGCACAATAGGATTTTAAAACTGCATGCAGTGGTTACTTCCGCCATTGATTGTACATACAGTCTAATACAATCAATGATTCCGCTATCCAATATGTGTTCGCATATCACGGAATTTATCGCTGAATGTTTTTAACAGCTTTTGATGTCTTCTATCAGTCGAATGGCTATGGTCCGCTTCGTTTGTCCAACAAAGGCTAAAACACAGCTACATTCGATTTTATAAACACCCTGGGTTTGCAGTGTTATTACATTCTTTACAGGCCTTACAGATCGGGATATATTTTGGGCTGGTTTGAAGATTTTATATCGATCTTCAAAACACACAACGACAACAAACTTCATGCGGTAAATTTTGTTAATGATAAATTCACACAGGTAAATTCGTTTTATTTTATTTATATATATTTTTATTTCAAAAATCCCTCCCCGGGCGTAGAAAATACAAATTTGAAGTTTTATAATTATTCTATACTAGCTGCGCCCAGCGGTTTCACCCGCGTGGTGATAGAAAATTGTGATAATGATGATAGAAAACCATATATCTTTATAAATTATACCCTATGTGTTATTCTGATAAGCTATATTATTGTAAAGTTTCATCAAAATCCATTCAGTAGTTTTTGCGTGAAAGAGTAACAAACATCCATACATACATACAAACTTTCGCGTTTATAATATTAGTAGGATTATTTTCCTGCAATGTTTTATTATAAAATCAGTACAAAGGACATAATAAAATCTATATATAGACAATAAAACATTACAATGATACAATTACTTACTAAATAAGTCAAAAGAATTAATTAAAAAAGAAAATCGCAATTAAATTAGTGATAAAATAAAAAGAGAAATCTCGTCGCTGTACAATACAACGCATAAATAAATATAGAAACAGGACTACCCGAAAGCTTGTGACATAAAATTATCGTTATAAACTTTCAAGCATCTTATAAATAGGATAGAAAACGAATTTACCGCGTGAAATTTGTAGGACCCGACGTTTCGGTGACGTTGCAGCCGCCGTTGTCTAGGGTAGACTAAAGAGCTGTCAGTCCGTTGTTTTGCGGGTAGGCCGCAAACCGCTGCCGCCACTGCGTAGGTTATAACGGTGGTGGGGGGCCGGGCTCGGAGTGCGGGAATTTTTAAAATCCGTCTTGCGCACAACACTCACTGTATCCTGTTTTACGTCTTTGCGTTCGGCGTTCGGCGGCGAGAACATTTTAAGAAGAGGGTTCCACGTAGAAGAGAGTTTGTAGCCGTCATCTCTATTGAAGTTCGGAGTTCTTCTTATTTCAATGGCTTCCCGGATCATGCGAGGAAAGTAGAATTGTTCGGGAAGGAAGTAAATAGCATCTTATTCGTGCGCTGTTTTGAGACACGTCAAGAATCAAATAAAAAGTAATTTGCCTGTTTTTGGGTTACAGGATAGCAGCCATTAAATTTACGTTAAGACCTTTCTTCATGGCATTCTAACAGTGGACATATCTATCCGGCGATGATGATGATGATGACGATGAAAATAAAATATAATGCAGAATATGTTTTAAGTAATTCTCATAGGAAGTGCATGATACAAAATAACCCACTTCTTTAAGACGGCAAAAGACATTTCCTCAACTCACGGCCTTAGATGAAGGCCAGTGTACCACTAACTCAAACTCTCCACCCACAGGCATACATATGTAACAGCTCAACACTGCACTGAACATGGTAATGACATTTAAGCTCCAAACCTTGTAGTACTGGTTTATGAAAACCAGTTTATTACCATAATAACAGCACATGTAAAAGCATTGATTATATTTAGTGTTAGATTGCTCAACTCAATACTACGTTTTGGAAACTCTTCTGCTCCGGCGAAATGCAGGTCGCGCTGTGATAGCATTGACGGCCATCTTATAGCAATTTATTTGGCAATCTATAATAACATCAATAATGAATGTTTTTTTAGAAACGACTGTTTGATTATAAAAAAACAATAATTTAACCAATGATAACAATAATAACATTCAACTATTAGTGCCTTTTATCGTATTTTTTATTTAGGCTGGTTACATCACAGAAATAATACAGAGAGAGAATTTATTTTATTTATTTAGGGTCTTTGGGACCTATCTATTCTACTCGTGGTCTTTTGGGATATTTTATCAAATATCCCAAAAGACCACGAGTACAAATTAAATAAATACCATGATCTTGCAAATGCCGTAACCCGGAACGGCTTCACTGTTCACCTTCACGCGGTGGAAGTTGGCGCTCGTGGCCTGCCAGCTAAATCTCTATTTCACCTCTTTAAAGATCTTGGCCTTTCCAGAAAAATAATCAACTCTTTCTTAGAAAAAATATCTAAAACTGCGATTTGCGCATCTCAAATTCTATGGCTTCGAAGGGGGAGTGAATGGGTGGCAAGGTGAACGCTCACATGTGGCAAGACAGCTGTCCTAAACCTACCACAGCCGGTTCGTAAGTCCGGAATCCACTGCTCAAACCCCAGAAGTGTAAAAAAAATTGTATTATGATGGGCCCGACTCCGGTCGGTGAATTCCATGGCAGCTCCGTTTGTATTTATTATTTATGAATTATTACTATATAACATTGAGTTTGCTTACAAAAATAACAGGAACCAAACGGCAAAGCCTTAACCGTTTGCTTATTTGATTCTGTCACCCAACTGGGACTAGCCCGTTCTAGGGCGGACAGGACTCTAATATTACAATAAATTATGTAAAATTTTTAGTAAAATGCTAATAAAACTAAATTACCCTGAAATGTGGTATTAAAAAAACGCAATTCCAGGGTTTAATCGCCATTAAATGGAACATAACATTTGAGAATGATGAGATTAGTCTTAAAACTAAAATAAAAGAGAAAAAAAAAGTTATAAGAAAGAAAAAGTCTATAATATTTATTATAATATGTTAAGTATAATAAAATTTAATAAAAAATAACTAGTCAAATAAAGCACAATTCATTGTCAAAACAATATATAACAACGAAGTTGAATATTTTTTGGTAGTTACATCAATGTTAAAATATAATCAAAAAATGCCATCTGAACATATTTATGCATAATTATTATGTATTGAAATCTGTATGTATACCAATTAAATAATGACATCTTCATTTTAACAATATTAAATTAATAAGAGCTGTTTTAAAAATTCTTTTGTTTTAATCGTATATAACTTCTTTCTTCTCCGTCGTTCCCTCATTACTGAGGATCGTGGCCACTAGACAACAGTTTGCCTACGAGGATCCTCCACTTCGACCTGTCTTCTGCATGGCGGGTTGCAGATTGTATTGACCCTTTTGTAACTTCTTTGATGAGGTCGTTCCATCTGGCCGGTGATCTGCCTCTGCTTCTTCTTCCCTCCACTTGACCCCCGGAAAGCGTTTTCTCCAGATTCTCTGGGTTTCTCCTGGCAACATGACCGAAGAACTGCAGGACCCTTCTCATGCATACGGTGGAGAGCCTCACTTGGATGCCGAGTTCTTCCAAGACAGATTTGTTGGTGCGGCGTGCTGTCCATGGGATTCCTAGCATTTTACGCCAACACCACATCTCCAGTGCATCGATTTTGGTGCTTATCCGAGCCTTCAGGGTCCATGTCTCCGATGCATAGAGAAAGATCGAGAAAACCAGAGCTTGAACCAGCCTGACCTTAGTCCACTTGCTTATACCCCGATTCTCCCACAGCCTTTCTAGCTTGCTCATGGCCGATCTTGCCATCTAACTTCTGCGTGAGACTTCCTTTTCACAGTTTCCGTCGTTGCATATCATGGAGCCCAGATAGACAAAGTCTTTCATAGCTTGAAGGTCACTCAGCTCGTTGGTGAGTTGCATGGTTCCAGCCCGGTCCACAAACATGAGTTTGGTCTTGCTGCGGTTCATGTGCAGTCCATACTCCTTGCTTTCCTTCTCCACCCTGCGTAATAGGGTCGCCAACTCATTTTCATCGGCACCTATGATGGTCGTGTTGTTGATATATTGTTGATAGGTTGTTGATATATATATATACGTATATAACTACATATTTTATTTCGAGATAGGATACCATATAGGCGTGTTTAGTGCGCCGCCATACTGTTATACTACGAACGCCGCCATATTTAACATAGGAGAATATCAATTATTTTTTGGAGCTACGATTGAAATCTTAACGTTAGGTTTAGCAGTAGAATCCTGGCTGCCAAATCGTAGTACGGTAATTTAGCAATATAATACGCTATGTAATCAACGACAATAGTTAAGTTGCTAAGTGATAGAAATTCATTCTACAAGAAAGTATTTTTTAAAGTAATCTAACTTTGAAGATATTAACGGATTTAGGCCAGCGCCACACTTGTCTCACGTACGAAACTTACGCAATGCATGATGACGTCTCGAGCCTTGAATTTGCATGCTTAGATGCACACATATCCCGAGCATCATTGCTAGGGATAAGTGTGTCTCTAAGCATGCATATCCAAGGCTCCATATGTCATAATGCTTTGCGTGCGCTGCGTAGGTTGGACAAGGGTGGCGCTGCCCTCATCCTCTTTTATATCCGTACTTAGTCTGTTGTAAAGGGATGGCACAGTGACATCACATTGACTGCTTGAATTTCGTCAGTACATGACTCACCGTACAAAGGAAGGCTCTTCCCGTTGAGTAGCTAGCTAGCAAGGCTCTCACCTTGTTAAGTTGCTATGCACACTTTTATTCACTGGGAATTCGTTTAAGTTCTTAAATACGAACCCTGCCACACCATTATAAAAATGCATGAAAATGGCAGAATTCCTAAGGTACGGAATAGGTCCGTCGCAGACGTCTCAGGAGGAATGCTTGCGATGGATTACCCGTTTCTGAACATATTTTTTTTTTTTTTTTTTTTTTTTTTTTTTGGCGTCTCCGTCTCACGCCAGAGACGCTCCATTTTCCCACTTTGCCGATGCGCGGCCTCCCCGATCCGCAGACCGATGCTCTACCTTGGCTTTAATTGTGAATCGTTTTGTGTTACGGCGTCGTCGTCGCTCCGGCATGTTCACCGCCTATTTCAGTTATATAATCCAATGGCTTGCCTGCCGGATCGACGACGGAGTGTTGAGCAGGGCATCGATCTGCAAACTACACATGTCTGATCAGAAAGAGATCGGGCGGCGGCGCTCGGTCACCAGGGAGTCGGTGTACCCCTACCTAGGGGCGGCGGCCACACCAGCCCATCCTGAGAGAGAGACGACCTCAACGGTTTTCGCTGCCCTGACCCGAGCCCTGGCGCGAAGGATCGCGCCTGACGCCAGTTTGATTCGAGAACCGGTGCCAGTTGAGCCAAGTGCCCAACAAGGCTCGAGTCGTTACTCCACCCAGGAACTCCGCAGTCAGCCCAAGCCCGCGCAAGTCACGGGCAGATCGGTGGCTCCAGACTCCGCGCCAGGTCAACGTGACGCTAGTGACTTCGACTTGCGCAGGTGATAACCCCAAAGTCTTACTGACTTCTTTGATGACTTCCGGGGTCGAGTACTTAGCGACCTTGGCCCTATGTGCTTCGCCAAGGTCCCTGTTTCCTCCTATCACCTGCGCGTCGACTATGACGCCACGATCACCCTGTCGCGCGATTATGTCTGGCTTCCTTTTAATAGGTTTTGTAGGTAATAAAACCTCACGCTGGCAAGACCATCCTTTATCCTGCATTGCCCCGGCGACTGCCGAACATATGGCGTCATGCCTTAGTATCACGCCCCCATGGGAACGCCAGCACTGCTGAACCGCATGCGCCGCGGTCTCCGTGCTGTCACACCCAGCGCGACACTTAACGTTCGCGCCCTCGCGCCGCCCCCTTGAGAGGCGTATGCGAGTCGGGATGGCGTTGATACGTACATGATGATAGCGCACATAATCGCGGGCGGGGATGCCGTGGGCCCGGCGATAGACCCACGCAGAGGAGAGCCGAGATTTACCGGACTCCCTCAGCTCTCCCCCGTCCACTGATTTGTGCAGCTTATCGCGCCAGTATGCCCGGATCTTCAGCGAGGTAGTCCCGGGCGTCGGCTCGATTATTCCAGCGCGTGTAAGCGCTTGGGCAGCCCACTTTAGCCGCGTTTTTGCGGCTTCGGCAGCGGCCAATTCGGCTACTGCGGGGTAGGGGCTGCCCTCGAGCCTCCCGAGACGCTCGATCATCAGCGCCGGGATGCGGATGGCCATTGATGGTAATCCGAGGCCTCCTTCCTTGCAGTCGGCATAGAAATACCCGACGGGAACATCACCAGGGAGACGAAGCCAAGTCCTTACTGCTTTCCGGACTTGGCGATCGAGTTTCCGTAACCTACCCTTTGTTACCCGAGCTAGCACCAGCTGGTGGTAGATCTTTGGTAGCAGGTAGGTCCGCAGAATTTCAAGGCGTTGCTGCGGTTTCAAGGGTGCTTTTGTCACCCTCTCCACAAGCAACCCAAGATCCTTCTCGACCATCGCCTTACCCTGAGGCTTAAAGTCTATTCCCAAGTACTTCCACGTGTCGATGCACCGGACTTGTCGAAGGAAATGGCCCTCCCTTAACTTGAAGGTGGGCGTCTCCTCGATCTTTGTGCGCCGGTGCTTCCCGTCTGGTACGAGGGATAGAGCGCAACACTTCGTCGCACTCAGCTCTAAGCCCATGCATCGTGCCTCATCCTGAACAAGTTCAAGCGAGGTTTGGAGGCCTTTTCGGGTGCTAGTTGGCCATCTGCCGCACTAGCCCACATTTGTACACCGTACATTAGGAGCAAGTGGACGTATGGATAATAACACTGCGAGAGAGTGTCGGGACTAATTTAGTCAGGACTAAGTCATGACTAATTTAGTCATGACTAAATTAATCAAGATTGAAAACTTTAATCATAATAAAACTAAATCCATTAGTCATTAATCATTCAATTGTCAATTTTAATCATAGCATATTTTGACTAACTTGCTCTTTAAATGACATCTGACAGTTCTCTCGATTACATCTATTGGTTGACTGTAAGATATTTTCTACGTGGTGATAAGTCTGCCCTTGTATGATTTATGCAATACAGTTTTTGATTTGATTTGACTAACCAGTATAGGGACTATATACTCACATCTGTCACGATAGTTCATTTTAGACAATAGATTATTAATATTATTTTTTTTAATACTTTATTCATAATTTTTTTTGTAGATTTAGCCCCATTGTTATCAATGTTATAAGTAACTCGGAAAAATTGAACACCGAAATGCAGCAAATGATCAGTGCCCACCTAACTAGGACTAAACTGTCCCGTATCTAGGCTGGTAGACATTAGTGAAAATGTTAGACGCAATGACGCATTCAAGTGTAATGCCTACCTACTGGAGTAGAATAAAATTGTATTGTTGTAATATATTCACATCATATACAAAATATATACATATATTGTAATATATTCACAATATATTGTTGTAATATATTCACAATATATTCATATATTGTGTTGTAAGCCCGAAGTCAATTTATTTATTTATTTATTTAAGAATTAATTACTATAAAACATTGATTAGCTTACAAAAATAACAGGAACCGAATGGCAAAACCTTAATCTTTTGCTTATTTGTTTCTGTCACCCAACTGGGACTATCCCGTTCTAGGGTGGACAGGACTCCAATATTACAATCAAGTTTGCTTGTTTGCTTGATTGCTTACAAATGTACAAGTTTTAGTAAAAAGCTATAATGACACTAAATTGCCCTAAAATGTGGTCTTTAGAAAAAAAAATGAAAAAAATAATATTAAAAAAATATAAGATAATATAATAAATAAAATGCAATTTCATTATATAATCGGCAATAAATATAATATAAAATTCGATTAAATAATATAAATAAAGTTATATGTGAGAAAAGAAAGAAATAGTCATTAATATTTAATATATGTAAAGTAATATAGGATTTAATATAAAAATACCTAGATAAAAAAGTCATTGTCAAAGTCAAATAATTTTTGGTAGTTAGTTCAATGTACTAAACATACATGTTAAAAAATATGTGAATAATTTGTGCACCTAAGTTTTCTTATACTATTATTTCTAACATTTGATGTATGCTTAGTCTGTAATTGTGAGGTATGAAGATGAAGATCCACGAGAAATTGAAGAACCTATTTATTAACAGACGGATATAACATGAATTGCTTCGATAGTGAAATTACGTGCACTTTCGTACAATGTTTACTACCGCGAACGTAAGAATACGAGTATGAATAATACTCACTGAAACGATTAACCATGCGAGATAATTAATGCTTACAAACCGGTAGCGTTGAGGTAGGCCAAGTGGTATCTAAAGTCATTAACAATTTTAATGAAACATTGTGTTGGGTTAATCAACGATATCGATTTTGATCTATGCTTTGAGACAAAGATATATATTACATCACAAGCTTTTAACCCTTTAATTTGTGAAGTAAAAACTCGCAAGTACCGTTTCGATCGTGAAACCGTCGAGCGTGAAATCGGCGTGAATCGACGGCCTTGAGAAAAACGTCCATAAGTTATAAACCACTATACGGATCATAAAAAGAAGAACTGTAAAATGATCACATTGAATATGAATTTTTTTAACTGCCCATTAGACATTTTGCCGTAAGTAGGCGATCGTCCCGAGCGGGACGTTACACATTGGAGGGGTGCAACACTTCGTTTACACGTTGGAGGATATTGAAGATCTAGAACTTCCCACTAAAGAGTCATCCCAGTTTCTGAAAACGAAGTTCTTCGGCTATAGAATACCTATTATTACCAGTAATTATCTTATTTACTTTCCTGGCCCACCAGCCAACGAGGAGGGTAAGTAGGTACCTATTGAGACAGAGTAATATTTTTTTATCGAGATGTAGACGGAAATATTTATTCTGAGCAGCTCTGAGTTCAAGTTCAAGTTCAAGTTCTTTAATGTGTGAATTATTAAAAAAACATACAATGTTTAAGTAAAAAACTGCTCAGAGAGCATACAACATTTCGTTTTAGAAGAAACTTCATAAAGTAGAAGCTATATAAGGCACAATCAACAAGCAGTAAAACTAAAACCATCAACAATTTAAATAATCAATATCAGAAATGATCAAACAAAAGCAATAATCATCAATAATCAGATAATCAATCAAACTAATTTTTATAATGTTAATAATTACTCTACACGTTAATAATTATTATCAAGGTAATAGAATTTCTACATATTTTAATTGTTTTAATCTTTATTTTTTATACAATAATTATTAAGTAACTTGATTAGATACATCTAAACAATATTTTATAAAGTCTGCCTTAGAACAGGCCCTGGCCTAGTTAGGCGACTTCTATTCATTACTCTATCTCCTCAAGAATCAGCTTTTTGCTAACGTCTCATATATATATATATATATATATATATATATATATATATATATATATATATATATATATATATATATATATATATATATATATATATATATATATATATATATATATATATATATATATATATATATATATATATATATATATATATATACAACATGATATGGTAAACTGTACAAACGAACTTGTGTAATACTATAAATAAATAAATAAAAAATAAAAAAAATGTTTTGTCCAAGAAGAATCTAAATACATTGTAATTATATTTAAATATAAGATACCATATAACTAAAATAATCAATAAAATAATTTATTCAAGCTAAAACAATCAACAAATGAAATAATCAGTATACGCATTACATTAAAATAAAGGGGCTGTAAAAAAAGTTAATTTGTAAAATTTATAAATTCCGCCATAGAGTAAAACGTATTTGTTGTAAAAAAATCCTTTAAAAGTTTTTGGAACGTTCTGAGGTTGCTATTGTCTTTTATGTTACATGGTAGGCGGTTAAAATAATAAGGCCCTGAGAATTGGGTACTTTGCCTAGCAGCGTTTAAAACCGCGCATGGTAGAATGAAATTATTCTTGTATCTGGTGTTTTTGTTATGTATATCTTTAAATTTTACGTGACTTTCCTTCTGAGACAATTAAGACCATTTCCAGATTGAAGTATGTGTGTGTGTGAGTGTGTGTATGTGTGTGTGTGTCTTCCTTTATATTCGGCAGTCGTAATATTGCTCAAGCGACCGGTAAAGACTAAATAAAGATTGCGATGAAAACATACCAACCAATGTAATTCTGATTGACAACATGGCATAATCGTTCATTTCATTATCATCTTATCAATCATCGATCATCGAGAACGAGATCGAAATCTAGATCGACAGATACACGGAACAACCGATTCATCAAGCGATCATTCAATCAGAGCGCTGAACGATTTTGCAATTAATTCCAAGGAACAATACGAAATCGAAAGGGATTTGACATGGTGCCTTGTGGCACACCATTTGTGTGAGGCTATCGGTTAGGATCTTAAGTGATGTGCATCATCGGCAATAAGCGTCAAATTACTCTGAGCCTACGTAACCGTAAAAAAAGGAAACATTCAAAATCAACTTGCATACATCGAGGACCGCGCAAGCGACCTCGGAACCAATCGAGAGACCGGAGAAATCTGGTCACAATTGGAAGTAAGAGCGCGAGTGTCGGGCCCGCCAGGTAATCATTAATGGCTATCTCGCGGTAAGGCGTTGGTCTCTTACGGGTTGTGGAGTAGCTAGACGGCGGATTGTTTTGTCCAAAGTCTTCTACGCTCACTCCAGGGAGATAGAACGACTAATCGTTAAAACTCCCTGTGGTGACCGGCTCGCCCGTTGTAGTCGACAACCCAAGTTGTTAGTCAGAGTGCACAGTAGATTGACTTACGCCGAACCGTGCGCAGACCATCCAGGAGCGCCAGAAGGTTGATTCCCAGGGGAAACTGACCAAGGCCAGAGTCCTACCCAGGCTCGCACTTCATGCGTGGAGGCCGTCGGATATGTGTTGACCCGTGAGTGTGACCAACCCTGAACAGAATGGGTCTTCGTGGCCAACTCAGCAAGGGCACATTAACCCCCCTGTTGCAGTTAGGCCACTAAGACCCATGCGTTTATAGCCAGTCAAACTCACGGGTCAATACCCATCAGGCGGCATCCACCCAGAAGTGCGAGCCCGAGTAGGACTCCGGCCTGCGGGCCGGTTTCACCTAGGAGTCAACCTTCGGGCGGTCCTGGGCGGTTTGCGCACAGTGCGACGTCAGCCAATCGATTGTGCACTCCGACCGACAGCAGGGGGAATCTCAAAACAGTACTGTCCCCTACAGAGCGGAAGTAGTTGTTAACCTTACGGCAACTGCTCTTGAAAAGACCAATCGGCTACCCGATCCCGGGTGAACAGCCGGGCAAATGACGCCGTGGTCCGCGATAGATTCGGTAGACACCGTATCACCGCTACGTAAGGGATAGGAACGCGCAAGCGACCTGGAAACTATAACCAGTCGGAGACCGGAGTAATCTGGTTGCAACTGGAAGTAAGGGCGCGAGTGTCGGCCCGGCCGTTGGCTACTTACAGGCGAGTATCGTAACTAGACAGTGGACTGTTTTCGTCCCAAGTCTTCTACGCTCACCTCACAGGAGACAGAACAATCTAATATCGTTATAACTTCCTAAGGTGACGGATTCGCCCGTTGTAGTTGACATCTCTAGTTGTCATTTCGGCCCAAATGCATCTGCATACCAAATTTAAAGTCAGTAAGTCCAATATTTCGAGATTTAAATGTGACTAGTGCGCCCCCTGGTGGACTGATTTCAACCACAACCTTTTGAACTCTAGCTATAACCAAATGAGGTAAGCAGGTTTTAAGCGTTTGAGCGTATTCGTAAAGGAAGACACACACACACATACACACCCTCACACACACACACATACTTCAATCTGGAAATGGTCTTAATTGTCTCAGAAGGAAAGTCACGTAAAATTTAAAGATATACATAACAAAAACACCAGATACAAGAATAATTTCATTCTACCATGCGCGGTTTTAAACGCTGTTAGGTAAAGTACCCAATTCTCAGGGCCTATTATTTTAACCGCCTACCATGTAACATAAAAGACAATAGCAACCTCAGAACGTTCCAAAAACTTTTAAAGGATTCTTTTACAACAAATACGTTTTACTCTATTGAGGAATTTATAAATTTTACAAATTGACTTTTTTACAGCCCCTTTATTTTAATGTAATGCGTATACTGTTGTTTTTCATGGTGTTTCATTTAGAGAAAACGGGTCCATATAAAAGTGTCAATTAAACCAGTGGTTTTATTTATTTGGCTTGCGAAACACACGGTTTTCTTGCAACGCCCAACTTTCCGCTGCGGTAACAAGGTTATAGCGATAAAAAAACAATTACTTTTTCAGTCTTCGCTGGCAACTCTCGATTGACCGTAACGACCATGAAAACGACAATACCGTCAAGTTACATACTCGACATAACGTAATAATTATTATTGTCGAACGTGGTTTATATCCGTTGCATTCCAAGCCTCGTGCGGACCACGCCTCGCGGCAAAAACAAACTTACAAGTATGCGACATTGAAAGCTTTCGATTTCCGCGCAGCGTTGCCACATGTGACTTTTTAAAATGGTAAATTAATTTTCGACATATTTTTTTTTTAATCGGTTGTATTACATTACATTACATTTTCGTCGTGTCCAATTGACGGCTAAAGACCGCTCTTGGACGTGTCAAAATAATTGTGCTAGGTAGTAAGTCTCGTTACTACTCTTTACTGAACATACATAGGTAGTCAAAAATTAACTACTAGAGTGTCAAACTATAAATATAAATAATCAAAATAGAAGCCTAATATTTGAAGTAGTTAGTAATTTGAAAAGATACGTAGTAAAATTATTCATCGTAATATTCAAATTGTCAGTAAAATGTTAAATAATCAAATTAAATCTACGTTATGCATTTTAAACTAAAAGTACATATGAGACCATATAAAATAATCAGACAATAAGGCTCTACTTTACATATAAAATAATCAGACAATAAGGTAATTTAAAAGGACATAATATTTGGAAAATCATGGCCCTCAAATTCGGCCAGATTATAGAAAGGGTGGCCTTATCAGCATCTCCTTGATGTTTTTTTGAATTTTGTGTCCTCCAGCTGTTTAAATTTTGTAGGGAGTAGATTATAAAATTTAATGCTAAGATACTTTTTATTATGTTTTTATAAGTAGCTTTTCTGTATTACATCAAGACTTTTCCGGCCAGTAGCCAAAGAATGATTTCATCTGAATAATAATTTCATAAATAACATCGATGTGCGCCTTCCTGGGTATCACTGCGACGCCTCATGCGGAGCGGTTTGTTTCTCGAATAAGGGCGGGTTTAAGCCTAGCGCCAACAAATGGCGTAAATATTTAAATTAAATAAATGGCGGAATTTAAATATTATTAGTGTAACTTGTATACGAGATATTCAAACCAAAATTTCACAATGTGATTTCGGCCCGACAAGGCATCTTTGTACCAATTTTCACATCTTTAAGTCCAATATTTCAAGATTAATTTATGACTATTGCGCCCTCTGGTGGACCGAATTCAATCAGTATCATTCAACTCTTGCCATGACCAAATGATGCCTGCATATCAAACTTTCGCTCAATCGTATTAAGCGTTTGGGCGATATCGTGGAGGAATACATATAGACAGAGAGACAGATAGACATATACTTTTTTTATTATTTGTTGTGTGGGGCTTTTTTAAGGTCTTTATGAGCCTTGTAACACTGCGACCATTGCTGATGTACTGTGTTCGCCACCTACTATAGTTCTGCGATAAGCCTCGTGTCATTGAACCGCAACAGGCTTTCGGCGCCAGATTGTTTTACCTCCTCAGGATGGAGGTAATGACCACCCAAGTGGATGTATCTTTTACGCATCAGCGGGCCACACTCGCGCATGAGGTGCAGGGGAGTTTCCTCTGCCCCTTGGCAGAACCTGCACATTTCTCTAGCTCGGAGCTTGAGGTTGTACATGTGTTTGTTAAGGCCACAATGCACGATGAGCGCCCTCACCAGCATACGTAGATTGTTCCTATTTAGCGATAAGGCCTCACGGGCCGTCTTAGGGTCGTAAGCCTTAATTAGCGTTTTGGATTGATTCAACCCTGGCGTGTTATTCCAGTGGTTGACGGATTATTCTAAACATATTTGTTTGCGCATTAGGTTTGCAAGGCTTTTTGGTACGCCACAGCAAGGTTCAGGGCCGTATAACGTTCCCATTGCTCCCGTTTTAGCAAGTTCGTCGGCTTTTTCATGGCCGGGAACCCATCTTAGAATTACCCTGTTCTTTCTGTAGTGATACGCAGTTTTGCACTAGCTTTGAATTAATAGTATTCGAGGCTAGTGCCATGAAAGCTGCCTTGCTATCCGAGTGGATATAGATACGGTAGTTAGCGTAGTTCTTATGGAGGTTGATATCCGCACATTCAATAATGGCGCATACCTCCGCTTGGAATATGGAGGCGTATTTCCCCAAGTTTTCACTTCTTTCCAAGTTTGGTCGCTCTTCATATATACCGCAGCCTACGTCCTGTTTCGATTTGGACCCATCAGTATACCATTTAAGGCTACCGACCGACCTCCCAGTTCAATTGGATTTTTAGCCAGTCGTCTCTGGGCGGCAGTTCCACTGTAAAAAGTTTAGTCAGACACACAGACATACTTCAATCTAGAAATTGTCTTAGCCGTCTCGGGGGGGGGGAGGAGGTGGGGGGGAGGGGGGGGGGTCAAAATGGATATTTCCGTCTTCATCTCGATTTTTTTGCGCGTTTACAAGACTTTGCCTTAGGCCAGGAAAATAAAAATGCAACGTACAACATTTGATGAAATAGCCCGGATGCAGAGTAATGATTTAAGTCCCATCTCCATCGTCATTAGAAGCACTGTGTGGCGGTGCAAACGCGGTGCTTGCAAACTTGTTGGGTGTAAACTCGTGGTTCACCTAAAATCTCGACCACAAGTAAAATAGTAACTAACAGTTGTGAAATCGAACACTATCGCGGTTGTCTAACAGGAATTATTGCAGTATAAGAACATTTATCAAAAATCAATAAAATTAAGAAATACTACTAGATTCGACCATTGTAATGCTAAATGTGAAAGGACAAAGCTTCGGACACGTAAAATTTCGAGACAAAAAAACAAATTTACATACAAAAAAAGTTTTTAAAACTCAGTTTTTCAGATTGTTTTTCCAAAAAAAACTAATCTAACTTAAAGCCAAATAGATGCTTATGTATTATTTTAAAAAAACTATCTAAACCTACCGAAATGTATAGGTTTGACGATTTTTTAAATGCCTATATCTCGCTTATTTATTGATACCGAAGAAATATTATTGCAGATTCGGAATCAGCGCGGTGAATATAGTCGGGTGACGTTAAAAAATCAACAATGTAGACCTGGTTCCTATACTGCAATAATACCGTTTGACATTATAAATAGGTACTAAGATAAAAACGAATTTACCATTTGAAGTTTTTAACACCCGACGCTCCGGCGGTGTTGCAACCGCCGTTGCCAGGGTAGATAGACTGGCGGTTGCAACATCGTCGGAACATGGGGTGTTACAATTTCCACGCGGTAAATTCCATTTTATCTTATTTATAGTAACCGAAAATTTTCTTTATTGGGCCATATTCCGTGATAACCAATCTGCAAAGGCATTTTGTTAGACATTTAAAGACTAATTTTGTGAAAGAATTCACACTCCAACTGTTACCGTACGTGTCAGATTTCGCGATTGTCGACACAAATTCCACCGTGCACAGGTGCTACTTTGGCCAATTAGCTAAAATAGCATTCCTTCCGCGCTGTTTTTAGTACGCTATCGACGGAGTTATGAAGAATTTCGTCGGCCATTCGACGCTCTAATTACTATGTTGCTACCGCAGCACGCGTTGGAGCGTTCAACAATTTTGAGGTTATGAGCGTGACAGCGCGAAATGTCAAAATCACGTGGTCGACCGGTGATCAGCTGTTTTAAAATTTTCGCAACGATTAGCGCGGCCTTCCAGTTCACAAAACTACACAAGTAAGAGTAACGTTGAAGAATCTGGTTTTGAAAATAATAATAGGGAAAAAGCATTACGTAGCATTCTTGCTAATTAAAACGTTCTTGAAAGCTTTAACGTCATTTTCTGAAATTCCTGTAGGTACTTTATTTAAAACCTTCAACGTCATCTCTAATTACACCGAGCAACTCAATCTGTATCAACTCAATCAATGCAAGTTGTTGGGGGTGGGGTTATGGAAGGGGGAAGTTGGCATGGGGGAGGTAGGAATGGGGCGGGGGGGGGGGGGGGGGAAGTCTTGGGGTGACACAACAGATTTTTTTGTTTATTGCCATCTAATTATGGATTAAATTAGTCTGAGGTTTCTCCTTTGGCCACAGTATTAGCTGATAATACTGTAAGTTGTGTTAGGATTTCTATAAGTGCGGTCAAAACATCATCCGCCATGATGCTTTCCCATTGACGGGTTTGCATTTATCATTGCCTTTTGGAAACTAATAAATAGTTCTCGCGCAGTTGGGCCATTAAGCTGTTCGTTACCTTTGGTGGGCTCAACTCAACATTCAACTCCTATCCAGTAGCCTCCCCGTAGAGGGTCGAACCCGAAAAGGTTACTGTTTCTCTCGCCATGGTAGGTGGATCAGTTCCCTTGGGAGGTAGGCACTTTTGGGCTCTCTGAGTGAGTATAAGGACAAAGGATCCGCGATAAATTCAAACTAAATTACCGCTTACATCAGGTAGAGGCTGCGCAAGCGGCTTCGCACCTGTGACCAGACGTGAGGACTGAGAAATCCGTCGTAAGGCGTTGGGCTCTCACGGGATTGTTAGCGAAGCTATACGGTGGACTGTATTGCCCCCAAGTATCTGCATTCATCCTACGATTGAATGAACGGTTATATATCGTTATACCTTCCTGGTGTCACCGGTTCTCCCGTAGTAGATGAAAAGTCTAAACTGCCTCGGCTAAGAACCTCGTTATTCTCTCATTTACGACTTATTCGACATGCTAACCATCGATGGATATCGTTTGAACACCGATGTAAGCTCTCTAGATATTGAATAGCAGAGGTGCTATTATGTCGCCCTGTCGTTTGCCTATCTTAATCTGTCCGCGGTTCGCGTCCGTGTGATCTAGCCATGTCGCAAGCACCACAACAACCACTACCAAGCGACCAACAACTGATAACCACTTAACCGCAGCTTAGTGTAACCCGACCGTTTTGTTCTGCGGGGCGGGCGTGAGCCATTGCTCCAACAAATCGATACACATCGTTAATAAATCGGATTAAATGCGACTCAAACGGTTGCGCAACACTACGAGGGCGCTGAATTCCGAATGCTTTGTTGTTGCCCAACCCTACTAACGCAGCTGTATCTTATATTTTTATGTATGTCTGAAAATAGTACAACAATTGATAGTCAATTTGTGAATAACCGCTTTTTTACCACAATTGTATAAACAGATGGACATATAATTTTAAAAAAAGAACTACCACATTAATAATCAAAAAATATCAATTACATTACATTTCGTCGTGTCCAATTGACGGCTAAAAACCGCTCTTGGACGTGTCAAAATAATTGGGTTAGGTAGTAAGTCTCGTTACTACTCTTCACTGAACATACATAGGTAGTCAAGAATTAACTACTAGATTGTCAAACTATAAATATAAATAATCAAAATCAAAATAGAAGCCTAATATTTGAAGTACTTAGTAATACGAAAAGAAACGTATTAAAATTATTAATCGTAATATTCAAATTGTAAAATGTTAAATAATCGTAAGTAAAATGTTAAATAATCAAATTAAAGCTACCTTATGCATTTTAAACTAAAAGCACAATATAAATTGAGTGAAGAATAATCAAAGTAATAAAAATTATTTATAAAAAACAGTTGTCATTTTTGTTTCAAAAATAAGCACTCAAGGGGAGGATATATACGTTTTTTTTTAAATCTTTTTATACTTTATCGGCCTCTCAACCGAAGAGGAGGTAAAGTATTGTGAACGTGCTAAAAAAATCGAGGTCAAGACGGATATATACATGTTGACTCCCACCCCTGAGACGATTAGGACCATTTCCAGACTGAAGTCTGTCTGTAGACAGAATCGGTAGACACCGTATCACTGCTACGTAATAGAGAGGACCGAGCAAGCGACCTCGATCTAGTAACCAGTCAGGAGGCAGAAGGTATCTTGACGGTTAATTCAAGACGGAGATATCCTTCCAAACTGGTAGTCAGGGGCGAGGCTACCGGCTGGATACCTTTCCCGGTGCCTCGCCGTAAGGGGTTGGCCTCTGACGGGCGAGTGACGTAACTAGACAGTGGACTGTTTTCGTCTCAAGTCTTCTACGTTCAACTCGCGGGAGACAGAACGATCTAATATCGTTAAAACTTCCTGCGGTGACGGGTTCGCCCGTTGTAGTTGACAGCTCTATTTCAGCTGTAACGCTTACTACAGGCGTTTCCCGTAACGTATCCCTCTTATCACTTCCCTCGCACCCTACTACCGCAACGCCTTACCACTCGAGAGTACGCTTACTGTTCTATCTACGTATACCGTGGCTAACAGCAGCAGCTCTCAATATTTACGTTTAAAATTTGGTTACGCCTGTCAATATAAATGGTGGCTTTCGCGTTCGCTATCGCGCCCACGTTCCCCGCTCGACTGGGCTGGGTAATTGACATTAACCCACGATGCGGTTGCTGAGTAACCCGTACCGAAATGTCGGAATGCAAATGCCGGTGGTCACTGGACCATCCAGTGCGGTCCACTTACCTTCGTTGCAATTTAAGTCAAGCGTTGTATTGATGGACATGATGATGGTATTGATGGTACTGTTGGTCAAGCAAGTGGATGCAAAGTTTTGTTATTATTATTATCATTATTATTATTACTTTTACAAACAGGCAGCATAATTGTTGATATGTCTGAAAATAAAACTGAGTACAATTACAATTTTTGTTTAAGGTGTCCGTCTAACTAATCTATTTTTGAATATGTTGACACTACTCGCTTCAACCACTTCATCAGGTAAACTGTTCCACTGGTCCACCATCTGGTTGGTCAGGAGATGTTTCGTGGGATTCATGTAGAATCGTGTTTTCTTCAGTTTAAAGTTGTGTCCTCGCAGATGGTGCTTGTAGTTTCTCTTGAAGATAGAAGACAATTCGGGGCAATTGTACCATCCGTTGAGGATCTTATATGTTTCAATGAGGTCACCCCTGACCCGACAATCCTTGAGTGTAGGCAGTTGCACACTACGGAGTCGTTCTGTATATTCCAGATTTTTGAACCACATTGGCATCTTGGTCGCTCGGCGCTGGACTTTCTCTAAGAGATCCTGATCTTTCACAAAGTACGGATTCCATATCTGGAATCCAAACTCTAGCAGAGCATCCAAACTGTATAGCAGCTTTGTTAAAAATACTTAATTTTAAGAGAAGAGATAGCGCTGAAAACAAGGGTTGGTTCAGAGCCTAACCTCTTGTGCCATTTTGTTGCTATGACAGTACTTTTCGAAACGCAATTGGTGTTTAAGTGATTTGTGAACGCGCAAAGTTTTTTTTTTACATTTTGTACTCCCCCTCCCCCCCCCCCCCTTTCCCCTGTCTATTGACGAATTCAAAGCGGGTTAAAATAATAAGCAGTGGACTCCGTTCCAAGGTTAATAATCAACACAACAAGACCACGAAAGGATCATATTTTCCCAACCAGGTCTGGAAATTGACTGGCGAGAATCTCCAGCCCACGCTCAAGACAAACATAACAACACCTAAATTCAAGGCTCAGACCATCTAATCCTAATATTTGTTTTTTTTGCTTTCCAGACTTTCACAACCCTCGCCCTGTCCCTGGCGGCAGTATCTCTCGCTTCTCCTGCTGCAGCGCCCTCGTGGGGTCCAGCCTACGGCCACGGCGGTTGGGGTGGACCAGCTGCTCCGGCCAACATCGTCCTGAGCCCTGACGGCAAGAACGTCCTGGACACTCCTGAAGTTGCGCACGCGAAAGCCGCGCATCTGGCGGCGCTGGCGCAGGCGCAGTCGAGAGCTGGCCCCGATCATGGACAGGACGATGGTTCTTACGATCCCAGGTCAGTATTCAACAGTTACGGAAGACGGTGAGGTCATCCGCATGAGGGGCATCTCGGTCGAGTTTTTCAAACAAGTTCGCTTTATCAGGGTCGTTCTTCAGCTTCCGGTTCTTGTACAGATTGCCTTTAATAAGACAAGCGACCTCTTCACCATATTGCAACATGTATGTCGCTCAGACTGGAGTGTCCGCTATCCTGCTGTGCACGCCATATACCGTTGTATACCGTGGTTTACCAGATTACCAATGCGCTTCAGGTGTGGGCTGGGGATAGCTTTTCAGAAGCGGTTAGGGTGGCACTTTTTTGTAGTCCGTGTCTTCTCTTGATCGCGATGTGTCATGCCTACCGCCCCACGTCGACCCCAGTATTGCAAGGTATGGCGGGTATCCTCCCTGCTGATCTGAAGGTGCTACAACGGGTATCGATATCGGGGGTCCATAGGGGTGGTGCTTTTGAGTATCACAACATCACCGTCGACCCGGAGAGTACGCTGGTCTTCTCCGTAAAGAAAACATCAGCATGTGGCAGTAGAGATGGGAAGCCGATATAGCAGCCCGCTTTACCCACTGCTTCTTTCCCAAAGCAGTTGAAGGTTCCTGCGTAGTTAGCTATTAAGAGCTGCTCGTTACCTCTGGTCGGATCAACTCTTGGTTCAATTCCTATCCAATAACCTCCACGAAAAAGATCGAACCCGTAAAAGACTCCGTTTCCCTGTCACGGCAGGTAGATCAGATCCACTGAGCATTAAGATCAGATCCACTGAAGGTGCTGATACCTTCGGGTGCTGCTGGACGGTTAGTGCATCGTGCGGCATTAGCCAATCGACTGTGCACTCCGGCGAATAACCAGAGGGGTCTGGAAATGGTCTTATACGTTTCCTAAGCAGCGGGGGGTCGTTGACCTGTTGTCAGCCACTCTTAAAACGACCAGTTGGACGTCCGATCCCGATTGAAAAGACGGACAAAGGGTTCTACGTACCACGATAAATTTGAACTGAATTACCGCTAACTTCAGATAGAGGCCGCGCAAGCGAACTCAAATCAGTTACCAGACTGGAGGACGGGGATATTTATCCAAATCTCGTAGTAAGGCCGCGAGGTTGGCAATAGTTGTACTTGCAAGTGTCTCGCGGTAAGGCGTTGGTCTCTAACGGGTTGTGGCGTAGCTAGACGCTGGATTGTTTTGTCCAAAGTCTTCTACGCTCACTCCAGGGAGATAGAACGACTAATCGTTAAAACTCCCTGTGGTGACGGGCTCGCATGTTGTAGTCGACAACTCAAGTTGTTCTCGTCCCCAAGTCTATACGTTCATTACAGGTTGAACGAACGTTCACTATAATAGTTATACCTTCCTAGAGTGACGGATTTGCCCGTTGTACAATGACACCCCACTGCTTCTTTTGCCGTGATGAGACCAGAATACAAAATGCTAACTGTTTGTCTTTTGACTACAATACAACACAGTAGGTTGAAGGTCACGGTGATTCCCAAGCCAAATTATTTGACTTCGTACTCTTCTTGAGTATGTACTTAGTGCAATTGACGAGCAGCTTAAACGGACGTGCCGATGTCGAATTGAATATGAATAATGTCAATCAATGGATTGGAGGAAGTTGTGCAGTCGGTTTTTGAACTGGTTCATATTCCCTGACTTACTTCCTGCCGTATGCGAGTTCAATCGTCCACATCTTGTTTCGAGATACAATGCTTTCGAGGATTTTTGTAAAACGCTGTTTAGGCCAGTTTCAACGAGTGGTATTGGCACTAAGGTGGAGTATGTTAGGGGGTCACTGGAGCTTTAATATCCTTGTAACACTTATACGTCTCGATCAGGTATCCCAATATACCCCCCTCCCAATATGCCCCCCCCCCCAATAACCCCCCCCCCCCTATCCTAAGTACTTGGGTACCTAACTATTTAGGAACTCTAGATAAGGCGGGATAGGAACCCACGGAAGAAGGAGAATATCGAAAGAAGAAGAATATTTTCGTGGAGCTATACTGCCCTTGTAACACTTATACGTCTCGATCAGGTCTCCACGCTTTCGCATGACCTGTAGTGAGGGCATTTTCAATGATGAGAGGCTGATGTCTCTGCATTTCTTCCAGCAACTGAATATCGTACTTTGCCCTGAACGATATTGTGACCATGTGCCCGGGATCATTTCAAAATTGTAAAAATAAGTTTATTTTGCAGGTGGGATAACGATGCGGCTTGGCAAGGACCAGCATACGGCCCCGCAGCCGCCGCCCCGGCTTGGGG
Organism: Micropterix aruncella; assembly: GCA_944548615.1. Taxonomy (NCBI): domain Eukaryota; kingdom Metazoa; phylum Arthropoda; class Insecta; order Lepidoptera; family Micropterigidae; genus Micropterix; species Micropterix aruncella. The sequence continues at coordinate 1,084,590 of OX155969.1, forward strand.
TCACAGCGCCCCCGCTTGGAACGGTGCCCCCGCGCCCGTAGCGGACACCCCCGAAGTGGCCCAAGCCAAAGCGGCCCACTTCGCCGCCCACGCCAGAGCCGGACCCGCCCACGGCGCCTGGGGCCCCGGACCCGCCGCCCCCGCATGGGGCCCTGCCCCCGCCGCGCACATCGCCCTCTCCCCCGACGGCCAGCACGTGCTCGACACCCCCGAAGTGGCCCAAGCCAAGGCCGAACACTTCGCCGCGCACGCCCGAGTAGCCGGACACGGCGCCCCCGCTCCGGTCTGGAACGGCGCCCCGTCCTGGCACAGCGCCCCCGCCTGGAACCAAGGCGCACCCGCCTGGAACGCGCGCGCCGCCGCTCCCGCCTGGAACGCGCACGCCGCCGCCCCCGTCGCGCTCTCCCACGACGGTCACTACATCCAGGACACCCCGGAAGTGGCCCAGGCCAAAGCCGCCCATCTGGCCGCGCACGCGCAGGCGCGAGGCCACGGCGGCCCCGCCTGGTAGATCTCCCCTCCCCCTCTAACCTCCTGTAAATACTCATCCCCTAGATACTCGCCAGGGACTTGTTGCCTTTTTTATATCGCAATCGTTAGATTCTAGAACTAATACTTCTGTCACTTCCTAGGCTACAACCTCTTAGACGTGATTGTCTCGATTTGTTTTGTGATCCGTGTGAATGAAAACTTTCTGTGCTTTTATAAAATAAATAAAATTGTTGTTTTCCTGTGTTGCCTTTCTCGCTTTTGATGTATGTAATGTCTTTTGTTTACTTTTGATACGATATGGAGAATTAAAATAAATGAAATCCTCGAATAACTTCTTTTTATTTGATACTAGCTGACCCGGTGAACTTCGTACCGCCTAACAGTCAATAAATGTCGTGTTACAGGTTAGCTGAACTTAATTTATGATTTTATGAAATACCGGCATACTGGTCCGACGTACGTTGCGTACGTCGGACCAGTATGCCGGACCCCTAAGTAAGCAAATTCAAGGGTCCAGACGTCATAATGCATTGCGTACGTTGCGTACGTGGGACAAGTGTGGTGTTGCGTACGATATACTCGTACGTTGCGTACGATATACTCGTACGTTGCGTACGATATACTCGTACGTTGCGTACGATATACTCGTACACTAACTACAAAAGGATAAATGAGCTGTTCGCTAGTCTCCGGTGGTCGACATCCGAATCTATAGTCGAAAGCTTAAGCACTCCTTAACCAAAAATTGCTCAAGACCTGGGTAATGCTTAAGCATCGATTGTGTTCAACAGACAGTCGTCTTCTCTAAGCCTAGCTTTAACAGCCAGGAATATTTTTATTCGATCTGGAAATATACTTTAAATTATTGGCCAAAAAACGAAGAATATTTATCTTCAGTAATGCTCCTAAATTAAACTAACGTTTTATATTTCGTGTAAAGAAGCTTTTTTCATATTCTTATTGGTTTAGTTCTATTGACAGTGTGCTTTCTTTCTATCTAAATTTTTATTAGGTAAATTTAATTTATTGAATGTTATTTCAAAAATTGCTTCTTATTTTGACGTTTTAATCGAAATATAGTTAAGTCCTTTAAATATCCACAACATTTCCAACCTAATAGTAAACAAATCAAATTCAAGAATCAAAGGCCGAAGGTCGATAAAAATACGCTAAAAGGCAGGAAAATACGTAAAAATACTCCGAAAACACGACGAACCAGAGTCATGCGTTTGGCATTTCCAAGCATTGCTCAAACATCGTCCATAAGATACTTGGCTTGTGCTGACTCGACCATAGGATAAAATTGCCAGCAATACCAGCTACACTGTGCAATAAACGACAATATTACTTTCCCGGCAGAGGGAAAGTATTGCGAACGCGCTAACATTTTTTAGAGATTAAGACGGATATATAAATATTGACCCCCCCCCTGTCCAACAAAAAAGGATTGTAATTCAAATTCAAATTCAAAATTCTTTATTAAATATATAAAATTACACATATTTTTAAATGCAATACCATATGTAATATGTTCAGGGTTCTTCTATGTGTGGTTTCCGTTTCTTTATACCCACCATAACTTCTAAACGCTTGAACCGATTTCGAAGTGTGTAGTATTTTTAGAATCGTATGTCATCCTGAAAGTCATAGGGCACCTTAACTGTCCAAATAAAAAGTAAGTAGTCGTCTAGTTGTACAAATGCACAAATGTCTATAAATTAACATATACGGGGTGTTATTACTGCACGGGCATTTTTTCTGTAAGTGAATCAGTACAACGTGGTAAGCAATTTTTGATTTTAAAAAAATGGAAAAAAAAACTAAATTTTTTTTTTTGTTTTTTTTTATTATTATTGAAATTTTGAAGAAGTTGACTTTTAAATAAAGGTTTGAGAAGCGTTTGAGCGCGCTGCGCCATCTAGCGTTAGGTAATAAGTCGTAAATAAACAATATCAGCAACATTTTACCAACCGCTAGATAGCGCATCGTGATCACAGCTTTTCATACTATTTAAACATAAAATAAAATAAACAAATTTTCAAAAAAAAAAATCTTTTCAAAAAAAAATTTTTCATTTTTCGGTTTCTTTATTTTTTTATTTAAAGTTGCTTACTGTACTGATTCATCCACAAAAAAATGCCCGTGCAGTAATAACACCCCGTATATCGTGTTTATTTTAAAAGGTCTGCTTGAGATGTATTATGTACATAGATGTACACTTAAACCACATTTTTTTCTTAAAAATACCATAGTAAATATAATTATAAATTCAATAGTTCACTTTCTATAACGGCAGTCGTGTATTTTATTATTTTGAATATATTCACTTGTTTTAGTAGTTTTCATGCAAATTCAAGGGTCCTAATGCATTACGGTCGTTGTGTACATTTACGTAAGTCTATATATGCCCGAATAAAACAACTACAAAAGGTAGGTGAGGTGTTCGCTAGTCTCCGGTGATCTTAGTGTTATTTAACTGAACGAATCCATGTTGTATCGATTTAGAACCACATTAGGGAAAATAAACGGCTAACACAAATTTGTGCATTGATTAATACTAATTTAAATCGTAATATCTCCCACGTCGCGTCGATTTGACGCCGCCATTCTCCTGTAATTTATGGCTTGAATTCCTCGCCCTGGCGCAGCTTACATTTATCTATGGTCAGGCGGCGGGCAATATGGCGACATCCGCGCTGTTCCAATGTCGCTATCTACCCGCAATTACATTCAATCCGCTCAAAATTATCGCATAATTACATCACAAATTGATTAATTGCATTTCTCAAAGGAAACAAGCGCAAAATGTACATACGAAATGTCCAGGTGCGCTGAAATTATATTTAAGTATATATTTCCTTTATTTTATTTGGCGTTATTATATTCACAAAATATAAGGCCGTTTCAAGAGCAGACATCAGAAGCCCCACAGATCTAGGAGGAGGGGGCTTCAAAAAAATGAGTTCACTAAAGCGGCTAGCATCCAGGACGGGCCGTACTATCAATTCCTTATTTGCAAAAAAACACTGCTTACTGCCACAAATTTCAGTAGAGTCTGGCAAGGCTTTAGTTATTATTAACAATAGCCAAATGTATTTTTTCATGAAATTATAGTATCAATTGTCCTGTACAAAAAATTCAAACCTGCGCAAAGACTGTGAAAATGAGAACAATGAGTTTGTATTTTTGTCTAATTTCTAAATCCCTTCAGAGGCATTCTACAAGTTTTTAAAGTAGCCAGACTTCTTTCAAATGATAATCTGTGAGAATATCAATTTCAAACTCTTAAATTAAGGGCGACTTATCCTTAAATCATTTCTTTTTTTCTGTTTACTAGCTTCCTTTAATTTCAAATGTGCCAGATTGATTATTTTGGTATTTTTATGATCGATCTCTAGCGAATGGAAAAGATTTATAACTAGGAAAATAAGTACAATTCGACTGCAACAACCGCCCACCCATCGCATGATCCTTGACAGACTCAGAATTTCTTGATTAGCATCCTAAATAGGCCAGATTTAATTACTTCCATTTATTTATTTATTTATTTAAGAATAAATTACTATAAAAATTGAGTTTGCTTACAAAAATAACAGGAACCGAATGGCTAAACCTTAACCTATTGCTTATTTGATTCTGTCACCCAACTGTCACAAAGGCAATAAGTCCGCCTTTTGTATTTATTTATTTATTTATTTATTGCTCCACAAAAAAAATTACACCGTTAGCACTTAACATTGATTGTGTTGCTCCTAACTAGGCAGAGCCTGTTCTAAGGAGAACACCAATACAAATGATTAAAAAATACATACTAAAAATAAAAAAATTGAATCAAATCAAGTTAAATTCCAAACTAAAAATATATTTTTTTTAATCAAATCAAGTTAAAATGAAATTCTCACTACACCAAAATAATATTAGAACTATAGACAAGTAATACTAAATAGGTAATAATAATAATAATATATAATAGCAATAATAAATAATCATTTATAATAATAACTAATAATATATAAGAATTAATAAAAATACCTGTATAAAATAAATAGAAAATAAATATATTTATTTATTTTAAAATTGTGATGAATGTTTTCTCGGTCTCTCTCCTACCAAGGTTTATTAACCATGATGTAAGGTGATATTTTTGTTGTTTGCTGCTAATTTCCAATATGTTATCTTTACTCATGATATTAACCATTCTTGGAGCAAGAAAGCTGTAGTGACGTTGTCCAAAAGACGTTAGACGTTTCGGCACTTCAAAGTTTCCCTTATAACGACCTGATCTCTCCCTGTTTTCCGGAGAAACACAATATTCGTCTTCATTGTTGTTTTTAAGATGAATTATTGCTTTGAGGCAATACAACTGCCTCAAATCAAGCAATTGTGCCTCAACATACAGGTCGTCAGAAGGATAACGGCTAGGCTTCCTTAACATGATTCTAATTATTGCCTTTTGGACAACGTTCACTTTGTGGAGGAGGGTTTTTCCGCAAGCTCCCCATCCAAGTATACCGTATGTCATTATTGATTGGCATATAGCGTATGTTTTTGTTTCTTAAAATGTGCAATAAAGAATCTCTATCTATCTACCCAACTGGGACTAGCTCGTTCTAGGGTGGACAGGACTCTAATACTACAATAAATCATGTAAAAGTTTCAGTAAGACGTTAATAAAACTAAATTGCCCTAAAATTGCCTTAAAAGAAATACAAATATAACGTAATAAATAAAACGTAATTCCATTATATAATCGGCATTAAATGGTACATAACATTATAAGTCCTAAAAATATTCACTTCCTCCCCGACTATGTGTCATGCTGAGCAATCCTGCCAACGACAGATTTACAATGGAATGATTTTTGGTCAAATTGCCTCTTCTCTGTAAGAGCCACCGTCTTCTTAATCGTCACTCATCACTAATCTATCGTCACACGGTCTTCCAACTTTTTCCTCTCACTGGAGAGAAGTTTAAGGACCCCCGAAATATTTTACCAGTCCCCTCTTCCAACCAAAAACAATCGGTATGATCACCAGGTTGACAACAACCCCCTATTCAACGCTCTCATTTCCGAAAATTGGCCAGGCTGGAGCTACATATTTACGGACGGCTCTAAAACCGACGAAGGACATTATGTCGAGGCTGCCGTATATCACGACAATATCGACCACCATAGCATGGTCCAGCTGCCAAGCGCAGCGTCAATCTAAACAGCGGATAGCGTGGCAGTTCTAAAGGCCTTGGAGTATATAGAGTCAGCTCAGTTAGGAAAAATCGTCATATTCACAGACTCTCTGTCTTTTACAAAAACTGAGCTTCCCCTCCCTAAACAACAAGCCATCCCACATTGAGAATGATATAAGTTCAAAATGCTTTACTTTGGAGTCAGCCGATTTTCGGGTGATCCTCTGTTGGATCCCAGGAAACACAGGTATTACGGGAAATGAGAGGGCGGACGAGCTGGCGAATGCGGCCCGTACGCACGGCGCTGCTGGCGGCATCCGCCTGCTCCTTCTGATCTCTTCCCCACCCTTGATTCCCAGTTATCCCACAAATGGACACAGAGGTGGCGTCTGTCATCCAAAATCAAGGCGCAAAGGTACTCCAACTTACAGCCCGGGATCCGACCTGAGCCATGGTTCCATCATCAGCCACTTAGCCGCAAGGAAATAGCAGTCATTTGCAGATTGCGTATTGGCCACAGATATACTCCCGCTCACCTCTATAGGACACACGTCCTCCAGTTCCCCCAATGCGATTGCGGTCATGCAGTCTGCACTGCTGATCACCTCTTTTTAACACACTTTTATTAGGTCGACCTGTATGTAACTAGGTATATAATGGAATCTAAGGTAACTAATTTAACCATCTTCCAAGGATCGTAGCGTCATGAAAATTGGCAGCTGTATGTAGTTCTGATGACAATACAATAATATGGTACTGCCGAACTGATCTGATGATGGAGTCGGAAGATATGAACTGGAACTTCATGATGGAACATCGTATCATTGCTGTGTTTGGACTTGTTAGAAAAGTCTTGGAATGAACTTTGACCCCGATTAGGTTTCAAGGTCTGATGATGTGGGTTTTACGTGCATTTATAAAAGCGTGTTTTTAGTGTTTTTTTTTAACTATTAATTTATTTAACTGCCCTTTTAACAACAACTATCCTAATATCGTCTCGGACCTTACAGCACGCAAAATTCAGCTCCCACTATGTGTGGACCATCTCCACTTCCTTAACTCTCCAAAAGTCCTCAAAATCCTCTGTAAATTTATGTCCCCCAACCACATTTCCCTTTAGTAACAATATTCCACTCCATATTATACTAGTTTCTACTGTTTCCTTTATTGTAAGTTTTGTGTCTGTTTGTTTCAGTGCTGTCCTACTAACAATAAAGTTCCCAAAATAAAAGAAAAGGCAGAAAACCTGGCAGAAATCACCCTCATTGGGTGGATTTCCAAAAGGAAAAAAGGAGAAGAAGACTTTTGGCCGATTTCTTCACATCTTCGGAAACATATCTCGCAATCTTTCCTCAGTCTGCTATGGGTCATAATCCAGTCATGTCCCTAATTTCATATGATAGGTAATGGAACTAATTATGTCATTAGGGCGTAATAATTTTGTTGTACAGCCACGGATAAACATAGTTAAATTCTACCTATAATTGGCAGTACATTTTATTGAGCCAATTTCGTTTTCTCTACTTCGACATATTTCTATAAATAGTAATTGGAGTCTTAGTCAATACTAAAATTATAGCCAGTATTTATTTACTAATTATACAGACCCATTTAATGCGAGTAGATTAGTAAGGTATTTAATAACTTAACTAGCGGGTAGTGAAGAAATTTGCATGATTTGTAAGTTATACTTAGATTTTATTTTGGAGCATATGCTTGATGTATTAGGTGCACTTTTAAAAAAAAATGCCAAATTTAAATACATTGTTTTTAATCTCTGCGTCATGTTGGGCCTCTGTATATACTGTAATGTGTTTCGGTATATAGGTACTTTAGGCAATATACTATTAATTTTCTGGTATACTATACAGGGTGAGTTTTTAATTAGTGACATCCTTGAAGTGGCCGAATCAGTACGAGCAAAAAGCACCTTTTGCTAAAAAAAACTGAAAAAAATAGTTTTTTTTTGTAAATTTTAAATATTTGACTGATAAATAAAAGCTTGACAAGCGTTGAGCGCGCTGGGCCATCTAGCAATAGGTAAAATAGCGCGAATAAACAATATTCGCGATATTTTACCTGCCTTTAGATGGCGTGCCGCGCTTAACTTTTTTATACTATTTTTCAAAACATTTAAACTTACAAAATATGAAAAAGATTTCTTTTTTGTATTTTTGTTTTTTAAAAATCAAAAGTTCGATCCTGGGAGAACAGCCGGGCAAAGGACGCCTTGGTCCGCGATAGATTCGGTTTACTCCGTTTCACCGCTTCGTAAGGGAGAGGACCGCGCAAGCGACCTCGAACTCGGAACCAATCGAGAGACCGGAGAAATCTGGTCACAATTGGAAGTAAGGGCGCGAGTGTCTCGAGCCGCCGGGAAGTAATTCCTGGCTATCTCGCGGTAAGGAGTTGGTCTCTTACGGGTTGTGGCGTAGCTAGACGTTGGATTGTATTGTCCAAAGTCTTCTACGTTCACTGCAGGGCGATAGAACGACTAGGGCGATAGTTCGCCCGTTGTGGTTGACATCTCAATATGTTAGTCAGAGTTCACAGTCAATTGGCTTACGCCGCACGGTGCGCAGACCGTCCAGGAGCGCCAGAAGTTTGATTCCTAGGGGAAACTGACCATAAGGCCCGAGTCCTACCCGGGCTCGCACTTCATGCGTGGAGGCCGTCGGATAGGTGTTGACCCGTGAGTGTGACCAACCCTGAACAGAATGGGTCTTCGTGGCCACCCCAACAAGGGCCCATTAACTCCCTCCCTTGGTATAGGCAAAAGGCATTGATTATATAGGGTATTAGATTGCCCAATGCCATAGTATGTTTTGGCAACGCTTCTACACCGGCAACATGTAGGTAGCCCTGGTAACATTGTCGGGTTAACTAATAGCAATTTATTTGACAACTATAATAACATTGATAATGGGCCCGATTGCGTTTCTTCGTGTACTAAAACCGAAATTAGTTCAAACGAACGACATAGATCAATACGTTAGAGCGGAATACGAAACGAACCATCGTAGATAAAAACTACCTGTCGAACTTATACTCTTCCGAATAAATTTGAACACAGATCCTATACCTTTGGTGGGTAGTCTTAATGCGAAAAAGTGACAACCGTTCATTTGACATTCCGCTCTAGCGTATTGCCCTGTCTCTTTCACACAAACTAACTTCCGATTTTAGTTCACAAAGAAACGCAATCGAGCCCAATGAATGGTTTTCATAAAGTACTGATTGATTACAAAATCCTATTATTTAGGCAATAATAAAAATAAGAACATAAGGTTATTAATGTCATCTATCGCATTTTTATATAGGTTGTTTACATCACAGAAATATTACGGAGATATTAGAATGACATATATTAAACTATTTGAACCTTAACGTGCCTAATTATTATGAGCTGAAACCTGTATAGCGAATTAAAATTGACATATCTATGTAAATAATATTAAAATAATAAGAGCTATTATTTAAACATTCGTTTGTTAATATATTATACGATAGCGTGTAGGTATATTCAGAAGGCCAGCTATTGGGCTACTGAACATAGGAGAAGATTAATAAATGTTTGGAAGAATGAGTGCCATCTACACGTTGCGTTTTATAGTAAAATCCTAACTGCCTAAACGTAGTGTGGTTGAGCAATCGAATACATTACATTACATTACATTTACGTCGTGTCTAATTAGCGGCTAAAAACCGCTCTTGGACGTGTCAAAATATTTGTGTTTTAAGTAGTAAGTATCATTACTACTTTAATCTTTACTTAACATACATATATATATTTTTTTAAATATATAGTATCTAAGAAACTTTGGAACCTACTAAAAGTTATTCATTGTAGAATCGTATTAATTTAATAAAATAATCAATAATTCTAATGGCTACCTACTAAACGTCCCTATGGACACAAAAAAATCTCTTGCACAGTCTCTCCTCTTACCTATCATTGACTATGCAGATGTGGCTTATCTCGATTTATCAGAGGAACTGCTCAACAAACTTGAACGTTTGCAAAATGTATGCATACGATTCATCTTCGGTTTACGTAAGTATAATCACGTGTCCGACTATAGGGCACAGTTAAAGTGGCTGCCAGTACGCCAAAGAAATGTTCATATACTTGCTCTCCTATATCGTGTACTCTCCCAATTAACACCACCCTATCTCCACGAGCTTTTTGAACCACTAAGTTCCCACGGTCTCGTACTTCGGTCAGCCTCTGACAGTTTATTAAAAATTCCGAGTCATAATAGTGATTTCTATTCCTATTCTTTCTGTGTCCATGGTGCAAGACTCTGGAACGATCTCCCAACAAATATACGAAACTCGCCTTCTTTACCATCGTTTAAGACTCACCTTAAGGATTACTACCTTTCTAAGACGTAACCAGTTCCTCCCTTTCTCTCCTCTTCCTCTCCCAATTTCCTCTCCTCGGGCATTATTAGTTTTAAATTCTTCCACTTGTTTTTATGTTATGTAATAATCTTTATTTTCACAATGCGCGCATGTACCACTATGTTTAGGTTAGTTGTAAGACATTGCCATGTGGCAATAAGCTCGCCTTTTGTATACTCATTAAGTGCAAATAAAGAGTTATTATTATTATTATTATTATTATTATTATTATAAACACACAATAATTAAAATAGTCAGTTAAAAAGTTGTACAATCAAAGCAGAAGCCTAACAATTGAAATAGTCAATAAATCGAATATATACGTACTAAAAACTGTACATGTAACATCCAAAGTAGTAAGTAAATTGTTAAATAATCAAACTAAAGCTAAATCTTACATTTAAATACTAAAAGTACATATATAATTATCATTCAAATTGGTACAATATTTGCAAAGTCAATGGTGACGCTATAAAATCAATGGTGACGGTTATTCAAATTCAAGTAAAGCGTAAAACACCCATAAACATTATTGTAAGAAACTTAACAGTCTATAAAAGGAAACATTCTCGATTAGGCGGGGCTAAGTGTGGCGAGCAATCCGGTAAACCTTCAAACCACTGTCAACTCACAACAAACTTGTCGTTGTACAGTTATCAAGATAACATATACAATCTGTAGTATATTACAATCCAGGGTTTGTTACATATTATTGTTTTTTTAACAACTAGCTTTTTACTGTTCACTCTAATAATAATAATAATAATAATAAACTCTTTATTTGCACTTAATTATTATACAAAAAGGGGAACTTAATGCCACATGGCAATGTCTTACAACTAACCTAATCACAGTGGTACATGCACGCATTGTGGAAATAAAGATTATTAAATTACTTAACATACAGACAAGTGGAAGAATTTAAAACTAATAATGCCCGAGGAGAGGAAATTGAAAGAGGAAGAGGAGAAAAAGGGAAGAACTGGTTACTTCTTAGAAAGGTAGTAATCCTTAAGGTGAGTCTTAAACGATGGTAAAGAAGGCGAGTTTCTTATGTTTGCTGGGAGATCGTTCCAGAGGCTTGCACCATGGACACAGAAAGAATAGGAATAGAAATCACTTTTATGACCCGGGATTTTTAGTAAACTGTCAGAGGCTGACCGAAGTACGAGGTCGTGGAAACTTAGTGATTCAAAAAGCTCGTGGAGATAGGATGGTGTTAATTGGGAGAGTACACGGTATAGGAGAGCAAGTATATGAACATTTCTTCTTTGGCGTACTGTCAACCACTCCTAGGCTGCCCAACAAAATAAAGGAGTGTAATGTGTTCATGGTTCATTTATGTATGTGTGAGGGACCACCCCTCACAAGACTCCAAATTATTCGATGTGAGGTGGTGGTGTCAACTTACGAGTTATCTCCGTATTTAAAGGCGGCTATGATGAAGCAGAGGATATTTATTGATTGAATCGATTGAATATTGCCAGTGAGACGCGAGGGTTGCGCGACGGCGGTTATGTAGGAAAGTGGATGAGGATTGTGTGTGCTCCTAGTATATTGTACTGGGCACGGCTCGAGTCTGTGGATTACAGACTGATGCTTCGAGACTCAGGGAAAATGAGGAAAGGAAACCAAGGAGCCGGATCCGTTGAGCGACCTCGTAGAGGGGTACCGGATATGCCGTCACAACCTTTGGGGGAAGGGAAGGTGATCAATCTGGGACTGATAATTTGGTTGCTTTTTGGCCGGTTTATATAGGCATTGCAATGATGCAATTTGAAATATTCTGAGTAAAAGTATTGTTTCATCGTGCTGATTCATAGCTGCACGAGTCAAAATAATAGCTGAATTGTGTCAGTGGATTTCACTGGAAATCGATGCATTTGTTGATCGTATGTAGTGGACTTAAGGTCCGTTACATATGTGTTCCGTTTCTTTATTCTACCATAATTTCTAAATGCTTGAACCGATTTAGAAGTGTGTGGTATTGATATAATCGTTATGTTATCCCGAGAGTCATAGAGTAACACTGTTCAAATATCAAATAAGTAGTAGTTATAATGTCCAAATGCCAATAAATTAACATAAATACATTGTGCTTAGTGATAAATGAGAGGTCTGATTGAGTACATTCCGGAAATATACTACATAAACCACAAATATTTCATTAAAAAAACCACAATAAATATAATTATAAATACAATAGTTCACTTTCTCTAACGGCAGTCGTGTTTTTTATTCTTTTTAATATATTTACTTGTTACATATTAGTATTTCCGTCTTGGTCTCGAAAAAAAATTGCGCGTTCACAATACATTCCCTCCTGGTCGTTTGGTGGGCCAGTTTAGGCCTTCGCTTCTAAGAAAAAACAAGTGAATATTCGAAAGTTGGGTATTAAAATATTTTCCTTGATAAAAAAGCCTAAATTAAAAAAAATGTAAACAACTTTCAATTCATTTCTTCGTGTAGAATAATCTTTTTAACAGAAAATTTCTTAATACCGAAAAATTGCTATTCGAGAATGTTTCTAAAATGACAGCCCTGCTTAGTGCACGGCATATCAGACCAATTACGTTGTCGGATTCCATATTTATGATGTCATTTCGTGACATTACCAACTAATGTCTGCCCCGCAGCTACTCGGGTTCAAGTGAAAATGAAAAGTTACTGCTTTATTGCCGATAATCACCATTTAAAACAACACTGTAAAAGAATGGCGTTTAGATTTATTGGAAATGATTGGAATCGGACTATATTATCTGGAATGCCCACATTGTATACTTCTTCGACTAGCGATTATGTACCGATCTAATTTACAGTCAAACTAGAAAATATTTAATTCAATTATTTATTTTGTAAAACAGTATTACAACTAATAATTACAGTAAACATGGGTAATAAAAAAAGAATCGGTTGTGTCACTCCAAGACAACCTCCCCCTCACTAGTTCCTCCCCCCCCCCCCCCCCCTATCCCCATCAACCCAAACCACCCGTTCCTGCAAACCCCTCAACGCACTTCCCAAACACCTTCCCCGGATAGTGATCGTGTCAAGTGCTTATGATCGCAAATGGTAATTGTTTCCGTGGTAATGGCTATTTTCCAGAATTAAATTTAAAAATTATTTGTGTCTTGTATAAGGGATATTCCAACCAAAATTTCACAATGCAATTTCGGCTCTAGTCTCTAAGTCCAATATTTCGAGGTTGAAGTGAGACTAGCGGGTCCGCTGGTGGACTTATTTCAACCACATCCAACTCTTGCCATAGTCAAATAATACCTGCACACCAAATTTCAGCTCAATCGGTTGAAGCGTCTTTGCACTATCATGGAGGAATACACACAGACACACAGAAGTGCATTCACCATATTTTCCTATGCCGGAAAAGTAAATTAACCGGTTACGGATTTTAATAAAATTACAGAAATTGCGTTGACAACTACTTAATAGAACTGATATACCTAAAAAATGTATTACAGAAAATACTTGTATTTAGGGTGTGTGTAAAAGTGTGTTGAGTGTGTGGGTATGTAGTGTGAGCGTAACGTTATTGTGAGGGTTAGATAGAATAGAATACCGAGTAGAATAACTAGAATATCCGACATATTGTGTAAAAGTTCTTGTGTAAATATTGTATAGAGTTTTCAGTATAAAGGAAGATAATATAGCCTTGGATCAAGGACGGTACACTTACCGCACGACAAAGTCCTAGCAGTTATTCGCGAGGTACTTAGCCTCTCAGTGGCTCGTGCCAACAAGGGTTTGACAGTATCCTACAAACCCCCAATACAGTTTGTGCGGGTTGGCTCTAAAGGCAAAAAACATCTCACTGCAAAACCTTTCTCAATAATCGAGAAAGCTTCAGATTGGATTATGGAGGTCGATTCGGTCTCTAAGCAGTATAAATTCCCTGAAAGTCGAAAGTCTCGGATGCACAGCCCTGCGTCCAGATATAACTCTTTACTCTCTATCTCGGAAGACGGTCCTTATCGTAGAATTAACTGTTCCATGGGAATCAAATATCCCAAAAGACCACGAGTACAAATTAAATAAATACCATGACCTCGCAAATGCCGTCACCCGGAACGGCTTCACTGTTCACCTTCACGCGGTGGAAGTAAGCGCTCGTGGCCTGCCAGCTAAATCTTTGTTTCACCTTTTTAAAGATCTTGGTCTCTCCAGGAAAATAATCAACGCCTTTCTAGAAAAAATATCTAAAACCGCGATTTCTGCATCTCAAATTCTATGGCTTCGAAGGGGGAGTGAATGGGTGGTAAGGTGAACGCTCACATGTGGCAAGACAGCTGTCTTAAACCTACCACCGCCGGTCGTAAGTCCGGAATCCACCCTTCACCTCTCAGAAGTGTAATAATTATATATGATGGGCCCGATTTTTGGTCGGTGAATTCCATGGCAGCTCCGTTTGTATTTTATTTATAATCATAGTCCTAAATGTATAATAATAGTTAAAACAAATAATTAGATAAATAGCTAAAACTAATAATAAGTTTATTGTATTGCTTAAAATTTGATTTACGGAGTATTTATAAGTGCTCATGAAATTATTACAAATGTCAATACCATTTATATTGGTATTAGAAAGCTCACAGCAGCGTATGACTACTCCAATTCTGGATTCATTAGTTTTAAAGCGTTGCAATCGATAAAGGACAAATTAGCGCGTGGTTCTTATTAGGGTGATCGACATATGACCTGAGAAAAATATCTGAAATAAGCGTACCCGTCAAGAAATAGGCGAGGTCACAGCTGTAGGGTTTTACCAATTAACATCCAGCGTTGATGAAGCGTCAGACATAGACTCCACCTGCCTTCGCGCCGGCGAGCGGCCGGTAACTAAACAGTCGATTGCAGGACTGACACAGTAAAACTGTATGTGCGCAGTGGTGGATTGAAGGTGTTAATGGTAAAGCATATTTAGCTTTATCCCGTTTTCTCTCAGAGCGCTTTACCGTTTTAACAAGCTTTTAATTACCTTGCAGTGTTTGTCAGCCTGTTTATTTAGGTCAAATCTTGTAAGCAGAATTAGAAAAACGTTCTCTTACCCTATGAAATTGAAATTTTACCCTGCACCCAGGGAGCCAACCCTGCACCCAGGGTTGGCCAACCCTGCACCCTGAGCCAACCCTGCACCCAGGGTTGGCTCAAGTTTATGAATAAAAGCTTGTTTTTAAAATTGTGTTTTTACTATTAATTTATTATTAATTGTAATTAATTTAGGGTCCTGTAGTAAAAAACACTTCTGTCGCCAATCACCCATGTCTGTTTCATCGCAGGAGGATAAAATTGTATGCCCATATAATCCAACCCGCATCCAGGTATTAAAACTCTTGGCTCTATTTATTGTTATATATTTTTTACATGATATGCCAAAAACTGTTGCAAATTTTAAATTCACCTAACTAAGCTATAACCAGTTCTAAGGCGGACATTTAAATTATTATAAATTTATTTATGAACCTACATAAAAACTAAGTAAAGAAAAAACATAATAAAATGAATAAAATTGAAATAATGCATACACTCATGGTCATTATTAATCCTTATTAGCTGGACAATGAAAATAAAATTGAAAATACAATATTGTTAACCATAATCATAATAAATAAAGATAATGTACAAATAGCTAGTATTTAAATAATCATAATTATTAAAAAAATAGAGTAAGATAATCATACCTTATCATAAAAAAATACAAATTGTAAAAAAAAAAAACATTTTTATGAGTGCATATAGAAGTTTTAAAATAATCATAAAAAGGAAAGAAAGAGTCGCATTCCTAAAAATTATAATGAAGACCTATAATTTCATCAAAATATAAATAATATAAAATCGATTCTCATTACCATTTATGATTTTAAGATAATTGCAAGGACCATTTTAGTGCCTTTTGTTAAATAATTATTTTGATTTGTTTTATTATATTTGACTATTTATAATTTCTGACAGTTGAGTACCATTTATTATTATTATTCCAGTGACCAATCTAGTACCTTTTATTTAATTATTTTTTCTTAATATTATTTATAACTATTATGTTACAAATTGATTATTAATTGAATACTTTTTACTACTCATTTTTAGATCATTGTTAGTACAGGAAATTTATTTTCGTGCAATGCAGCCTGGCGTGAAGTAGGGAATTGAAAAATCTGTAAATCCGAATTCTATAACTTTGCTATATTATTATGATGTTTATTTATCGCTTGATTGTTTATTAGGTATCAGTGTACTTTGTTGACTTTAAAATATTTTGATATATAGAGTAAGTTTCAATAATCTGTAAAGATTTTAGAAAAATAAATTGAAATTGAAATCGAACTGAAATTGAAATTGCAATTGAATTGAAATTGATGTTTTTATATTTTTTATTTAATAACCATTAGGTACATACATACATACCATTCAGCCATTTATAATCGGTGCTCTATATATATTAATCCTCCCTTCCTTCATCAACCAGGAAGTAAAAGATTTTAATGTTGCAATTGTGTTGATAGCTGTCATTGATTCAGGTAGGTTATTATAATCCTAGTAGCGATGAATGAGTATGTAGGCGGGTCTAGCGGGTGTAGGTGTCGAATTTTGAAAAATTGGTTGTGTTACCTTTGTCAAGTGAATAATTTATTTATTTATTTATTTCCCAAAACATAATTAACCTTACAGATGATTCCAAGTCGTTAATTATTTTTCTAGGCTATTATTCTAGATTTACATTACTTTACTTTACATTTTCGTCGTGTCCAATTGACGGCTAAAGACCGCTCTTGGACGTGTCAAAATAATTGGGTTATGTAGTAAATTTCGTTACTACTCTTTAGGTAGTAACGAAACATAGGTACATACATAGGTAGTCAAGAATTATTATTAGAACCATACATAGGTAGTCAAGAATTAACTACTAGATTGTCAAACTATAAATATAAATAATCAAAATAAAAGCCTAATATTTGAAGTAGTTAGTAATTCGAAAAGATACGTAGTAAAATTATTAATCGTAATATTCAAATTGTCAGTAAAATGTTAAATAATCAAATCAAATCTAAAAGTACCATATAAGACCATATAAAATAATCAGACAATAAGGCTATACTTTTGTAAGTAATTTAAATGGGCACAATATTTGAAAAATCATGGCCCTCAAATTCGGCCAGATTATAGAAAGGGTGGCCTATCAGCATCTCCTTGATGTTTTTTTTAATTTTATGTCATCCAGCTGTTTAAATTTTGTAGGGAGTAGATTATAGAATTTAATGCTAAGGTACAAGTAGCTTTTCTGTACTTTTGCCAGTCGTATTCGGGGTACGCATAAAAGGGAGCTACCGCGGGTATGATGCGAGTGAATGTCTGCATTAATTGGTGTTTCTGCTAAGTGCTGTCTAGCATGCATTAAACACTGGTATATGAACGCCGAATACATAGTCATTACCCTTGCCTTGATGAAATATTCTTTGCCTGAGGTCCTAGTCGTTACCTGATACATGCTGCGTAGTGCTCTCTTTTGCAAAAGAAAGATTATTTTACTGGTTACAGCATTTCCCCAAAATAGTAGTCCATAAGATTATAACTTTATTCTACTATAGACTATTATTATAATTCTACTGTTAATAATATTATTATTACTCTACTCCATTACTATTACTCTTCTTCAATATTATTCTAATATATAGATTATTATTCTAGACTATAGCAAACGAGACGGAGAAATGATAGCAAATGTAGTATATTTTAGTATTTTGTAGTATGTCCGTGGTATTAAAATTGCCATTTGCCAAAATGATGTAGTATTTCCTTAAAAACGGCGGTATTTAAAAAAATGAGATTGATTAAAAACTTGTATACAAGAGAAAATTTGAAAACTTGTATAAGAGAGATACCAACCAAAATTTCACAACGTGATTTCGGTCCAAAAAGGTTCTGTGTACCGAATGTTAAATATCTAACTGCATTATTTCGATATTAAACTACATACCATATACAGTTTTGAAATAAAATCTTTTTAACTTTTGCCATGGCTGAATGATGCCTGCATGCCAAATGTCAGCTCAGTCGGATGAAGCGTTTAGTCTAATTTCAGCTCAATCGCACACGCACACATACACAGATACACAGACTCACAGACAGACTTTAGTCTGGAAATGGTCCTAATCTTCTCACGGGGTGTCAAAATGGATATTTCCGTCTTCATCTAGGTTTTTTTAGCGCGTTCACAATACTTTCCCTTGGGCCCGGAAAATAATATTGAAAGCAATGAGAATGTATATAAAAGGACGCAGAAATGGCAACAAAGGGCCGTTTTCCGATTGACTGCAGGCCTGTTTTCGCGGGAACAGAAACCAATAACACAGATAATCCACAGATACAGATAATCCACAAATAGGGAAGTACATCAAACCAAAAGTAGAAACAGTTGTTTCGATCACAATGCCAGTTCAATGACTCGCAATAAACTATAACAAAAGACGTTATATGGTCGAGGAAAAAAGAGTCCGTCAATGACATAACACAAGATACAGTGAGTGTTGTGTGCACGACGGATTTTCAAAATGCACGCTCGCCTAACCCGCCGCCCCACCACGCGTTATAATATGCGTAGTACCAGCAGCAGTTTGTTGCCTACCCGCAGAACAACGGATGAGGATTGACAGTAATTCAGTCGACCCTGGACAGCGGTGATTGCAACCACACCGAAACGTTGGGTGTTACAAACTTCACGCGGTAAATTCGTCTTTATCCTATTTATAATCATTAGCAGCCTCTGTCACGTGCATTGGATGCAGGCTCTTTTTTCGGTGTAAACTTTTCTATGCGTGAACTATGTGTATTTTCGGTGTAAACTTTTTTCGGTGTAAACTTTTGTCGGTGTAATCTTTTTACGGTGTAAACTTTTTCGGTGTAAACTTTTTTCGGTGACGGTGTAAACTTTTTCGGTGTAAACTTTTTTCAATGTAAACTTTTCCGGTGTAAACTTTTTCCGGTATAAACTTTTTTTGGTACAAACTTTTTTTGGGATAAATAAGGTGCGCGAAAGAAATATGTAGTTAGATTTTACTTTCCCGGCTCACTAACCGACAAGCAAGGAAAGTATTGTGAATGCGCTATAAAAAAATCTCGATATTAAGACAAAATATTCATTTTTTGAGCCCCCTGAGACTTTTAACCATTACAAATTTATTTATTAAATTTATTTATTCGTTGCTTAGATATTTAAGTGCAAGAGCACTAAAGAAAATAAAATAATGTACGATTTAGGAATTACGTTATATGTTATACATCTGAATCCGGAGACTATCTAGGTTGTTTGACATTATAAAAAAGACCAAAAACGAATTTACCGCGTGATTTTTTAGCACCCGACGTTTCGGCGATGTTGCAGCCGCCGTTATCTAGGGTACACTAAAATATGGTCGACCCTATACAACGGCGACTGCAACGTCAACGTCGCCGAAACGTCGGGTGCTACAAAATTCACGCGGTAAATTCGAAAAATCTGTCTGAAATAGCGCATAAATTATTTAGATGTATATTTTTCCAATGTGCTAAATAAAGTGCAACCGAGCCCGCCTTGCTATAGGCGATCCTGTATTAAGGCGAGCTCACCAAATTGAAGTCTGGCTGTGTGTCTGTCTGTCTGGCTGTGTGTCTGTCTGGCTGGCTGTGTGTGTGTGTGTGTGTGTATTCCTGCACGAAAACTCCCAAACGTTTAATCCGATTGCGCTGAAATTTGGCATCATTTGGTCATGGTAAGAGTTGAAAATGTTGTGGTGGAAGACAATAGTCATATTTCAATCATGAAATATTGGACTTGGATACTGTGAATTTGTTACATAGATGCCTTGTTGGGCCGAAATCACATTGTGAATATCACATTTTGGCTGGAATATGTCTTATAGAAGATACACAAATATTATTGAAATTCCGCCATATATTTAGATCAAACATTAATGCCTCGGCACGGTTCGTTTCTCGGCTAAGGGCCAATAGATACAATGAAGACCAACCGGGTTCGTCCGCCGACCAAGGGCACCCGTCGTTTTTATTTACGAAATTAATATTTAGATAAAATCAGTCCTTAGCTACTTGCCGGAAAAAAAATATTGGGGTGACACAACCGATTTTTTTTTAAATACGCGCGTTGCCTTTCAAAGGGCCTTCAAAATCGGACGAAAATCGATTTTGCTGTCATGAATGTCGACGAGTCAAGCTAATGTTTGACTTGAAAAATCGAACTTTTCGATAGCATCGGGGGGAAGATAGCGACCACAATATGCAAACGCAGTTAATTTTAACCAATTGCATAATATCTGCCTTTACGTTCACACAGGTAACTACGTAATTACAAAATGGATGCTTGTTAAATGTTTCCAAATAAAATATTAACACGAATATTGTGTTTCCCCGGAAAACAGGGAGAGATCAGGTCGTTATAAGGGAAACTTTGAAGTGCCGAAACGTCTAACGTCTTTTGAACAACGTCATTACAGCTTTCTTGCTCCAAGAATGGTCAATATCATGAGTAAAGAGAACATATTGGAAATTAGCAGCAACCAACAAAAATATCACCTTACATTATACAAGCATAGAGTCTTGTAACTGTCAGCCTCTACAAAGAGAAATATCTTGGAAATATCTAGGCATCACTCTAGATTGCTTTCTCCGTTGGGATTCTCATATACATAACGTGGCTACGAAGGTGCGAATCCTTGGATATGTTTTCAAAGAACTGAGGAATATTCTGGATTCCAAAACACTAAAAACTGTTTATTATGTGAATCGATTATTACTTACGGCATAATTGGATGGGGTGGATGTGGTAAAACCCTGCTAGAGCCATTGCAAGTTGCGCAGAAATTTATATTAAAAATTATTCTACGTAGACCATATCGCCATCCCACTAATGAACAGTATAAGGAAGCTAAAGTTCTTGATTGTAGGCAACTTTTTCTAAAAACTTCCCTCTTAAGGCTATTTTTGGACAATAACTCAAATTTAGGAATAATTCAGAACCGGCGACCAACGAGACAAGTTGTAGAAAATAGCTTAATAATACCCAGAAGGAAAACATCATTTGGTCAAAGACATTACTCTTTCATTGCGCCGAGATTTTACAATCTGATCAATATGGAAATAAAAATGAATTTGACATTTAGGGAATTCAAAAATAAATTAAAGAAATTGTTATCGAATCATGACAGACTAACCATACATCAAATGTTAGAAATAATAGTATAATAAAACTTAGGTGCACAAATTATTAACATATTTTTAAACTTATATGTTAAGTATTTTTTAACATTGAACTAACTACCAAAAAATATTTGACTTTGACAATGAATTATACTTTTAGACTAGGTATTTTTATATTAAATCATTTATTACTTAAAACATAACATTAAATATTAATGACTGTTTCATTCTTTTCTCACATATAACTTTATTTATATTATTTAATCGAATTTTATATTATATTTATTGCCGATTGATGCCGAATAATGGAATTGCATTTTATTTATTATATATTTTTAATATTTTTTTATTATTATTATTTTTTATTTTATTCTGAAGACCACATTTCAGGACAATTTAGTGTCATTAGCTTTTTACTAAAACTTGTACATTTGTAGGCAACCAAGCAATCAAGCAAACTTGATTGTAATATTGGAGTCCTGTCCATCCTAGAACGGGCTAGTCCCAGTTGGGTGACAGAAACAAATAAGCAAAAGGTTAAGGTTTTGCCATTCGGTTCCTGTTATTTTTGTAAGCTAATCAATGTTTTATAGTAATTAATTCTTAAATAAATAAATTAATAAATAAATAAACATTATGGTTGATAAACCTTGAGAGACGGAGAAAACATTCATCACAATTTTAAAATAAATAAATATATATAATTATTTCCTATATATTTTATATACGTATTTTTACTAATTGTTATATATTATTAGTTATTATTATAAATGATTATTTATTATTGCTATTGTATATTTTTATTATTATTATTATACATTATTATTTATTTCTAATATATTACTTGTTTATAGTTCTAATATTATTTAGTGTAGTGAGAATTTCACTTCAAGTTGATTTGATTCAAATTTTTTATTTTTATTTTGGAAGTTTGTAGTTTATAATCATTTGTATTGGTGTTCTCCTTAGAACAGGCTCTGCCTAGTTAGGAGCAACACAATCTAGGTTAAGTGCTAACGGTGTAATTTTTTTTGTGGACCAATAAATAAATAAAATAAATAAATTAACTGACAACGCGATTAAAAAAAAGAAAGTTACATTAAAGAAATTTCAGAAAAGGAGTTGAAAAATATTGTTGATACTCTTTATCTGTCCTGGCAGCACCATATTAGTGAGATGAGTGGAAAAATGTCATTCGCTGAAGAAGCTCCAAATTTTTTTTCGGAGAAAAGTAAAGAGACAATCAGTCAATCTTCGCTTCTTCCACTTCTTCATTATAGCGACGACGCCTTCCTCGATCTGACAGAAAAGCTGGCCACCAAGGTGGAAAAGCTACAGAACGCCTGTATCCGCTTCATTTTTGGCCTTCAGAAAATATGACCATATCACGGAATATCGTAGCAGACTGCAGTGGCCTCTTATATAGAATCCTCGCGGATGGCGTGCCGCTTTATCTTGCCGATAGGTTCACCGCACGGCGCACGGCCGTCCCCTGAGATCAGAGGGCAATAACCTGTTATCCATCCCTGGTCATAGATTTTATAACCCTAAAATCCACAAATTAAGCAATCCACCTCTTCCCCCTCCTTTTCGCTCCCTTTCCTTCCTTCCTCTCCTTTATTTCCTCTGCGTCCTTATTTAATTGTAGTCATTTGTTTTACTTTTTTTATTATCTGTTTCTTTCTAGTTTCTGTTTGTTTCTATATATCACTTGTATTTTTTATTGTTCTTTTGCGTAGCCAACGTACTAAATATATTATAAACTCAAGCTATAGGTTAGCTGATAGACATTGCTGCAAGGCCAAAAGCTCGCCATTTTTATTTAAAATAAAGAGTTTTTTATTATTATTAAATTTATCATATAATTTCTCAAATTTCATCTTCATCATGCATGAACATACAAGTAAATATATTAAAAAGAATTAGAAAAACCCGACTTCTGGTACAGAAAGTTAATTATTGCGTTTATAATTATTTTTATTACGGCTTTGTAATGAAATGCTTGTGGTTTATGTATTTATCCATATAGATACATGTATGTTTCCAAATTTACTCATTCAGACCTTTTGACTAAACACGATATATTAATGTTAATTTATTAACATTTGAACATTTATACAACTACTTACATACTTGATATTTGGACAGTTAAGGTACCCTAATATCACACACTTCTAATTCGGCCCAAGCGCTTAGAAGTTATAGTGGAATAAAGAAACGTAAAACATATATTAGATGAACCCTGAACACATTACACTCCTCTTTTGTTGGACAGTCCTATAAAACAAGCATAGCGATAGTGTTATGAAATCAGGGAACTGAGCCCTTTTTAAAACGATACCCAACTCAATAAACATCTATGATACTGAAAGAGGAAGAAGACTAAGCCGGGGCGCGCACTGGCGACCTGGCCGCGGCAGCCAACGAGATGCTACGAAATGTATGGAATGGCCAGCCGTCGCGCTAACTTTGGCCACAGGAGTAAATATAGTTTGAAAGCCACTGTTTATTACAGCAGTTCTGCCCGCCCCACTAGAACGTTTAACATTTGACCTATCGGTGATTACACGTGTATGTACCTGTGATGGCCCACGCGACCGACACTCGGTCAGTAATTATCGGACAGCAGTTAGTTTACACAACCACCGTCAACTAATACAACCCCCCGATAACTATCTACGTGACAATTTACTAAATCATTTCATTTCGCGTTCGTTTTGCATAAGTAGTCAGCGTCGTGGCTACGAACGAGTTGGAATTTCTTTGGTTGTGTTCAAACTGTAGTATGGTAGGAACGTATTACCTAAGCTTCTTTCCCGACCATGATACGCTGCAAAGTTATTCTCCTTAACAGCTGGTTGTGTTTTACTACGAAATCTTTTTATTGTCTTTCGAAATACCTGCCTGTTTCGATCGACGTTTTTGTCGTTGAAAGTGGTGGATGCGCGACCTTCACGAATTTCATCACTTAGATGGACACGACCACGTCAGAATTCTTCAAACTATCTATAAATAGTCGTCTTGCTTGGTGCCTCATCACAAAAGCAGTTTGAAGCCGAGCGAGGGTCTGCTGAGTTGTCAAATTACACTTAAAATCATAGAAAATTATACACCGAAATTTTCAGCAATTAAATCAATCGTAACGCAAAAACATATATTTTTTTTTAAATTACGCCTCAATGAAATAACAAATGACAAATAAATAGAGTTGTCAACTACAACAGGCGAACCCGTCACCTCAGGAAGTTTTAACGATTAGTCGTTCTATCACCCGTGAAGTGAGCGCAGAAGACTTGGACAAAACAGTCCACCGTCGAGCTCCGCCACATGCCCGTAAGAGGCCAACGCCTTAACCGCGAGATAACCGGGTGTGTTACCCAGCGGGCTTACACTCACGCCCTTACTTCCAATTGCGACCAGATTACTCCGGTCTCTCGAGTTCGAGGTCGCTTGCGCGGTCCTCTCCCTTACGAAGCGGTGAAACGGTGTATACCGAATCTATCACGGACCACGGCATCCTTTGCCCGACTGTTCATCCAGGATCGGGAAGTCGATGGTCGTTTCAAGAGCAGTCGCCGTAAGGTCAGCAACCACCCCCGCTCTATAGGAAACAGAACCTACTGCTTCCAGACTTATTATTATTATTATTACTGTTATTAATATATATTTAAAACAGGCAGGCATACTTAGCTAATGGGCCTGAATCCGTGCTTACATTATAGTGTTTGTAGTATAAGTCAAGATTATTTTTAAAGTTTTGACAAGACTTTTGTCATTCACCTTTTCACTAGGGAGAACATTCCATTAGATTACTACTATAATGCAAAGGAAATGTTTCTTAGGATTTGAATGGAATGATTCACGCGTAGGTTTCAGAAAACGCCCACGCAGATGTGTGTTGGTGTTCATGGTGTAGATAGTCTGCAATCCAGGAAGGTCATTCGATGCAGTCAGGATCTTATATGTCTTGGTCAAGTCGAGAATCTCAAACTTTTCAGCGTATATTATATGCTGGAGCATATAACATACATACAAGACAATGTTAGAGGTTCTCGATTTGACGACTCTGAAGCAACGCAGGGCACGGGGTGACAATCGAGACATATAAGACCCTGACTGCATCGAATGACCTTCCTTGAAAATTAAAAGGCATTTTAGTCTCTCTTCGCTGGCCTTTCTCTGTAAGGTCGATATCCTTCCTAAAGTATGGGTTCCTGATCTGATAGGTATCTTCCAAAATGTGTCTCAGAAATGACTTATAGATTTTCAGCATCAGGTCTTCTGTAATATGGCGAAAAGCTCTCCGAATGAGGAACAATAGAGATTTTACCTTATTTACTATTGCAGTCAAGTTTTCAAGTGTTCCGTGGCTATTACGCCAAGATCCTTTTGTGGTTTTTTAGCTTGTTTCGCTTCTAATCGTTGTGAAATGTCACAATGGGCGGGTATATTTATTTATTTATTTATTTTATTTATTTAAAAAAACATGATTTACAGACGAATGGCTATGATATTCGGTATACAATATAATACAACGTGCAGGAAAAACAAGTTGAACCCATAGCCGTTGGCTCATTGCATACCTAACTGAGCAAGAACACCCGTATCTAGGGATGCTGATATTTGACTTAGCATATTGCGAGCTGACATGTATGACGTTCGGTTATATAATTATTATTGGTATAAAGTTAAAAACTTTTATTCTTGCATAATACAAATACACAAGCATAAAGAGTTATACCAACATACAAAAAAAAATATAGTAGTAAGAAATTATTATTAAACCCAACACCAATATATAGTAATACATAAATACAATAAATACATATTTAAAATAAATATACATACTAATATAAAATACTAATATATACAAAATGATTAAATTGAAATACCTCTAGTCTTAAACCTCACATATACGTCTATTATATTTATAAATAAAAAAAATCTAAGTATTTGCTTTTTATTTATTAATTTTACCTAATCAAAAATTCTGTTAAATTCCGTTTTGTCATAGAGTTGTCCTTTAACAAACAAGCACTTTTTTAATTACTTTTTTAAATTCTACCATGTTAACTAAATTTTGTATCATAATTTCTGTATTATTATAGAGCCTTGGAGCTAAGTATTTAAAGTATCTTTGTGCGAATGAAGTTCTCACACGCGGTACCAAAAACTGCCCCACCCCAGAACTTCTTACTTGTTGGTCCATAGGCTGTAAGTGTTTGAATTTATGAAATATCAATAGCACTTGCTTCACATACAATTGCCGTACATCAAACATATTATCGCACGACAATCACTTACAACCAACCCTTAGCTTCTTGATTCTCCCATAGAGCGTGAGTCGACGCGGGATTATTAAGCACTTTAAAATGCACGAAAAAAGCAGTTCAAACTGGTTACAAGTGCATGACACTGGGCTCAGCGAAAGCTTCTTTTTCGTAGATTTTTCTAATTAACAGGAAATACTTTTACTTGACTGACTACAATATATTCCAAATGTATAGGAAAAGTAAGAAAATGAGTCATTTCGAGCAGCCTTAAGTACGTAACGTATTACTAAACTGTAAACTCTACCACCTCATTAATATTTTTATCATTAAAAAATCAACCCTCCGTGTCACTGTCAGGCGTATCCTAATTTTGGCAATTAAGTATTAGCCAGCCAACGTAGTTTACTTGATTTACGATTTTAAAGACACCCCTCACTCACCATTAGGGTGATTGAAATGTAACTTAATATCAATTACTTAACACCAATTTAATGGTATACCCACATGTGACTCAAGTGTGATTACGACAGTGAATAAGTGAGCTTATGGCGTTAAAGATACCCACGCCATCCAGTTCAAATGCCACCGCTTCAAGAAAAAGATCGAAAGTCGGTTGTTTGAGATCCAGAGGTGGCGGTGTGATGAGAAAAGCACTGGAAAAGCTCACTGGAAATATGTTTCAAACTACCGGAGAAGTGAGCAGCATCAGACCGAGGCGGCATAATATATCATCCAGGTATGTAAGTATCATCATCATCATCAGCCGGTATACGTCCACTGTTGGGCATAGGCCTCCCCCATAGAATTCCATCGCATCCATCAACCAAGGCCTCTCCCTTCAAAATTCCACCAAGTGTTGACTATCCATAAATCTGACATTAAAGAGTATATGACATACGTTTCAGTCATCTGCTAGCATTCATTCAGTGGGTATCAACATTTGAGAGTTCAGAAGAAGCAATTACGTCATTGCATTTTATTCTGTTTCCAAATGAAAACAAGTAAATAAAAAAGAATAAAAAACATGACTACCGAGTGAACTACTTTATTTATAACTAGCTGACCCGTGCCCACTTCGTCGTCGCCACAAGCAACAGTCGCCTTCTGGCAATGCCGAAGAATGGTGGGCAAGAAATGGGGACTAGCCCCACACATTATACTGTGGCTGTACAAAATGATAATAATACCAATGATAAGCTACGGAGCTGTAGTATGGTGGCCCCGCACCCAACTCACTACTGCAATCAACAAATTACAGAAAATGCAAAGGCTAGCATGTATAGCAGCGACCGGCTGCATGAGAACAACTCCGACAGCGGCGCTGGAAATCATGCTAGGGCTTCTACCACTACACCTACATATACAAAAAGAAGCAGCCGCAACGGCTCTTCGTCTAAAGAATCTAAACTTATGGACCAAATATAAAACACCGCACACGAATATATATGATAATATACTGTCAAGTTTTCCAATGCTGGAAGCGGCAATCGACAGAATACCCAAAACTATGATCTTCTGGAAAGAATATGCCATATCATTAACAGAAGACTCAAAAGAAGCACTGAATCAAACGGACCTAAGAATCTACACAGATGGATCAAAAACCAACAAAGGTACAGGATGTGGTGTCTTCTCGGAAGACCTAAATATACACATCTTCAAACCACTCGGAGCACACAACACAGTTTTCCAAGCAGAATGTATGGGAATAATAGAAGCTTGCAACGCAGTGAAACAGCGGCAGCTAAAACACGAAAACATATGTATTCTATCGGACAGCAGGTCAGTGCTACAGGCACTGGGAAGCGATAGATTTACATCTGGGCTCATATACGAATGCCACCAAAGCCTCCTCGAGGTATGCGGAAAAGGCAATAAGGTGACACTGAAATGGATCAAGGGACACAGTAACTCAAGAGGAAACGATGCTGCGGATGAACTAGCCCGTAAGGGCTCAGACACACCGGCATACGGACCCGAACCTATCGTGCCCCTACCCTACTCGCACATAAACAACCAACTTGACAACCACTACAAACAACTACATCAAACACACTGGAAAGAGATAGACACCTGCAGACAAACCAAAGAAATAGTAGTGGAATACAACCACAAACTTACCAAAACACTTCTAAGGACAAAAAGGCCCCAACTACGCAAACTAGTGGGACTGATAACAGGACACAACACACTAAACAAACACCTCTTCAACATGGGCGGAACGAATAGCCCTATGTGCAGAGCATGCATGGAGGCGGAAGAAACCACAAAACACATTCTGCTAGATTGTAAACAGGTAGAAGTATACAGGACAAAACACCTTGGGACTCCAGGCACCCTGCGCGAGGCAGCAGGAAACCTGAAAGCCCTGCTGGCTTTCGTCAAGGAGCTGGGGTGGGTGGAATAGCGCTACCCCCGTTACACGCAAAATAGGCACACTGGATGTCGACTTGCGGAGGAACGCCCAGTACAACTAACTAACTAACTAACCCGTGCCCACTTCGTTGGGCGGTAAAACTTTTTACCTGTGATGAAATTATGGGTGTGGTTCAGTTAGTACTGAGTGCTATGATTTATTTCCTGACTGCCATAAAATGCAATGGCGTAATTGCTTCTTCTGAACTCTCAAATGTTGATACCCACTGAATGAATGCTAGCATATGACTGAAACGTATGTCATATACACTTTAATGTCAGATTTATGGATAGTCAACACTTGCAGATGAAACAGTTAGGATTAAGTACAATTTTAAGAGCGAACAATTTCAAAGCAAGTTTTCATTTTTCAAACCCAACAAAGCCTAACTAATATTCCATCCCCTTGCAGGCCCATTGATGCCCTCACAACAGACGTCCCCGACAACAAATCGACTCCTCAACCGAAGCCCCTGCAGTCATGGGGCAACAGCGTCTACAACACGTCAGACAACTACAGCTACAACCTCTACAACGACTACGCGAACAACATCAAGACGGTGTACGCGACAAAGGTGAGGGTGGGCGTAAAGGGACCTTTGGTGCCCAGCGTCAACATCATCAAAAATCCCGGCGAGACCAGCAAGACCAAGCCCGTCGAGCAACCTTGCGGAGTGCCCAGGATCAAGGAGAACCTACGACAGTACTTGCTGAAGACCACTTTGCACGGGTTGCGATACATCGGCGAGGGTACTCTGTCTTGGATTGAAAGGTACAATAGCTACGAATACTCATTGTCATTATGATTGTCCGTCAAATCACATTTTTTGTCACAACACAAATTAAATCAGAAAACGTGTATTCAGTGGCTGTCATAGGCTTCGACGGTTGTAAAGGATCTTCTCAGAAACTGTTGACCTATGTAGAAATAAACCCTTCTACCGCCGCAGTAGATTATTTTAGTGAAGTGTTGAAATTCCACGTAGTTAGAGTGTTTAAAACCATAATCTTTATTAAAGTTTGAAGGTACTACGACTGAATAAAAAGTGATAATGAGTATGATGAAGTTTTATTTTTTATTGAATGTCCTTTTAGGTTTATACGCTTAATATACTTTTTATTATACATAAAAAACTCTTCCTAAAAAACTCTTCATCTCGATCACCTAAAAATTCCTGCATGGAGCCTACTACCGCGTCATAATCGTCAAATTTTCGACCTCTCAAATGTTCCTTCAATATCGAAGATATAAATGTTCGGTAAGTATATTCTAAACAAATCGGTTGTGTCACCCAAAACTTTCCCGGCAAGCAGACAACCCCCCCCCCTCACGCGACATCCCCTAATTCCCCCCTCCACCAAAAAAACATCTACCCCCCCTACCCTTCACCCCCGCTCCACCCCTCAACCTCCCTCCCCCAAAACCCTCCCCCAAACTTACCCCCATATCCCTACACCACCCCCACCTCTCCCCACCCTCCAAAGCCTCATCAACCCTCCCCTCCCCTACCCCCTTCCTCTCTTCCTTCCCCCAGCCACTTTTCCCCCAAACTCTCCACAACCCTCCCTCCCACCTCCCGCTCCACCTCCCCTCTAACCCCCCCTCCTTTCTGTCTATTTTCTAAAACGGTTTGTTTATTGGCTAGCTTCGGGCGGCTCGACGTTATTATTTGATTAAAATGTATGATGTTTTTTTTGTGCCGTTTGTATAACAGATATTGCAACCAAAATTAACAATGTGGTTTCGCGACGCATCTGTGTACCGAATTTTAAGTCTCTAAGTAAAATATTTCGATATTGTATGGCTAGCGCGCCCTCTGGTAGTTCGATTTCAACTAAGACCTTTTCAACTCTTGTCATAATCAAATGATGCTCTCATGCCAATTTCAGCTCAATCGGATGAAGCGTTTAGACGCTATCGTGGAGGATTACACATATACACACAGACACACAGAAGGACTTTCACAATACTTTCCTTGCCAGGAAAGTGAAATCCTGGAAAATATACAAGGAAAATAGAGCAAGAAATCTCTTTTCCTAGAGACAAAAACGGAGCAGCACCGCCTCTATTTTATCTACGTTGAATAAACATATTTAATTCGATCGAATTCATCGCTTCTTTCCAGAATATTCTGGTTCATCGCATTCATGATGGCACTGTTCTGCGCTGCTTACTATATCCTCAACATATACTCGCGCTGGAGGACCAATCCGATGATCGTCAGCGTAAACGCAGACTCCAAAGCCCTCACCTCAATCCCCTTCCCAGCGATCACCATTTGCAACCTCAACCAGGCCAAGCTGAGCGTCGCCGAGAGGATCAGTAAGGAAGGGTAAGTATTCGCCTAGCCTAGCCTTTCTTAATGAGGGTGATGCCGCCCCCCCTTGTGGGAGCTGGGGACTTACAGGGGGCCGGTAGAAGTCTCCGAGAAAAATAGGGGGCGTACGATGGTCTAGGAAAGCGAGGGTAAATTATAGAACTGACAACAGTAGAGAAATTAAAAATTAAATTCAATAATGGCTACAAAGAATTTTGGCTGCAGAAGCCATTACCAGAGCTGTGCCCTAGATTGTGATGAAATATTAAACAATTTCTGATAGCATCCACGTCGTGTAATTTGTCTGATTCAGATTCAGATTCAAAGGCCCTGGTGCGAAGAGGAAATTGGGTCCATGTTATCCATCCAAATCAAAGCAAAAGTAATTGAACCGAAATAAAAAAACTGCTGTCACCTCAAGGCTTTCCCTGCAAGTAGACAAGCACCTACGCCAACCTGAGGAATATTCTGGATTCCAAAACGCTAAAAACTATTTATCATGCTTTGTGTGCATCGCTTATTACTTAGGGCATAATGTGGATGGGGTGGATGTGGTAAAACCCTGCTAGAGCCATTGCAAGTTGCGCAGAAATTTATATTACAAAATTATTCTACGTAGACCATATCGCCATCCCACTAATGAACTTTATAAGGAAGCTAAAGTCCTTGATTGTAGGCAAATTTTTCTAAAACTTCCCTAATAAAGCTATTTTTGGACAATAATTCAAATTGTGTTAATATTATTAATATTACTTTTACAAACAGGCAGCATAATTTGAACTGAGGAATATTCTTTTGAACTGAGGAATATTCTTGAACTGAGGAATATTCTGGATTCCAAAACACTAAAAACTGTTTATTATGCTTTATGTGAATCGCTTATTACTTGCGGCATAATTGGATGGGGTGGATGTGGTAAAACCCTGCTAGAGCCATTGCAAGTTGCGCAGAAATTTATATTAAAAATTATTCTACGTAGACCAAGTAAAGTAAACTAAAGTAAATTTATTATTTTCAAAAACCCGATCTGGGTATAGAAATTACATATCAAATAAAATTGGCATTTCTACAAATAAAATTACATTTCAAATTACTCATAAAATTATAAAAAAAGTCTATAAAAAACTAATAATTGAAAAAAAACATAGAAATTAAAAAATAACAAAGACATAAAAAGTAGAAAAATAAAAAACAACAGAAATAATGAAAAAACATAGAGAATCAGCAATTCAATTACAAAAATATATGAAAACTAGACAAATAGAAAGCATCCAAAGAGTTCTACATAAACTACATTTAATAAGGATCAAACTATCGATCAACAATCAAGAAATAGAAAAATGCATCGACTCTCCAAAGATAAAAAATCAACTGGTCTCGATGATATACCTGTTAGCGTAATTGAAATCCATAAACGTGTACTGGCACCTTATCTAACATATCTTTACAATTTACGCTTTTCAGAGGGAATATTTCCAGATTGTCATAAAGTAGCCAGGATTACACCGATATATAAAAAAGGGTGATCCCACGAGCGTAGAAAATTATCAACCCGTAGCCCTACTGAGCAATTTCTCAAAAATTTTGGAGAAGGTTATCGAAAAACGACTAAATGGTCCATATCGCCATCCCACTTTATAAGGAAGCTAAAGTTCTTGATTGTAGGCAACTTTTCTAAAAACTTCCCTCTTAAGGCGATTTTTTGACAATAACTCAAATTTAGGAATAATTCAGAACCGACGATCAACGAGACAAGTTTTAGAAAATAGCTTAATAATACCCAGGTCGAAAACATCATATGGACAAAGACATTACTCATTCATTACGCCGCAATTTTATAATCTGATCAAAATGGAAATAAAATGAATTTGATATTTAGGGAATTCAAAAATAAAATAAAGAAATGGTTATCGAATCATGACAGACTAACCATACATCAAATGTTAGAAATTATAAATAATAAGACTTAGGTGCACAAATTATTAACATGTTTTTAAACATGTATGTTGATTATATTTTAACATTAAACTAACTACCAAAAAATATTTAACTTTGTTATATATTATCTACCTATCAACCTAACCTACATAATATATATTATCTATTATCTATCTATCAACCTAACCTACATAACTCATAATATGGCTTCCCTATCCCTTTCCCTTACTTAAACCTGCATTTGTTTCATTGCTCATTGCGCTGTAACAATAGATTTAATTTAATTGTGAAAACTTTTAATTGGCCTTAGATGTATATATTATGTGTTAGTATTAAGTATAAAACGCTGTAAGTTTTCTGAAAAATAAAAATAAAATAAAAATAAATAAAAAATATTTTGACGATGAATTGTACTTCTTTTGCCTAGGTATTTTTATATAAAATTTTATATTACTTAACACATTAAATATTAAATGACTTTTTCTTTCTTTTCTTACTTTTTACTTTTTTATCTTTATTTAGGTACCTAATTCAAATTTTGAAATAAAATTTTAAAAATAGAAATTAAAAAAAAAAAATTTTTTTGTTTTTTTCAAAAAAATATATTAAAAGTTGCTTAACTGCTTGTACGAATTCACCCCCTTGAATGATGCCGGTTAATTAAAACTCACCCTGTATATTAGGGTTACAAATTACACATATCAGGTAAACAAATGTTGCACCTGGCAGTTTCTGGATGTTACAGGTACTTCTGCATTTTAATGTTTGCGCAACGTCTCCCATTTTTATAATTCACTAATTTTGTAGTAGTTGTAAGTTTGGATAACTACATGAACTGAAATGAAATGAAACGTATGGAAAAGTAGCACAAGTACAATCCATGATCTTTTTACAATTTCAGATCGGAAATAGACAAGAAGCTACTAGAAAGCGTTTGTACCGTCAACGAATCAGCAATCCTTGAAATCGAATCCACGCCCTATCACGCCGATTGGGGATATTTTAAGCAGTTCTTGATTAATGTAAGTGAATTTTCGGTACTAAATCTAATTCTGAATCATAGTGGCGATAATGATATAGAGTTTAAAGGCAGAAATATTGTTTATGCTATTCAGTATCAGTATGAGTATCATTTTATTCATTCGGAATATACAATAAAAGCATGTAATAATAAAAGCTTCGTCTCAAGCTCACCGTCGAGTGCGAGTTATCGGGCATTCCGATAACTTCTCCGTGTTTTTTTTTTTGTGAATGAAATCAGCGACTGCGTTAACAATATGGCTTATAATGATTTAGCCGAATTTATAAACTTAAATTTTAAAGATTAAACACTATCCACTTGATTATTCCGTCGTGAATGTACCGCGTCGTTGCGTGTGAGGGTTTACAACAACTCTCACTGATAATCCAAGCTTTTAACAATCCCATTGAAACGGCGACCGGCGAGTTAGCGTTTTTTCAACCACAGAGCACAATCATTTTGTTTAAAGACAACGAAAATCTCTAGACCGTGTAATAGGAATGAAGCAACTGGGGAATTCTGAAGTGGCGATACGATACGTTCACGCAATACGACATTGAATTCGATATCGTCTACGATGTCTAAAACTTCTTGTTCGCGGTTTTTTTCATGAACCAGAAAAAGAGCGACTTATCGTGATCGGCCAGGTGGCATCTCGCGTGCTATTGTCTGTCTTAACCTTACTTCTGATGATTCAAGACCTTCAAATATCGTCAAGTGACGACAAGTGTATATCGTATCGCTTTAGAACACTTAGCTGATTCGAAGTGGAAATGAATCCAACTGCTTGACGGCCCTTTGGCTGTATACTCACGGAAGGGACACTATGAATAGCAATTTTGAGGGTGGTTTTTGAGTCACTCGAGCGAGTGAGTACCCTTAAAGCAGTGGCGGATCCAGAGAGCCATTTTGGGGGGGGAAATTATTAGACTTTGGTGTGTAAAATACTCATTTATTACATAAAAAGAAATAAAGAGATAAAGACATACTAAGACAGAATAAAGACATAAAGAGAGTTTCGCCTAATGTCAAAATTTCAAAATTATATAAATCTAAATAAAAATGTGACCACACAATTTTATATCAAAATTCTGTGTTGCCCTATTTTTGAAAACCGTTCCACTACTTCTTCTGGTTTTATATCAATGTCATAGTGGATGTGGAGTAACGCCAAGCCACATAATCTTTTTTCTAGTATGGTAGTTCTAAGCCAAGTTTTGATGCAACGTAAAGATGAGAACGATCGTTCAGCACTAGCATTCGTTACAGGTAGTGTGCAGAAAATCTGAAGTAGTTTGTGTATTATTGGGTATACGTCTTCATCGCAGGATTTAAGTGCATCAAATGATGAAGCTGGTAGTGGTAGACCGTCACCGGATGTTTTTTTTGTAGACCATAGTTGCTGCCAGTGTTGAACTTCTGCTTTCAGTTTTAAAACTTGTATCTCTTTGTTACCTTCGAGCAAGTTTCCAAATCTTGAGATAAGAGATTTGATCAGTTCTTTAGTTTGATTAAAAGTTTGTAGTATAACTTTATCCGGAATCAGTAATGTCAAATTAAAGGAATCTAGTACCTCTTGGGAAAAACGCACTTTTAAATCCTCGGTCACTGTTTCAATTAACGGTATGAACGTAGATACCCTGTAGTAGTCCTGACAATCTTCTAGTGCATAATTTTCCCGTCTCGTTTGTCTCGCGCACGTCCTCGGTCTTTTAACGTCAATGTCTAACTTTTCTGCCATTTGCTTTGCGTTTTCAAATATTTCATTGAAATGTTCATCTACTTCACGCCGTCGCTGCTCTAGTGTTGCAATTAGTGATTTTACTATTTCCGATGCTTTTGCTAGATCAATGGTTTCTTCTTCTTCTACGTCGCTTTTGGGGGGGGAAATTTCCCTAATTTCCCCCCCCGTGGATCCGCGCCTGCTTAAAGTGTACTTATCGACTGTGAGTACAGCTGTAAGTCTGCTTTGCCTTCGAGCAACGCATACACAGCATTCCAGCATACGTTGCCTTCACGCATTCTATATATCATGCATACTTAGGTATGCCGTGTTCACGCATACTTTGCCTTCACACATACTATACATATATCAAGTATACTTATGCCGTATTCGTATACGTTGCCTTCAAGCATACTATATATCACGCATACCTATGCTGTATTTACAAATACGTTGCCTTCACGCTTACTATATATCACGCATACTTATGCCGTATTCACGCATACGTTGCCTTCGAGCTTCACACTTACACTTACACTGCATCAATCCGCATCAACCGCATCTCTGCAACAAGGAAAACCTGCATCTGTAGAGTGGAAAACAACGGACGACGAGCGATATACGTTCCTCCGTGCGCTTGAGCCCGAAAGGCGGACGTAACATCTGGTCGCAATTATGTTTAAAAAAACACAGTCCTTTGGTTAACAAGCTCTCTGGGCGCAGCCAGTAATATACTTCTGTTTTTCTAAGGTAACTCAACCATGCAGCGAAATGCTAGCTCTCTGCAAATGGAAATCGGAGGTGAAACCTTGTGAGAACCTCTTTAACACCCAGCTAACGGACCAAGGTCTATGCTGTACATTCAATGCTGTTCACCGAGAAAAGATGTTCCGAAATCCGTTAGTATTTTTAATTGACTAATTAGAAAATATTAAAAGTTCTGCTTAATTTATTTATTTATTTGATCTTCGGAAAACATACAGCGCTCCATTAATTATAACTAATTATTATATTACAATGTTTTGCTGGCTGATTACGTGTTTCCTACAGTATTATTGTACAGCCAGAATGGCACTGGTCTGGGGTATGGCAGTACAACCACGAGCGACGTGGACTTGAAGAAGTCTCTTTTGCGGGGAGATTACGACAGCAAGAGTATGGCTCATGCTATTGGCCTTCAATGCCAGAATGATTGGACAACAATTGGGGACTTTTGCATTCCGCCTCCAATGCACTGGAAGGTAATGCTCTATGACTGGACGCCAGAGATGCTGAAATTTTATTTGAATGCCTTTCAGCATACACTTCCAGACCCCAGTAACCTCGCTCGTTGGAGCTTTGCCGAAGATAGTTCTTGTCCCCTCTGTAGCAATACCCCTTGCACAGCTAGACACATTCTAGCTGGCTGCAAGGTGGCCTTAGATCAAGGACGGTACACTTACCGCCATGACAAAGTTCTCGCTGTTATTCGCGAGGTAATTAGTCTCTCAGTGGCTCGTGCCAACAAGGGTTTGACAGTATCCTCCAAACCCCCAATACAGTTTGTGCGGGATGGCTCTAAAGGCAAAAAACATTTAACTACAAAACCTTTCTCAATAATCGAGAAAGCTACAGATTGGATTCTGGAGGTTGATTCGGTCTCTAAGCAGTATAAATTCCCTGAAAGTCTCGGATGCACAGCCCTCCGTCCAGATATAACTCTTTACTCTCTATCTCGGAAGGTGGCTCTTATTGTAGAATTAACTGTTCCATGGGAATCAAATATCCCAAAAGACCACGAGTACAAATTAAATAAATACCATGATCTTGCAAATGCCGTAACCCGGAACGGCTTCACTGTTCACCTTCACGCGGTGGAAGTTGGCGCTCGTGGCCTGCCAGCTAAATCTCTATTTCACCTCTTTAAAGATCTTGGCCTTTCCAGAAAAATAATCAACTCTTTCTTAGAAAAATTATCTAAAACTGCGATTTGCGCATCTCAAATTCTATGGCTTCGAAGGGGGAGTGAATGGGTGGCAAGGTGAACGCTCACATGTGGCAAGACAGCTGTCCTAAACCTACCACAGCCGGTTCGTAAGTCCGGAATCCACTGCTCACCCCCCAGAAGTGTAAAAAATAGTATTATGATGGGCCCGACTCCGGTCGGTGAATTCCATGGCAGCTCCGTTTGTATTTATTATTACATTATTTTCTTATAAAATATTTATTAAAATTGAATTGACTTAAATTAAATTAAATGACTATCGATTTATCACTAGGATAAGAAAGGAGAGGGATGGAATATAGGATAGGATATAGTATGTATTTAAATTATAATCTATTGCTATGTCTCATTTTCGATTTATTCGTTTTCGAAATCTTCATATATGTAGATTACGAGTGTATATCTACTTCGTAGTCGTCAAGTAAGCTACGTACAGCCTCGCTGAACTTAGGTTGGCTAATAAGAAATATATCGATATATTGAAAACGTTTGTTGTATCGATATGTTGAAAACGGTCATCATGCGGTACATGAAAGAGTTTTGGGCGTAAGATGTCATTATTGTAAAGAACTGTAAGTTAGCTAGCTGCTATAACAGAAAGTATGACATATGCGAATACAGAACCAGAACAAGTAATTACGGAAATTTATAAGTAGTAATGGAAGATGCCTTGATAACTGCTTGTAAAAGTAATAGAAAAGTAGTAGCATTGATTGATTTATTTATTTATTTTATTGGAATTATCAAATTAACCATTTACAATCATTATAATATTGGAACAAATGGCAAAAACTTTCCTCTTTCATTCACTGACTAGTGCTGCCCAACTGGGATATACCCGTTCCAGGGCAAGCAATTTATATTTTTACATTTAAATCGAGGGTCGATGAACCAACCAAACACAATAATAATAATAATAATAATTTTAAAAAAAAAATATTAATAAATATATATAATAATAAAATTTTAATAAAAAATTACAATACTATATAGGAAATAGAAATACTAAATACATTAGAATACGAATATACACACATACATACATATAAACACAATATATTATGTTAATTCAATTTCAACTTATTCTACTACATCGATCATGGCATGGATAGATAAACGCTCTTCTTGCAACAGCCACTTATTTATTTTGCTTTTAAACAAATGACAATTGGGGCTGGTTTTTATGTCACTGCTTAATTTATTATAAACTCTTGTAGCTATGAAAGAGTAGTGTCGCTGTCCAAAAGTCGTCTTCATCCTAGGTACATCCAAATTATCACTCAGGAATTGTCTAGTGGGTTTCGTGTGCGTAATAATAAAAGATTTATTTTGTTTGGCTACGAAAACCCAACGTAGTGCAGTTTTAATAAATAATAACCTAGCATCCAAAACTTGAGAGTTTATTAGAAGAATATTGATAAGGTATGCGATGCATGATTTTTAAAATACATTTTTGCGCTGTTAAAAGTGGCGTCAGGAGGGTTTTGCAGCACCCACCCCACCCAATTATACCATAGTAAATAAGGGTTTCACATAATGCAAAATACACTATGGTTAGCGTCCTGCAATCCAGAATACTCCTCATCTCTTTGAAAGTATAACTAAGGGTTCTCACTTTCTTTGACACTGCATTGATTTGCTCTTCCCATCGCAGTTTATTGTCAACTACAATGCCTAGGTATTTGACTGTGAGGGATCTCTTTAGTGGTGCACAATTACAAGAGGTTTCAGAGTGACATTTGTGAATAGTTACTGTTGGCTGACCCCTATTAGTAGGGTTAAAAGTCATATAGCCGGTTTTACTCACATTTAGTGTTAGTTTTGCAGTTTCTAGCCAATCACGAATCTCATTCATGCCCAAATTTGCTTTTGTGAGAGTACTGTCCCAGTTTGATCCCTTAAAAATTACTACAGTGTCGTCAGCATATGAAATTATTTTTGCTATTTGCCTTTTATATAAGTGAGGAAAAGTATGGGTCCCAGGACGCTTCCTTGAGGAACCCCATAGGTTAGTGGTTCAGCGTCACTAGAGTTAAGAATCGACACAAACTGGACTCTGTCAGTTAAATAGCTCTGAAACCATTGGAGACTGGATGACACTACGCCTATATTTTTTAATTGTTGTAGTAACCTATTATGAGGCACCGAATCAAAGGCTTTCGCCAAATTTCGCTTTTCTCCCTTGTCTATGCCTTGCAGAAGAAAATCCGTTAAGGCTGAGATGGCGTTTGATGTCCCTAAGCCTTCTCTAAAACCAAATTAATTGTCTGACAGAATAGCGTTTTGTCCTAAGAATTTCATTAATCTTAATTTAGCCACCTTTTCAATAATTTTTGACATTGTATTCAGTATTGAAATAGGTCGGTTAATTATTCACCTGCAGTTTGTCACCCCCTTTAAAAATTGGTATTACTCTAGCAGTTTTCAAATCGCTCGGAAATACACC
The DNA here is from genome assembly GCA_944548615.1 of Micropterix aruncella. Classification (NCBI taxonomy): domain Eukaryota; kingdom Metazoa; phylum Arthropoda; class Insecta; order Lepidoptera; family Micropterigidae; genus Micropterix; species Micropterix aruncella. Next base: position 1,124,993 of record OX155969.1, read on the forward strand.
ACTTCTAAGGCTAACGTTGATTATATGACTGATGGGTATACGCTTATATATGACTTAGTTATTTTAAATATATGGGACCCTAATGCATCAGTTCCTGCTGCTGAGTTATTCTTTAGGCTTTCGATTATCTTCGTGACTTCGGCAGCATTAGTAGGTCTGAGATATAGTGAGGCCTGGTAGATACCAGTATCATTACATGAATCAACTTCTTCATCCGTGTCAAATTTTTTGGCTAACATAGGACCCTTGCCACAAAAGTGTTTATTAATGTGATTTTGCACTTTTTTAGTGTTATTTTGCAGGGTAACAACTTCATCCTCGATTTGGATTTTGAACAAAGACGAAGTTTTTTTATTTTTTGAATTTGATGCTTCTTTTATTATTTCCCATGTTTTCTGAGGGCCTTCTTTCGAGTATATAGCGTATTAGATCGCTTAATGCCGCACCACGATTTGGCAGCTAGGATTTTACTATGAAACGCAACGTGTAGATGGCATTCATAGTTCCAGAAATTAATTAATTTTCTCTTATGTTTAATATGGCGGTTAATAATATGTTTACGTACAACTTTGTTTGAAAAATACATAATAATATCGTTGAAACCAAAAAGAAACTAAAAATAAACCATATACCTGGTCGTTTAATATGGCGGGAGCTAACGGGCCCATGATGGGTTGGCCACGATGACCGATGTGTTCAGGGTCGGTCATACTCACGGGTCAACACCCATCCGACGGCCTCCACGCACGGGGTGCGAACCTGGGTAGGACTCTGGGGGGCGAAACCAGTTTCCCCCGGGAATCAAACCTCTGGCGCTCCTGGACGGTCTGCGCACCGTGCGGCGCAAGCCAATCGATCGTGCACTCCGACGAGTTTCAAGGCGATAGGTGAGGGCAGCAAACCCCGCCCACCGCCCGGGCAGTTATAACGACGAGGGTCGTCTTGTCTGCCCGGGATGTCGTGCTACGACAACCCTGCGCGTACCAGAAGGGTAGAACGCGCAGGGGGTGAAATAGGGTAAACCACCCCCCCCCCGTACCGCCCCGAGAACCCATTTATTTATAATAAAAGGTATTTACAAAAGAAAATTTACAAAAATAATACTAAATTTACCATATTCACAAAAGAAAAAAAAAAAAACAACAAATATCATAAATTTAGGGCCGGTAAGCGGGGTAGAGGACGCTCCAGAAACGATGATGGTGGAGGCGCACGGTCCGTGGGCAGGTCTCGGAGCAGCCACGGGGGGGAGGAATCCCTGGATCCTGCAAAGAACGAAACGCCCCTCGGGGCGGTAAAGAGCCGGACACAAAGACGGGCACTTCGGGCTGGAAGTAGCCGCCGAATCACGCCACCAAGGAAGAGGGTACCCCCTGGGGGGTATCCCGAGGCCTCATGCTTTCCCAAGAAGCCACCCAGTGCTCCACAAACTCGCCAAACGACTGGAAGCAGCTCCTACAACTGACCAGATCCGGGTACCAAATCGGAGAGCGCCCAACGCACGCGCCCACTGCATCCATCAATTTCTCCCGTGCAGCCGCTAGAATTGGGCAAGACCAAATTACGTGTTCCGCAGTTTGGCGACCATACCCACAGGCGCACCGGGGGTCATCGGCAAGTCCAAAGTCAAATAGTTTGGCTCTGAACTCTCCGTGGCCCCCAACCAGCTGCGTGGTATGGTGGTCGAACCGCAGAAACGAATTTGCAATCCGCACTGCGACGGACGGGAAAAAGCAATGGGTGAGGCGGCCCGTACCCCCGGCGTCCCATCGAGCCTGCCAGACACGCAAGGACTCCACTCCGACTAACAGTCGGGGGAGTCTGGAAACTGTATTGTTTCCTATAGAGCGGGGGTGGTTGCGTACCTTACGGCGACTGCTCTTGAAATGACCATTGGCCATCCGATCCCGGTTCAGAGCCGGGCAAAGAACGCCTTGGTCCGCGATAGATTCGGTATACACCGTTTCACCGCTTCATAAGGGAGAGGACCGCGCAAGCGACCTCGAACTCGGAACCAATCGAGAGACCGGAGAAATCTGGTCACAATTGGAAGTAAGGGCGCGAGTGTCTCGAGCCGCCGGGTATCTGCAACATACCTGGCTATCTCGCGGTAAGGCGTTGGACTCTTACGGGTTGTGGCGTAGCTAGACGTTGGATTGTTTGTTTAAAGTCTTCTACGCTCACTGCAGGTCGATAGAACGACTAATCGTTAAAACATCCTGTGGTGACGGGCTCGCCCGTTGTAGTCGACACCTCAATATACCTGCTGGTCGTCGCTTTTCATAGTACCTACCATTGAATGTATAGGTTATTAGATTGCTCAACGCCATACAACTGTTTGGCAAATCGGATTACACTACGAAACGCAACGTGTAGTCATAGTTCCAAAAATATTAATCTTCTTTTATGTTCAATATGGCGGCGTTCGTTGAATAAGAAAATGGCGGCGCGCTTTAGAAGGCGCTCTAACTTGCCAGGAAGTAACACAACACAAAACGAAATTATTAATTACTCGTCAGACTGCACCGAAATAATATCTGCGCACGTTCTCAAGTTTAAGTTCTTTATTGTGTGAATTATTAAAAAAACATACAATGTTAGGTTAGGTTAGGTAACAAACTGCCCAGAGAGCATACAACATTTCGTTTTAGAAGAAACTTCATAAAGTAGAAGCTATATAAGGCGCAATCAACAAGCAGTAAAACTAAAACCATCAACAATTAAAATAATCAATATCAGAAATGATCAAACCAAAGCAATAATCATCAATAATCAGATAATCAATCAAACTAATTTTTATAATGTGTTGTCCAAGAAGAATCTAAATACATTGCTATTATATTTAAATATAAGATACCATATAACTTAAACAATTAATAAAATAATTAATTCAAGCTAAAACAATCAACAAATAAAATAATCAGTATACGCATTACATTAAAATAAAGGGGCTGTAAAAAAAAGTCATTTTGTAAAATTTATAAATTCCTCAATAGAGTAAAACGTATCCTTTAAAAGTTTTTGGAACGTTCTGCGGTTGCTATTGCCTTTTATTTTACATGGTAGGCGGTTAAAATAATAAGACCCTGAGAATTGGGTACTTTGCCTAGCAGCGTTTAAAACCACGCATGGTAGAATGAAATTATTCTTGTATCTGGTGTTTTTGTTATGTATATCTTTAAATTTTACGTGACTTTCCGTATCGGTGTAAAAATCTAATAATAGCCTATATAAGTAAAGTGATGTGAGAGTCATGATTTTCAATCTTTTAAAAATAGGTCTACATGTTTCTATATGTTTAGCGTTGGCGATAATCCGTAATTCTCTTTTCTGTAGGATAAATAAGGGTTTTCTGTGACAAGAGTAACAGTTTCCCCAGATCGTAATGGCGTAGCTCAGTATCGATTCAAAGTAGGAAAAATAAACACTCCTCGTTTCTAATTTTCCTAACTATACGCAATGCATAACAAGCTCTACTTAATTGAATCTCTAGTGCCTCGCAGTGTCTATTCCATTTCAAGTTATCGTCGTCAAGGTCATGACGTCAAGCCAGTCACGCCCAATATGAGCGTTATTCCATCTTTCTCATAGTTTTAATGGATTTCAATCCCTTTTTGGTGTCAGTGCATTGGTGCTCAATAAATGCAATACATGTGATCTGAGCATGTGGCCGAAGGACCGAGATCTTTGACGCTGCTTGTAATATTAATTACTTTAATTGCAGAAGAGAAGTGTCAGACCTAAACATCACGTTTCCGTTTCCTGCTGTCGATTGGACTCCTGAAAATGGGTATCCAGCGGATGCTCCAGTCGATGGATTTCCTTGGAGACCGATAGGTGAATACATTGCTTTCAATTTAATACAAACGTAGCTGCCGCGAAACACCGACCGGAGTCGAGCCCGTCAAAATACAGGATCGCCCCAGGGAACTGGATTTTTCAAACGTTAGTGTTGGCAACACCGTAGTGTCGAGTTCGTGCCGTAGTTAGCAAAACGTAATATTGCTCTCCTGTGATTTCAGCCTGTTCGACGAAAAAAATTGGCCGAAGAGTCTCTATTGTTCTCTATTTTAATGCATAATGGCCCAAATGTCCTAATGTCATAGGTCATAATGGCCCAACTGCACTGGGAACTAATGGGCCCAGTGCAGTTAGACTATTATGACCCATGTGTTAGGTTCGCTTTGCTTGCGATCCGTAGCAGTTCTTCACTCCCACCTAACAGCCCACCTTTTGATTTCTCTTTAATATAGGCCCAGGAAGTAACAAAAATGCTACTAAGAATCAAGTCGAAAGCAGTGGGTCACGATGGCAACTTATCATTCCTATTTTAAGTGAAATGGCGAAGTAGTTGTAGGTATTTATTTTTAATTTTTCTCTCAAAAGCGACAAACTACCCGCTGTCTGGAAGAATACCATTGTTGAAATCGGAGACTATCGCGGTTGTTTGACATTATAAATAAGATAAAAAAACGATTTTACCGCGTGAATTTTGTAGCACTCAACGTTTCGGCGACGTTGCAACCGCCGTTGTCTAGGGTAGACAGTCTACCCTAGACAACGGTGGCTGGAACGTCGCCGAAACATCGGGTGCTACAAAATTCACGCTGTAAAATCGATTTTTATTTATTTATAATACCATTTGTTGTTCCAATACCAAAAACCTCCTCAACAAATTCCTCAGAAATCTTCAGGCCGACCTCAATTCTCCCGTTGCTAGCCAAAGCTTCCCCAAAGCAATGGTTAACTCAACAATAAGGGCCCTTCCTAGGATAAAGAGTTAAATATACATACTACGGACAGATGACTGTGTGCATCGAGAACTCATAGGGATGAAGACTTAGAAGCCGTTTCGACCTGAAGAATTCTATCATCGGCTTTCTGTTTTAGGTGCTGGTGCAAATTTAGGACTGGTGCTTGTGCTGGACGCAGCGATCGCAGAATATTACTGCTCCTCAATGGCTAGTGCTGGATTTAAGGTATTTCAGTATCTAAATGCAGTGATCGTAGCAGCTTCCACAACATAATATGGTAAAGTCCCTGGCCATATTATTAGACGCACCATGCGTTAATGTACTAATAAGCAGTTTTCAATATTGTGAAATTTATATACATCGCTTAATTGGAGTATTTATAGTTATTACTTAGAATATATCGTTATTCACTTACGTTATAAATTTATTTTAATCACTCTAATTATAAGAAATGGATCTTACCGCATGGAACAATGAAATGCCTGAAGTTTCTCTGGGGTTGCTAACTTGTTATTAAAACTTTTTTTTTTTTACTAAATAAGAACCCAGAGGTTATAAATGTATGCAACACAATATTTTTGATATTTAGGCATTCATTATCTGTCTTAAGTGATCAAAAAATTGATACTGCTAGGCAATAAATAAATTATACTGCAAGGTAATTCCATAACCAAAAATATTTTCTGATTATGTATGGAATTGCAATATTTTTAATATCAAAATACATGGGCAGACTGATTTCTACAACTAGGGTTGTCGACTACAGCGGGCGAGCCCGTTACCTCAGGAAGTTTTAACGATTAGTCGTTCTAACTCCCTGGAATGAGCGTAGAAGACTTGGACAAAACAATCCACCGTCTAGGTCCGCCACAAACCCGTAAGAGGCCAACGCCTTAACCGCGAGATAGCCAGGAGCGTTACCCAGCGGGCTTACACTCACGCCCATACTTCTAATTGCGACCAGATTACTCCAGTCTCTCGATTGGTTACGCGGTTTGGTGAAACGGTGTCAACCGAATCTATCGCGGACCACGGCGTCCTTTGCCCGGCTGTTCACCCGGAATCGGGTAGCCGATGGTCGTTTCAAGAGCAGTCGCCGTAAGGTCCGTAACCACCCCCGCTCTATAGGAAACATCTTGCTGTGTCAACTACAACGGGCGAGCCCGTCACCACAGGACGTTTTAACGATTAGTCGTTCTATCGCCCTGCAGTGAGCGTAGAAGACTTTGGACAATACAATCCAACGTCTAGCTACGTCACAACCCGTGAGAGTCCAACGCCTTACCGCGAGTTAGCCAGGAATAAACCCGGCGGGCTCGAGATACTCGCGCCCTCACTTCCAATTGTGACCAGATTTCTCCGGTCTCTCGATTGGTTTGGAGTTCGAGGTCGCTTGCGCGGTCCTCTCCCTTACGAAGCGGTGAAACGGAGTATACCGAATCTATCGCGGACCAAGGCGTCCTTTGCCCGGCTGTTCACCCAGGATCGGATGGCCAATGGTCAATTCAAGAGCAGTCGCCATAAGGTACACAACCACCCCCGCTCTATAGGAAACAATACAGTTCCCAGACTCCCCCGACTGTTAGTCGGGGGAGCTAATGGGCCCTTGCTGAGTTGGCCACGAAGACCCATTCTGTTTCAGGGTCGGTCACACTCACGGGTCAACACCCATCCGATGGCCTCCACGCATGGGGTGCGTGGAGGCCATCGGTAGGGTAGTTAGGGCGCGAGTGCCGCCCGCCAGGTAACATACCTGGCTACTCGCGGTAAGGCGTTGGACTCTAACGGGTTGTGGCGTAGCTAGACGTTGGATCGTTATGTCCCAAGTCTTCTACGCTCACTGCACGGTCGATAGAACGAACAATCGTTAAAACGTCCTGCGGTGACGGGTTCGCCCGTTGTGGTTGACAACTCAATATGTTAGTCGGAGAGCACAATCGATTGGCTTGCGCCGCTCGGTGCGCAGACCGTCCAGGAGCGCCAGCGGTTTGATTCCCAGAGGAGACTGGTTGACCCAGTGTCCTACCCAGGTTCACACCCCGTGCGTGGAGGCCGTCGGATGGGTGTTGACCCGTGAGTGTGACCGACCCTGAACACATGGGTCATCGTGGCCACCTCATCATGGGCCCGTTAGCTCCCCTCTATAGGAAACAGTACTGCTTCCAGACTCCCCCGGCTGTTAGTCAGAATGCACAACCGATTGGCTTACGCTGCACGGTGCGCAGACCATCCAGGAGCGCCAGAAGATTGACTCCTAGGGGAAACTAGCCCTAAGGCCAGAGTTCTACCCGGGCTCGCGCTTCATGCGTGGAGGCCGCCGGATGGGTGTTGACCCGTGAGTGTGACCGACCCTGAACAAATGGGTCTTCGTGGCAAACTCAGGTACAATCCTTTACTCATAAATATAATAACCTAAATAACTGTATAACAAGTAAACAATAATATATGTTGATTAATAATTATAACCAGTCGGGCGGTGTTGACTACAACGGGCGAACTCGTCACCCCAGGTTGGTATAACGATATGTAATCGATTTTTCAGCCGTGGGATGAGCGTAGTAGACTTAGACAATGACCATCCACTATTTAGCGACTTACACTTACCGCCTGGTCAAGCGCCCTCGCTACCAGGTTTGGCCCGATTTCTCCGGCCTCCCGACTGGTTACGGGCTCGAGGTCGCTTGCGCGGTACTCTTCCTTATATAGCGGTGATTCGGTGTCTACCGAACCTATCGCGGACCACGGCGTCCTTTGCCAGCCTGTTCACTCGGAATCGGGTAGCCGATTGATCGTTTCAAGAGCAGTTGTGTTAAGGCTAACAACCACCCAGACTCCTCCGGTTATCAGTCGGAATGGACAGTCAATTGTGTGACGCCGCACTGTACGCGAACGTTTCTAAATAGCCAGAAGAACGATTCCCAGGGAACTGGCCCGCAGGCACCGAGTCCTACCCGGGCTCACACTTCTGCTTGGAGGCTACCGGATGGGTGCTGTACTGTGAGTCGGGCCGATCCTAAACACATGGGTCATAATGGCCTAACTGCACTTGTCCCATTAGCTCGCAATAAATATAAACACTATGAAGTACACTATGAACACACGGCCCGGTGGCATAGTGGTTAGGTCGCCTGATCTTACATTGTAGGGTCCCGGGTTCGATTCCCGGCTCGGTCACCATTTTCCGTTGGGATCAAACTAACGGAATTGCATTTTCAATTCTGTCGATCGAATGCAATAACAAGACACACACTTACACACATGTTACACGCACACATACATATAACACGTCATAGTAGGGTTGGTTGTAAGAGATTATCATATGACAATAAACCCGGCCATTGTGACATTTTATAATAAAGACTATAAACATGTAAGCAATGTATTAAACTTTGACAATATTGAAAACTGGATATTAGAGCAGAAAACGCATGAGACATCTATTAATATGGCCAGGGACTGTCGTACGCTGTGCTAACCATCATACTTTTTATAGATTCTTCTTCACAATCCTGCAGAAACTCCAAAAATGGCAGAATATGGAGAGTTAGTTTCTGCCGGTGATGAAACTAGCATTATCATCAAACCAATCATCTATGATTTTGACGAAAAGCTCACGAACATCAAACTTGACAAGAGGAAATGTGTGTTTGCCGGAGAAAAACAATTGGACTTTTACAGGTGAGTCTACTAGAAAACACGATTTATAACTAAGATGTACGATTAAATACATTATGTGATAAAAATTTGCGAAGAAAATATACGAAAATATGACAAATACATTATGCTACAAAATACATTATACTCGTATAGCAAAATATACTATAATAATATGACCATTGATTGTATATGGTATTATATTGCTCAACGTCATAGTACATAGTACATTGTACGGCGAAATTATTATCAATTTATTTGAATCTATAATAACATTGATAATGAATGTTTGGTATTATTGCAGTATAGGAACCTCTTCTAGATTGTTGATTTTGACGTGACAACGTCTTATAATTCGATGGAGCCGGCTGCACGCACGAAAAAACATGACTCATGCGGCGTTACCTCGCTCTGAGGCGTTCCATTTAAGGCTTGAAGTGCACGCGAGAGCGCGGAACGAGCGACAAAGAGGCACAATCGGCCTCCGCGTTCGGCAGCGTTCGACATCTGTCTCTCTCCTACTTGAGTGAGCGATGCGTCCGCGTGGACAGCTGCTATACAATAATACATTTACATGTTTTCGTCAAGTATGAAGTGCAGTGAAAAGTGAATGTAGTGTCAATTGCTTATAGCAACGATAATTACGGCGATAAAGGTAATGATTCTTTCGATATTAAATATATCTTCAGTGATATATTGTCGAATATTCGTGCTTTCATCATTAAAATAAATAGCATCGGTCCGCTAGTGCAGCGATTGTAGGTTATGCTATAATTGACAAAACTATAACAATAAGTTAACAGAACTATTTCACGATGAGTAAAAAATCAATGGCTTTACTATTCGATCGAAATAATTATCGAGCGTAGCTGTGATTTCAAAAAATTAAAACATAAATGTCAAATCTTCCACATATCATAACAACGTGTCTGAAATGACAGGTTGGACAAGCCAGCCGTCAAAGGGAACAATTTTCTCCTATATCAAACACATTGAGGCGGGCTTTCTTATATAATATTGTACTTTTATAACTATCAAAGTCAAAGAAAATACTGATGGAATGGTTGCATTTTACAAAATATCTATCAAACAAATAAATTTACATAATTGTATTTATGCGTACAAATAAATGTAACTTGATCAATTCAATTGTGATTTCCATTTACCTCCTTCTCTATATCCATACAAAATATCTATCAAACAAATAAAATTGAAATTTTCTTTTGAAAAATGCAACCATTCCATCAGTATTTTCTTATGACGTTGTCACGTTCAATTATCGTCAGTAAACCGACTTTACAGACAACCGTTTTTTTAATGTCACCAGACTATATTCACCGCGCTGATTCCGAATCGGTCTCAATAAATAAGCGAGATATAGGCTTTCAAAAAAGCGCCAAACCCATACATTTTGGTAGGTTAAGTTTTTTTTATTTTAAATAATACATAAAACCTATTTGGTAGTAGGTTAGATTAGTTTTTTTTAAAACAACCCTAATAAACTGAGTTTAAAAAACTTTTTTTTAATTTTTGTATGTAAATTTGGTTTTGAAATTTTACGCGTCCGAAGCTTATTTCTTTCACATTTAGCATTACAATGATCGAATCTAGTAGTATTTCTTTATTTTTTCGATTTCTGAGAAAGGTTCCTATACTGAAATAATTCCGTTGGATATCCTGAACGTCAGGCAATGGACCGTATTTAGTTAAGGTGTGGTGGGCGCTGAACAGCCACAGTGGAAATAGATTCAGGATTAAGAAAAGGAGTACCTAAAAAAACCGCTTCTTTCCTGATCTTCTCTGGCTGCTTCGCTGATGGGTAGCTACCCAGACTGCTGATCCCGATGAAATTAACTCCCTAAAATGCACGGCACTGTCGGAAGTTATTTTTATATATTTTTTATATCGGATAGACGAGTATTTCACGACGTGCGATACGATCCGCAGCGCGTAAATTTGATAACTGTATCGCCTACCGCGCAGATGGTCCGAGCGATGACTTTTTGTAGGTACTTATTTATTATAACAGGGTAGGAATAAAATATATTGGAAAACATCTATTTAGGATTAGGGACGTATTAGACTAAAGGATGATTCATGCTACACCGGGCCGGGGCCGGGCCGGGCCCCGGCCGGGACACGGTCAGATATCTATAGTATACTTTTGTATGAAGCAATTCATGCTTGACCGTGCTCCGGCCGTGACCGGTCGTGCCACGTCCGGAGCACGGCGTCGAAATGGAGGTGGATATTGTTTTCCCGGCTCCGGTCTGCTAATCGTTCAATGGGAGAGATATGCTTCAGAAATCTTGAATTTTGTTTGGTTAAATCACGTTTTATTTTTCCAAGAAATATGCTAAAGCATTCTTTAGACATCCTAAAATAACCGTAAAATTTGCTCTCATCATCTATTAATTCCTTTTAGAGCGTGGCGAATTCTCCCTCCGATTGTCGTTTTCTCCAGGCTGGATGTACACTCCATCTTCTTTTATTAGATTCAGTTCGTGTTTCCAATACTTCGTCTTCAAAGGCAATCGCAATAGCTGCCAACTCAAGTTGTGAAAATTGCATTAATAACACACTTATCAATCAAGCGAAAATAGAAATTAAAAAATATTATTATCGCCAAAATAGATGGACGCAACACTAGTTAGATAAGTTCGCCATTTGTGCATAAATTGTCTTTTTTATAAAACCAGCGTAATATTCATTAAGTTATGTTTTTATAGCACAATAAAGTTATTCTATTCTATTCTATTCTACTAGTTATCGCGGACACGGCCGTGGGATAAATAAACTCGGAAACGGCCCGGTCACGCCCGGTGTAGCATGAATGACTGGCCCGGCCGGAGCACGTTGGAAACGACTCGGCCGGGGCCCGGCCCGGCCCCGGCCCGGTGTAGCATGAATCATCCTTTAAGGATACACCAGGCGTGTCCATTAGTAAACATATAAATTTAACTTTCGCGCAATTACACGCATTGTGGGGCGCGGGGTAGCCCATTTCTCTTACAGGTAGCTCATTTCTCGGAAATTTAGTGGCAATGTTCAATGTTCAAAGTTCAAAGTTTATTTATTCCAAAAAACCCGGTAAGGGTATAGAACTTACAATTAATAAATACATTTTTTATAATATTCATATTTTAAACATATCATATATCTGGCAAAAATAAAATTAAATCACGTTAGAAATTTGAAAGTCAATAAACTATACAAAATCAACCATTACATTGTCTAAATATTAAAAAGATCATTTAGAAATATCAAAAATAGAAATACCAAATCCAAAAATAAAAAAAAAGTATAAATCTTTAAATGAAAAAAAATCAATAATAATAATAATCAAGGAGTCCAATTTGGAAAGCATCAAATAATAATCAGAGTAAAAATATAAAAATAAAAGCAATAATTCCTAAATCATATTACATAATCAGTAAGTAAATTGTCTATAAAATGAAGTGTTCAGAATAGGATTAAAATGGAAGTTAAAAAAAATTAAAAATAAATAAAATAAACAAGTAGTCAATTGTGAATATAAAAATTTTAAAGTCCGTGCCATATAAACATTTTTGCAGTAAAAATTCCTTGGTAAGTTTTTTAAATAGTGCATAGATAGATCCTTCACGGTGCGGCAGCGCGCGTTTTGCGTAAAACAATTTTAACTAAACAATAATTCGATTATTAATGTGAGGCACTTATTTCGCCTTGAATAGGAAGACGAGCAGGTTCCGATCACGGTGTCTCAGTTGCTGGACCTGATACACGAGTGCCAAATCGGCACTAAAGAGGAAAATATTATGCTCCTAAATATTTTCCTTAAAATGGACCTATCACGACGTGCCTCGAGTAAAGGAGTGTAAGAACAAGCACCTTCTAAGAAGCCTGCCTCAGGGTGAACAGCCCTGAGACGCCATATATTCGAAAGCCGGGCCAATGGACCCGGCTCACATGAAGCCCACCAAACAGCACGAGAAGTGGAAGAAGTCACAGGCCTATATACAGAGCCTGTCGTCCGATATTTGATTGATGCGTTGAATACGTTTTGCATGACTTGAATCAGTGTCCGAGTGTTGCTTTAATAAAAAAATACGTGTGGCATAGCATAGCATTTTTAACAACTGGGCCTAGGCCAGCGCGGCGACCGAATGAAGAAATTTCTTAACGAAAATTAATGATTTTAAACTGATAATTACGTCTAAAGGAGTACTGCTTACGATTCGAAAAAAATATATGTTAAACAAGAACATTTTCTTAATATTCTTAGCTTTGAATATTTTAGATTTTGTTTATATTACATAGTGTAATTAATTTGTGAAATTAGGTCTAACCCAACACAAAAACGACTACTACGCAAATACTATCTGGCGTATTATTATGAAACCTGCACCATTTTGAAGATAATTTAATTATCTATCTTTTTATCTACGATTTTTTTCGAATATACTGTTTTTTTTGCTTTATCGAATAAAAAAATCGTGCGCGGCGATCTATCGGAAGACGTTTTCCGATAGAGCGCAGTTATCTGATATCAGAAAAAATACAATAAATAAAATAAATAAATAATTATAATTGCATAAGTTGTTAAAATGCTATGCAATAGCTTTACCGCGGCAGTCCCCGAGTGCCACACGTTTTTTATTAAGCTATTGCATAGCTTTTATCGCGGGCCTAGGCCAGCGCGGCGACCGAGTGAAGAAATTTCCTAACGAAAATTAATGATTTTAAACTGATAATTACGTCTAAACGAGTACTGATTACGATTCGAAAAAAATATATGTTAAACAAGAACATTTTCCTAATATTCTTAGCTTTGAATATTTTAGATTTTGTTTATATTACATAGTGTAATTAATTTGTGAAATTAGGTCTAACCGAACACAAAAAAGACTACTACGCAAATACTATCTGGCGTATTATTATGAAACCTGCACCATTTTAAAGATAATTTAATTATCTATCTTTTTATCTACGATTTTTTTCGAATAATCCGGTTTTTTTGCTCGGGCGAGTATAGGTTCGGTAGGTAGTATCATTGTATAAAATCAATGGTAGTATTTATCGACGATCGTTCGTTTCATATTCCGCTCTAACGTATTTCTCTGTCTCGTACGCTTGGACTAATTTTAAATTTAGTTCACAAAGAAACGCAATCAGGCCCTATGTGTGTTAAATAAAAGTTCGACAAGCATTGTTCGCGCTGCGCCATCTATCGGTATTTAAAATATCGAAAATACTGTTTATTTGCGATATTTTACGTACCGCTAAATGGAGCAGCGCGCTCAGCGCTTTTTATACCTATTTTGGGAAAATGAACTTTTTAGAATTTTTCCCAAAAATTTTAACCCTTTAATTTGTGATGTAAATCTCGCCCGTACCGTTTCGAACGTGAAACCGTCGAGCGTGAATTCGGTGTGAATCGACGGCCTTGAGAAAAACGTCCATAAGTTATAAACCACTATACGGATCATAAAAGAAGAACTGTAAAATGATCGCATTGAATATGAATTTTTTTAACTGCCTATTAGACATTTTGCCTTAGGTAGGCGATCGTCCCGAGCGGGACGTTACACATTGGAGGGGTAATCCACAGTATGCAACCATATACATACATACAGTATTTGTCAAATTTCAGAACTTACACCCAAAAAAACTGTGCAATGGAATGCGAGGCTCGCCTAACAGTAGAGCGATGCGGCTGTAACCAGTATTATATGCCTAGTAAGTATAGTTCACTGGCCATAATAAAATACTCTTCTGAGGTTTAGAAATCGGATTTTACGGCGTCAAGTTGTATCACCTAAGTTGGGGAGTGATGTTGCAAACGTCGTTGTCCAGGCAGTGGCGTCGCTAGACCTCTGAAGGCCCGGGGCGGAAATAATCTGAGAAGCCCCCCAGGAAGCGATAAATCATAAGAAACTGTGTCAAGAATAAAATTAGGGCGGAAAATAAAAACCATCATAAGCCATGAAAACTCAAGTCTTATTTATTAAGGTCAATGTTATTTATTAAGTCAATGTTGGGAAAATCAGATTGCAAATTTGAGTTCGAGAATTAGAAAGCTGGTTTATGTATTTCTTCGGCTGCGCAACATTCTGTCCAAAACAACCATAAGAATGGTATACATGGCCTTGTGTCAGAGTATTTTGTCCTACGGAGTCGCGGCATGGGGCGCTACTACTAATGATAATCTGGATAGATTGACAAAAGCGCAGAAATTATTATTGAGAGTAATTCACAGGAAAAACCGGCGTCATCCATCTGCCTTGTTATTTTCCCAATCCCATGTGCTATCAGCTAAACAGTTATTCATTGCATGCATTCAAGCGCTTCTTGCATTCTACAAATCTAGAGATGACCACGCCCGAACTCAAAACAATCTGAACACAAGAATGTCCGCGAGTATCAATTATATAATTCCGTCAGTCAGGACAACATTTGCCCAGAGACATATATTCTACATAGCCCCAAAATTATATAATTCCCTTAGTGAAGACATGAAAAATTATCCTAACATAAAAATATTTAAAGCAAACCTTAATAGATGGCTACTTAACAAGGGATATGTAAAATCTGATCAACTTCTTTGCAACGCACGACAATTTATTTAGTATCACTTATCTATTTTTCTTAAATTTTATTAAATTACAACTATAAATGTATATATTTATTACATAGCTATATTTTTTATAAAATTGGTATATTTATGTGTATATACAGGTGGTGGGTCCAAATAATTTATTTTAAAAAAAAACACTTCATTTCTTAAAATTGCACAAAAATATGCACATCTAGAGACGGGCCAAATTATCGCCTAGTTAGATGTGCTATTGGCAGTAAAGGTCATGTAAGATGTGTTAAACCTCTCTATATTAATTATTAAATAATTTATATAATTATTATAAGATTACATGACCTATGAATGAACTGTATACCTAATCCTATGTACCTAAATAAATAAATAAAAATAAATAAATGTGAAAAACATAAGGCAATAACTAAAATTTTATTGTTAAACAACAAAATCAAAACACTTCCTGCCTGCGCACTTTAGCTTCAGCGAACTCCTTAATAATTGCATCAAAATCCGCCTTGTTTGCTGCTTCCCTTTCTACTGACAGAATAGCCAAACCGTTAAGCCTTGCTTGGCTCATTGTTGATCTTAAATAAGTTTTTATTAGCTTGAGCTTTGAAAAGCTTCTTTTGTTAGAAGCCACAACACACACTGTCAAAAAAAGTTTCAATGCTACATATACATTGGGAACAGATTCTGTGAGGTCCATTTCCACATTGAACTGTAAGACCTTTAGTGATATCCACTTCTCCGATTCTTCTTTTGGAACCCCAGCTGCTTTAATAAAATTTCGCAGTCTTTTTATTTCAGTCATTGTTTCGTCCTTATCAAACTCATTATAAGCTTTACAGAAGTTTGAAATAAGAATAGACAGTTGTTCATCATTATCATTTAGTAGGTGATATGGCTGAATAATGCCGAGGGGTTGGGGTTGGTTAATATTCTACTTTCGTCGGCGGTTAAAAAATCCATTCTATTAATATGGAAACTATTTAATATGGAAAATAAGCATTACATTTATATTTTTCATGTGGGCCTCTTAAAAAAAATACCATTTGGAGGCCCCTGCCCTTGCGAGGCCCGGGGCGGACCGCCCCCCCCCCCCCCCTAGCGATGGCACTGTGTCCAGGGTAGAAGTGCTGCAAGGTTCTGTCTGCTGTTGTTCTGCAGGTGGACAATATACTACTGACGTTTATTTATTTATTTTTATTTTATAGCAAACTTACAGATAGTAAATATATGATACTAGTATCTTAAAAACATATTTAAACGAAACAAATTTACTATCCTATGAATAGTTTGCAATGCTTGCATTACACATTACCATAGAAATAACATGAACACGTTGATAGTAGAAAAAAATATAATAAAGCTAATAATAATATAAGGGTAAGAAAAGAAATAATTAAATAAGTTGTTAATAAGGTTATTTGCATAGAGCAAAATAGAAGTATGAGTATTTGGATATTATTATAATATAATAATCATATAATACAGTACATTAGGATGGCAGTTAGAGAAACCTTAAAAAGTAGGAGATAGGCTAGGTATGATCGAATCTTGTATTATATTTATGGAAACATAAAATACATCTAATCCTTTACACGATTTATCAATAACGCGACATATTCTGGCAAGAGGTCTATTCGATCCGATGTTGTTATTGCAAGCGACAACCGAAAATGTTTGAGAGCTCCTCGTTAGTCACGGTGGCACACGAAATTGAACTTTTTTAGACTAGCTGGGCTGTCTAGTCGATTGTGCAAGTTTCTACGCAGATTATAGCGGTGGGATTCGCGCGAATTAAATTGAAATTTTACCTCGCACACAACTTTCACTGTATCTCATTTTGCTTCATTTCACGCAGTAGAGTTTGAAAACTTCTTTGTCACAATACTTTCCCGGCAAAGGGAAAGTATTGTGAATGCGCTAAACATTTTTTTCGAGATGAAGACGGATATATATACGCCCCCCTCCTCCCCCGAGACGATTAAGACCATTTCCAGACTAAAGTCTATCTGTGAATCTGTATGTGTGTAAGCACTAAGCAGACCATAGCTCAAAGTCTGCTACTACCGTTGCTAGACTCTGCCGATGTCGCATATCTGGACCTCACCGAGACCAAACTGGATAA
The DNA here is from genome assembly GCA_944548615.1 of Micropterix aruncella. Taxonomy (NCBI): domain Eukaryota; kingdom Metazoa; phylum Arthropoda; class Insecta; order Lepidoptera; family Micropterigidae; genus Micropterix; species Micropterix aruncella. The sequence goes on from OX155969.1 coordinate 1,142,106, forward strand.
TCTTGAGTATCTGGAAAACGTTTGCATAAGGTACATATTTAATCTGCGGAAGTATGACCATGTTTCCGAGTACCAAGTAAAATTGCAATGGCTTCGGATACGGGACCGGAGAAATTTGCATATCCTTTCACTACTATATAATGTCCTACACAATCCTACATCTCCCTCCTACCTCAACGAGGCTTTTAACGAGTTAGAAGGTCATAGTCTCCCCCACCCCAAAACACAAAACCACTTATTTTTCCTACTCCTCCGTACATGCAGCTTGACTGTGGAATCAGCTTCCTCCAAAAGGCGCTAGCTCGCTGTCCATCATTAAGCAATCGTTGAAAATGCACTTCCTTTTACAATAAATGAACTTTATAAAGAAGCTAGTGTCGTTGATTGTAGGCAACTTTTTCTAAAAACTTCCCTCTTAAGGCTATTTTTGAACAATAACTCAAACCTAGGAATAATTCAGAACCAAAGACCAACGAGACAAGTTATACAAAACAGCTTTATAATACCCAGAATGAAAACATCATTTGGACAAAGACATTACTCTTTCATTGTGCCGAGATTTTACAATCTGATCAATATGGAAATAAAAATGAATTTAACATTTAGGGAATTCAAAAATAAACTAAAGAAATGGTTATCGAATCATGACAGACTAACCATACATCAAATGTTAGAAATAATAGTTTAATAAAACTTAGGTGCGCAAATTTAAACATATTTTTAAACATGTATGTTGAATATTGAACTATGTTGAATATTTTAACATTGAACTAACTACCAAAAATTATTTTACTTTGTTGTTATATATTATTTTGACAATGAATTGTACTTTTTTGACTAGAAATTTTTATATTAAATCCTTTATTACTTAACATATATTAAATATTAATGACCGTTTCTTTCTTTTCTCACATATAATTTTATTTATATTATTTAATCAAATTTTATATTATTGCCGATTATATAATGGAATTGCATTTTATTTATTATATTATCTTTTAATATTTTTTATTAATATTATTTTTTTTTTTTTTTGAAGATCACAGTTTAGGGCAATTTAGTGTTATTAGCTTTTTACTAAAACTTTTACATCTGTAAGCAATCAAGCTCAAGCAAACTTGATTGTAATATTAGAGTCCTGTCCACCCTAGAACGGGCTAGTCCCAGTTGGGTGACAGAATCAAATAAGCAAAAGGTTAAGATTTTGTCATTCGGTTCCTGTTATTTTTGTAAGCAAATCAATGTTTTATAGTAATTAATTCTTAAATAAATAAATAAAAATAAAAATAAAATATGAACCATAAATTCTAGCCTTTCCGTTATCCCTTCCCTTTCCTCACCTTGTTTTGGTAGTTTAATATATCTATGTATATATGTAATTTGTGCATATATGTATGTATATATGAAAATTAATTTATTTAAATACTTTTGGCTTCAGATATGCATACAATTCATAATATTTGCTATAATTTAAAATTTCATTTTATATTTTATTTTATCTTATTGTACTTAAATTTTCGCTTACCCTTCTTTTCACATCAGCATGTTGGTTGACTGGCAGATATAGCAAAAAGTCCGCCATTGTACCGTCTTTTAATTGTGCAATAAAGAGATTTTCCATTTCATTTCATTTCACTTATAGACTTGAAATATGGTACACAGATGCCTTGTTAGTTTGTGAAATTTTGGCTTGAATATCTCGTATCCAAGTTACACTTTAAGATGTTAACTTCAACGGGCGAACCCGTCACCTCAGGAAGATTAAACGATAATGATCGTTCGGTCTCCCGTGAGGTGAGCGTAGAAGACTTTGGGACGATACAAACCTACCGCCCAGCAAAGCCACGAACCCGCCCGAGTCCAACGCCTTACGGCGAGGTACTAGGAAGGTAACCCAGCGGGCCACCTCGCCCCCTGGCTACCAGTTTTAACAGAACATCTCTGTCTGGAATTAACCTTCAGGATACCTCCGGCCTCACAGGCAGTTGCAGCCAAAGATGTCGGAGACCTAAGCTTGAATTTTGTCTCCGACAGTGCCCCCGTACTACAAGCGCTAGCAAAAAATACTATAACCTCTGTCCTTGTACTGGAATGCCACAATGCGCTTCAATCCATTGCAAGGTCAAATAGAGTGACCCTGATGCCCATAACCCAGGCCCAAATAAAAACATGGCTACGCAGGAACACCGACGAAACCCACCTTAAAGAATGGAAAAAAACGCAGGATGCAGGCAAACAAAGAACGCTGTTCCGGAAGCGCCTAAAAAACTTGCCCGCAACCTCACCAGATTAAAAAGGGACAACATCCGTAAAGTCATAGGTACTATGACAGGCCACTGTCCCCTAAACAAACACCTGTTTACCATAGGTGTGACAGACAGCCCTCTATGCAGAGGATGCATGGAGGAAGAAGAAACGCCACAGCATGTGCTCATGGAATGCAGGAGCGTGGCAGAGCAACGGGCAAGAATACTACAATCTCCAGCATCTGTCCCGGAGGCCTGTAGCAACAGGCTGTAAACAGGCTGCTAACCTTCTGGGACAGCCTGGGTTGGCTGGAGTAACATAAATAGAAACATGAGCCACGCACAACGGCCCAATCAAAAGGCCAAGTGCGGGAAATAGCCCAGGAAAACTAACTAACTAACTAACTAACCTCCGGCCTCCCGACTGCTTATGGGACCGAAGTCGCTTGCGCAGCCTTTACCTGTTATATTACAGCGGTAATTCAGTTTGAATTTATCGAGGACATGGGCGGGCATCGTTTGCCCGTCAAATTGACTTCATTTTATTATTCCCGTAACCCGTCATTTTATTATTTTACGAACTGCATTTTATTCTTTTCAGAAAATCGTTCCACTCGTATCTGCGGCAACTCGGATGCGAAGTGCTACATCGAGCTGAAAAGTACGTATGCCCATTACTTGGCGAATCACAACTTTGGTAAGTCAAAATGATCCATAAAAATTATGAGGTGCATGGATTGCTAAACACCTTCAATGCACCACCTTGACGATTTCATCTATCTCTACTATTGACTTCCGTAGCGAGCACTGGTAAGGTCCTTCTACTTCTTCTGTATGTGTCATGGTGACGTAGTAGGTACTCTAGGAAACTAGTTCATCAAAGCTGTAAATGATTTTAATGATAAACGGTCCACCACTACTCGGACAAATGACTCATATAGGAAATAAAAAATAAATGACAAATTATTATTTTAGCGTAAGTAAATATAATTCGTGTACACAAACTGGACGACAATAGACAATAATATTACATTATAAAAAAAACTCATGGATTTTATGATTTTATCCCCTGAAAAAAACGGGCAAACAGAAAGAGAAGCCATTTTTTGGTACTATCATTGATAATATAGTAATGGCAATTCGTAGTAAAATCCCACCTGCCGAAACGTAGTGCGGCATTGAGCAATCTAACAACCCATATAATCGATGCTTTTAAAAAAGTGGGTCTTTAATACGATTTTTAAATTGTTTTACTAGCAAGTCCCATAAAAGAAGTTCCGACCTTTATTATTCGGAACCTGTGAACTAAAAGCTTGTTTCTACCTCTGGTATTGATATTATGGCGGACACTGACCTTTTCGAACAGGTTTAGATTTGTAGACAAACAATATATTTGCAAAAATAAACTGCCTTAACTACAATAACGCCATTAATTTCATTGAAAAGTTCCAGCAGTGTTTCTCTAGAACCTAGCGCATATATGGAACGAATACCTATTTTTGCAGCACGGAGATGGTTTTAACATCAGCTGCCCCACTCCATAGCAGAATGTCATAAGACTTAATACTATAAAAGTAGCCGAAAGACTAAACGGGCCGTTGCCACGTCAGTCAGTTCTCAGCTTTCCTTACGCCAAAAGCTGCATACGAGGGCCCCATCGTAATTTAGAGTCTATAGATTCAAAATATATAGGTCCGGATTAAGAAAACAGATTTTTCTCAGAACAAACAAAATTACATTGTCAGCATGTATTGTAATAATTAACATTTAAACACTGTTGGTGCATGAACTTTAAGAACATTGGTGCATGAACTACTTGCAGCACTGCTGCGGCTCTCCCTGGTAAAGACCCTTGCCAAAGACAACATATATTATAGACAAAATTTTATCAAAAAAAAAACCGACTCCATTTTTTTAATGTACAGCAGCCATGTCATGGTAATACTTAGAACGGGCTATCATAATTGAATGCGTATAAAAAAAAAATATGTCTGCTGATGACCATTGAGGAGTTCCCTCATTGGAAGCCAACCCTGGGTGCCACAGTCCTGTCTTGGTGAAACTTAAAACAGGCTGTCTTAATTGAATGCATGTACAAAATTTCGTGTCTGCGCTGTTGACCGTTGAGGAGTCCCCTCGTCGGTAGCCAACTCTGGGTGCAGCAGCCATGTCTTGATGAAACTTAAAACGGGCTACCATAACTGAATGAGTATACAAAATGTCGTGTCTGTGCTGTTGACCGTTAAGGAGTTCCCTTGTCGGGAGCCAGCCTAGAGTGTAGCATCAGGTCATGCTTACCATAAAAAATGCAGTCATCAGAATTGAACCCACATGTAAATTTCCACATGTTTCCTTAATTAATTCCTTAACCATTCAGGCCTCGGCCCCTCAGCCGATTGACAAGTTGATGTCCCAAAAAAAATTTGTAGAAATTAGTTAAAAAATTGAATTAAGACACTGTCTCACCAAAACATTAATTACTGCCAAGCCACTGTACCCATAATTAAAATAAAATATATTAACATAATAAAACATAATCAAATAAAACAAATTAAATTAAAATTAAATTAAAACGGGACCGTCATTCTGAATCGTATTGTGGCCGATATCGGCCAATCGGAGCCTGAGGGGTTAATTCCCATCATCAGAACAGGATTTTGATAAAAATGGGACCAATCTGGAAGTATATCCTTTCGAATAAAAAAAGACTTTTCTAAATCGGTTCATAAATGGCAAAGTTCTGAGGTAACAATTTAAAAAAAAATACAACCGAATTGATAACCTACTCCTGTGGGTTAGTTCTGGTAGATTTCGTCTTTGGAAAACAGACGGCTCTCAAGGCATCAGTGTAAACTGTAATCTTTATGACTCTTGATGTTGATTTTGATCTGGAATAACCATGCCTTAAAAAAATCGGCTGGGCTATTCACACTCGTGTGTCTCTACTTGAGTATGAATATGAATCGAGTATGAATTCCTTCTAAGAAGAAGGAACGGTTTCCTAAACAATTACATGATCTGATCTGGTGATGAGGTATTCCGGAACCTAGTTGGAGGCCATTCCGGAGTCCATTCCATTAGCAAAAAGCAGATCCGGAAGAGCGGATTCTATCCTGAATTTGAACCTGTCGTTTGGCTACTTTTCCGATCAGCCCTTCTAAAATAAACTCACATTGCTATTTGACAGATCGAACTACCCACCAATTGCTGACATTTACTTTTCAAGGTGAGCCTGAATATTGTCCCAACAAAGAGGGTAGTTTTTTTATTACATTACATTACATAACATTTTCGTCGTGTCCAATTAACGGCCAAAGACCGCTCTTGGACGTGCCAAAATAATTGGGTTAGGTAGTTTCGTTACTACTCTTTACTGAACATACATAGGTAGTCAAGAATTAACTACTAGATTGTCAAACTATAAATATAAATAATCACAATAGAAGCCTAATATTTGAAGTAGTTAGTAATTCGAAAAGATACGTAGTAAAATTATTCATTGTAATATTCAAATTGTCAGAAAAATGTTAAATAATCAAAATAAATCTACGCTATGCATTTTAAACTAAAAGTACAGATATAAGACCATATAAAATAATCAGACAATAAGGCTCTACTTTTTTAAGAAAATTTAAATGGGCACAATATTTGAAAAATCATGGCCCTCAAATTCGGCCAGATTATAGAAAGGGTGGCCTATCAGCATATAACATAGGATGGCCTTATAACATAGGATTGCCATAAGTTTGGTAAATTCTGCGCGAATTGGTGCAGTCACAGCAATGTGCAGATTAACATAATAAAACAGTGTCAAAATACACTGTGCTTCTGCAAAGGCTGCCTTAAATTTAGGAAATGATTCGTGAGATTAAGTAAATACGAAAATACACATAATTTTTATATTTAATTTTTATTCAACCTACCTTGTTTTTGGATATTAGGGAAAGAATTATTACAGGAGATATATATACTACTCAAAAAAAACTGACTTCAAAAATTATCTACGTTTTCGTTTTGGTTTAGGCAAAAAAATATTAAAAATCCGAAGTTAGCAAAAACAATGCATTTTCTTAGCAGCAAAAGCGTTATTAGTTAGAATAACGCTAGTTCATTTTTACTGAACAACTAATTGAAAGGTTTTTAACCCCTTTATGGCATTAATTGACTTTAAAATGACACTGAGTTGTTATTTCAAAAATTAGAATTTGAAAATCATTAGCCATTTTAGCTCATTTCTCATAAGATATAAGAAGATTATTAAATATAACTTTAGTCGCATGAAAATTTAGACCTTTATCTAACTAATCGTATAACATTTGTAGTTAAAATATTTGCTATGCAATGTGTTTAGGGTGGCCCTTAATATTGAAGCCACATCTTTTCCACTTTTAACAATTTGAAGATATCTTCGAGGGTATTACTGAACAGTTTCAGGGATATGATATGCCCTTGTCTCATGGGAGCTAACGGGCCCGTGATGGGTTGGCCACGAAGACCCATGTGTTCAGGGTCGGTCACACCCACGGGTCAACACCCATCCGACGGCCTCCACGCACGGGGTGCGAACCTGGGTAGGACTCTGGCCCTGGTCAGTTTCCCCTGGGAATCAAACCTCTGGCGCTCCTGAACGGTCTGCGCACTGGCGGCGCAAGCCAATCAATTGTGCACTCCGACTAATAGTCGGGGGAGTCTGGAAGCTGTATTGTTTCCTATGGAGCGGGGGTGGTTGCGTACCTTACGGCGAGTGCTCTTGAAATGACCATTGGCCATCCGATTCCGGGTTAGAGGCGGGCAAAGGACGCCATGGTCCGCGATAGATTCGGTATTCACCGTTTCACCGCTTCGTAAGGGAGAGGACCGCGCAAGCGACCTCGAACTCGGAACCAATCGAGAGACCGGAGAAATCTGGTCACAATTGGTAGTTTAGTTTAGTTTAGTTTGGCTGGGCTTTTTCCCGCACTTGGCCTCTTGATTGGGCCGTTGTGCGTGGCTCATGTTTCCATTTATGTTACTCCAGCCAACCCAGGCTGTCCCAGAAGGTTAGCAGCCTGTTTGGGTTGCTACAGGCCTCCGGGAGAGATGCTGGAGATTGCAGTATTTTTGCCCGTTGCTCTGCCACGCTCCTGCATTCCATGAGCACATGCTGTGGCGTTTCTTCTTCCTCCATGCATCCTCTGCATAGAGGGCTGTCTGTCACACCTATGGTAAACAGGTGTTTGTTTAGGGGACAGTGGCCTGTCATAGTACCTATGACTTTACGGATTTTGTCCCTTTTTAATCTGGTGAGGTTGCGGGCAAGTTTTTTGGACGCTTCCGGAACCGCGTTCTTTGTTTGCCTGCATCCTGCGTTTTTTTTCCATTCTGTAAGGTGGGTTTCTTCGGTGTTCCTGCGTAGCCATGTTTTTATTTGGGCCTGGGGAATGGGCATCAAGGGTTCCGGTCCATATACTATTTCCTTTGATCCCCTTTTGGCCAGTTCGTCCGCCGCGTCATTGCCCAGTGAGTCACTGTGCCCTTTAATCCATTGCAGGGTCACTTTATTTGACCCTGCAATGCATTGAAGCGCATTGTGGCATTCCAGTACGAGGACTGAGGTTATCGTATTATTTGCTAGCGCTTGTAGCACGGAGGCGCTGTCGGAGACAAATTTCAAACTTGCGTCTCCGACATCTTTGGCTGCGACTGCCTGTGCTGCTCTGGTGATGCCAATGCATTCTGCTTGGAAGATCGTATTTAAGTTGCCTAGGGTAGTTGACATTTTGATGTTTAGATCATTTGAGAAGACGCCGGCTCCTGTACCTTGAGTGGTTTTGGAGCCGTCTGTGTATATCCTTACTTCATTCGTACCAGAGTGATCTGCTGGTTCTGGAATGAGTTGGATATTGTATCTACGATCAAAGACATGATGGCATATTATTCTGTCCATGGGTGCGTCCAGAAGAGGAATTTCTTCTAAAGCCCGTTTCAGAATTTTTGAGTGTGGTGTTTCTGTGTTTTGTTTCCACAGTCCATTTGCTCTTAGTCTTAGAGCGGCTGCCCTAGCCTCCTCTTGGATTAAGGGTGTAAGGGTGCGTACAATTGGTAGTAAGGGTGCGAGTGTCGCCCGCCAGGTAGCATTCCTGGCTATCTCGCGGTAAGGCGTTGGTCTCTTACGGGTTGTGGCGAAGCTGGAAGGCGGATTGTCTTTTGTCCAAGTCTTCTACGCTCACTCCAGGAAGATAGAACGAGTAATCGTTAAAACTCCCTGTGGTGACGGGCTCGTCCGTTGTAGTCGACAACCCAAGATGCCCTTGTTTCAATCCTTTCTCCAGTCATATGATGTTTGTTTGGTTATCATGTACCTACTTAGACAAATACAACTTCATATAAACATTTCAGCATCTGGGGGTAACGATAACCCACCTGGTATGATTTGACAGAGTCGAAGTCTTTCTCAGGAATGTTACACTCTTCTGTCTTCTGTTAGCTATGATCTGTCATGTTCTTTTCTATATTTCCAATGTTAAATTCTGCAGTTAATCAAAGGTATGACTAGGTTGTTTAAGTATTGATTTTATAGTTGCCATAGATGACAAATTAGGAGTCAATGAGAGCTCTCTTCTGATGGGTAAGGACTGCGACGACTGCTACCCGGCCTGCTCCGAGCTCTCGTACGGCAAAGACCTCAGCTTGACTCATCTCACGGATCGATTCCGTATTCGCAGCGAGATGCTCGCCGGGAGAAAGCCCAGCTATTTCAAGTGAGTATCTTCTTTACAGGCACTGGCGTGCATGGCATAAGGGTATAAACTCACTGTCTACTCAGTTGCAAAACATTGCTACTTATATATTTTTACTTTCCTAACCCACTAACTAACGAAAAGGGAAAGTATTGTGAATGCATAATTTAATTTTTAGAGATGAAAATGGAAATATCCATTTTGAGCCCCACCGAGACGATGAAAGCCATTTCTAGTTATCTATCTGAGTCCTCTACGATAACGCTCAAACGTTTTATTCGATTCATCTAAAATTTGTCATACAGGCAACTTTTGGTCGTGGCAAGAGTTGAAAAGGTTGTGCTTGAAATTGGCCCACCGTACTAGTCACATTTCACTAGTAATATTTCGAGCACTAGTTACCAGGGCGCACTAATAATATTTCAATCTTAAAATATAGGACTTATGGACCATCGATATATGATCCCCTAGATGGGCTTTTTGCGCTCGAAAATGACCACTTCGAAACCACTACTAAAAGCCGACCAGTAGTAGTTTGGTCGCAGTCCGCTGGCAGACAGCCGACCTTTTCCGGTGTGAGAGCTGCGCGAAGCATATTGGAGCGCTATTCTCACGCATACTGTTCAATTTATTGCTCTCTCTGTCACATGATTTACGAGCAAAGGGTATGGAGCCAACTCATTCGTATCTGAGGGCATATCTAGCTAATATATCGATGTTATAGACTTAGGGACACAGATATCTTGTTAGGCCGAAATCACATTGTGAATTTTTTGTTAGAAAATCTCATAACTTTAGGGCAATTATATTATATTGTAAATGACCAAATGATCGAGTATAAAAAATCCATGACAAAATAGCATCCAATGAAAATCTACATGTGCATTATTGCATTATTGCTCGCCGATAAAAAAAATACTTTAACTTTCAATCACGTCAACCTCCTTCCCTAAAATTCCGGATACTTGCCGAAAAAGTTTTGCGGTGACAACCGTTTTTTTTAAATATTTACAAGCAATTCACGGAGCCAAATAAGGCTCTGTGCGCTGATCAGTAGGTACTGCTTATGCAACGATAGCGAGAGTCAGGGGTTTTTATCTTCGCTGCGTTCTTTATAACTGAAACGATGATGACACTACCATTTATTTTCTATAAGGCTTTCTCTTTTTTAGTGGTTACTCTGTTCCATTACGATCTCAAACTGTAAGCAATAGCATTTGTCTATTTTAGTCTTCATTAATTCAGAGTGTATTTTCAACGGACATTGAATATGACAAACCCTGTTGACAGTATTAAAAATGCACTGCTATCTTTAAACAATTGAAAAATATGATAAACATAAAAGACTTCTCGCCATCCATTAATAATTATAATTTATTGTCTCATATGAAAAGCCGAGCTGTGGATTATTGTTACTATTATTTATTCTAGACGACAGCTTTGGTGATACATTCAGGTCAGATGTTGTAAGGTCAGCCATATATAATATTAACAAGTTTGACGGAAATTGCACTAATCAGTTTAAAATGGTAGTTTATTCCACTAGTCCACGTGGCATATTTTGCAGAACGTTCTTAAAAGGATTGGATTTAAATGTCCGGATGAGTTTTTTTTTGCAGTGACTTTGTGATGACGTTAAATTTGTAAATATTCTCTAAGCCCAGATACATCATAATAATTTGTGAGAATGTTATGTCTCAATCAGGTCCCCCTCTTGGTCTTCTTTGTTTGAGAGTAGTCAGTCCAAGTTATTCCATGCAATCTTCATAATTCCTATTCTTCAGGCCCACTGATATTTTGGTTGCTATTCGCTGCACCTTTTCCAGGATATCTACATATTTGCATAAGTAGAGACCAGAGCTGATAGCCATACCTAATAATAGGTCTCACATATGCCTTCTAGATCTTTATAAACGCCTCTATTGACAAATTTGGATTCATTATCAGATAGAGAGTTGAGTTGGCTCTTTTAGCGATTTCAACTATGTATTTTTCTCATTCGAAATCATCACTAATTTTTAACTCCATACTCAATGCATGCTAATGCATGTGGTCTAAAGGCTACCATTCACAGGCGCGCACATCCGCTGAACTTGTCGCTGGCGACAAGTGCGGAGACAAATATGCGTGTGAATGATATGGTTTGCGGTTCGGTACGCGGCTAACGAATAAGTCGCGCCGCACCCCAGCCGCGTGGACAAGTCCGTACATGTGTGCACGGATTTGTCGATGAACTTGTCAGTCAGTCGCCATCTCGTGCAAAGTGCGAGCGCGCGGTTGTGTTGTTTGTTCAACTCGAGTAATACCATGTCTTCTGACGATCATAGTTTTGGCAAGAATTTATCCTGCTGTTCAATGAGAAAACTTGCTTGTGGGAGGTAAAAAGTAAAGGGTAACACAATAAGCAACTTAAGGCATGTTTTAGGTATGATTTTCCCAAGCATTTGTGAAGAAATTACACAACTGTATTTAAGATCTTCATAACTTCTTCCTGTTGCTAAATATCTCAATGTTGCTACCAAACGCTCTTCTACCGTAACGGCGTCCCTCATCAAAGTGTTTTCTCTTCTATGTAAGGCGTCACTAACTTCAATAATTCCACGAAGGTTTGGTACTTCATTCTTAAATAATTAAGAAAATCAGGTGGTTCGCAGGACTGAATGCATTGCAGCAAATTCAAATGCGTATATTGTGCTCATTGTTTCAGCCATTCCTTTGTCCACACGCGTCTTCTTTTTTTTCTCTACTGAAAGTATTGCATCGACTGCTAAAGCGACTTTTGTGCGTTTTGAAAGCACCGATGTCATGGTGTAGTCAACTATCAGCCTCACCAAAGTAGATAAGCGACTGGACTGCAACTCAGCGCTCTAGTAGTGTGTGGACGATGACGGATTTGTCCACTGATTTGTAAGGCGCGGTGTGCTGCGCGAGGCTCGTGTAGTAAACGGTGGGCTTAACAACAAAATATCAGCAAGTCGCAACATACCTACCTGATTTCAAAATTTTGCTGTATTTGGCAATGGCTATTACATTTTGTAAATTTCTTGTCACCATTTTTATTTAACAGATCCGACATGGCAGTTGTACATTTTTACTTTGTTGACACATCCTTCACACGATACACTAAAGGAGAGATATTTGGATTTACGGAGTTTTTATGTAAGTAAGAATGTAAGTATAATTTTAGTTATAAGACATCTGGGAAGTGCACCAAGCGGGCAAACCCCGCTCCTTTAATACTAGATTTTGATGAATTTGTCCATCCTCCAGTCTGGTCACTGTTTTGATGTCGCTTGCGCGGCCTCTACCTGACGTAAGCGGTAATTCAGGTCAATTTATCGCGGACCGAGACGCCTTTGCCCGTCAAGATCACACGGGATTGTTTCAAGGATAGATGATGTCAGGTCGACAACTACCCCCGTTGCTTAGGAAACGTACGTTTCCGAATTCCCTTGGTTATTTGCCAGATTACACAGTCGATTAGGTAACGCCGCACGGTGCGCATATCGCTCAGTTCGTCCACCGTTCAATTGCTCCGGTCTACGCTACACTGACCCGACTAGCCAAGAAAAAAAAAATAACCCCCTTTGGACTCTCTCAAAATCTCTCAACAATCTCTCTAAATATTGTTCAATTTTAGCTATCATGTTACGTGCTGACAAGCGAGTTCTATGAATATGCCAAATTTCAAGTCGATTAAGCGTTAAAACTGGCCGATATAATACAGGCTGTCTCAGAAAGGTCCAACTATTTTATGAGTGAACGAGACGCAAAAAAAGCGGAGTGGAGGTGAGTGAGGGGAAGCACTAGCAAGATCTATTCTTACATTTTAGTTGCCGCCATAGACGGGAGAGCCACGCTCCGAACCGATTGCTCATTCGCGTTCGTCGGCTATTTTGACTTCATTATGGATTGCGCAAGCAAGATTGGAGAAACCCCTAGTAATGCCACTATCCTCGCATGGATCCAGGCATTCAACGCTACTGGAAACACACTAGGCGATATTCATCATGGCCGTCCAAGAACAGCGAGAATCCCTGGAAACATCGAGTTGGTTGCGAATTCTGTAAGTCGACAGCCTCGTGTTAGCATCAGGAAGCTCGAATCACATTTTTTTTGGTCTAAGACGTACAGAAAGTAGGCACTACAATTGCCTCTCGTGGTTCCAACAAGATGGGGCCACGGCACATACCACGAACAACTCGCTAGCAGCACTGCAAGAGTTGTTTCCCGGAAAAGTGATTTCTCGACGGGGTGCCATTGAGTGGCCACCACGGAGCCCTGATTTAACCCCACTTGATTTTTTCTTGTGGGGTTATCTTAAGAGCGTTGTCTACAAGAACAATCCACAAAGTTTGGAAGATTTAAGAAGAAATATTGAAGAAAAAATCAGATTGATTTCTCAGCAAATTCTTCGAAATGTCTTCGATAATGTCCGCAAAAGGTTTGAAGAGAGTCGCCAAACAAACGGTCGTCACTTAGCTAATGTGATATTTAAAAAGTAAAATTTCCTTCTTTGTTTACATTTTGGTGTCAATAAATAATTAATTACAATAAGCATTTTTTTTTTATTATAGTGTTCGAAATAGTTGGATCGTTCTGAGACACCCTGTACAAGGGCAGTTGGACATCAATTTGTATATACACTTCGGTATGGAACCCTAAAGCGTCTTTATAATGTTGCTCTCTTCTAATTTTCAGCAAATACCGGAGGGCTCCTCGGCCTATTCATGGGTTTCAGCTTTATGAGCATCATCGAGATTATCTACTTCCTCACGCTGCGAGTACTCTGCTCTTACTTCCGCGAAGTCTATGTCAAAGAGAGACGTGTCAACAAGCAAACCGTCTACCCTTACACTGAATAGTTGTTGCGTTAATGAAATAAAATACTAAAGTAAAAGAAACAAACAGTGAAGCTTCATTAAACTACCAGATTGAACGATCGAGCTATGAGGAAAGTTTAGAGAAGAGGTTATTATTAGTATTATTAATGGACTACCAGCAATTTCTACGATGAATTAGCGATAAACTGTCTAATTGTCGATGAACATTTGCTAGTTTCACCCTCTGCAAACGCTCAAACTATTTATTTCTATGGACACAACAAAATCTCTTGCACAGTCTCTCCGCAATTGTAACGCATTGTGTAAAATTACAATTTGTTACAGTATTATTTAAATAGGTCGGCGAATTCCATGGCAGCTTCGTTTGTATTTTATTTTTATAAAATGGATATACTTCCCAATTAGGTAATCACCAGAGGCTTGTAAAAATAGTTGAAGAATAAAAACAAAAATGTGCTTTTCATCCAACTTTTATTAATATCTTATGTAAATTCTAACATTCAGAAAGTTATATATCATTAAAGTTTATTTTCCATTCTTTTGTTTAATGAATTAATCTCTCGTTTATGGATTTGCGGCATATTTTGAGTAATAATTCCTTTCTAGTTTAAATATTTTGATTCTAAATTCCTTCGTTTCAAGTTTACAGAGGTCCTGTGGGACAACTGCCTTACTAAAGCAGTGGCAGCAATAGATATGGAAGTGGTTCATGATTCAATCGACGACTTGCCACGTAGCTTAATGTGATTGCTTTAAAAATCATGGAATCCATTTTGAAACGATGTTTAATATGATAAGTTGTTTCTATAATAACCTCACTATTATGAAAATATAATTTGTGTCGATAGACCCTATAGCTCAAAGTTTATTTTACTTGTGGCAGAACTTAGAAAATGGCAACGTACATGTCTCCCTACTCTTTCCTTTATCCTTCTCTCTGTCCGGCAGCCTGCGATTCCAACGAGAGTTGAAGCACTAAGGAGCTTGCAACTACTACGGGCAAACCCGTTACACCTTCCATAATCATTCCTTCAACTATGGGGTATGAGCACAGAGACAGGGACAACACAAACCACCGTCTAACTATGCCAACATGCCCGTGAGAGATCAACACCTTACCGTGTGGCACTAGGAAGTGAAACCAGCAGGCAGCCTCACACCCTCACTACCTTATTTGGCCAGATTACTTCATCCTCCAGGCTGGTCGCAGGTTCGAAGCCCCTTGCGCGGCCTCTATCTGATATTAGCGGTAATTCAGTTCAAATTTAACACGGGCCGTGGAGTTCTTTGTCCGTCTTTCACACGAGATCGGGTGGCTAACGGGTCGTTTCAAGAGTAGCTGACGACAGGTCAACGACATCCCCCCCAGTTATTAGTGCACAGTCGATTGGCTGTTATCGCACAATGTGCAGACTGCTCAGCAGCGCCCGAAAGTCATCCACAGGATCCGATCCACCTGCCGTGACAGGGGAAACAGTCCTTCCACGTACCCTCTTTGAGGAGGCTATTGGATGGCGGTTAAACCGTGAATTGAGCCAACCCAGAAAAACGAGCAGGTCATATGGCCTAAGTCAACTGCTCAGCGGAGATGTTAAAAAAGAGAGATGAAGCAGATCAGATTAAATATTAACCATGGGAGGTCATGCTTCTATTCTCATGTCGCGCACCATTGTTTCGCTGGACTCAATGCGATTTGGGCCTACGCTAGATTTCCCTTCAAAAACAAACTAATAATCCCATGGGCACATCTGGTATTTATTTTTTTTAAACGGCTATCAGCTAAAAATAAATTATGCATAATTTAATGGTCTCGTAAATAATTATTATATGTCTGGACAAACTGAACTTAAAAGAGACTCCTCGGTCTGTGAAAATTCGACCTTGCATAGGACTTTCTCCAGTTTCATTACTACCGTCTTCAAACAACATTTTCCGGATTTCCCAAGTAATTTAAGTGAAAAATATTTAACTTACATAATAACTGTATAACTTAAGTAAATTAAATGCGCGATAACAGTCTATTTCTTGCCGAGCAGCATTTCTCGGAAGTCCGAATTGGAAAGCGTGGCCGATTTGTCCTGTGTTCCACCGCTAGATGCATTGCCGTTTCCCACTGACGCTGTTGGTTTCTGGAGAACTCGGGGGAGGAAAGCCGATAGTTGAGTGCGGCCTTTGCCTCGTCTGTAATTACACAAAAAGCATTACACTGACATCTTTTCGGTATGTATCGTTTTTGTTTGGTCTCGAATTAATTTATTTATTGTAGTAAAGCAAATATGTTATGTAAGTATATAATTTCAGAACTTAGGTATTATCATTGATTTTATAGTGTAATAGATAGCACCATCTCATACAAGAAAATGGCAGCATATTTCTCGCCGTCACTACGCAGATGGCACTGGTAGTGCTGACGTCGAAAAGTATAGGAATTTATTTGGATATCTATATTAACATTGATAATTAAGTTTTAATTATAAAGGATCGATTGATTCTAAAAACCCAATAATTCAAGCAGTTTCAACGAAATTAGCATTCAATTATTAGCGCTATCTATTGCATTTCCTTCTACGCTACAAATCACATGTTCAATGAAGAAAATAATAGATGGCGTGCTATTTCAGGCATCGCCTTTCCAACAATTAGCGCGCGCTTCAAACGGGTCGCTTGGAGCCGAAAGTAGACAGGTGTGCTATAGATGTTTATACCGTATATTGATGGAGATGCGAGAAATAGGGAGTGACCACGCGCTCGCCAATCGACTAGTCGATTACGGATAGCACTCACTCGACTCGACATTGTAAATTGTTGTACATTGTAATTGTTGACATTGTAACAGTTTACTGACATACACGCTCAATTACGTCGTCTTCTCGTAAGGATGTCAACCAACGTCACTCCGCCTCCCATAATTTCTTGCGCAGGAAAGAGAAGATATGAGTGCTGTGCGGCGATGCTGTATTTTGCCATCTCATAGATGAATAAAAACACTCCCTGTCAGTGGCGGCGACAAAAATCTAGTGTAGTAAAGAGAAGCTTAAAATTATTTTTTAAAACATAAGAAATATATATACATTTATAAAAATGTTTATTGGTTTGTAACCATTTGACCCCAATATGCCATAAAGGTAAGAAATAAAAAAAATAGTTCATGATGTTTTAAACGTGTTTATTTTAATCACATTTTAGAATATCTACAAAATAATATTCTAATTAATGCTCTTATAAGGCCGCCATTATTTTTTTGTCGAAAATTATTCAAATCAACAAATTATATCTACTCGATCTTCAGTGTTCACGATAAAATAGGACAAGCAATGTAGTTTTATATGATTGGATGTATGCCTAAGGTTTATTTTAGTGGAAAATACAAAGGTACAGGAAGATGTAATTTTGATAACAGAAATACAATTCTGTTCTCAAAAATTACAGCTTCCATTGAGCAATAATAACTAAAACCTCAGACGTAGGTAGAATCATAGAATCTGGTCTAAGCGCAGTCAGCTAGTATTCGACTAGACTGTATTCAGATCGCCCGCTTGGAGGATCCAAACCCTTAAGTATCCGTTATTGCCCTTTTAAAAGAGTGAGCTTGTTGTATAGTTGCCTCTTGGTTTGTTTTACATTTGACTTACAAACTAAATATTTTATCCGTATATCGACATATTTTTGGATAACGGCCCTTAGCAGATGAAGCAAATGATTACTGCACGGTTCCTGCTCAAATAAATGGGCATGAAGGATCGTGAAAATATCGGATCCGATGAATAATTTTAACGTTTTTGTAACCATATTTATAGGATCGCGATCGGATTTATTACTTTTGTCAAAATTAACCCTTACTACTGATTCTGCGGCATTACAAATTCGGATTACATCATTTGATGGATAGATAAGTCCACTTCTGTCTTTAAACACAATAAATAAATGAGCTTGTTTAGGTGTGTTTGCGACTAATGCTCCCAAGCAATCAGTGCAATTTAGTCTAGATAGTAAATATCTAACAACATACCCGGCAACGTATGCCACAACATGTTGTGAAAATACTGAATGGAAACCGGCAGGTAAACTCAGATCTTCCTCCTTCAAATTGCTCATGAATTGTTCGTCGACCATATCCACTTGTGATCCTGATCTATAACCCTTCGTTGTCAAGTTAATATGCTCAGTTGACGACGAACACGTTAACAAAGTTATGTGTTCCAGAGGAGCACAGTTTCCCCTGAAATTCTCTTTTAACTCCATGTGAACCAAGAGCTTTTTGTAAGTTGCCATAAATTGCAGGGCCGATGGATTATTGTTGAACCCGCCGTGGGACCGTACTACTGAAAAAAATATCTCTAAGTGGTCTTGGCTTAACTTGTACATTGGTAAAAAATCCAATGTTTTTTCTTGTTTAACGAGCTCGTTGTACAATCCTTTCATGCTGTCTATGCACACGCACAATCCAAGGAAACCTACTTTATTTCTGGTATTCATGATCGGTGTTTCATTGTCCATCAAAACTAGATGTTCCAAATAAGTTTTTGCATTATCCATGAACGTTAGATACTTCGTTTCGTTTTTCTCATTGATTGGTGCTTTAAAGTCAATGCCAGGAAACTTTCTTGAATTAAGAATGTCAGTCAGATTGTTCATTGTGTTGATGAAATTCACTGTTGGTTGTGAGTGAGCAAAATTAAGTATACGTAATTTTTTGTCGCAAAATTCAATAGCGTTCGCAACACTGGCACTTAACAGCTGTACTGCTAGCTTTACTTTCATTATTTGATTTTGAAAGTTGATGTGTTGTGTCGATAATTTATTTCCCTAGTGAAAATTTTCATTTAGTTGGAGCCTGTTTAATTCTTCAAAATATTGCCATTCGATTAGGCCGCCGTTATTATCTCTAAGAACCTTTTTACTTTGTAATGTATTTCTGACCAGTTTCACCATGTGACATGGGTCAAAAAATACAAAAACTGGTTCTTTTGTTGCAGGATGTTCGAAATAGGTTTTTAGTTGACGTTGGTAGTTAAACGAACAGCCAAGCTCTTGAGCCATGGCTATATTTGCTGGGCAACCATCAAATGTCATAGATACAACTACCACGCCTACATCGTGGCAATTAGAAAGGCATATCCTTACTAGATTGGCTCTTTGCTCACCTGTTACGCCGATTACCAGAAAATATCCTACTGGAATTTTCCACTGCTCGTTAATGGCAACTAAAAGGAACACCAGAGCTTGTTTGCATGGTGCATTGAAACTCCGGTAACATCAAACCCAGCACCAAAATCTACATATCCTTGGACTGCATTACCGTCAAATTCCTTTAATTGTCGAATCGACATCTCGTCTATTACCAAATTGCATAGAATTTTCTTGTCAGAAGACTTGACCTTTTGATCAAGTGCTTTAAAAGCTTCTGCAGTGAAACCTGGTGTGGCGTTTATGCATTGGTACCATTTTCTTATGGTGCTTGTATGTGGTAGACATGTGTTAAAGGTACTACGTACGTAAGAGTAGGCCTTTGGAGAATAGAAATGGAGGGTTAGCGCAAATGTACGCAGTTCAGGTGGATATTCTCTCCCTTTATGAGTCATCCTTTTCAAAAGAGCTGCTGTAGAAAGCCGGCACACTTCCAGAATATCCACTTGTTCTTGGTTGATCAGTCTTTTTTGCTTCAGTTCTTTTAATACCTTAGATAAATTGTCAACTTTCTTTTTCAAACGCCGATTAGCAGCGTGTAGTGCCTTGCCCCGCATACGTCGGCGTTTTGCAATGTCTTTTAAACGGATAATTTCTGTTTTTAACTTTCGTTTCCTTGGAGTGTCGTGTACCAGTCCTGAATTGGAAAGCCCTGCAACCTCCGACTGTTGACCGGAAAATGGAGATTGTTGTAGAAAAAGCGAAGGTACAGCGTCGTTTTTTAATCTACGGATTCCATTTTTGGTTTCATACATGTTTGAATCCGGAAAATGTACTGAACAGATTCTACTCCAAAAGTTTGGTTCCCAATTGGTCTTCTTTACAGCATCAATCTACTTCATCATATTTGTTTTGTCTTTTGGAAACCTAAAAGTAAGGTAAGTTTCTAAGTTAATAATAATAATATTATTAAAATTATTTTTTGGTCGGTTTTTAATATAACGTATTCGCACCACCGTATCACGTCGAATCCAACGACACCTCATACTTACGTCAAAACCCGTCAAGACGTTCGTTCTCTACGTTCAGACACTCATACATGCATAATATCAGCATATAAAGGTACGCCCTAAAAACATCTACGCTCCATCTGAAGCAATTGGATAAACCTATGTGAGTGGTCCAAAAAGGAATCCCTTATTGGCCTTATTATGCATTATTTATCATATTCCATATATACTCTATACTTATATTAACATAAGATTTTTTTACCATTACTACCTATAATTAAAAAAAGTGATTTGTCAATTTTTATAAAAAAATATTATCGATTATCGATTTCGCTTTTAAAATATCTCGATTCTCGATTAGTGAACACCAATTGCGACCGATTGCGGTCGAGCAAGACGAAGGGTGGGGCAGTGTGTTCCTCATCGTGTCGCTTCACACGTGCCGGGTGAATTCACCCGGCGCCGGTCCGATGCCGGCTAGTGGCGTAGTGTTGTATGGGCAAGTACCTACCGTTTCACACGTGCCGGTCAAATCGGCCGGCGCCGGGCCGACCGCTACCTGCCGGGCGGCTGCCGGCTAGCCGGTCCGTCAGTCAGCCGGTTATTGCGATTACAGGAGGTTGTGTTTTTATTTCGACAATGACAGAAGAAATTGATATGGAAATTTTGATTACCTTTGTAGAATCTCGCCCCATCTTATGGGACAAGACTCTAGCAACATATAAAAACAAAATATTAACGAAAAATGCTTGGAAAGATTTGTGCGAAGCGCTTGATCCAAAATTCAACGATTAGTACAGTCACGCAGTGCAAAAAAAGGGGGTAAATCTCGGAATGAGAGATAATAAACTGGAAATTGGTATACACCTTTATTTCGGCGTTCTATACGTTGTCTTAAAAGTCTCATAAAATCTCGTGTCTGCGTCGAAAGTCATTCTAGGTCAAAGGTCACCAAAATTGGTTTCCCGCAATTATCTAGGTTTCTATAGCTCCAATGATTTTAACATCTACGACAAAAAATGTAGAACATACGATTTGCGAGAAATTTTGTATGAAACATTTCTTATGCGCTTAACCGTTTTTGAGATAGAGGGCAGAGGGCAGAGAGCGCGCAGCACTCAGCCATAATGTAATGCAAGGTCAACTGTGAACCTCGGTGAATAATACCCTGTATAACGTTATTAAATCATTTAAATATCATTAGCAATAAATAATATGTATTATTTATTAGCTATTAGCTATTGTATTTGATAACATTTTATTTATCCTACTATAATATTATAAACGCGAAAGTTTGTATGTATGTATGGATGTTTGTTACTCTTTCACGCAAAAACTACTGAATGGATTTTGATGAAACTTTACAATAATATAGCTTACACATCAAAATAACACATAGGCTATAATTTATAAAGATATATGGTTTTCTATCATCATTATCACAATTTTTCATCACCACGCGGGTGAACCGCTGGGCGCAGCTAGTATCTAATATATTCATTTAATAGTACCTACTTACCTACCTACTTTGTGTTATTTAAAACTCATTATAAAATAAATACTTATTATAAAAATATATAAAATACTTATTATATATCTTAATAATATATAATTATTTATTTAAAATAGATTTTAAGTAGAAAAGTAATTAAGTAGGTACTTTGCCTTTAAATGTGTAACCCCTCAAATACTTATTTTTCTATTAGGATTATAACTGGGAACGCGGAACCCTATAATCCGATCTTTTTCTATGAAATATATACCTGAGAATGCAGTACCCTCAGTATGCGCCTTTCTTTATTTATAATTAGATCTTGAGACAGATGTTTCTTTGTTTCGTTAAGATCTCGGCAACGACGAGCGTACAATTTTGAAAATTATGGCTGATTCGTGTTTTATTTGTGAGAAGTCACTTTTAGAATGTGATTCTGTTAATGTAGTGCGTGGCTTGAAAACTTGAAAAAATGCAAGTATCGAAAGAAATGACGGTCACATAGACTTCTTAAATACTTTAACCTCTCTGATGTTGAGTGTCGAAAAGTGTACATTAGTAAAAAATCCATAGCAGCATCGAAACGACGCCTAGAAGAAGGTAAACCTTTACCATCATCCAGTGTATTTCGTAAAAAAAGGAGTGAAGTGTTTGATTTAGCAGTTAAGAAAAAAAGAAAAGTACCGACGCACGATCAGTAGCGTAAGTACTCTGGAATTTAAAGGTAATGTCTTCAAAAGAGCAGAAAAACAAATGGATTCCTTAGGATAATTAGTCAAAGATCGTGTACTTTATGAGTATGACTTGATCGCAGCTGAAGCAAAGTACCATACCGTTTGCTATCCTCATTTCTTGAATCGAGCACCATCTACTGAGAATGAGCCTCGCCGTATTTTCGTGCTAGTGGTTACTTTTTATAGGCAAAAATATGCTCATTTACATCTTCATGATATGATGAAATTGGAAAATACAACGGATAGAAAGACTTTTGAGAACTTTAAAAATGGATTCTTCACTGTAAAACGAACAGAAAAAATAAATTCTGGTACATGGGCGGATATGGCAATCGAACAAAGTCTTATGAACACTATGAAGACAAAACAAGGAGTATCTCGAGGTCAAAGTACTCAAGAAAGTGTTTTATGTAACAAGGTTTATGCTATGTACGCTACAAATACAATTTGTGAAGAAATTGAGAAGTTTTGTAACATTTCGTTACATTCTGCTGAACAACACGTTGATGCAAGATATTTAAAAGAAAAAAGAGATAACCTTAAATGTTTAAAGATTTGTATTGTATAAATATACAGCTGCTAAATTTAAATTGTAATAAATATACAGCTGCTAAATAAAGAAAAAAAATATTTTTACTTGTTTTATTTCTACTTAAAATCTACTTTCGATAAATTAATATAAAATTAAGATATACAGTAAAAATTTCATTAAATGAGTTTTGAATTACACAAAGTAGGTAAGCAATATTAAATGAATATATTAGATATACAAAGTAAAATGTTATTAAATAACATGTAAGTACCTATAATCTAATAAATAAAAGAAATTATTAATTGTTAATCATACATAATGTAATGATTTAATAACTTTATTCAGGGCATTATTTACCATGATTCACAGTTGACCTTGAATTACAGTATGTCTGGCTGAGCGCTGCGCGCTCTCCGCCCTCTATCTTAAAAACGGTTGAGCGCATAAAAAAATGTTTGAAACAAAATTTGTCGCAAATCGTATGCTCTACATTTTTTATCACAGATGTCAACATCATTGGAGCTATAGAAACCTAGATAATCGCGAAAAAACGATTTTAGTGACCTTTGACCTTGAATAACTCACGACGCAGACACGAGATTTTATGAGACTTTTGAGACAACTTATAGAACGCTAAAATGAAGGTGTATTACAAGTTTCCAGCTTATTATCTCTTATTCCGAGGTGAAACCCTAATTTGACTGGACTAGATATGAATGACGAGGAGAAAAACAAGTTTGGTGAGTAATTAGATATTTATAAAAAAACAGCAGCAAGCAAAAGTAGATATACAATGTTTGTGCTTTAAACGATCGATATATAGCGGTGAAAAATAAGTACCTATTGTATGATTTGCGCTGTAGCTGAAAACGGAAAAGGGACATCTCCCGATCACATTTGCCTCAAAACTGCAGGTTCTTTATATACGCTTGTATTTTTATTTCGGCAATGACGGAAAAAACTGACATGGAAATTTTGACTCCTTAGTAGAATCTCAACCTGCCTTTTATGGGACAAGACTTTAGAAAAGTATAAAAATAAAATGTTAACGAAACTTTAAGTCTTTAAATGTTAAAGACCCGTGCCAAGCACTTCATCCAAAATTCGAGGACGATATGAGAGTGGTGAGGACATAAACAAGTTTGGTGAGTAGTTATTATTATTTACTTAAAAAAACAATATAGCAGCAACTAAAAGTGGACATACAATGTTTGTGCTTTAAACCATCGATATATAGAGGTGAAAATTAAGTATTTTATGATTTGTGCTATAGCTGAAAATAGAAAAGAGACAACTTCCGATCATATTTGCTTCAAAATTACACAGGCTCTTCTAGCGGCATGGAGGCAACAACTCTCGTGAAACCGTCCGGTTTCAAAACTTCAATGCAAATTCCTGAATTGATATATATTCTAAACTAGTTAAAGAATTTCTGCGAAAATTTCTGCTCATTTTCTAATAAGTCACCGAACAATGTATAAAAAGCTCCCTCAAGGTGTCTTTTTTGAAACATAGGATGCGCCCTATATATTCTATAACTTTTTTCCTGGAGGCGGCGACGCGACGCCGCCGTTGCAGCAAGGCCACAATTCGTTTATGGCTCCCACATTTAGAACATACTATACTGCCCGGGTCAGAGAAAATCGGCCCGGAATCGGCTACTGCGTGTGAAGGCAATGTCGGCGTCGGACCGACGCCGGGTGAATTCACCCGGCACGTGTGAAGCTAGGCATCCGCTTACGTCGCGCTCCTCGCTTCACCCCCGTAATGGATAACTTTTATTTGGTTGAAAAGTAATTCAAAATTGCTTATCGATGATATGTGACACTAGATTTGTGTTTTGTGTGTTTTCTAGTATCATTTTTACAATGATCGATTGCACATTTAACCATCTTTCTTCTTAAAAACAATAAAAATGCTCTACAAATTCCCAACTATATCACTTCACAAGCGCTCGCGAACGACTGCGGGCCTTAGCCGGGCGGTCGATGCATTGTTCACACCCGTGTCTACTGTTCACACTCGCGCGCTCGCGCTCTATTTTATTATTAATACTCTAACGGCACACGCTTAGGGGCAAACAAAGGGGCAAACACATTATTGGACGCGACCGTCAGCCGCGGCTTATGCCTGTGGCTTATGCACGCGATCTGTGTAATGAATTTCTATTGAGCGGTGCACATTATAGGACGTCAGTCGCGGACGACTAGGCACACGTTCGTAAGCCGCGGCTTACGGACGCGTCCGATAATATGTTTGAACGCCATCTATCGGCCAAATATTGGTTTATTGAAGATGGAAGCGCATTAAATCGAGTTTGAAAACTACGATGGCCATCTACCTGCCGTTTTTTGTATTAAATTGCGACTTCCATTTTGCAGTATGGAATGGCGTTATCTATTACACTATAAAATCAATGGTATTATGCACAAAAATATTTTTAACATTGAGTCAAAACCATAAAATGAATACATCGCATAGTTCTGTAACGATCCTTAAGTATCGTACATGCCAGTCAACAAATGCATTGAATTTCAGTGAAATACACTGACGTCAATACAGCCATTGTTCTACCTCGTGCAGCGCTGAATTAGGACTATTTTAACTACTTTGTCAAATCAGTTACATTGAACAACACTTTTACTCGGAATATTTTGGATTGCGTCATTTTTCGGCCTTTATAAGGCGGCGAAAATATGACCAAGGTATCATTTCTCGAATGATCACTCCCCCAAGACAGCGGCGGAATAAGCCGGCACTTCTCTCACGAGTTAGGTCAACGGGTCCGACCATTTTAGGTACCTCTTCCTTCCTTCCTCATATCGAGACGAGCAAGCATCAGTCTGAATTGCTACAGACTCGAGCCGTGACGAGTACAAGATACTCTGAGCACAAATTATAATCCTTATTCACACACCCTCGTAACTTCAAGCAGGTAGCTACTACATTCGCGTCAACGCCTGTCATATTCGGGAAGCGTTAACAAACTGGCAATATAAATCACTAGAAATTCCTTCTGATACAATAAATACCTTCTGATACACTCTCAATCGACTTTCAATATGGAGATAACCCGCAAGTTAACACTACCACCTCACATCAAACAACTTGGAGTCTAGTGAGGGGTGGCCCGTCACATTGGTGACCCCGACGTGATCATGTCACCTAACTAGGAAACCTGTTCAAAGGTAAACATTTAACTTTGTATGTGCTTGCACAATACTGTATTTATAAAATGGCATATATCGTTTCGTCAATAAATTTACTACTATCAAATTGAAAAATTAAAATAATCATTGAATCATTCATAAACAAAAGAATAAAAATGCAAAAATTATATTAAAAATAACTAAATACTTATAACTATGAGTGGAAAATTGAAATAGTGAATAAAGTCATTATAAAACAATGATTTATATTAAAAGAGTCAAATCAAAATACACGACGACGACATAAATAAAATAATCCTGCATATATCCTGCAATTAACGGCTGGGGCGCTAAAAAGGTCTTTTGTGGTGGTTGATAAATCCACAAAAAATCCAAAAAATTACAAATTTATATCAAAAATTGCTTATGTGCTTGTACTGATTCATCCACTTCAAGAATTCCGAATAATTGATACTCAACCCCTGTACAGTGTTGCGCAACACTTTGCAATAGTATACGAAGTGGTGTGCAGTTGGAGGCAAACTGCTGCCGGCAGCACGGCGAATCTCGACCGCACGCCGACTGCATTTTTTGGTGGCGACCGCAAGCAAACTGCTCGAGCGGTCCGAGTATGGCAAACGAGAATTTTGTATTGAAACTGCAGATCGCCCAAATGCAACAGCTTGAAACTGTCGGCCAAGACCGCTCCAAGCTGCCCGAGGCAATATCGGAGCCTGATGAAATTCGCAGTGATTTATCTGTCATAGCAGTAGTGTTTAGAGTGAGAGGCCATTTTCAGAAGCAGGAATTGTTTACGAGGAAAAGCGCAATCGTTTACAACCAACCAATGCTGAAAAAAATGTTTTCATTCATCATAACCTACAGGTATTGAAGCAATAATATAATTTGTGATTAAAATAGATACATTTTTGGGTGCGTTTTTTTTTCATGG
Organism: Micropterix aruncella; assembly: GCA_944548615.1. Taxonomy (NCBI): domain Eukaryota; kingdom Metazoa; phylum Arthropoda; class Insecta; order Lepidoptera; family Micropterigidae; genus Micropterix; species Micropterix aruncella. The sequence goes on from OX155969.1 coordinate 1,168,911, forward strand.
TATTCGGTATTCGGCCGAATGGTACGCAGTATTCTACCAAATATCAAATATTAAATAAATTAATAGTTAAAAAAAAAACACTAAAAACACGCTTTTATAAATGCCCGTAAAAACCACATCATCAGACCTTGAAACCTAATCGTGGTCAAAGTTCATTCCAAGACTTTTCTAACAAGTCCAAACACAGCTATGATACGATGTTCCATCATGAAGTTCCAATTCATATCTTTCGACTCCATCATCAGATCAGTTCGACAGTACCATATTATTGTATTGTCAACAGAACTACATACAGCTGCCAATTTTCATGCTACGATCCTTGGAAGATGGTTAAATTAGTTACCTTAGATTCCATTACATAGTTACATACAGGTCGACCTAATAAAAGCGTGTTAAAAAAGCGAATACCGAATATACGTGGCCACACTAGTATCAACAAAACAATCCACTTACCCTTTGGTAGCTGCAGTGGTATCTCTTCTCCCTTCGCCTAAAGAAGTTTCGTTTGCTCCAAGGTTTCCGCTCTTGGGTGGAGGGGCACTGAACGCCACGATTATATCGTGTTCGCCTAATCGCATTCCATTTGTGGCCTTAAGTGCCGCTGCAGCCGATTCTTCGTCTTCGTACTCAATGTAGGCCAAGCCTTTAGGCTTGCCATCCCTATGAAGCAAGATAAAAAATAAATTAAAAGTAAAAAAGGATTTTTAAAAACAAGCTTTGCTTTCAGCCCGTGGCAATCCCCCCGCTCCATCTTCAGACCATTGTCATCACTGGGCAACGACGCGGCAGACGAACTGGCCAAAAGGAGATCAAAGGAAAAAGTATATGGACCGGAACCCTTGATGCCCATACCCCAGGCCCAAATAAAAACATGGCTACGCAGGAACACCGACGAAACCCACCTTAAAGAATGGAAAAAAAACGCAGGATGCAGGCAAACAAAGAACGCGGTTCCGGAAGCGCCTAAAAAACTTGCCCGCAACCTCACGAGATTAAAAAGGGACAAAATCCGTAAAGTCATAGGTACTATGACAGGCCACTGTCCCCTAAACAAACACCTGTTTACCATAGGTGTGACAGACAACCCACAGACAGCCCTCTATGCAGAGGATGCATGGAGGAAGAAGAAACGCCACAGCATGTGCTCATGGAATGCAGGAGCGTGGCAGAGCAACGGGCAAGAATACTACAATCTCCAGCATCTGTCCCGGAGGCCTGTAGCAACCTAAACAGGCTGCTAACCTTCTAGGACAGCCTGGGTTGGCTGGAGTAACATAAATAGAAACATGAGCCACGCACAACGGCCCAATCAAAAGGCTAAGTGCGGGAAATAGCCCAGGAAAACTAACTAACTAACAGACCATCATCATCATGTGTAATGGAAAGTACTCACGATAACAAAACATACTAGCCCAAATTTGACTGTATTACCAGTATGCTTATGAAAAAGCATTCGACTCCATAGAACACTGGGCAGTCACCGAATCGCTACATCGATGTCACATAGACTACGGGAAATACAGATCCTGAAGAGCTTGTACAAAGTGGCAATAATGACCGTACAGCTGAAAGAGCTAACAGACCGCATACCAGTCCAAAGAGGAGTCCGACAAGGTAACATTATATCCCCTAAGCTGTTCACCAACGCTATGGAGGATATATTCAAGACATTGGACTGGAGTGGCAAGGGAATCAACGTTGACGGCGTGTACCTCAATCACCTGCGCTACGCGGATGATATAGTTATAATCGCTGAATGTGTCGAAGACCTACAACTCATGCTGGAGCAACTATATCACGCGTCCCTGCGAACGGGTCTTAAGATGAACATGGACAAGACAAAGGTTAAGGCGAAAGCCGATCTCACACCGAATCCCATGTCATTGAATGGACAACCGCTGGAGCAGGTGCAAGAGTATACATACCTAGGACAGGTGATAAAGCTCGATGATGGCAGAGATAAAGCGAAGAAAACAATTGGGATGGGCAGCCTTCGGGAAGCTGAGCTTCGTGCTGAAGTCCAGAATTCCCCAATTGCTCAAGATGAAGGTGTTCAATCAGCGCGTGTCACCGGCTATGACGTATGCTTGTGAGACATGGACACTGACTGCTGGGATGATCCATGAGCTTAAGTTGGTGCAGCGTAACATGGAGCGAGTCATGCTCGGCATATCGTTGAGCGATCGAATCCGAAACAAGCTCATCAGACAGCGCACGAAGGTGGTCAACGTGGGTCAAAGAGTGGCCAAGCTGAAATGGGCTTGGGCCGGCCACGTAGCCCGATGACATGACGAACGGTGGAGAAAGCGCGTTTTGGAGTGGAGAGCCCGGCTAGGCAGAAGAAGTGTGGGCAGACCACCGGCCCGATGGTCCGATGACATTAAGGAGACAGCTGGACCAGTCTGGATGAGGGAAACAGACAACCGATTTGGGTGGAGAGTGATTGGAGAGGCGTATGCCCAATGGTGGGCGAATGCACGCTGATGAAGAAGAAGAAGACCATTTTGCTATCAGGGAGTTCCAGTCCCTACATACCCCTCCATCATCAAATCAGCTCGATGGCACCATAATATTGGATTGTCACTGAACTTACATAGGTATGCCAAATTTCAGCTCAATCGGATACCAGCAAGTGGTTGAAAAATGGTTTGCAAATTTGTAAACGGACAACTAACTTAGATGCTGGCTTTTAGCATTTGCAAGATCATTTATTTAATTTATACTCATGGTATTCTGGGATGTTTGATTCTCATGGAACGTTTAATTCTACAATAAGGGATATCCTCCTCCGGCTGCCGATTAATAGAGCGGGACTTCTAATTTTTGATTTTAACGGGGATCTTTACTGCCTCATTTTCACCTGCTACGGCATGCAGCGGGCGATCGGCCCAAAAAGGTGTGAAGTGAGCATGCAACATGCGAGGGAGCATCCCTACGAAGCTCAGGTTGTAGAACTAAAGTGATGATTACTTAGAGGGTGACAAAATCGTTTTTATTTTATTAAATTAGCTATGGAGCTGCCATGGAATTCACCGACCGAAGTCGGGCCCATCATATACTATTATTACACTTCTGGGGGGTGAACAGTGGATTCTGGACTAACGACCGGCTGTGGTAGGTTTAGGACAGCTGTGTTGCCACATGTGAGCGTTCACCTTACCACCCATTCACTCCCCTTTTGAAGCCATAGAATTTGAGATGCGGAAATTGCGGTTTTAGACAATTTTTCCATGAAGGAGTTGTCTATTTTCCTAGAGAGACCAAGATCTTTAAAAAAGTGAAACAGAGATTTAGCTGGTAGGCCACGAGCGACAACTTCCACCGTGTGAAGGTGAACAGTGAAGCCATTCCGGGTGACGGCATTTGCGAAATCATGGTATTTATTTAATTTGTACTCGTGGTCTTTTGGGATATTTGATTCCCATGGAACAGTTAATTCTACAATAAGAGCCACCTTCCGAGATAGAGAGTAAAGAGTTATATCTGGACGGAGGGCTGTGCATCCGAGACTTTCAGGGAATTTATACTGCTTAGAGACCGAATCGACCTCCAGAATCCAATCTGAAGCTTTCTCGATTATTGAGAAAGGTTCTGTAGTTAAATGTTTTTTGCCTTTAGAGCCATCCCGCACAAACTGTATTGGGGGTTTGGAGAGTACTGTCAAACCCTTGTTGGCAGGAGCCACTGAGAGGCTAATTACCTCGCGAATAACAGCAAGGACTTTGTCGTGGCAGTAACGGTACCGTCCTTGATCTAAGGCTACCTTGTAGCCAGTTAGAATATGTCTAGCTGTGCAAGGGGTGTTGCTACATCTTTGTAGACATGAACTATCCTCGGCATAGCTCCAATAAGCGAGGTTACTGGGATCAGGAAGTGTATGCTGAAAGGCATTTAAATAAAATTTCAGCATCTCTGGCGTCCAGTCATACAACATTACTTTCCAGTGCATTGGAGGAGGAACGTAAAAGTCTCCAATTGTTGTCCAATCATTCTGTCATTGAAGGCCAATAGCGTGAGCCATACTATTGCTAATCTACCCGCAAGAGCGCTCAAAATTATCATAAATATTAGATTCTACTATCACAACAGATAGTAGAATCCAATGTAAACAAAATTCCAGTAAAAGCATTTTTGAACTTTTTTACTGGTTTTCACCACCTAATACTACGAGCAGTATTTAGGAGTTTGACAAAATGAGGAGTTTAACAAAATACTTTTATCAAAATGTACTCTAGACCTTCTACCAATCCGTACATAATTTAATGTTACATCTCGGAAGATGGACTCTCTATCTTAGAAGAAGTTTCTTATCCTAGAATTAACTGTTCCATGGGAATCAAATATCCCAAAAGACCACGAGTACAAATTAAATAAATACCATGATCTCGCAAATGCCGTCAACCGGAACGGCTTCACTGTTCACCTTCACGCGGTAGAAGTAGGCGCTCGTGGCCTGCCAGCTAAATCTTTGTTTCACCTTTTAAAAGATCTTGGTCTCTCCAGGAAAATAATCAACTCCTTTCTAGAAAAAATATCTAAAACCACGATTTCTGCATCTCAAATTCTATGGCTTCGAAGGGGGAGTGAATGGGTGGTAAGGTGAACGCTCACATGTGGCAAGACAGCTGTCCTAAACCTACCACAGCCGGTCGTTAGTCCGGAATCCACCCTTCACCTCCCAGAAGTGTAATAATTATATATGATGGGCCCGATTTTTGATCGGTGAATTCCATGGCAGATCCGTTTGTATTTTATTTATTTATAAAATTACAGCAATTGTGATCCTACAAAGAGTTTTTTCTCCGGTTTACTTGTTGCCAATCTTTTAGATGAATGATACTGCAAGTAATTAAAGGTTAAAATCTAAAACAAACCTGAAAGTCACGATGCGAACGTCCTTCAATCGGCCTTGAGCCGAGAACACTTCCCTGAGCCTTTCATCAGTGCACTGGTCATAAGGCAGGTTCTTGACGAAGAGTTTGTTCTTCTCAGTGCTGGTGCTGTACTGGAACTTGGGTCTCCTACCCGATTTGTCCTCAGAATAGCGAGAGATGAACATCGGCCTATCGTCCAGCAGGGTTCGATCTTTCGACAGAGCAGTCTCCACTGCAACCTGCCGGTGTAGTAATGTTTTTAGATTGTACAACCTTGCAAATATGGTGCATAGGATATACCTATTTCATTTATATTTATCATGATAGATACATATGCCTACATATACTTACACATACACAGCCACACGGGATTTTAAAAGGGATCCAAACTACGTCGGAATTATATGCTACAATAAGCTACCCTCTAGTATAAAAAAAATATGCCGCGAAAGAAAAATGCTCCAATTTAAAAATAAACTCAAATTATATCTCATTGAAAGAGAATTGTACGACATTAACGATCTCTAAAAACTGTATGCATCTCGTCTATATCTCTTTCCGTAATAGGTTTTAAAACGATTTCAATTTGACTAAAATATATTGACTATTTCTATTATTAGGTAGGCACATATTTTATTTTTTATTTTATTTTATTTTATTTTATTAATTTTAGGAATCCTACAGCTAGGTATACGGTTATTACAAATTAATATGTATATAAGGCCAATTACAAGGTTCCACAAGTAAAAATGTATGAATAGATATATAAAAGGGGGAGAAAAAAAAGAAAAACAAGTAGACTAAGAAAAAACTAAACAAAGTAGAACAAAGGATTAGCCAAAGAAGGCGTCAGCCAGTAACTTCTTGAGCTGCTGGACTGACATATTAAATAAGTCAATGTCATATTGGGTAGCTACATCATTGAAACTTTGGCTTGCTCTCAATAGATAACTGTTTAGCCTGTAATTGGTGTTAGCTCTGGGGATAAACAGGATGCATGGTCTTCTGATCGGATCAGCAGAGACCCTCAACCCAACCTTCTCCAATAAATCCGGGCAGTCAACTGAGCCATTTGCTAACTTCAATAGGTAGGCGACATCTGCAATATGGCATCTTGTGGCTAAAGGTAAGAGGTGAAATTTATGACAACGTTTAGTGTAGTCTGGAAAGAATTTTTTTACTTTAAATTGTAGGTGTCGTACAAAACGTCTCTGAATTCGCTCAATGCGGGTAGTGTAAGTGTTATAGCTGGGGTTCCAGATTTGTGATGCATATTCCAAGTGACTACGTACATATGCACAATAAAGAATTTTAATGGTTTTAATAGATTTAAACTCAGATGATAAACGCAGAACAAAACCTAATGTTCTTGATGCTTTGCTGATGACACTATTGATGTGCTCATCAAAGAGTAATTTAGTGTCAAAGATTATACCTAAATCACGGATTGAGTTTACTCTATATTATTTATACCTTGACTATTTTTATTTGCAATATTGCACTGACATTTTATTTTACTTTTTGACAACCGTCACATTTTTTTAAATAATTTTTTTTATTTTTGACATTACATTTATTAATCTTATACTAAAAATACTTATTTTTATTGGTATTTTAAAGAATTAATTACCTATGTTTTTTATTTGGTAAACTAAATGGTGAGACTCGATTTAATTCTACAATAATACCTTCTTTATATTTACGAGTAACCTTTTATATTTGATTATTAATAGAAGAATTTGATGTGAAATGTAAATGTAATACAACTGTCTATACAACTATATACTAGTTTTTAGGACAATAAATTATTTGATTTGATTTGATTTGACACACATGCACGCGCATGTGTGTGTGTAAATGCATGCGTGTGTGTTTGTATATTTTTGGAAATATTATATAACAACATGCTCTACTAACCGGATCCTTATACTGACAATAGCATATGCTTCCCCCGAAGGCTTTCACTCCGGCAATTATTCTGATATCCTCGATTTCGCCAAAGCTGGCCATTGCTTCCCTGAGATGTTTTTCGTTAACCCTAAAAACAAAGAATATAACATTATTTTATCCTTCTCAATAGTCTTGGCGCTGCATTACAAGGAAAACATATTAGTAGATGGGTAAAGCCAAAATTTTTGACACTTTTTTTATTTTTTCGTCTGGCGTCATACAAAGAAATATATCACAATAAAATACAAACGGAGCTGCCATGGAATTCACCGAACAAAAATCGGGCCCATCATATATAATTATTACACTTCTGGGAGGTGAAGGGTGGATTCCGGACTAACGACCGACGGTGGTAGGTTTAGGACAGCTGTCTTGCCACATGTGAGCGTTCACCTTACCACCCATTCACTCCCCCTTCGAAGCCATAGAATTTGAGATGCAGAAATCGCAGTTTTAGATAATTTTTCTAGAAAGGAGTTAGCACCAGCTTATTTTAGCACCAGCTTATTTTAAGCCCGCAAAAACGGAATACGGGCCAATTTGTACCTAAAAACTTATTAATATTATTATTATTAATATTTAATTATTATCTTGTTCCTTTTATTTTATTTATTTATTTTAATTAAAAACAATATTTTTTTTAAACTAAATTTTAAAATTTAAAATAATATCATAAGAAATTGGCGTTTTCCTTGGAACAGGCAGTGCCTAGTTAGGAGTGACGCAAAATCATTTCGTAAAAATTATTCCTAAATATTTTTTTTGGTAACTAAATTAATAAAATAAATAAAAATTGCTTGTGGCTTTACAAGATCTGATCTCGATGTATCAGGAAAACCGCCTGACCAGAATAAATAATAATGTTTACACCATTTACCTTGACACCACTTTCAGATCTATGTAGTTCTTTCTAAAGATGAATTCAGAGTAGAGATTGAAAAGCAAGGGTGATACTATTCAGGATGCCGAAGCCTGAATGAATACGATGAAGATTTAAAAGGTAACTTACTTGAAACCGAGGTTGCTAACAAATACTGTCTTGTTAGTCTTGTCGCTGTTGGAACCTGCATCAGTCTTATTTTGGTCCTCGGTTGCCTCTTTATAGCCTGGAGGCGCATTGCTGCCTGCGGCTGGAGGACGCATTGGGGTCAGATCCATTGCTAAAAAAAATAAAACCAATTAATCATTATTATTTTAAGCAGTCAAGCAGCATAAAGCTGATATTACTGTATCTTCCGTTCCTAGTGGTTCTGTACAGCTTGGGCCTGATGGCCTGTTTGTGATTATTCCTTGGGTTGAACAGTGGGTCAAAACCGTTATTTATAGGACTTTCATTTTCAACTTTTTTCTACATGCCGATGGATAGACCTTATCAACCCCTCAAGCAGCAAACGGGACAATTGTCCCAGAATTGAAATTACCGTAGAGCAGCAAAGGGGACATCTGTCCCAGCCGAGATCGGCCGATGTTTTCCAATTATTTACTCTTAATACCTCACATAAATCATACGGCCTGTGGTATGTGCGAAAAGAGGAGAAGATTCTCTGTCGTTAACTCGTTGGTTCATTATTTTTCATACAGTCGCCATTTTTTAGTCTTTGATTGAACCAAACCAAACCAAAACCTTCAATAAATAAATACAAACGGAGCTGCCATGGAATTCACCGACCGGAGTCGGGCCCATCATAATACAATTTTTTACACTTCTGGGGGGTGAGCAGTGGATTCCGGACTTACGAACCGGCTGTGGTAGGTTTAGGACAGCTGTCTTGCCACATGTGAGCGTTCACCTTGCCACCCATTCACTCCCCCTTCGAAGCCATAGAATTTGAGATGCGCAAATCGCAGTTTTAGATAATTTTTCTAAGAAAGAGTTGATTATTTTTCTGGAAAGGCCAAGATCTTTAAAGAGGTGAAATAGAGATTTAGCTGGCAGGCCACGAGCGCCAACTTCCACCACGTGAAGGTGAACAGTGAAGCCGTTCCGGGTTACGGCATTTGCGAGATCATGGTATTTATTTAATTTGTACTCGTGGTCTTTTGGGATATTTGATTCCCATGGAACAGTTAATTCTACAATAAGAGCCACCTTCCGAGATAGAGAGTAAAGTTGATTTTCAACACCGAATATTTTTTTATTTTTGTATGGGTATAAGTAAAACGAAGTCATAGGTTGAATGAAGCATATTATAATTATTATAAAAGTATTCACAATTTCTTGCATAGGGTGATTTATTTCCAGAAAAAACAGAAATGTTGGACAAGGCAGTTTTTTTTCTGTACCACAATTTTGACAGATAATTCTCAATAATGCGTATTGCTTTACAAAACGACGTTACACTTATCTAATAGCAAATTTCAATAGGAACATAAAACAGGTCTTCTTTATACGATCCGTACAGTAGTTTCGGAGTAATCTTCGTTTTCCTGACACGCTATATTTTTGTTGTGATGTAATCTTCTTCTTCGCGTTCTCTAAGAGACACTACAATTCAAACGTCAGCGCTCGAGGGGTTAACAGTAACAATAGTTGTCTTTGTATTTTTTCCTAGACCTTATAGTTTATTCAGGAAAAAATATTATCAGATTTTTTATGGAACGGATCAAAAAGAACTGAATTCTTGCTTTGTCCTGATCGATCCCGCTTTGAAACTTTTTTTATCTTAACCCTTAGAAATTGGAGGATGGACACCTTGGAGGATGGTGTTGCTCGCGTCCGTAGGAATTACCTAACCACAACCCTACACGTGTCCTCCGGGTGGTGCTAAATGAGCAACAATGCCGAGTATCGGGCGGCAGTTAACTAACCCGACTTAACAAGCTGAACAAGTTTGTTCTTGTTGGAGGGAGGAAATGACCCCAACAATCCGGTCCTCGCAGTCACGTTTTGCGAGGCTGGGGGTTTTGGCTTCATCGCCCGAACCGCGAGGAAAACAACCTCAATAAAAAAATTACCCCAATCCCAAGGTGAGGACTGCGCTGAAGGGATGAATGGCTGGAGGGTTTCCAGTCTCGAGCACCACCCTCGACGGACCAGGTGAATCGTCGTTGTAGGAAGCCTTCTTCTGGGAATAGGCGTCACCTCAGAAGCGACCAAATATATCGTCCTTACTCGTGGGAACCATATGGAGAAAACAGACAAAACTACATATTCGCAAGATAATTCCTCTGGAGTGACTGGCCAGGCTTCGGATACAGGAAATGCAACTGGACCTAAAAAACTCATACAACAGGCTTTTCATCCTGGGCTATTCGCACCCAGAAACAGAACTTCATCATCAAGCAGTTTACCAAGCTCCTCAAATGATGATACGCACAACCTAGACTAAGAAAACTGTGGTAAACCACCTCCTTGGCAAAGAGTTCCTGAGATAAGACATCCCAAGAGGAAGAAATTATCTAGCTCACCCTCTCCTAGCAAAGAACTTGAAACATCAAATAGGTTTAGTAGCCTGCCCATAGACCTCAAAGAAGTGGATACACCTCCTCCAAAGAAGCCAAGTAAACCTCCCCCAATCATCTTATATGGTATAGAAAATGTTAACAAATTAACAGAACTCCTTCAAACAGCAATCGAAAATGATGAATACACCTACAAAATTGTAAACAAAAATCAGCTTAGAATCCTTTGTTCTGCTGTAGAAACCTACAAAAAAGTCATCAATGTAGTACGGGAAAAAGGACTTATAGGACATACCTTCAACAGAAAAGATGAAAGATACTTTAGAATAGTTGTAAAGAACCTACACCACTCAACACCACTTGAGGTAATCAAAGAAGATATTGAAAAGACTGGAAATACTGTTTTTGGCGAAATCATCAATGCTAGATATGGACCAAACAAAAAACCCACCTCCACATTCTTCGTCAACTTACTACCAGGTGTTCATAACAAAGCTGTCAAGGAGCTAAAATATATATACCACCAAGCTGTAACCATAGAAGACCCAAAAAAGAGAAAAACTATTGTACAGTGTCAACGGTGCCAACAGTATGGCCACTCCAAAAACTACTGTATGCGACCATACCGATGCGTAAAATGTGCCCAATCACACAAGACATCTGACTGCCCAAAAAATGATCGCAACACCCCAGCTGAATGTGCTCTCTGTCAGGGCTCTCATCCGGCAAACTACAAAGGCTGCGAGGTATACAAGGAGATCTTGGCGAGGAAGATCAAAAAGGGCTACCCCAAGAAAACAAACACAAACCATCAAACCGCTGGAAATACTAACATGAACCACCAACCCACAAAAACTAACACAGAACGAGAGAACCAACAGAAAGAATTCGAACACAACACATGCTGAAAGACTTAAAGCTGAAAACAACAAGGATCTCAAACACCAAAATGATCTAATAAAAGAAATGCTCATCAAACAATCTGAAAAATTTGACCTTTTACTACAACACATGGGTACCCTGATGGGACTCATAACAACGCTTGTTACTAAGCTAACAAAATAGGTATGCGTCTAGCTACCTGGAACATAAATGGGCTTGCTCCCAACAAAGATGAACTGCAAATGCTGATGGACGAATATAAGCTAGACATTGTGCTGATCTCTGAAGCACACTGCACTACCAAAAGTAACATAAAATTACAAGGAAGCAGCACTTACATTACTACTCACCCAGATGGCACAGCCCATGCGGGAACAGCAATAATTGTCAGAAACAATATTAAACACTTTCTCCTACCTGATTATAAAACCAACCATATTCAAGCAACTACTGTTGCTATAAAAGACAGGCAGGGTTATTTCAATGTCTCAGCAGTTTATTGCCCTCCAAGACACAACATAGACACGGAAATGTTTTCTGCCTTCTTTTCCACCCTGGGTGGGAGATTCATAGCAGGAGGAGACTGGAATGCAAAACATGTGCACTGGGCTTCCAGATTAACAACAACCCGAGGAAGACAGCTCAAAAGATGCATAGACGAGAAAAATCTAAATGTCATTTCCAGTTCAGAACCAACATATTGGCCTACGGACCGAAATAAGGTGCCGGACTTACTTGACTTCTTCATAACAAGGGGCCTCTCCAAGCACTACTCTAAGGCAGATTCCTGCCTAGACAGTTCGTCTGACCATACACCGGTTCTACTCACCATAAGCACAAATGTCATAGAGTATGAGAAACCACAAAATCTCTGCAATCCCCGCACGGACTGGAATGGATTTCGCGAAGACATTGAAAGTACAATACAGTTAAAGACATGCCTGAAGTCACCTGAGGATATCGATATTGCCCTAGCTAGGTTTACCAGGCTAGTGCAAACGGCTTGCTGGAAGAATACTCCCGTTATATCAAAAAACGACCCTATCATAAATCGACCACTAGAAATTAAAAATAAAATCTTAGAAAAACGCAGACTGCGTCGAACATGGCACCAAAGTCGACACCCGGCGGACAAGACGGCCTTAAACAGAGCAATAGTTGAACTGAGGACAATGATAAACGAAAGCAATAACAACACACTGCAAACAAAACTGGAGTCACTGACAGCAACTCAAACCACAAACTACTCCCTGTGGAAAATTGCAAAGGCATACGATAGACCACAAGAATTCAAGCCTCCTCTCAGATCTAATATAGGTGAATGGGCTAAAACAGATAAGCAAAAAGCAAGCTTATTTGCCGAGCACTTATCATCGGTCTTCACACCAAACGAGGCATCAAACCATGACCCAGAAGAGGATATAGACTCTGTGCTGCAAACTGCCTTTCAGCTTGAGCATCCGCTTACACCAACCTCACCACGAGAAGTCATAAAATTAATAAAAAATCTTGATAGTAAGAAAGCTCCTGGCTTTGACCTTATAACCAAAGAAGTCCTTCAAGAATTACCACGAAAAGCTATCGTATTTGTGACTTCCTTATTTAATGCGATCCTCAGACTACAGCACTTCCCAAGCTTATGGAAGGTCTCCCAGATCATAATGATCCACAAATATGGAAAACCTCCACACGAAAAAACATCCTATAGACCCATCAGCTTGCTGCCAGTATTATCTAAGATGCTTGAAAAGGTGTTACTAAGCAGACTTTGGCCATCTTTACAAGAACGGGGAATAATTCCAGACCACCAGTTCGGCTTCAGGAGAAAGCATGGAACGGTTGAACAGGTGCATAGAGTCTGTGCCACTGTAAGAAAATCCTTAGAAGGCAAAGAATACTGCTCGACAGCCTTTCTGGACATACAACAAGCATTCGACAAGGTGTGGCACAAAGGCCTGCTGTACAAAATCAAATTAAATCTTCCGCACAGTTTCTTCTGTATCCTGGAATCATATCTCACAGATAGAACATTCTATGTTAAAGAAGGTGGAGATACTTCACAATTATATGACATAAGGGCCGGGGTGCCACAGTGATCTGTCCTGGGGCCTGCCCTGTACACTCTGTACACAGCCGATTTACCGACTACAACTGGCGTTACTACGGCGACCTTTGCTGATGACACTGCCGTATTAGCATGCCATAAAGACCCAAAGAAAGCATCAGATGCACTTCAAATGGGACTCCAAGTATTACACAACTGGCTGCAGAAATGGAGAATCAGGGCTAGCGCCGCCAAATCAGTCCATGTAACCTTTACCCTCCGCCAAGGAAACTGTCCACCGGTCAAACTTGGAGATAGTATACTGCCGCACAGAGATTGCGTAAGATACCTGGGACTGCACCTTGATCGACGCATGACATGGAAAAACCATATAAAAATAAAAAGAGACGAGATTGCAACCCGACATAAAAAACTCTACTGGATGTTAGGGAGAAACTCCAGGCTATCATTGGACAACAAACTCCTTATATACAAGGCCATTCTAAGACCGATATGGACGTACGGTATTCAACTCTGGGGCAGCGCTAGCGACTCAAATATTAATGTCATACAGAGACTACAGAACAAGATCTTGAGATCAATAGCAAATGTACCGTGGTATATTACCAACAACGAACTACATCAAAACCTGTCTGTGAGCACAGTAAAGGAGGAAATCCGAAACACATCAGAGAGATATAAGCAGCGGCTAATTAATCATCCTAACAAATTAGCACGCCAGCTGATGACACAGAACTACGCAAAACGACTGAAGCGACACAACATCCTAGAGCTGCAAGACAGACAGTAGCTCCAGGCCTTAAGGATGAGTGGATGCTCTCGCTGGGGAGCACATTCTGCAAGAGATCAAGCAATGTCACCACATCGACTCATAGTCCTTCGACTGATTGCCGATAAACCAGGAACAAAAAAAAAAAAAAAAAAAAAACCCTTAGAAAGCTAGGGGTTAATGAAATGAAACTCATGTTAATGAAACTCACGATGGCATGTTATACCTCTCGAAAATTTGTTTGTAGGGGGTGTTAGTGGTGCATACTAATTTATAATGGTGGGTTATTCAATGAAGGTGACTTTTTTCGCATATAACTAAATATTTGCATAAATGCGCGCCCGCGAGTTGTTGCAACGGAAAAACCACCGATCGGTGGTATTGGGCATTACAGGGGTTAATCCTTGTCTACTTTACTATTTATTTATTTTATTTTATTTATAAAGCCATATCAAAATAAAATACAATTTATAATTAAATCATCAAATAAACATTATACTAAATTAATTAAACCACAGCAGGAAATTAAACTTTTATAAGATGATCTTTATTGTCGGACGTCGCCCAATTAAGCAACACTTGTGCTTGGGCGGAGATTCTTTAAACACATTAATTCTATAAACACAATAAGTAATACGGGGTGTTATTACTGCACGGGCAGTTTTTCTGTGGGTGAATCAGTATAATGGAAGATACAAAAACAAAATATTTTTTTTGGAAGAAAAATATTTTTTGTTTTTTTTTTTTATTTGAAAATTTGAAGAAGTTGATTGTTAAATAAAGGTTTGAAAAGCGTTTGAGCGCGCTGCGCCATCTAGCGATAGGTAATAAGTCTTAATAATAAACAATATCAGCGACATTTTACCAATCGCTAGATAGTGTATCCTGATCATAGCCTTTCATAATATTTAAAAATAAAATTTAAAAAGCAAATTATCAAAAAAAAAATTTTTTTTTTTTTAATTAAACGTTGTTTTGTTTGTTGTACTGTTTCACCCACAAAAAAATGCCCGTGCAGTAATAACACCCATATAAAATTAAAAAAAAAAACAAAATCACAAATAAATAGGTTAAATTTTAAAAAATAAGGAAAACGTATAATGATCAAAAACATTGTAGTTATTAAATAAACAATTTAAATAATCATAATCAAATAATAATAATATGCACATTAAATAAAATAACAAGATATAAAAAAATAAAATCAACTAAAAAAAGAAAAATAAAAAGTAATAAATTAAAAAAATAAAAACAATAATCGTCATAGACCATAATCAAAATGAAATATTCAGTTATAATAATAATTCAAATGTCAAATAGCATAGTTTAATCAATTGTATGGTTAAAAACAGTTACAATAATCATAATAGTCTTAGTTATAAAAAATATTCAAAAACAAAAACTCAGTTAAATATTTTAATATAGATTTTTGTCTTTAAGAGTGTTACAATCACCTAGCAGCCACTTCTTTAACTCGTTTTTGAAGACTTGCTGACTGGGTGTCTCTTTTATACAAACAGGATATTATACATTTTTGGCTCAATGAATGAGAAATGTCTTTGCTCAAAGTTGTTCTCATGAGAGGCACATTCATGTAATCTCCAGCTGCTCTCCTGGTTGCTATGTTTGTTGCGACTTTGCTGGTATGGTTTTCGTACGTAGATGAATTAAAATATTTTTAGTATACAATAACCTAACGCCTAAAACTTAAATAATATAAACTTAATAATAATTCCTTAAATAATAAATCACTTGGAAATGTGAAAAGTTTTCTAATGATTGTTTTTATAACACGCTTTTGCGCAACATAAACTATCGTTCAGCACCAGACTTCATTTCTTACTTCACTCGTTTTGAACTACCGGTAATGTCAGATAGCGAAATCTGTGACCAGACTGGAGAATGAAGAAATCCATCCAAGTCTGGTAGTAAGGGAGCGAAGAAGCCAGCTGGGTGGCACTTCCCATTCCTCGCGGTAAGACTCTCAAGGGTTGTTGGTGTAGTTTCACTGTGGATCGTGTTTGTCCTCAAGTATTTATTCTCACTCGAAAGGAGATAGAATGGCTAGGGTCATTATAACTCCCAGGAATGGCGGTTCGCACTTAGCTATTGACACCCCTCAGTTACCTTATCTTAATAAAATTAATTATTTTATATATTGCACAGGATTAGTTTCAATCTGTCCATTTAGTTTGTATAATAAAATAAATAAATAATGTAATAAAATAAAAAAAAAATCTAGTTTGTTCTTAAAATTGTTTATGTTTTCGGCACACACCACACTGTTGGGAAGTTTATTCCAGACCTCGTCCTTTCGGTTGGATGCTGGATGAAGTGCTTCCGAGGGTTCGAGGGTTTTGCTTCGGATTTTAAAAGATAAACATGATTGTGTAGCGCGGCGGATTTACACACGAAGGCGGATTTACACACGAAGGCGGATTTACACACGAAGGCGGAATTACACACGAAGGCGGATTTACACACGAAGGCGGATTTACACATGGACTCTCTCAGTACATACGCCAAAGCGTTTTCACTCCTCTCGGGACCGGAGGCTCAACGGCGGGCCGATGAGGAGTGGGGGCAGTTTAAAAAGAAGGATCCGGAGTTCTTCCGCATTGTGGAAGAGCAGATATTTTAAAAGGGATCCGAACTACGTCGGAATTATATGCTACAATAATCTACCCTCTAGTATAAAAAAAAATATGCCGCAAAGGAAAAGTGCTCCAATTTAAAAATAAACTCTCAAATTATATCTCATTGAAAGAGAATTGTACGACATTAACGACCCCTAAAAACTGTATGCATATCGTCTATATCTCTTTCTGTAATAGGTTTTAAAACGATTTCAATTTGACTAAAATGTATTGACTATTTCTATTATTAGGTAGGCACATATTAATTATACCGTGACTATTTTTATTTGCAATATAATCACTAAGACATTTTATTTTACTTTTTGACAACGGTCACATTTTTTTGTTATTTTTGTTATTTTTGACATTACATTTATTAATTTTATACTAAAAAAACTTATTTTTATCGGTATTTTAAAGAATTAATTACTCTATGTTTTTTATGGTAAACTAAATGGTGAGACTCGATTTAATTCTACAATAATACCTTCTTTATTCTTACGAGTAACCTTTTATGTTTTGATTACACTGGTCAACACATTTTTTGTCCCTTTAACAAAAGTAATTAAATCTTATAGGAAATTTCACGGTGATTTCAGATATGTAATTAGTTTTTTTCTATTACGTCAGGTTTTTATGGAATTTATGGAGTTTTACTAAAATATGTATAAATTCATATTTTTTCATGTGTTATCATTGATACTGAAAAGTCGCATTCTGAGTTCTCTGTGGAGGTGTCTACTTCTGCGAAGCCTCACTTGTTGAACCAAAATGACCTAAATGATCTGGTACCTGACCTGAATTTATCAAAACTGCAATCAGAAATGTTGGGTTCGCGCTTGCAGCAGTGGAATCTTCTCGAAATAGGTACAAAAATCACGCACTTTAGAAACCGGCATCGTCTCTTGGTTCCATATTATGTCATGTAAGACACTTTATGTTACTGTCAAGACATTGAAGGTCTGTTCGCAGCTCTTGGCTTGCAACATAACGCAGCAGATTGGCGACTTTTTATAGACTCATCAAAAGTAAGTTTGAAAGCTGTTTTAATTCACAACGGAAATACTCAACCGTCCATTCCCCTTGGTCATGCTGCGAACATGAAAGAGAACTATGACAACATGAAGCTGCTGTTAACAAAAATAAAATACGTAAAATACGAATTGAAAATATGTGGTGATCTTGTAACAAAAACTGCTTATTTTGTTGTCTTGTTTTTCGCACCTTTGTGCAGATTATGTTCGCTGCACCCGTTTTTCCATGTTTTCCCCGTGTTTAGTCATGTTTCCTGTTGGTTTTCGCTGTTTTCATGACTTTCTCCCATATTATGACAATTAAATGAACCTTTTACGAAATTTCGTAAACATCAAATTTTTGACAGATAGAGCTGTGCAGTCGTAATTTTTATCGCTCTAGGCGATTCTGGCGATTAATCGCGGTTGTGCTGGTCTAGCCCTACCTGTTATGGCTGACTTCCGCCGTCCTGCAATCATTCTATTTCGCTTCAACATGGCTAAGAGACAGACAGAGAGATTGGGCTGTGAGAATTGGCGACCGCCGTAAGGAGTAAATCGGAGAGTGACCGCCTGGCGGTAAAAAAATTTGTTATGTGAAGTGTGTGGATTTATCTGGTAAGCATTTAATCTCTTTTTGGGTAGCTTTTCAAGTAGGATCCTCGCGATTTTAACGGATTTTTTTTTATTGATCGCAGCTTGCGGCATCTATGACCTTCTGACACATGCGTATTTTAATTGCTGCTAATTAAGTAACGAAATCGTCACTAAATGTGACGAGACTTGCCTCCACGTCAGGAAATTTGCCTTCATATCCGGAATTAACCTCTATTTGACTGAACACATGTGACGTGCCGATAAGCGGAATTTGAAGAAAAGGGTGCCTGTGGGCGAATAAACACGGATACTTTGCATAACCTTGTGTTTCTTTTTGTGCTGTAGTCTTTTGTGTCTGAGGAAAGGGGTTTTCTGTTGGCCAAATTCAGTGCCGATCAATATAACCCACTCTCTGAGATCGATTTTTTTTAGGTTAACTTTCTTTCGGGTATCTTTCAAAATTTCTTTCGGGTATCTTTTTTTAATATAATTAGTTTCCTTCTTTTTCTTTAAAAGGAGGTGGCGTCCTTTTTTTTGCTTTCATTCTTTTGGGTTTTGGGAGTTTCTACCTTGTTTCTTCCAAACACGGAAATTAGTTTTTTGAGGTTATAAAATTAGCGCTCCAACGTTGGGCCTGTAAATTGGATTTTGGCTTCCAGAATATTCTTTTCCTCAGCCATTGAAGCACGATTTTTTAAGCACTTTGTTTTAAAATTGTATAAAAAAAAATTAGAAGCATTTTTTTTTGTTTTTATATAATTTTCATTCATAGCGATTACCGTGAAAGAGGTTTATAAGCACCGTCTTTTTGTTTTTTGTATTGAACATCATCTTTTGTCATTATATAGCAGCATTCTTTTTGTAATTTAAAGCGGTTACCGCAAAGAAGTATTTTGTACTTGCCGTTTTTTTTATGGTTACTATATTTTTTTGTCTGAATCTTAGATTTAAAGGCAATTGTTTAGCAGCAGATTTTGTTATTTTAAGGCGGTTTCCGCGAAAAAGTTTTACGCTTGCCGTTTAAGTTTGTTAATATCATACTAATTATTTTTTGTTAATTTTCAGATGTGAAGGCAACATATCTTGGTGGAGGTAAGCAGCAAATTGTGATCAGAAGTGCCGCAAGCAGTAAAAAAAAGTCAGTTTATTCCATTTTATTTTTTTATTATTTTTTATTTATTTTGGTTTTAATTTTTTTGGTGGGATTTAAATTATATATATAGACATGATGGCGTCTCCAGCGATAGTGTATTATGCTGCGTCACATTTAGTAAAGGCAGAACTCGATTATGAGTTCACGATTCGTGAGGTCACTCCAACCAATGTTGAAGCGATGAGAAAACAATTTAATTCACTCTTAAGGGAATTTCCCGCAGAATCAATTACCTCAACGGATTTAGATCCGGATTCAGAATTTCAAGAATGTTCGATTAGACTTTCATGTCTCCAAGAACTTATAGAGGAATTTATGAATAGCAAACAGAAACTTTTATATAAACGAATTAGCACTAAAACTGCACATATCTTTCATAGAATTTCACGCATAAATCCTGCTAATTCAGACTCCAAGAAATTATTAGATAATTTAAAGGAGGAAGTTTTGGAAATTGTCGTTTTGTTAGAAAAATATTTAGATATTGTTCGTTCGCCTAGCCCGTTACCAAATCCTGTAGTTCTTCCGATACCTTCTACTTCATTGCACGAGGGTGAGAAGCTTAGTCCTGAGGTGGTTCCTTTGGGCAGGAATTCTGAAGTGACGTCAGCTCCGTATATACAGCATGTTGATACGAAACCAGTTCCTTTGGACAATAACTTTGTCATTTCTGATGAACGCATTCTTAAACCTTTAAATCTTGGTTTCACATTTGACGGCGATTCCTGTGTGGTCGAGTTCTTAGAACGATTGGATGAGATTAGGTTTTCGCGTAATATCTCGGATGCCAGGATGCTGAAATCGGCTTGTGAACTATTCCAGAAACAAGCGCTTAGTTGGTACCGTGCTAGAGCTTCGAGCATTTCCAGTTGGAAGCAGTTAGTTGCTGCACTCCGCTCCGATTTTGGCAGTTTAAATTACGATGCTGAAGTTTTGTCATTTGTACGGGGACGTAAACAAAAGTCGGATGAGAGGATGCATATTTTTGTTTCCGTCATGTTGGGCTATTTCAACAGGTTGTCAAGGCCATTGTCTGGTGAGGAACAATTAGGAATTATCCTTTCAAATATCTCAATTTCTTACCAACGACATTTCATGCTAGTTGATATAAATTCAATCGACGAACTTCTGCGTTTAGGAAAAAAAGTTGAAAATGCACAACAGCGTATCAACGCATCTAATGCAGCCACTCCTGCCCAAGCGAAGGTCAAGCCTTCTGGCTCGAAAGCAGTTTATGCGGTCGACGAGTCTCCTACCAAATGTGCGACGGAGGAAGTGAAAGTTGAACAGAAGTTAAAAGAGTGTAACGTTTCTTCTGCTGGTCCATCCAATCGTGGTGGTTTTAATCGTGGTGGTTCTCATCGCGGTGGTTTTCATCGTGGAAATTTTTCCCGTAATGATTTTTCTTATGCTAATTCGTCTTCTGGTAATTACAACCAAGGAGCCAATAATAGTTCGCGTGGTTCACGCGGTGGCACTCATCATGGCTATTCTAAATATTGCTATCGTTGTGGTAGGTTTAACTACACGGTAGCCACTTGTCCGGAATGTTCTAAGAATAACCGGCCTGGTAATTCCCCGGTTTCAGAGCCAAAAAACTCGAAAGGCGGGGCAGAATAGAGGATTTTCTACATTCTGCCTCGATATTGTTTGCAAATGAGAAGGATAACCGTCGCCCTTTCTTAGAAGTTTCACTTGGTGATATAACTGTTTGTGGATTACTCGACACTGGATCGAGTGTAACGATTTTGGGTGCTGATTCACATAAATATTTAGTTGATATCGGTTTTACTCTTAATAAGTCTCCGTTGGTGACTTTATCCACTGCTAATGCAAGTTCGGTTAAGACGATTGGGTCTATGTTTCTTCCTTTTAAATTCAATAATCGATGCCAGGTTATTCGAGCTGTTGTAGCTCCTGATATAGGTACTTCCCTTATTTTGGGAATTGATTTTGTCCGAGAATTTGAGTTGGCTCCGGAAATATTAAAATTCGTCAAGTTTGAGTCCTGCGATGCGATTGTTTGGCATCGAGTCAATGAAGTGAGGGCCTTGCGGCCTTTTGCTTCATTGACTGGAGACCAGCGATCGCTAGCAGACAGGATGATAAATAATTTTAAAAAAATTTCTTCCGAAGTCAAAGGTCTCGGTCGTACTAATTTGTTGTCCCAGGTTATTGATACTGGAGATCATCCTCCAGTGAAACAGCGTTACTATCCTTTGTCTCCAGCTAGATTGGCGCTGTTGAATGAAGAAGTTGATAAGATGTTAGAGTTAGGTGTTGTCGAACCTAGTTCCGGGGGTTGGAATAATCCAACAATTTTTGTTCCAAAGTCAGATGGTACTCTTCGTTTCTGTCTCGATAGCAGGAAGCTGAACTCTATCACGAAACCGGATGCGTATCCCCTGCCGAGAATTACTACTATCTTGGACAGTTTGAGAGATGCGAATTATTTATCTTCTATCGACTTATCCTCTGCCTTTTGGCAAATCCCTTTGGATCCTTCTTCACGAGAGAAGTGTAGCTTCACTGTTCCTGGTCGAGGATTCTTCTGCTTCAGATCTTGCGCCTTCGGCCTAAGAAACTCGCCGGCGTGCATGCAAAGACTGGCTGACAAATTGTTCGATCCCTCTTTCGAAAACAAAGTTTTCTGTTACCTAGATGACATAATTATTGTATCTGCTACTTTTGAAGAACATATAACTTTGTTAAACAAAGTATTAGATCGCTTGTTGTATGCCAACCTTTCTATAAATTTCAAGAAGTGTCAGTTTTTCCGTCAGGAATTGAAGTATTTAGGGTATGTAGTTGATTCTCACGGTCTACATACCGATCCCGAGAAGGTAAAATGTATTCTCGATTTTCCTACTCCAAATTCTCCAAAAATGGTAAAGAGTTTTCTTGGTATGGCCGGTTGGTATCGTCGGTTCATTAAAAATTTTTCTAGTATTGCTGCTCCCTTATCTCGGTTGACAAGTACCCGCAAAGGTGCTCCCCCTTATGAGTGGACGCCCGAGGCGGAAGAGGCATTTCAAAAACTGAAATCGGCCTTAGTTTCTAGTCCGATTTTGGCCTGTCCGGATTATTCAAAACCGTTCGCTCTTCATTGCGATGCATCGTTGTACGGTTTAGGCGGAGTTTTAACCCAGGAAGTGGATGGCGTCGATCATCCTATCGCTTTCACGAGTAGAACACTTTTACCCGCTGAGACGCGATATTCGGCTACCGAACGCGAAGCCCTAAGTGTTATTCATGCTGTCGAGCATTTTCGCGGTTACTTGGAGGGCGGTCCCAAATTCACTATCTTTACAGATCATGCCAGCTTACGTTGGTTTTTGCGCTTAAAAAATCCTACCGGCCGTCTGGCTCGATGGGGTATTCGTCTATCTGCTTTTGATTTCGAGATCGTCCACAAGAAAGGTGTCGATAATGTGGTTCCCGACACGTTATCTCGGTTGCTTCCCGTTTCCTCTCTGTCTGTTGTTTCCGACTCATGGTACAACGATTTGTTTAAGGCAGTGTCTGAAAATCCCGCTGGATATCCAAATTTCCAGATTAAGGACCATGAATTGTTTAGGTACTCTAAAAGCAAGTATCAACTCACCAGTTGTTACGATTGGAAGTTAGTTGTTCCGTTGCAGCTTAGAGAAAAGCTTATTCGAGAAAATCATGAGTCTGATTTGGCTATGCATTTTGGAATTTTTAAGACACACCGTCGTCTTTGTCTTCGTTACTTTTGGCCTAATTTACACGGAGACGTAGTTAACTTTGTTTCTAAATGTGAAACTTGTCAGCAATACAAACATTCAAATATTTCCCCTTTGGGTCAGTTAGGAAATCCTAAGTCCTGTGCCTTCCCGTTCCAAATGGTCTCGGTCGATCTGTTGGGTCCTTATCCGATGACGAGGAACAGAAATATGCATATTCTCGTGGTGACAGATTGTTTTAGCAAATACTGTTTACTTTTTCCGTTAAAACGTGCTACCAGTAAACTTGTAAGTTACGTCGTTGAACATAATGTATTCCTTCGCTATGGTGTTCCGCAGTATTTAATTTCAGACAATGGAAAACAGTTTATCGGAAGGGAGTTCACTGAACTGATTGCGAAATATAAAATTCCAAAAGTATATTTAAACCCGAAATATTGCCCTCAAGTTAATCCAACTGAGCGTCAGAATCATAGTGTGGTCACTGCGTTATCGTTGTGTGTAAAAGACGATCATCGCAGCTGGGATCTCTACCTTTCTGAGATTCAGATGGCCATTAACGCGGCAGTCTCGGAATCAACAGGGTTCAGTCCATTTTTCCTAGTCCATGGTCGTGAACCAATAATGAATGGTTCTTTTTATGCTCAGGCGCCGGAATCTCAAGCAGAGGTTATTTTTGGTAGTAGGTTGTCTTACGCTCAAAATTTGAGTGAATTATCTAACATTTTTCATGTAGTGCGGCAGAAATTGTTAAAATTACATGCACATAATAAAGTTTACTATGATCGAAAACACCGTCCTGCGGAATTTCAAGTAGGCGATACGATCTATAAAAAGACTTATTATCTAAGTAATGCTGGGAATTATTACATTTCCAAATTTGCCCCAAAATATGAAAAATGTAAAATAATTAAAAAACTCTCTGCGTTAGTGTACGAGTTAGAAAATGCTACAGGGAAGAATATAGGTTCCTGGCATATTAAAGATTTTAAGCTAAATCCGAATAGTTCAGAATAGTAGTATCGGAGTTCTTCGCGTTAACATTCTATTACAAAAATTGTCTATATTGGGTGAAACTAAAATGAGCCCTTTAAATTGTCTTTACAAAGGCATTGTACCAAGTGGTATCAATAGCTGAAATCATTTTGTTTTGTCAGTCATGCTAGCATTTCTATCTAGCATTATTGTTGTAAGAATGTCTCATGTCCGGGATGAATGAATGGGGATTGGTATGAAAGGTAGTAAATGACAACTACTATAGTCTCTTAGTAAGTAAACGTTTAGTCGAGGTCTAACGCTAGAGTTATTGTTGTTTTCGGTAGGAGTCGGGTATCCGCAATGAGTTGATCCTTCCTTAGTTGTTGGAAGTTGTCGGAGTTCCATAAGTTTTTTTTTGGTTATGTTGGTGTTGGGTTTAATTTCTTGATTTTCTTTTCTTACTCTAGTGATAAGAGTAATGGGTGTAAGTTTTAGTTGGTAAAAGTTTGCCTCTGCTATTGTTACTGAACGGATTAATTGATTATAGTTAACGTGACGAAGGTTTGTTAAGTTAGGAGTTGTTAGTTGATGCTTTGACGTTTTTGTTATCCTATAGTAGGATAAATTGAATCGGGACGATTCGTCTGAAATCGTCGTTGGCTCTTCCGATTTCTTTTTTTGGAGGGGGCTGTAACAAAAACTGCTTATTTTGTTGTCTTGTTTTTCGCACCTTTGTGCAGATTATGTTCGCTGCACCCGTTTTTCCATGTTTTCCCCGTGTTTAGTCATGTTTCCTGTTGGTTTTCGCTGTTTTCATGACTTTCTCCCATATTATGACAATTAAATGAACCTTTTACGAAATTTCGTAAACATCAAATTTTTGACAGATAGAGCTGTGCAGTCGTAATTTTTATCGCTCTAGGCGATTCTGGCGATTAATCGCGGTTGTGCTGGTCTAGCCCTACCTGTTATGGCTGACTTCCGCCGTCCTGCAATCATTCTATTTCGCTTCAACATGGCTAAGAGACAGACAGAGAGATTGGGCTGTGAGAATTGGCGACCGCCGTAAGGAGTAAATCGGAGAGTGACCGCCTGGCGGTAAAAAAATTTGTTATGTGAAGTGTGTGGATTTATCTGGTAAGCATTTAATCTCTTTTTGGGTAGCTTTTCAAGTAGGATCCTCGCGATTTTAACGGATTTTTTTTTATTGATCGCAGCTTGCGGCATCTATGACCTTCTGACACATGCGCATTTTAATTGCTGCTAATTAAGTAACGAAATCGTCACTAAATGTGACGAGACTTGCCTCCACGTCAGGAAATTTGCCTTCATATCCGGAATTAACCTCTATTTGACTGAACACATGTGACGTGCCGATAAGCGGAATTTGAAGAAAAGGGTGCCTGTGGGCGAATAAACACGGATACTTTGCATAACCTTGTGTTTCTTTTTGTGCTGTAGTCTTTTGTGTCTGAGGAAAGGGGTTTTCTGTTGGCCAAATTCAGTGCCGATCAATATAACCCACTCTCTGAGATCGATTTTTTTTAGGTTAACTTTCTTTCGGGTATCTTTCAAAATTTCTTTCGGGTATCTTTTTTTAATATAATTAGTTTCCTTCTTTTTCTTTAAAAGGAGGTGGCGTCCTTTTTTTTGCTTTCATTCTTTTGGGTTTTGGGAGTTTCTACCTTGTTTCTTCCAAACACGGAAATTAGTTTTTTGAGGTTATAATCTAATAAAAGTAATAGGCCTCCTACTAGGAATGCAAACGGGATACACAAAGTATTGTTGTTTTCTGTGCGAGTGGGACAGCAGAGACAGGAAAAACCATTATACCAAGAAGGACTGGTCTACTAGAGAGCGACTTATACCTGGCACGAAGAATGTTCACCATGTTCCCTTAGTAAAATCTGAAGATATCTTACTTCCACCCTTACACATTAAATTGGGTTTGATGAAAAATTTGGTAAAAGGCTGGAAGGATGTCTAAGGATGGAAATGGCATGACTTACTTAAAGCAAAAGTTTCCTAAGATCATCGACGCAAAAATTAAAGAAGGAATATTCGTAGGACCACAAATAAGGGAGATCTTGACTGATCTGAATTTTAAAACAGTGTTGAGACCAGATGAGCTAGCCGCTTGGTCGGCCTTTAAAAATGTTGTCGAGAACTTTCTTGGAAATCATAAAAGTGAAGACTATATCAGCATTGTATCTGAAATGCTCATGGCCTATAAAAATATGGGATATAACATGTCACTAAAAATACACTTTCTTCACTCTCACTTACATTTTTTTCCCGAAAATATGGGAGATGTCAGTGACGAGCACGGCGAACGATTTCACCAGGACATTGCGGCTATGGAGAAGCGATACCAAGGAAAATGGAGCCAATCCATGCTGGCTGACTATTGCTGGACCCTGCAGAGAGACTCTCAAGATACTCACTAGCGCAAATCAGGAGCAAAACAAATTAAATTGAATTAAAATTGAAATTTTGTTAAGTTAGTACCCGTCATATTATGAAAGAATTATGTAAAAACACTTTGTTAAATAATAAAAAAACCTGACCTGTAATTTTTTTTTTTGTTTCATTTTGTGTTTAAGGATAGTAAATACATATAAAAAAATTAGCTATGCTTTAGGGACTGCACTTAAAAAAAAAAATGTCGACCAGTGTTATTAATAGAAGAATTTGATCATTAATGAAGAATTCAATCATATCACGGCCAAATGTAAATGTAATACAACTGTCTATACAACTATGTATTAGTTTTTAGGACAATAAATTATTTGATTGATTGATTGAGATGGGTGAGTTGAAGGAGTTGACCGTCGTGAAGTAGGTTCTGACATTGGACTTCTTCTTATGCAAGGTGAGTGATACAAATTGGATCGTACTGATACGGAAGCTCAAGAAAACAAGTTTAAACTTGTTTGTTTCTGCTTCCGGTTTAAATACTTTACAAATGCTGGGTTCACAATTCTTCACATTTTCCGCAAATTCAGTTGGTTACGTAATCATGGGGGGGGGGGGAGGAAGAGGGGAAGGCGGAGGAGGAGGAGGGGGGGGTCAGGCCGCTGATTACATCTGTTGACATGGGGGAGAGGGGGTCAAAAATCTCAAAAACGTGATTACATAATATATGGACGGCCCCATATTATTTATTGTCCACGCTTGTGATTAAATAATCAACACTGATCAATCGCTCTTCACCACTGCCTGTGCACAACAATGCACAATCACACACTTCACAGCAAACAGTTGTAAAATTCAAGAAGTTACAACTGGAGGCTCATCGTCCGCCATCACACATGCTTTTTAGCGAAATTCTGATTTAGAATGTAGAAATTCGTTTGTAGAATGGCTACTTTAGAAGTAAGATTGTAATACTAACCTGTGGATGAAATAGTGGCCTCACTGGCATTTTTGTCGCTATCAGGCAGCCGCGTCTCCTTTGGAGGTTTTCTAGGCGAATCCACTTTAGATTTCTTTGAAGCGGAGCCTTCGCCTGAATTTTCACCGCCAGCATTTGATCGTTTCCTGGCTTCAGGGTTTTTACCTTTGAGTTGCTTCTTAAAATTGGAACGTTCTTCCATGTTCTTCTGTTTGCCCAGCCTACGTTCTTCCACACCTTTCTCCCATTCCTCCATTCTCTCCTGGAACAGAGGAAACAGAATTTATCGAACAGTCGATTCATAGTTTTAGGGTTATTAATATTATTGTCTATAG
Source organism: Micropterix aruncella (assembly GCA_944548615.1). NCBI lineage: Eukaryota > Metazoa > Arthropoda > Insecta > Lepidoptera > Micropterigidae > Micropterix > Micropterix aruncella. The sequence continues at coordinate 1,196,666 of OX155969.1, forward strand.
GCAGGTAGCATAACTAATAATACCTATAGGTAATTGTAAACGTGTCCAGATGGTTTTTAATCACATTCAAAGTTTCCAATTTCATCACACTATTAGCTTTTGGTGGTAAACGGTTTCGTGCAGCTTGGGCCATAACATCCACTTTGTTCTCGGATCGGCTCAACTCACAATTCAGTTCCTATTACCTTACCCCGGGTAAGACTCTCGTGTCTCAGGCTGATTTGTTGAAGGAGTCTGGAGACTATGGAAATATACTGTCTCCTAAGCAGCGGGGGTGGATGTTGACCTGTTGTCATGCCACTCTTGAAATGACCTTGGGCCACTCGATCCCGTGTGGCACTATGGGCAAAGAACGCCAAAGTCTGCGATAAATTCTAATTGTATAACCGCTGTATTACAACAGGTAGAGGTTGCGTAAGCAACTTCGGACCCATAACCAGTCGGGAGGACGGACGTATTATGAAAGTTAATTCCAGACGGAGATATCCTACCAAAACTGGTAGTTAGGGAGAGAGGCAGCCCGCTGGGTACCTATCTCGGTGCCTCGCCGTAAGGAGTCGGTGTCTAACACATTGCTGGCAAGCTAAAAAGTAGATTGTCTTGTCTCTAAGTCTTCTACGCTCATCCCACGGCTGAAAGAATGATTACATATCGTTATACTAGCCTGGGGTGTCGGGTTTGCCCGTTGTAGTCGACACCGCCCTACTGTCAGGTAGCTTGTTCCACAAATGAATGAATGAATAGCAATGTCTTTATTGCACAATAAAAACACTTAAGGTACAATGGCGGACTTATTGCTAAATAAACAATATCTTCCAGTCAACCGACATGTTGATGTGATAAAAGTAGACAAAATTGGAGTACTATAAGATACTGTAGATTATATAAGGAAATTTTTAATTAAATAAATAAAATACAAAGGGAGCTGCCATGGAATTCACAGGGCGGGCCTCGACCGGAGTCGGGCCCATCATAATACTATTATTACACTTCTGGGTGGACTCCGGACTAACGACTGGCTGTGTTAGGTTTAGGACAGCTGTCTTGCCACATATTAGCATTCACCTTACCACCCATTCACTCCCCCTTCGAAACCATAGAATTTGAGATGCGGAAATTGCGGTTTTAGATATTTTTTCTAGGAAGTAGTTGATTATTTTCCTGGAGAGACCAAGTCTTTAAAGAGGTGAAACAGCGATTTGATTGGCGGGCCCCGAGCGCCTAACTTCCACCGCGTGAAGGTGAACAGTGAAGCCATCCTGGGTGACGGCATTTACAAGATCATGATATTTGATTCCCATAGAACAGTTGATTCTACATAAGGGCCATCTTCCGAGATAGATAGTAAGGAGTTATAATAATAATAATAATAATAATAATAAACTCTTTATTTGCACTTAAAAAGTATACAAAAAAGGCGAGCTTATTGCCACATGGCAATGTCTTACAGCTAACCTAAACATAGTGGTACATGCGCGCATTGTGAAAATAAAGATTATTACATAACATACAGACAAGTGGAAGAATTTAAGACTAATAGTGCCCGAGGAGAGGAAAATTGGGAGAGGAACAGGAGAGAGAGGGAAGAACTGGTTACTTCTTAGAAAGGTAGTAATCCTTAAGGTGAGTCTTAAACGATGGTAAAGAAGGCGAGTTTCGTATATTTGCTGGGAGATCGTTCCAGAGTCTTGCACCATGGACACAGAAAGAATAGGAATAGAAATCACTATTATGACTCGGAATTTTTAATAAACTGTCAGAGGCTGACCGAAGTACGAGACCGTGGGAACTTAGTGGTTCAAAAAGCTCCTGGAGATAGGATGGTGTTAGTTGGGTGAGTACACGATATAGGAGAGCCAGTATATGAACATTTCTTCTTTGGCGTATTGGCAACCACTTTAACTGTGCCCTATAGTCGGACACATGATCATACTTACGTAGACCGAAGATGAATCGTATGCATACATTTTGCAAACGTTCAAGTTTGCGTTCAAGTTATATCAGGACGTAGGGCTGTGCATCCGAGACTTTCAGGGAATTTATACTGCTTAGAGACCGAATCGACCTCCAGAATCCAATCTGAAGCTTGCTCAAATATTGAGAAAGGTTTTGTAGTGAAATATTTTTTGGCTTTAGAGCCATCCGCACAAACTGTATTGGGGGTTTGGAGGGTACTGTCAGACCCTTGTTGATATAAGCCACTGAGAGGCTAATTACCTCGCGAATAACAGCAAGGCCTTTGTTGTGGCGACAAGTGCACCGCCCTTGATATAAGGCCACCTTGCAGCCAGCTAGAATATGTCTAAGACCAATAGCATGAGCTATGCTGTTGCTGTCGTAATCTCCTCGCAAGAGAGACTTCTTCAAGTCCACATCGCTCACATTTGTACTGTCATACCCCAGACCAGTGCTATTCTGGCTGATTCCAACAAGGAACTTTTGTGGAAGTCTATGCAAGCTTGTAGATCATTTGGCTCGGTTTTGGTTATTCTGAGGTTAGCGTAGAGCAGAGAGGGCAGTTTTAAAGCTTTGCCCTGATAAGTGATTTTCCTGCTAAGTAACTTAAAATGGTTATTTGGGTCTATAAGGGAGATATAAGAGCCCTTATAGACCAATTTGGGGTCATAGGGCGTAAATTTTGTGTCTATGCGGGCCAGTCCAAGGCAAAAATATTTGGAGGGCTTCACTTTTATACAGACTGACCAGTCGCTGAACAGCTCCACTTTCTGTAATAGCAGGGAAAGCAGCTTGGTGCTCCTGGTCATAAAAGTTAGGTCGTCGGCAAAAGCGAGACTTGACGAGGTGTACTGGCCGTCTATTTTGAAACGGTAACCCCACTGCCTGTCAAACTGGATCAGGCTTTCCAGCAGGATATTGAAAACGATATTAAAAATCGTCGGAGAAAGGCAACAGCCCTGAAATAGTCCAATTGAATATGATATAGAGCGAGTAGTCCGTTCTTGCGTTTTGCTATGGAACGTCACAGTTGTAGTAGGAGGTTACAATGTCACGCACCACAGGTGGGAAGTTGTACCAGCAGTGTGCAAAGTGGAGGAGACTGTGTCGGACTGACCCAAAGGCGTTCTCTAGGTCAAGCCAGTATACGTTGATTTGGCGCTCGTGCTGTCCGCATCCTTCATGGCAGCAGCCAGGAGAGAATTGTGCTCGATGCAGCCAGAGATGCCACGCATGAAGCCTTTTTGTACTGACACTCCAAGCAGCATGAATTTGCTCATCCTTGTATGGACTATGCCAAAGAAGATTTTGGCCACAGTATCTGTCAGAGCAATGGGCCGAGCGTCCTTTGGTCTGGTGCAAGCTGGTACCTTCGGAATTAAGATGACAGTCGCTCGGCCAATGTTCTGCGGAACTACACCACTATTCCATATGTGTTGGAAAATGGATCCAAAATACTGCAGAAGACAGGTGGCACTTTTTATACACTAGGAGAGGAATACCATCAGGAGCTGGAGTAGAGCCCGATGGCTTTCGCTTTATCTGACTGTGTATCTCTTCTAGAGATGGAGATTGAGACGCGAAATCTACCATAGGCAGATGCAGAGGTGTAATGCCCGGAGGAGGGCGGTACGGATGAAGCCGCAGTGGATCCTCATACGTGGTCGAAAAGAAGGTGCTTGTTTAATATCGAGTGATATTCCTTCTACTTATATATGTATTTTCGAGCATTTAGACATCATATGCAAGAAAGGAATATTCACCTTACAAGTCCTTCGGCATTCCTCAAGTGTCTCGACAGTGCCGCAGTCTCGTTCGTGGTTGAGCCAGGCCTCGCATATGCCCGAGGGCCAGTCCTGGACGTACTTGAGAGCTCTGCGGAACAGTTCGGAGATTTTGTGGGCGGGCGGCCGCGGATCACGGCCAACCTCCAATCTGGCAAACTCCAACCAATTATTGCACAGCGTTTTGTTTGCGCCGCATTCTGTAAAAATATTAATCATTTTCATTGTAGTGATGGGCGTGATTCTCAATTTTAAATCACGCGACGATCACGTTACTGGTATTTTATCACGCGTGATAATAACTGCTACTCGTGATTTTTGTGATTGTACTGAAATGTACTGTGAAACGTTTAGTAACAAAGTTTCGTCAATTTGATAACTAATAACAGAAACCCGCATTATATTTGCTTAATATTTATTAGTAATTAGTAGAATTAGCGTTCAGAAAGATTAACTCTCTCGCTCTTTTGGCGCTAAGCCGAGTTCGTCTTTCTGAAATAATGTAAGCCACTTGTCCCCAAAAGTTATTTTATTGCTTTAATAAATCATGAGCAAACTCATTTACACGAACGATTACGACGCGAGCGATAACAGTGTCCAAATTCATACGATAATAGTGTCCAAATTCACGTTACTTACGAAATGAACGCCCACTCATCAGTTCGCCAGAACGAACGGCGGATCACTGATCCACTGATCATATCACTGATCCACTGATCGCCGATCACTAGTGATCTAAGAATGAACGAAACTAAGTGAACGGTTCAATTAGGCGCTCACCGATCATCGTCCAGTGGCGCGCCGTGCGGTCGTTCGACGGCGATCAGTGAGAACGGCCAATCACTGATCAGTGATCGGTCGCGTCGTAGCGGCGCCGAGTGATGGCAACGCGGTGCTGTTCGTAGCCGTGATTCAAATAGCATGTTCTTTCAAATTCTCGTAACGCGTTCTTCGTGATTGCAAATATTATACGTTATTGTTATTACTGTTCGTGATCACACCCATCACTAGTCAAAAATACTTTTCGTTACAGAAGCTGCAGCAGCAGCAACATTATAAAAACAATTACGAACAAAGGCCAGTCTGGCCAGGTTATCATGGGATTATCTGATATCATACTTTGTTCCCTCTTTAACTAGAATCGTTTAAGAATGAGAATGTCAGTTTTTTTTTCCATTAACCTCTGGGTTGCCGATTGGCGTTTTTTGCATTAGCCGTATTATATCAGTATTTATTAAATTATCAGCTCTATTTTTCCCTCTACTGCGGTTAGTTAGTTAGTTAGTTTTCCTGGGCTATTTCCCGCACTTGGCCTCTTGATTGGGCCGTTGTGCGTGGCTCATGTTTCTATTTATGTTACTCCAGCCAACCCAGGCTGTCCCAGAAGGCTAGCAGCCTGTTTGGGTTGCTACAGGCCTCCGGGACAGATGCTGGAGATTGTAGTATTCTTGCCCGTTGCTCTGCCACGCTCCTGCATTCCATGAGCACATGCTGTGGCGTTTCTTCTTCCTCCATGCATCCTCTGCATAGAGGGTTGTCTGTCACACCTATGGTAAATAGGTGTTTGTTTAAGGGACAGTGGCCTGTCATAGTACCTATGACTTTACGGATTTTGTCCCTTTTTAATCTGGCGAGGTTGCGGGCAAGTTTTTTAGGCGCTTCCGGAACCGCATTCTTTGTTTGCCTGCATCCTGCGTTTTTTTTCCATTCTTTAAGGTGGGTTTCGTCGGTGTTTCTGCGTAGCCATGTTTTTATTTGGGCCTAGGGTATGGGCATCAAGGGTTCCGGTCCATATACTATTTCCTTTGATCCCCTTTTGGCCAGTTCGTCTGCCGCATCGTTGCCCAGTGAGTCGCTGTGCCCCTTAATACATTGCAGGGTCACTCTATTTGACCTTGCAATGGATTGAAGCTCATTGTGGCATTCCAGTACAAGGACAGAGGTTATAGTATTTTTTGCTAGCGCTTGTAGCACGGAGGCACTGTCGGAGACAAATTTCAAGCTTAGGTCTCCGACATCTTTGGCTGCAACTGCCTGTGCTGCTCTGGTGATGCCAATGCATTCTGCTTGGAAGATCGTATTTAAGTTGCCTAGGGTAGTTGATATTTTGATGTTTAGATCATTTGAGAAGACGCCGGCTCCGGTACCTGGAGTGGTTTTGGAGCCATCTGTGTATATCCTTACTTCATTTGTACCAGAGTGATCTGCTGGTTCTGCAATGAGTTGGATATTGTATCTACGATCAAAGACATGATGGTATATTATTCTGTCCATGGGTGCGTCCAGAAGAGGTATTTCTTCTAGAACCCGTTTCAGAATTTTTGAGTGTGGTGTTTCTGTGTTTTGTTTTCACAGTTCATTTGCTCTTAGTCTTAGAGCGGTTGCCTTAGCCTCCTCTTGGATGACAAGATCCAGAGGTCTCATGTTTAGGAGGTACTCTAGTGCGGCCGATGGTGCGGTTCTCATACATCACTCTCTCATACATACTAAACGTTGCAGGCTCTGGAGTCTCGCTTTCACTGTGGTCAGTTGTGTTCTGGGCCACCATACAACTGATCCATAAGTCAGAGAGGGCCTGATGACTGATGTGTACAGCCAGAGTGTGATTTTTGGGTTGAGACCCCATTTTTTTCCCACTAGTCTCCGACACTGCCAAAAAGTTAGGCAGGCCCTCTTTATTTTGGCATCGATATGACTCGCCCAGTTTTATTTACTGTCAAGGATGACTCCTAGATATTTGACTTGTGTTGATAGGGAGAGTTTGGTGTTGAATAATGTTGGTACTTGTAGTTCTGGTAACTTTCTCTTGTTGGTGAAGAGGATGAGTTCTGTCTTTTTCGGATTTACTGACAATTTATGTTCGTCACACCATTTTTCTACTATCTGCAAAGCTGAGCGCATGACTTTACATAGCATATTTTCTGCGTTTCCATTTATCATTATTGTTAGGTCGTCGGCATAACCAATAGTAGTGTAACCCCTTTCATTTAGTGTTTTTATTTAGTGATAGGACCCCCCCCCCCCTTGGGGGCATCCTTTAACTACCTTCGCTCTTGTGGTAGTATTCATCACTATCTGGACCGCCCTTTTGCTAACCAGCTCCGTGATCCATTTTATGGTAACTGGTTCCACCTTAAATTCCTGTAGGGCGTGGTTTATGCTGTTGTGCATGGTTTTGTCAAAAGCCCCTTCTATGTCTATAAAGGCGGCAAGTGTTGACAGCTTATTTGTTAGAGCCGATTCTATTTTGTGCACCACCATGTGTAGTGCCGACTCTGTTGATTTGCCTTTTGTGTAGGCGTGTTGTTGTGGGTGTAGTTGTTTATTTCTTAGTGCCCCATCCCTTAGGTGACGGTCCATCAGTCTTTCTAACGTCTTTAGTGAGAAAGACGTTAGGCTGATGGGTCTGAAGGATTTGGTGTGTGAGTAGTCCTCCTTTCCTGATTTCGGTAGGAAGACTACTTTTGCCTCTCTCCATGCCTTTGGAATGTATTTGAAGGCTATGCAGGCCCTATAGATTGGTAGTAGGTATTTTGTTGCATGGTTCGGTTGCCATTGTAGTAATGCTGGGAAAATGCCATCCAGCCCTGCGGATTTCAAAGGTTTAAAGCTTTTCAGGGCCCATTTTATTTTGTCCGCAGTTACTATCTTGTTCGCGACTTCCCATTCTTGGGTCGTTGGTGCGCTGTAGCTTTCGTCTGGCCACTCAGGATCTTCTGTGATTTGGCATCCAGGAAAGTGTGTTTCCAGGAGTACTGAGCTGGTTTCTACATCTGTATTTGTGTAGAAGCCATCTTCCTTTTTTAGGGAGCCTAGGAGGTTGGGCTCACCTTTAGCTAGGATTTTCTTTATTCTTCCGGCTTAGTTCGTTGAGTTTATGCTACTACAGAAATAGTGCCAGGATTCTGTTCTCCGGAATCTGATCCGCTTCTTGTAGTGTTTTTGTGCCGTTTTGTATTTATCCCAGTCCTCATTGGTTCTGGTATTTTTTGCTCGGTTAAAGAGTGTCCTGAGTCCTCGACGTAGCCTTTCCAGCTCTGGCCCCCACCATGGGCTTTTTCCTGGGTCTTTAGGTTTTACAACAGGACATGCCAGTTCATAACTTTTACCTCTACTGCGGTAAAAGCCTGTCATTGAAGCCTGCCATTGAATTAGACATCGTTATATACACCGTATTAGTATGCTTGCACACACCTTCTATAATCAAATTTTCAAGGGCTTCGAAAATTTTGCGAGGAATGACTGGCTTTTGAAAGGTTATAGCAATTTTTTAGGTTAATATAAGTAATGGTAAAGAAAGAGAACAAGTCAGTCCACTCGATGACTTCGATAAATGCGGGCAAATTTTTCAATTAGTCAAGAAAGAGAATAACACGGGAATCACAGAAATAGGATTTCTAAAATTCAGGATAGTTTCAGGTTTTCCAGTTGATTTCACTTTTTTCTTGATTATGCTGTAACAAATTAACACTTTATGAACTAATTTTAAAATTCTCAAAATTCTGGATAATTCCAGGTTTTACAGTGTGATTTTACTGTTTTTCTTGATTATACTGCAACAAATTTACACTTTTTCTATCAAAGCATTCGTAAAGAATACAACTAATTCTATCAAAGCATTCAAAAAGGCAGTGTTGGGCAAAATTTAGTCAACTAACGAGTGACGATTGAATACGTTAATCGCGATTGACGACTAACGATCGATTAATTCAATCGTCAATCGGCGACTAACGATTGATTAGTTTCAATCGTTAGTCACGATTGACGATTAAACGTTTGCGATTGATTCTCAACAGTGGTCAACTTCGTTGGTTGGTGCGGTCAATGCGGTCGGTGTGGTCGGTGCGGTCCGCAAACGTGACCGCGACCAACCGACCGACGAGAATGAATTGTCGGGTGTTATCTAAAGAGCAAGTTAGTCGCGATTGACGATTGACGATTAACGACTCACTGATTTAGTTGCGATTACTTCAATCGTGATTAACGTTAGTCGTGACTAAATCAATCGTGATTAAATCAATCGTGATCGATTAGTCAATTAGATAGTTTAATTTTGGGGCTAAAATAATACATAAATCTATTTTATTTTTATAAATCAGGATCGCATATTATAAAATTATACAACTGGAATAATATAATCTATACATGAGATACCTAATAAATTTTAAATTAAAGAATATCTACTTACAAAAATATCTACTTTTAAAAAATGCTACTTGAGCATTTCACAGGTCTCTGAGCTCTTTCACAGGTCTTTCGAAGCAAACTTTGTTTCTTATTCTTAGCACAGGTCCTAGCAGTAAATAGAAAAATAAACCTACATGATCTTACGCAAGATGGAGGTTTTTATATACGGGCTACGCTTCGATAGTCCTACGATTTTAGTCGAGAGTGCGTCGGGGGGATGTTTTTGATGTGGAAAAGCTCACGTACGGTCGTAGGCGAACACTACTCACCGAAGACCTCCTCGAAGAGTTCCCGTCCCCTAACGGGGTCGTTGGCGAGCTTGTATTCGATGCGCGCCCAGTACAGCAGGATGGAGCAGGAGGGGTCGGCGCGGTCGCCCCACATGCGGCCCAGCGCGTCCCAGGCCAGCCTGAAGTTGGCGCGCAGGCGCTCCAGCGAGGCCGACTCCCCGAAGCGCGTGTGGCGCTTGACGGCCTCCAGGTAGGCCATCCACAGCTCCGAGGAGTCCTCGGGCGTGGGGAAGCCGGCCGCCAGCGCCAGCTCCAGCGTCAGCTTGATCTGCAAACCGCCTTCTTTGAACGAGCGCAACTACTGCCGCGGGAGGCCTCGGGACTCGCCGCTTACGCGATAGCTAACTTCATGAGAAAATTGCACAAAGCAAAAATCATAAATATATAACGGCGATTGAAACAGACAGTCGCAAAGTCAGGATAGTAATAATAACTCGCCGCTTAGAAACGTCGATTATATGCACGGATATAATAAAGAACTGTGTCAGGTTTTCCAGGAGTATATTGAAGGTCATATTAAATATTGTCAGGGAGAAGCGACAGCCCATAAATAGCCCAACTTAACGTGATAAAAAGCGGGTAACCATTCTTGTGTTTTCAAATAGATTATCGGAGAGTTGTATTAGGAAGTCACACACGTAAGTTGTACCAGCGGAGTGCAAATGAGTCGGATCGACCCGAAGGCGTTCTCCGGTCCGGCCGGCATATGGTAATTTGGCGCTAGCGTTCTCGTATTCTCGATTGCGGTAGCCGAGAGGGAACCGTTCTCTGGGCAGCCTGAGATGCCGCACATGAACCCTTTCTGTACTGACATTCCGGTGCATGAAATCGCTTATTTTATTTGGGCAGAGTCCTTTTTGGTCCAGTGCAAATTGAGGACCTTCAGAAGCAAGAGGACTGTCATTTGTCGCCTCCGAAAAAATGTGTCAACATCAATCAAACTTTGAATTCAGTTTTCTCAAAACCCGAAAAATACTACTTATCACCTTCATCCGTTTGAATTGCGAGTTAAAAAGTGGCAATATTGTTGCGCATTCCCTCCCTCCAAATGTTACCAGTCTAATTCAATCAATGGATTAGGGAGTAATCACAACATTTAAATTATTATTTTTCGAGCACTAGAAGTAGCCTAAATTAGGAATTTGTTATCTTTCAACAACCTAACTACTAATACCCAGTAGGTTTTTGAAATTACAGTACGTATGTTGTTATTTTAGGTTGCTCTAAGATTTTGTTTAACAACGCTGTCTTACATCCTTTTAATGAAAATATGACAAGACATTGCTGCTCGAATGTTTTTAGAAGGACGCAAGAAACAAACAAAAATTACTGAGTATTTTGAATGAGTAGATCATATGCTACAAACTATTAACCCTTGGAGTAAATGGGTATTTTCATGGATGCATCTGTCTCTTTTGCAGGATTTTCGGCGACATCGACTTAAAGTACTATAACTACGAAACTACTAAACCAATCATAAAAAGAACAACTGCACAATGATTGCATTGAAATTTCGAATATAGAATATTGAAATATCATTTTGTAAAACAATTAGATAATTATGAATAAATATGAGAACGTCAAAGAAGTGAAAAAAACGCGCGACCAGATTTGGTCGACTCGTACTCAACGGATAATTGTTTCGCGACCAGATTTGGTTGACTCATACTCAACGGGTTAAGTACAGTATACTGTATATTGATTTACTGTAATCTTAAACATGTAATTTTAACTTTAATAAAGAACATAAGTGTAGCCTACAAAGAGATTTTTAAATTCATTTCACCTTCAAAACCTTTCAAAAAGTCAACTTGACTAAAAGTGTATCATCAAAAGAAATAAAAGGTTGAAAACCACTGGTATGGGTAGTATATGAGATAGAAAATAAATGCAAACCTGACCTAATTAACTACTCAAATCGAAACTCCAATCGAAGCAAATAATAGTAGTATACCTGGATCAGTCCCTCTTCTCTCCTTTCGAACTCTCGCATCCTTGTGATGTAGAAGAGGCAAGACTTGGGCCAGCGCTTGATGAGGCTGTCCAGCACAAAGAACATGTAGTCGCGGCCTCCGCCACGCTGCCGCGCAAACGCCGCATAATCACTCAGCAGCGTCTCACACAGAATGCCTAGACTCTCCTCGGGGGAATTCAGCGATAGAGAACAACACTCGTACGAAGCACGGTCGTACAGCATCTGATGAAGAAATACACTTTTAACCCTTGGTGTGTGGAGTTAACCCCTTAACTTTTGACCCATAATGCCAATACTTGAATAAGCTGGAGCGTCTGCAAAATATCTGCTGAGGTAGACTCTGCTTGACTTTAACTTGCAAAAGTTTGATCACGTTAGCTGCTTTTGTGAGCAACTTCACTGGCTTCCTATTTGCGATTGAAGAAATTTGCATGATTTATGAATATACTTATTTTTATGCCAGTGTTGCTAAATCTTTTTATTTTTTGTAATATTTGCTGTTTTATGAAATAGAAGACTATCGCGGTTGTTTGACATTATAAATAAGATAAAAACGAATTTACCGCATGAAGTTTGTAACACACGATATTTCGGCAATGTTGCAACCGCCGTAGTATGCAGCCTACCCCCGGAACAACGGACTGACAGCTCTTTCAGTCTACCCTAGACAACGGCAGTTGCAACATTACCAAAACGTCGGGTGTTATAATCTTTATGCGGAAAATTCATTTTTATCTCATTTATATTTTGCTGTTTTATTTATATAACCTATTAGAAGAATAAGATTCCTAGCAAAGAATACTAATATATTTTTACTATAAAAATAAGCTTAAATGCTTTTTGAGTTCCTTGGTGAAATAACCCAAACCCAGTAATCCATCATGTACATTTGATTTTTTTCTCGACATTCAGTTAGTCAGTCAGTTTATTTGTGTATTATAGTTTAGTATAGATACCTGCCTAAAAAATAATAAATTATCATCTCCATATGTACCTAGTGCATTAAGCATGTTCTTACCTAGAAAATCTGTAATTATATCTATAGTTAACCCTTCAGGCCTCGGCCCCTCAGCCAATTGAAAAGTTGATGTCCCAAAATTTTTTAGTAAAAATTAGTAAAAAAATTGAATTATAACACTGTCTCACCAAAACATTAATTACTGCCAAACCACTGTATCCATAATTAAAATTAAACATATTAACATAATAAAACATAATAAAATAAAACAAATTAAATTAAAATAAAATTAAAACGGGTCCGTCACTCTGAATCGTGTTGTGGCCGATATCGGCCAATCGAGGCCTGAGGGGTTAAAGGTCATAACTATAAATTAAAAAGGATATTATGTGTAGGTAACACATTATTTGAATCTGAAAAATGCGATTAGGGTTTTCTAAAAAAAATGTTTAATATAAAAATCCATAGTGAATTGGTCTATGTCAAATATGATAGTACAATTTTATGATTAGATAGTTTTTATGCAAAGACTAATAAATAATTATTATCAGTGGTTGGTGTCACTGCAATATATTAGGAATTTGATATCCTGCAAATTGTTTGTTTGTTTATACTTTTTATTGTGAAAATGTCACAATGGGCGGGTTTATTATCATATGACAATCTCTTACAACCAACCCTACTATGACGTGTTATATGTATGTGTGCGTGTAACATGTCTGTAAGTGTGCGTCTTGTTATTGCATTCGATCGACAGAATTGAAAATGCAATTCCGTTAATTTGATCCCAACGGAAAATGGTGACCCAGCCGGGAATTGAACCCGGGACCTTACAATGTAAGATCAGGCGACCTAACCACTATGCCACCGGGCCGTCAAATTGTTATTGTCGCTGGGCACTAACAATTTTTTTATTGCACTAACAAATCATATTATTATATCGTAAATATTGTAACTATTCCAGGCAGAGCTACCAGTATGTGCCTCTAATCTATACTAATATTATAAAGAGGTAAAGTTTGTGAGGTTGTAGGAAGTAATCTCTGGATCTACTGAACTGATTTTGACAATTCTTATACCAATAGAAAGCCACGTTATTTGTGAGTGTCATAGGCTATATATTAATCCGGAAAATGAAGACTTTTTCGTGGTAGTTGGATTTGCAAAGTAAGTCGGAGAAAATACGGTCGAATGAAAACGTTTCTTACGAACGCTGCTTTAACGATGAGTGAGTTCTAGAGAAAAATTGTAGAGCTTGATAATGCCTACAAAAAAGTCAGCGACAGCATATGTTTAACCTTTATATTTAAGTCACAAGAAGTAGTTTTTTATATTAAAAAAATAATTTAAATCGTTAGGTCATGTTTATTGGTCATATTATCAACAATTATGAATTCTTATCAAAATAAGTAAATGTATCATCTCAAGTGTTTAAAACAAAATAACAAAATACTTTTCCCTTTTACTGCCTAATTTTTCCTTTTTACTGCATAAATGGTTAAAGAGATAATACGACATAGGTATGGAACCGTGACCGTATCTCGGGTTGGAACTCCTGAAAGACAATATATTTTGCTACCAAATAATAACATTACATCTAATATAGTATACAGAGAAGTTTTGAACAATTAAAATAAACATAATTTATTCAATCATAATCATTTCATTCACTCATTTGAAACCCGGTAATATAGCCAAATTGGCATGCAAATACAAACATACATATGCAGTAAAAATATAACCCTCCTTTTGGCAGTCAGGAAATAAATCGTAGCACTCAGTACTAACCGAACCACACTCATAATTTCATCACAAATAAAGATGTTTACCGCCTAACGAAGTGGGCATGAGTCAGCTAGTAAAATACAAAATAAATGGCAAGCGGATATATTTTGTGTAGCAATGTTGGCTGCCCTCATCTTTGTTTACCAACCTAATAAAACTAGTCTGTAATGAAATAATTCCCTTCATTTGCCATTTTAGAAAAAGAAATATGACAACTTTCTAGAGAATTAATCGCCCCCATATAATCTCTCTAGAGAACTCTAGAGAAATAATGCAGAACTCTCTGGAGCAATAATGCACTTTCATTTAAAACTCTAGAGAATTGACTGCTTGTCGTTAAATAGTACATATTTCATTGAAATAACAGATGAGCATAGAAATCTTAGAGTGGGATCTTAGACTATAATAAAATTGAGCCTTACAGGTAGCAGACGTTTGAGAATAGTGGCACTCTGATCGCCAAGTAGAATCAACTCGTTGACACGGTTGATATATTCCATATATATTGGGACAGCCTTGGTGGTGGTGCCGAACATAGTCAGTTTTTCTTCAAAAGGCAGAATCTTCTGCAGGATTTCTAGGGCGAGAGCGTAGTCATCCTGTACCTGAGAAAAGAAAACATAGAATATACAAAATGTTTCTGCAGTGACTGTAGTTAACTAGAAATAATTGAGACTAATAGAAAACATTTATTATCAAAATTATTATTGATTAATAGACAAACAGCAATTTTCCGAAATGCCCGTATCTATCTGTTTAACCTGTATACTACTCTGTCTAAAAAGTACCGGGAATTATTAAATAAAACACACAATTTTTGTTTAATCGTCAATGTTTATTTTATCACCTTTAAAGTAGTCAATCTTCAAAACACTATTTGTAGGCGATTTTCGGTATAGCCTTAAATTCCTTCCACGAATTTTCTTTAATGGACTCTATGGACTCAAAACGGGTACCACGAAGAGGCAATTTTACTTTTGGGAACAGAAAGAAGTTCTGACGGGGCCAAATCTGGTGAATACGGTGGTTGATCAATTGTATTCGTCGCGTTTTTGGCCTTAAATTCAGTCACAATTGCTGCTCTATGCGACGGTGCATTATCGTCGTGGAAAATCCACAAATTGTTGATCCACAATTCAGGCCGTTTTTGACGAATTTTCTCATAAAAACGCTTCAAAACGGCCAAATAATATTCCTTATTGACCGTTAGTCCTTCTGGAACGAATTCGTGACGGACTAAACCGCGAATATCAAAGAAAACAATGAGCATCACTTCGATTTTTGAACGACTTTGTCGTGGTTTTTTCGGTTTTGGCTCGTTTTTTGTCCTCCACTCTGATGCCTGTTGACTTGTTTGCATATCAAATTCATAGACCCATGTCTCATCGCCAGTTATAATGCATTCTATGAATGTGGGATCAGAATCGACGCGATCCAGCATGTCTAAAGAAGTTTGTTTGCGGTACTGTTGTTGTAGAAAATTCAACTCCTTTGAAACGAGCCGAGCGGCGATGCGTCTCATGCCCAATTTATCTACCAAAATCGAGCGAATGGACTCATGAGACTTCAGGTTCAGGTCACGTGCTATCTCTCTTAAGCTGGAATGGCGATTACGGAGCACAATTTCCTTGACTTTTTCGATATTTTCGTCTTTTGAAGAGGTCGAAGGTCGCCCGGAACGAGGGTTGTCTTCGACGATCTCTCGGCCCTGCTTTGTACCACTCGTAGATCCGTGTTTTGGATAGAACTGATTAACCATAAGCCTTTTCTAACATTTTTAGGGAATTGGCACACGAAAATCCGTTCGCAGCACAAAATTTAAGGTAAACTCTTTGTTCAATACTTTGGTTCATTTTGAAAATCGTGACGCACTACTAAGGTGTACAATTCAATTGCTGTTCTAATCAAAATGGCTGACAGTTCGCGTGCATTCTAGGCATAGAGTAAATAAAGACAGTTCTACCAACTTAAGATTTTTTTTTTTTAAATCATTAACAGAATCTTTTTAAATTCTAAATTCCCGGAACTTTTTAGACAGAAGGTATATATCTGTTTAACGTGTCATAATTGTTTTTAAACTTGTTTACGCAATCGCTATGCACTTCTTGCGGCAGTCCATTCCAGTCATTCACCATATGGTTCATAAAAAAAGGTCTTTCAGGGATTAAATAATAAGTTAAAAGTAAAAACAAGCTTTTATTAAAATGCTCTGTCCCAAGCCAACCCTCGGTGCAGCAGCCATGTCTTAGTGGAACTTAGAACGGGCTATCATAATTGAATGCTATACAGAATTTCGTGTTTGTGCTGTTGACCGTTGAGGAGTCCTTTCGTTGGAAACCAACCCTGGCTACAGCAGCCCTATTGCGGTGAAACTTAGAATGGGCTGTCATAAGTGAATGCGTATACAAAATTTAGTTTCTGTGCTGTTGGCCGTTAAAAAGCCCACTTGTTGGAAGCCAACCCTAGCCCTGTCGCGGTGAAACTTAAAACGGGCTATCATAATTGAATGCTTATACAAAATTTCGTTTCTGTTCTGTTGACCGTTGAGGAGTCCCCTCATCGGGAGTCAACCCTGGGTGCAACAGCCATGTCATGGTGAAATTTAGAACGGGCTATCATAATAGAATCGCTATACAAGCTATCGTATACAAAATTGTGCATCTGTGCTGTTGACCGTGGAAGAGTATCCTCGTCGGGAGCCTATCCTGAGTGTAGAAGCAGGTCATGCTCACCATAAAAATGCATTGTCATCGGAACTGAACCAATAAGTAAAATTTCAACTTCATAGGATAAGAGGAAGTGGTTCAAATTCAGCTTACAAGATTTGACCTAAACAAACTAACATACTTACTAACAAACATTGCAAGGTAAATAAAAGCTTCTAAAAAACCTGACTTTACAAGTTTCTGTGAATGTCCACGCAGATGAGTGTCGAAGCTAATAGTAAACATTTGAGGTAAGGCCAAACAGAGGTAATTATTGTTTAGCACCTTAAAGATTTAAATTATATCGCTTATCAGTGGTCTTTCTTGTAGCGCTGGCAGATTTAAACTTATAAGCCAGTTCTTGTATTGCATAGTTCACAACCCATATTGATTTCTTGCGGAGCGGCGCTGCGCTCCCTCAAGCAAGAATATATCATTTTGAGAGTACGGTTGCTATATTTGAAATTCACATGTCAACAGTAATTGAACATAGGTCATATAAATCTTAACAGCCAGTCCTGAGACTGGTTTTAATAGGTTTCCGAACAAGAAATGTGGTAGAGTTTAGTCTTTTAACTTTTTCGCACTGTTGCTCCAGACATTCACAAGACTTACGGTGATTCTGTGTTATAAAAAAACTACCTTTGTCGGGATATTCTTCAGGTTGTCTATGTGACTGGTCACTTCCTTTAATGACCCATTATTCAGTGAGTTTATGGGTATAATATTTATTGTATGCTGAATTTTTTTCTAAACTGAATTTGCTGAATTTAAATGCAGTATTTTACGCTGGAGTTTACAAAATATCTCCCTATCTCGAAAGACTTATGTTATAAATAATATAAATAATTGTTTGCTGATATGAATATTAGTGATACATTGTAAATGAATTGTTAACCCGGTGAGTATGAGTCAACCAAATCTGGTCGCGAAACAATTATCCGTTGAGTACGAGTCGACCAAATCTGGTCGCGCGTTTTTTTCACTTCTTTGACGTTCCTCATATTTATTCATAATTATCTAATTGTTTTACAAAATGATATTTCAATATTCTATATTCGAAATTTCAATGCAATCATTGTGCAGTTGTTCTTTTTATGATTGGTGTAGTAGTTTCGTAGTTATAGTACTTTAAGTCGATGTCGCCAAAAATCCTGCAAAAGACAGATGCATCCATGAAAATACCCATTTACTCCAAGGGTTAAATTAAATAAATAAATAAATAAATTGTAGAATTAAATGTTTCATGGAAATCAAATATCCCGAAAGACCACGAGTAGAAATGAAATAAATACCATGATCTTGCAAATGCCGTCACCCGGATTAGCTTCTCTGTCCACCTTCAAGCGGTGGAAGTTGGCGCTCATGGCCAGCCAGAGAGATCTCTGTTACATATCTTTAACCTTTCGGAAGCCAGTCATTCCACGCAAAATTTTCAAAGCCCTCGAAAACTTGTTTGTAGAAGGTGTGTGCAAGATTACTAATATATAACGGTAGCTTATCCAATGTCAGGCTTCAATGACAGCCTTTTACCGCAGTGGAGGGAGAAATAGAGCCGATAATTGAATGAATACGGATATAACACATATAAATCGAAAAACGCCGATCGGCGTGCGTGGCCACCTAAGGGTTATAGATCTTGGTATAATTGTGGTAATAATCAACTCCTTCTAGAAAAAATATCTAAAACTTCAATTTCCGCATCTCAAATTCTATGGCTTTGAAGGGTAAGTGAATGGGTGGTAAGGTGAACGCTCACATGCATCAAGACAGCTGTCCTAAACCTACCACAGGTAAAGACCTAATATTTTACACAAGACCAGTATCCGACCAGCTGTTGACATCTCTACTGACTAGCCTTAGCTACCAGCCTACACCAGTAGCCAAGGCTAGTTAGGCAGCTCGGGTGCCACCAACTTCATGCGGTTAAATGCGTTTCAATTATTTTATAATTATTCATTTTACAAGCACTGTGAAGGCTGTGGCTGGCTAAAAGCAGTAGACAGATGAACAAAACCAAATTAAAAACTTGGGTTGTTGACTACAGCGGGCGAGCCCGTCACCTCAGGAAGTTTTAACGATTAGTCGTTCTATCTCCCCGGAAGTGAACGTAGAAGACTTGGGGACGAAATACGGGACGAAATACGAAATTGGTCTCTTACGGGTTGTGGCGTAGCTAGATGGTGGACTGTTTTGTCCCAAGTCTTCTACGCTCACTGCAGGGAGATAGAACGACTAATCGTTAAAACTTCCTGTGGTGACGGGCTCGCCAGCTGTAGTCGACAACCCAAGTTGTTAATCAGAGTTACGCCGGCTTACGCCTAATTGGCTTACGCCGCACGGTGCGCAGACCGTCCAGGGGCGCCAGAAGTTTGATTCCTAGGGGAAACTGACCATAAGGCCAGAGTCCTACCTAGGCTCGCACTTCACGGGTGGAGGCCGTCGGATAGGTGTTGACCCGTGAGTATGACCGACCCTGAACAGAATGGGTCTTCGTGGCCAACTCAGCAAGGGCCCATTAACTCCCATAACCAAATTAAAACTAAAAATAATTGGTGTGCAATCACCTCTTTCAAATCTGCTTCAGTGAGACAATTATGTTCAGCAACAAACTCCTCACATTTGGCCAGGACACCATCATTCTCCAGCAGAGGTTTCGATAGCCACCCAGCATACACGTCGAACACTCTGTTGACTTGGTCTTCATACTCTGGTGATTCGGGACTGAAAAAAAGTAAATATTTTAAAATTAAACTGCTATTCACGGATCTCACATAGAAATATGTAAAAAAAGGGAAAATATCTCATTTACAACACTGGGAATAAAAATGCTGTGAAAGACTTTGCCTATGATATGACTGGGCTCCATGATATGCAACGACGGAAACTGCGAAAAGGAGGTCTCCCGCAGAAGCCAGATGGCAAGATCGGCCATGAGCAAGCTAGAAAGGCTGTGGATGAATTGGGGTATAAGAAAGCGGACTAAGGTCAGGCCAGTTCGAGCTCTGGTTTTCTCGATCTTTCTCTATGCATCGGAGACATGAACCCTGAAGGCTTGGATACGCACCAAAATCGATGCGCTGGAAATGTGGTGTTGGCGTAAAATGCTAGGAATCCCATGGACAGCACGCCGCACCAAAAAATCTGTCCTGGAAGAACTCGGCATCCGAGTGAGGCTCTACACCGTATGCATGAGAAGGGTCCTGCAGTTCTTCGGTCATGTTAGTCATAGTCATAGGTTTTTTATTTAAAATAGTACGAAATCGTAACTTTTTGACGTCAATAATAAATACAAACATACATAAATGATATAAAAATTAAATTATTGTGACATTATAACAAATCATCGTTACATATAACGTGATATTAATCATCGATCGAGGTAACCATTTTATTTCCAAGGGTCTTTGTCGTCTAGATAATCATTAATTTTATAGTAGCCCTTTGAGTACAGCTTCTTCTTAATAAATGACTTAAATTGTATCACAGATAAATTTTGCATGTTTTCTGGGACTTTATTGTAGAAGCGTATACATTGCCCTTTGAATGATTTTGTGGTTTTGGAGAGTCGACTTTTATGGTCAGCAAGTTTATTTTTATTTCTAGTATTGACACCATGCCTATCAGAGTTTTTTTAAAAACAGTTCTTTATTTTTATGCACATACATTAAGTTTTCATAGATGTAATGAGATGCAAGTGTCAAAATATTGATTTCTTTAAATTTTCCGCGTAACGACTGTCTAGCACCTAATTTATAAATTATAACATACGATTAGTAATCCAATCACGTTATACCAACACAAGAAACAAGAGCGCCATCGAGTTTATTTAAAACGCGAAAAAGAAAAAAATACTATAGGTTAGGTTATGATCGAAAAATAAAAAAACAACCACAGGGTCGGGGAAAGGATTTAGTTTGTCACTAAATTTGGCAAAACAGAGAATAAACCTTCGCAATTTTAAAATAAAACTACAAATTTAAAGTTATAAAAACAAGATCCTTTAATTTGCGTAGGTAGTTTCCTCCTTCTATCTCCTCATCAGACATGTGGTACAGACTTCAGACATGTTGTATTTCAGGTTCAATTTACGACATCCAGGCGAGAAAAACTCCTGGCACGGTTGGCCGATTCGTGGAGTCGAATTTACATTTGTAATATAAAAGGCGGCACAGGCAAACACACACTGTGACGAAAAGAAAAACCCCCATTACTACAAAACTCGTTGGTCTAATTGAATCCCGAAAAGAATTAAACGCTTACCGAAAAAGAGGACCTTGCTCACATTACTTTAAAAACGAGGCACTTATGGTGCACACACCTCGCGCCATCTTGGAAAATATGACCCCCTCAATTCCTGTGGCTAGGATGGACAGACTGGACTGCCTGCAGTTATACCAACTTTAGGAGATTAAAAAAAAACTCATAGCAACTCATGTTCACAATAAAATAGTAATATTTTTTGTAATATTTATTACATTTTTTAAAATTCTTTTGAACTTGATTTTTTAAGTAAATCTCTTGTTTTTTTTTTGTCATGGCGAGAACACCAGAAGGGTCATTTTTTATTGGGCCGTGCAATACGGCTATTTCTATTATGACAGGTCAAATGTCAAAGCTTTTAGCGATTTTTTATTGTTTTGGAGATACGTTTTGAGATTTTGAACCAAGATTCCGAAACAACTCAAAAACTGAGTAAGACCAATATAAAAAAAACACGAGAAATACAAGCGAAACATGTTGCAATGTGTGCAACATGTTTTTGAAACATAATATGCCACGCAAATTTGGATTTTTGTTACAAAATAGCACGGAGAAACCCAGAGAATCTGGAGAAAATGGTTTCCGGGGGTCGAGTGGAGGGAAGAAGAAGCAGAGGCAGATTACCGGCCAGATGGAACGACCTCATCAAAGAAGTTACAAAAGGGTCAATACAATCTGCAACCCGCCATGCAGAAGACAGGTCGAAGTGGAGGAACCTCTTAGGCAAACTGTCGTCTAGTGGCCACGATCCTCAGTAATGAGGGAACGACGGAGAAAAAGAATAAAAATGATTTATTTCAATATCATTATTATTATTATTATTATTACAGACAGTCTGATTTTACACTGAGTTTATTTATAATATTTATTTAATTGTACATATAGTCTATTTTTGAATACGTAGACACTACACGCTTCGACCACTTCAGCTGGTAAACTGTTCCACTGGTCCAGATTGGTGTGGAATCATGTTTTCTCCAGTTTAAAGTTGTGTCCTCAAAAATTGAAGACAACTCGGGGCAATTAGAGCATACGCTGAGGATCTTATACGTCTCAATGAGATCACCCCTGTTCCGACGATCCTCGAGTGTGGGCGGTTGCGTTATGAGGAGTCTTTATGAGTACTACAGTTTTTAAAAGCTGTTGGCATCTTTGTCGCTCTGTGCTGGACTTTCTTGAGGAGATCCTCATATTTCACAAACCAACAATTCCAGATCTGGAATCCAAACTCTAACATTGGTCTGATGTAGGTTTTTTATAATATAAGGATACAACAGTCTTGAAACGCGTCGATATATATCCGTAGGTTTTTTATAATATAAGGATACAACAGTCTTGAAACGCGTCGATATATTTCCGTAATTATATGTGCATATAAATTAATTCAAGGAACTATTTATTTGCCAGAGATTCTATGTAAGTTTGAATTGTACGTACGGTACGGTACATTACACAGCGAGGAGATCGCATCTATTGTTTAATGTGCCGTACCATCGTACAAATATTTTTGTAGACAGGCCAGTGGAAGGATTATAGCTCTTCTTAATTCCTTACCCGCAGAAATAGACATCTTTTGTATATCCCTTTGGCAGCTAAAGAGGCAACTCCCTGCTATCTCATGTTTATCATAATCTGTCTTTTATTTAGTTTTATTTTTTTTTTTCTTGTTCAATGTTAGCATTAATTTAGTTATGTAATTCATTTATTTTTATACTTACACTCTAGCTTTAATATTCAAGGGCGAATTGGATTCGTCTGTAATGATCTTGAATAATATTTGAAACTGATAAATAATAATAAATAAATAATAATAATGACAAAAATAACGCTAGTGTGGTATAGTGAAATGATTTGCAGATGAGGTACATAATTGAGTTGGCCTTTTTCCCGATTTGTGTAAAAGTGCTCCCTCACCGGGAGGATTCGCCTGTAATGTTTTAGATTCGATTTTGAGCACTACGTTACAATAGTGCCTCCCTGACTGACGAGCATCCGCCTGTAATGTAACATAGACTACATTACAGGCGTACAAGTATTACAAGTATAGATGTTACTAGATGTATCAAAATATTACAGATTGCTCACTGTAATGCTCGGATCCCCTCCCTCACTGATGTAATGCTCGAACCTGTAATGTTACATTACAGGCGAATGCTCCCGGTGAGGGAGCACCTTTATATGCTCACCTACTTCAGATCGTTCACTATTGTGGACCATTCAATAATTTGATCTAGGTCCTTGCTGAAATTTGCTATTGTAGGATTTGCAGACAGTTTAGTGTCATCCGCAAAGAAACTCACACTTAATGTTATGCTTTCTTTCAGATCCGTAATGAATAAGTTGAACATCGTAGGGCCAAACACTGATCCTTTCACAGCGCCACTAACTAACGAGAAAGTGTCTCCAATTCGCACTATAACTTTAATAGATTGATTTTACTGGGTCAGTCAATACTGATAACAAATGCAGCCACAATTGCCACACAAAATAGACAGTGTTGTCCTTCATTTTATTTTTATACAGTTAATTGAAGTTTTGACATTTGCTTGATGTATCGGTCGCCGCAGTCAATTTGCAAGACCACAGAAAGAGGACTTCAAAATTCCCTGATAAATCCAGGTTTTTAACCCCTTGAGCAGCAAACGGGATAATCGTCCCACAATTGAAATTACCGTAGAGCGGCAAAGGGGACATCTGTCCCAGCCGAGATCGGCGCCGATGTTTACCAATTATTTACCCTTGATACCTCACATAAATCATACGGCCTGTGGTATGTGCGAAAAGAGGAGAAGATTCTCTGTCGTTAACTAGTTGGTTCATTATTTTTCATACAGTCGCCATTTTTTAGTCTATGATTGAACCAAACCAAACCAAAAACTTCAATATTCATGTTGATTTTCAACACCGAATATTTTTTTATTTTTGTATGGGTATAAGTAAAACGAAGTCATAGGTTGAATGAAGCATATTATAATTATTATAAAAGTATTCACAATTTCTTGCATAGGGTGATTTATTTCCAGAAAAAAACATAGAAATGTTGGACAAGGCAGTTTTTTTTCTGTACCACAACTTTGACAGATAATTCTGAATAATGCTTATTGCTTTACAAACCGACGTTACACGTATCTAATAGCAAATTTCAACAGGAACATAAAACAGGTCTTCTTTATACGATCCGTATAGTAGTTTCGGAGTAATCGTCGTTTTCCTGAAACGCTATATTTTTGTTGTGATGTAATCTTCTTCTTCGCGTTCTCTAAGAGAAACTACAATTCAAACGTCAGCGCTCGAGGGGTTAAAGACGATTTCACCTCTTATCTGATCATGCTGCAACAAATTCACAATTTCGATGGAATTCCATATTTTGATGGAATTAGTGTAGAAATTGTTCTTAAGAATTATTATTTCCAGTAACTCTATACTTTTTTTTGCAATTTACCTAAATAGATATATGAGAATATTCTACACAAAAACTGAAAAATCAAGGGCAACTTTTTGATTCAGGCTTTCGTTACTGAAAAAAAAATGTTTTAAGAGGTATCCAAAAGTTGAATTAAATTGAAGGTCATTTCTTTTTCTATTC
This sequence comes from Micropterix aruncella, assembly GCA_944548615.1. Taxonomy (NCBI): domain Eukaryota; kingdom Metazoa; phylum Arthropoda; class Insecta; order Lepidoptera; family Micropterigidae; genus Micropterix; species Micropterix aruncella. The sequence goes on from OX155969.1 coordinate 1,221,155, forward strand.
TTATTTAGTTTTATGTACCAAATTACTTTTTCAAATTAATTAAATCTTGACACACCCTGTAGCATGAGGCTTAGATGTGATTTATGCCATAGCGTATCTATATGTTATAGCATACTATGTTCCCATTATAGCGTATCTATGTGGTGAGTTTAAGTTGGTAATTAATCAGAGATCTGCTCCTCTGAAGGTTTTGTAATCTTCATATTTACTCACGTAATTTCATCCAGCTTCTTCTTTTCGTAGGAAAGCGCCTTCTCCCAAAAAACATGACCGTGCAGAGGATCCGACCCGGCGGTATCTAAAGCCCTAGAGATAATTCTCCGGGGCTCGTAATCTCCCACTTTAGATGGATCCTGGTCTTCCAAATCAATAGCAAAACGAACCCAGTTCAGGTACACTTGGTGATCTGAAAATATCGTTATTATTTTAAACTAATAGGCAGGCAGTTTATATATAATAATTTCGCTCATTTGTGTGACGAATATGGGTTGAAGTTAAACACGACCAAGAATACAGAATAGGTATTAATTTCCATTACAACAACACAATTGTTTGTTTGTTTGAAAAGCTTTATTGCACACACAATAGAGTACAATGCGGTGGGCCTATTGCCAAGTGGCAATATCTTCCGGCCATACCGCCAGGGTTATCGTGACCAAAGGTTTATGTGGGCAAATTGATTTACAAAAGGAGTCATAAATGAATACACTTACGTAACAGTCATCAATTAGTAACATATGTCAACTAGATATCTAAGGGAGGAATGGAATATAAGGACAAGCAAAGCAGACGGGAGGGGAGGAGGTACTCATTAGTTGAGTAAATGTCTCTTTAGAGATTTTTTATTGTGTAAGTATGACCAAGTATATTGAATTATTCTTAAATTAGTTAGTCAATTCAAGTAAATAAAATACAAACGGAGCTGCCATGGAATTCACCGACCAAAAATCGGGCCCATCATATATCATTATTACACTTCTGGGAGGTGAAGGGTGGATTCCGGACTAACGACCGGCGGTGGTAGGTTTAGGACAGCTGTCTTGCCACATGTGAGCGTTCACCTTACCACCCATTCACTCCCCCTTCGAAGCCATAGAATTTGAGATGCAGAGATCGCGGTTTTAGATAATTTTTCTAGAAAGGAGTTGATTATTTTCCTGGAGAGACCAAGATCTTTAAAAAGGTGAAACAAAGATTTAGCTGGCAGGCCACGAGCGCCTACTTCCACCGCGTGAAGGTGAACAGTGAAGCCGTTCCGGGTGACGGCATTTGCGAGGTCATGGTATTTATTTAATTTGTACTCGTGGTCTTTTGGTATATTTGATTCCCATGGAACAGTTAATTCTACGATAAGGACCATCTTCCGAGATAGAGAGTAGAGAGTAAAGAGTTATATCTGGACGCAGGGATGTGCATCCGAGACTTTCAGGGAATTTATACTGCTTAGAGACCGAATCGACCTCCAGAATCCAATCTGAAGCTTTCTCGATTATTGAGAAAGGTTTTGCAGTGAGATGTTTTTACCTTTAGAGCCAACCCGCACAAACTGTATTGGGGGGTTTGGAGGATACTGTCAAACCAGAGTCAATTACTCTGATATACAGTAAATTACTCCGAAATTATTACAATTAACACAAAAAAAATACAATATAACAATTGACTACAAAAAAATAATACATTAAATTACATTGGTAAGTACTGTGTTGTTTCAAAAGTATTTTAAAATATTTTTATGCATATTTTAACCCCTAGAGCCCCAATTGGCCGATATCGGTCACAATACGATTCAGCGTGACGTTTTAATTTTATTTTAATTTAATTTGTTTTATTTTATTATGTTTTATTATGTTAATATTTTTTATTTTAAATATGGGTACAGTGGTTTGGCAGCAATTAATGTTTTGGTGAGACAGTGTCATAATTCTTTTTTTTTACTAATTTTTACTAAAATTTTTTGGGACATCAACTTGTCAATCGGCTGAGGGGCCGAGGCCTGAAGGGTTAAAAAGTATTCTAAAATGTTTTTATGTTATACATGTTGATTTTAAGTAGAACCAGATATTACCAAGTACTAATTACATGATAACAGTAAAGTACCCATTAGCGTGCCTACAATTACAACTAACGGGAATCGGCTAGAGAAGATTGATAACATGAAGACTGATAACTGATGAATGGGTGGTAAGGTGTATGCTCTCATGTGGCAAGACAGCTGTCCTAAACCTACCACAGCCGGTCGTTAGTTCCGAGTCCAACGCTCACCCCCAGAATGGTAATAATAGTATTAAAATGAGCCGGACTACTGTCTGCAAATTCCATGGGAGCTCCGTTTGTATTTATTTTGAACCACCTGTTTATCAAGATGACAACAAAGAAAGAGTTTTGACAGCCGGAGAAACGGTGAACGGCGTGAAAGAGCACATCGGATAGACGACTTTGCAAGTCAGATCCTACACAAAGCAATAAAAAAATAAAAAACCCAACCCCACCAACGACATGGCGAAAATATGAGACCTTGCATGCCTTGCTTGCAGCAAGAAATACAAACAACTGGCATGGCTAAGTAAGCACATTGCTGTGACAAAGATACCGCTTGTCATTGTCTTGAGGATTTTACGCAGTTAAATATTTCAAAAAATTGTTTATCTATCCGGCTTATATTTTTGAAGATACATGCATATTTCTAAGGACATTCGGAGTGTTACAAAGTAGGCGGCGTAAAAATCAGAGTAGCAGCTGTTTTTATGCCGCGGAATACCTGAGTAGACCCTTTTTATTCTATTTGCATAGGTCTATTTATAGATCTATTTTATACCAGAGAGCTACATGTAGTCGTTTTTTATACCAAACAAGTGAATTTCGTTAGTTGAGACATCTCTGCTACAAACATCTCTGAAACAAGTCGTGCGTTCAGTTTATACTCTATGGTCGTAGTTTTGCGTTTCGAAATGCCTCTCAAGTGTAGTAGAAAACGGAAAGCATCTGATAAAATTGTTTTTAATCCAAAACTATGCCGAGAAGGAGGATGCAGAGTGCGTCACGATCTTGACTTATGAGCGCATGGGAGCACGCACGAGGGAAGATTGTTTCGCAGACAACAACAACTCGGAATATTAGAAGCTGCTAATGATGCAGAGGGTTCATCAATGGCCCCGGCATAGATGACTCCATGCAAATTGAAGAAAAAACATAACAATATGTAAACGTCTTTTGAAACTTTGAGTGCGTTTTTCTCAAAACGGTATTTTCAAAGTCGGTGAGCATGATTTCTCAAAAAAAAGCTAAACCAACCGGTCTGAAATTTTAACACAACCTTCTCAGATATATTCTTCAGGGATTGATCGAAGGAATAATATTTCATTTTTTTTAAATAAAACTTAACGAAAACAAATTGGTCAAAAATTGGATTTTTTTCTTTTTGGAGCTGTCATTTTGTCAAAAATCAAAATTTCGTCTATTCCTTCGATCAATAACTAGATTTATCTTTCCAGTAATAGAACCTTCTGTATTTTATTTTTTTTATATAATCCATTTTTATATATCTTGCTCACCGCCAGACACCTTTTTTTGAAGGACTTCCAAGAGACCGTTTATAGGAGCAGTGTAAATCAATATTTTTAAAAATTAAAAATGTCAAAATAAAGTTTAAAGTCACCACTGCATTTATTATAACACCACCACCAACTTTTTGTATTTGTCAAAAAAAAATCTTTTCCGAAAAAAAACCTCTTTTTTTGGTCTTGCAACTGTGTATAGCCCCTTAAATCGTTGCAAGGAGTCATGGACGAAATAGATCCTCTCACTTTACCATACTCCATAGACTCAACATTTAGAGTGGAACCTCTCACAACTAGCATAATTCGTTCCAGACTCTTACTCGTTAAGCGAAACAATTTTTCTCATATTCGTTATGAAAGGGCAAATTAATCATTATGAGGAATTACTGCGAATTACTTGTTATGAGAGGTTATACTGTACTTAATACATAATAATTACGTACTTTAACTTTCAGATAGGTTTGATGGTATTCTATCGTTTTGATAGCCGTATCTGTAGGTTTGATAGTTGTACTATTGTGTGATATAATCAGCCTATATAAAAATGTGATAGATGGCACTAATAATTGAGTGTTGTTACTGTTATCACTGATTATTATTGGGTTTAAATTATTAGTCCTTTATAAAAAAAAACATTCATTATCAACGTTATTATAGATGGCCAAATGAATTGCTATTAGTTTCGCCATTAATGCTAACAGCGCCACCTACATGTCGCTGGCGGAGAAGGGTGAAGAAGAAGTCAAAACATACTATGGAGTTGAGAAATCTAACACTATATAATATAATATATGTAATATACATATGTACCATATACAATCAATCTCATATTTGTACAAAAGGTGGGACATCTTTCATACAAATTGACCATTATCTTTTATACTTACTGGAGACTTCGCGAATCGCTTTCTCGAATCCATCATGAGCCTTTTTAATTTTTTCTTCGCTGAAGCCCGATTCGGCAATAGTACGCATGACGTGAAGGCGGTGGATCCACTGATCTGGTACGAGGGCGCACCAGCTGTTCAGGCGATCGTACGCTTGGTCCAGACGGTGCGGATCGCTAAGTTGACTGTAAGTAAAAGACACTCGGTAAAATCCGATACAAGGAAACGTCTATTGACTACATTTTGAAGCCACTAGAGGTGCGTTGCCTTCGGCTCTCTTTGGTCCAGAATTTGCAGCATATCCAGAAAATGACAGATAGCACCGGTTTGCACCGGATTTGTCTTTGCACTGCAGAATACAAAGAAGACGGCTATCCATCGCTAACCGACAGGTGCACAAGTGTTTGTGCTCCCAAGCTGAGGGTTAATCCACCCTTCCCCAGATTGTCTCAGTACGTTAAGTCACAGTTTATCCCATATAAGTCGAATCGCCTGGTCAGTGGTCAGCCAAAAGTGCCAGTGTGGTGGCAACCACACTAACTTTTCACTGATTTCACTCTTTACTTTTCCTCAAAGCGAAAGCCGCCCTTACATCGGACGTCCTGTGGTGACGGGCTCGCCCGTTGTAGTTGACACCGCAAGATCGGACGATGTGTCAACCATCAGCCAGCAATTAAAAAAAAACTACTGCAACATATTGTTGCAGTAGTACGGCTAAATCAATTCTTGACCCGGTAATAAAAGCCCAAAAAGCCCTCATTAGGGTTATTAATAAAACACCGCTCCGTTTCCCATCCGACCAATTATTCACAGACTTTAACGTAATGGACATCCGACAGTTGTACCTAAAAGCGGTTTTAATGTACTTCCAGAGGAATGACAGGACTGCGATATCTAAACTTCGGGACCATGGACATGAGACTAGACATCGTTACAGACAACCTGAGGTAAAAATGAACACGACATATGGACAACGACATTATACTTTTCTAGCTCCGAGACTATACAATAAATTGAGAATGGACGTACCGACGACCGACTTACCATACCCTACTTTTCGAAGAGTGGTGATAAATTGGCTGCTAAATAAATCTAGGAAAGACTGCGAGGCGTTATTAAAATCTCTTGAATGAACATATTTCTATTTATAAATATATTGTGCAAATTTACGGCTATATTGTATTGTATTGTAGTAGGTACCTAAATTCTTAATTAACTTCTATATTATATAATAAAATGGCATTGCAAATTGTCATTTTCTTTGATAAATAGTTATCAAGGCACTTTTGCATATGTAAATATATACTCGTATTATCATAATAATATTTTTTATATTTTTTATTTTTTAATTATCATATTATATGTATGTACTTCTTTATAATAATTTTTATTTATATATACTTTTAATATAAATTCATGTAAAGTTTATGCGATAATCGTATCTATGTATGTATTATATTAGATGTAAGAATATTTATTTATGAATATTTGAACAAAAATACCTTCTGTTTAATTTGGTATCTTCAAAATTTTTAAATTTTAGAATAAAGTAACTACCCCCATCCTTGTAATTATTAATTGTAAATACCATTGCAATATAAAGTTTAAAAAATATATTAAAATAAAATGAAAACCTAAGAGCCGGTATATCATGCTCTTTCGGCAGGCAATATACGATTTCTGTTGGTACCACCTCGATACAGGTTATTCCTAGTGAGGTGGTAAACCACAAACTATTATTTCTGAATCTCTTTCCGAGTTAGGTAAATTAAAAAAACTGTTTAATTAATTATGAAATATTAGGCTAAGAGAATGTTTTTGTAATCAAATGTACTTTTTATGGACTTAAATAAATAAATAAATATTTTTGTTATTGTTATTAATATTAATTTTATTTATTTATTTATTGTTTTCGTATTTTTTAATATTTTTCTAAGTTTAATAAGCTTTCTGTTTAAGTAGGTTATGAATATTTTACTGCAACTCATTCTTTTTCAAATAAAAAAAACCTGTGCTATCCCTCTTGACACAACTAACGTGGATTTCTATTGGTAAAAGAATTTTCAAAATCGGTTTAGTAGATCCAGAGATTACTCCCTACAACCTTACAAACTTTACCTCTTTATAATATTAGTATAGAAGTATAGATAATAAAAAAAAAACGACTTTTTGTGACTTAAATATAAAAGTTAGACATATGCTGTAGCTGACTTTTTTGTAGGCATTATCAAGCTCTAGAACTTTTCTCTAGTCATATATCTCTCATCGTTAAGGTAGCGTTCGTAAGAAACGTTTTCATCCGACCGATTTTTTCTCCGACTTACTTTGCAAATCCGACTACCACGAAAAAGTCTTTTAATTTTTCGGATTAATATATACCCTATGACACTCACAACTAACGTGATTTTCTATTGGTAAAAGAATTTTCAAAATCGGTTCAGTAGATCCAGAGATTACTCCCTACAACCTCACAAACTTTACCTCTTTATAATATTAGTATAAATAATATAATATAATACATTTCTAAACTCGCCCTTGCATATACCAATCAAAAAGAATACGAAATGAGAACAACGTTACCTCAAAAGATTAATCACTTCGACATGATCTTCGTAGACATATGGATTAGCTGCTATCTTCTCTTCAATTACAGCAACCGCCTGCTCCTTTTCAATCGTCTCATCAATGGAATCGTCATCCTGAAAAAAAAATCAATCTCTCATCACATTTATCATGCTCCAGCGAGGTGCATGAAGCGGAAGCCAAAAGCCCACCATCCGAGTAGTTTTAACAAATGAGAGGTCATTTTATCTACCAGTGCTTAGGAATTGGCAAAACAGACAAACGGCTTCTGCCTACGTAAGCGCGCACCGATCAGATTAATATGAAAAAGTTACTTTATTTTCCAGAAAACTTACTTACTTAATATTGAAACATATTTTGCAAACCTAAGGTCTCTTGTCCACTGCACGGTTTTTTCACCTTAATGCGCGTTAGGTACATAATATTATAAACAACTTCAGTGACGCAATAATTGACCGCTGCAAAACGTCAGGCGACATGGACATTTTCATTTTCTTACTCCAACGAGGTGGATGGAGACAGAAGCCAATCCATCCACCACCCGAGCAGTTATAACGACTAGTCGTCTTTTCTGCCCGAGCTTAATAGTATATCCAAAGATCAGAGGCTTCTATCCCCATCCAATCCCCCAAGGAGTCATTTATTTATTCGTTTCATAATCAATTTTTTCTTTTTTTTTACATTTTACATTTACGACATGGACAAGCTTTTATACATTGTTTGATTGTTTCTACTCTTTATTGTGAAATCACAATGGGCGGGTTTATCGTTATATGACAATCTCTTACAACCAACCCTACTATGACGTATGTATATGTACGTGTGCGTGTAACATGTGTGTAAGTGTGTGTCTTGTTATTGCATTCAATCGACAGAATTGAAAATGCAATTCCGTTCATTTTATCACAACGGAAAATGGTGACCCAGCCGGGAATCGAACCCGGGACGTTACAATGTAAGATCAGGCGACCTAACCACTATACCACCGGGCCGCGCCATACAACATATGCATTGCCATACAACAATGTTTTAAATTTCGCCGTAAATTAACACGGCTCGCCGAGGGGGAAATACGATGCATACGGCGGCGGCGTGCCATATTCTGACGACCGCGCCTAGACACTAGAATTAACTGTGGATTTTCACAGCAAAATAAATGTGTGTGGACAAGAGGCCTTAAACTAGATATATTGTTACAGCGCAAAATACAAAATATACAAAAAAGAAAATATCGGGTGCCACAAATTTCACGCGGTAAATTCGTTTTCTATCCTATTTCCAAAGAAAATATAGTTTTTTCGTAATATGGTAAATTTATATCAAAAGATATAGTTAGTTAGTTAGTTAGTCTGGGCTTTTTCCCGCACTTGGCCTCTTGATTGGGCCGTTGTGCGTGGCTCATGTTTCTATTTATGTTACTCCAGCCAACCCAGGCTGTCCCAGAAGGTTAGCAGCCTGTTTGGGTTGCTACAGGCCTCCGGGACAGATATATCCATATATCAAAAGATATATCCAGCCAACCGAGCAGCGGCAAACAAAAATTGGATTTTATATGGTATTGGAACCTTTTTCATTTATTAAAAAAAAAAACACTGCTAGATTCAATCATTTTAATATTAAACCTGTTAGGAAATAGCGTCGGACATGCAATATTTCCTAACATTTACATACCAAAAATATATTTTTTTAGTTAGTTTTTACGATAGTTTTTAAGAAAACTAATTCAACCTACCGTCATATATGTGTTTATCAATTGTTTAAAAATAAAAATAACCTAACCTACCAAAATGTAGGTGTTTGACGTTTCTTTAAATCCCTATATCTCGCTTAATAGGTTGAGGCCGAATAAAGATTGTTGCAGCTTCGGAATCAGCGTGGTGAGTATAGTCGGGTGACATTGCAGAACCAGCAGATCACTCTGGTACAAATGAAGTAAGGATATACACAGATGGCTCCAAAACCACTCAAGGTACTGGAGCCGGCGTCTTCTCAAATGATCTAAACATCAAAATATCAACTACCCTAGGCAACCTAAATACGATCTTCCAAGCAGAATGCATTGGCATCACCAGAGCAGCACAAGCAGTTGCAGCCAAAGATGTCGGAGACCTAAGCTTGAAATTTGTCTCCGACAGTGCCTCCGTGCTACAAGCGCTAGCAAAAAATACTATAACCTCTGTCCTTGTACTGGAATGCCACAATGCGCTCCAATCCATTGCAGGGTCAAATAGAGTGACCCTGCAATGGATTAAAGGGCACAGCGACTCACTGGGAAACGACGCGGCAGACGAACTGGCCAAAAGGGGATCAAAGGAAATATTACATGGACCGGAACCCTTGATGCCCATTCCCCAGGCCCAAATAAAAACATGGCTACGCAGGAACACCGAAGAAACCCACCTTACAGAATGGAAAAAGAACGCAGGATGCAGGCAAACAAAGAACGCGGTTCCGGAAGCATCCAAAAAACTTGCCCGCAACCTCACCAGATTAAAAAGGGACAAAATCCGTAAAGTCATAGGTACTATGACAGGCCACTGTCCCCTAAACAAACACCTGTTTACCATAGGTGTGACAGACAGCCCTCTATGCAGAGGATGCATGGAGGAAGAAGAAACGCCACAGCATGTGCTCATGGAATGCAGGAGCGTGGCAGAGCAACGGGCAAGAATACTACAATCTCCAGCATCTGTCCCGGAGGCCTGTAGCAACCCAAACAGGCTGCTAACCTTCTGGGACAGCCTGGGTTGGCTGGAGTAACATAAATAGAAACATGAGCCACGCACAACGGCCCAATCAAGAGGTCAAGTGCGGGAAAAAGCCCAGACAAACTAACTAACTAACTATAGTCGGGTGACGTTAAAACATCAACAATGTAGAATAGGTTCCTATTAAACATTAATATTAATCGAAAGATATATCCGATCAATCGAGCGGCGGCAAATGAAATTCTTACACCCACAGGAGAAATCCTTTGGTCGGTTTGAAATGCTTTCACCCATAAAATTCTGTATGGGAAGCACGCTGATGGGAGCTATATTATCTTCAGGGAGCTACCTAATGGGCCCAGTCAGTCGGGCCATTATGACATATGTGTCGGGGTCGGCCCAACTCACAGGTCAGCATATGTCAACATACATCACTGAAATTTTCGGCATCCAGCGCCTCTTCGTCCTCGATTATAACCTCCACCGCGTCATTCTCTTCTGCCTCCGGTGAATCTCCGTCATCCACGCGCGCCATTATAGCGAATTAATCGCCAAATTCGCTAATATCCGCGGTAAATAAACACACGCCCGGCACAAGCAAGTTTACTCCAGTGAAAAATAGACAACAAACCAAACAGACCAAACTGTCCGAGCTGTCAGTTTATGCATGCGTTCAGTTTGAGAGATGCGAGGTCGGTTACTTAATAAGTCTGTGGTTACTAGTCACTAATAAGTCTGTGGGTCGATTGCTGGTCAGACTTATTAGGGACTAGCACGGGACTAAGATTGCTGCATGTTGTTCATTGATAGGTCGATAGGAATGTCTGTGGAGTGTGGGTGAACCTTAACATAATTATTAACAGTGTTTACAGATTATGAAAATGTCAAATTTTCGGGAATTTTATGATTCTGGCATGAACAGTAAATATTAAAGAACAATAGGTAAAAGTCGCGGAAAATTGGCATATCGTCGATCTACACTTGAGAGCAAAAAAATCGCACACATGTGCATTTTCGAAATAGAACTAAATATCTCAAAAAATACAGTTTTGCCATTTTTAGAAATAGACTTTGGATGCAAATCCAAAGTCTATTTCTATGCCTATCCAGTGGTACATTTTTTGTACATGAATCGCGCCAACTAAATGCTTTTTGGGGTCATCATCTAAAGTGCAAGTTTTTTGTAAATTTGGCAACTTCAGAATTGGTGATAAAATTTTAATCAAAACATAAAAAATCGGCAATACATAATAAGAAGTGTTGTCTCCCCCATTTAGAAGTGTTGTCTCCCGATAACAGCTTTCGTTTATTTTCATTAATTTAACAGGAGTTTTAACAAAATCTTGTGGTATCGCCTCCCATTCCTCTACGATTACCTGTTGCAGATCCTGGAGAGTCGTTGAGCAGCATCTCGGATTCAAACTCTCCTATTCAGCTCGTCATATAAATGTTCGATGGGATTGAGGTCCGGTCTTTGAGCTGGCCATTCCTTAACGGGCACATCCACCTCTTGAATGTAATGGTACACTGCATCACCCGTATGCGGTCTTGAATTATCCTGCGTGAACAGGAAGTTATCGCCAATAAACCCCGCAAAAGGTGTAACGTGGCTCAAATAATTCCTCAATATTGCGTCGAGATGAAAATCGTCTCGATTTACAGCCAGTATAGTCTGGTGATTAAAACTGTCAAGCTGCTTTCGAAGAATTACTACTAAGCACGTAAGAACTATCACCGGATAAAATCATCAACTGCATGAGAACAACACTGCCACTGCAATGAGAATTACAAGAAAATTAAGGATTTTGAGCACCCGGGACATGAACAGAGAGTGATTACACAAAGAACAATATAAAATGCAAATTGGATTTTTTGGTGCGTACGAGGTCTTACATATACATACACTTAGCAGCAAAAAAATCGCACGCCCATAACATTTTTATTACAGCCCATTTTTTTTTGTTTTGAGGCTTATTGAAAATAAATTTTATATGTAGTGATAGTCTTTCCGAGGAGACATGAGGGGTTGACCTTGATCTCCAAAAACAATATATTAAAAACAATATAATAGCCCGAACTGAAGTCCAGTTTTACAGTAAATTATTTTTTTTTAATTTTGTACCAATTACATAACCAAGAAAATATTTTTAGTTATGTGAATGGGACAAAATTATTTTTTTAAATCAGGCCTTTGCGTTAAAAGATCGGGTTTAATCGTTAGTATATACAGTAAACTATTTTATTTAATTTCGTCCAATTTACGTTCCATCTCGTTCATCCCATTTACGTTCCAATCTCGTGAACGAAATTATTAAGTTTTTTTTACCGCCACCAAAGTTTGTTTGTTAGGATCTCAACAAGTATTACATTTCCATTGGAGTGTATTCTACAACATTTTCAATTATCTTAAATGTTTATACATAATAAAACAGTCGAAAAAAAGGGATTTTCATGTCTGCGATGCTTACAACACCAAAACGTAGCAACACACAGTCCTCTCAAAAGTATGGGTGCTTTCCGCGAAACGTCTCTGCGAATTCCATACATTCCTCTGCATATTCTGGGGCACAGAAACCTAAGTAAAGGTGCGAAGTACGACGTTTTTCGCGCGAATTATGAACCGCATATAATAACCCAAACGGAACGCACCTTAAAATGACAGTTGCTCTTTAGTTTATGAAATTGCAATTGCGCCATTTGTATATAGAGGGCCATTTGTCAACATTCCATGATCATGGGACCGTTATATTACTTTTTCTCCCGCTAGAGGGCGCAGCGGCGTGCATTGTTTTTTAAATCTCACGTTGTACCTACATAAAAAATACTATTTTACATTTTACGAGAATAAATTATTTGATATCAGAATCTAATGAATACAAATTGAAATTTAGGAGTCAACATTAAAATGTCAATCAGAATCTTATGTACTTATTTTCCCAGTTCTAAATCTTTTTCATTCACAACAGTCGATAGGATACACAAAAATAGCAATCTGGGGGGGGGGGGGGTGATTCTTGTGCCGCATCCACACTCTTGCCACAAAAAGCTTGTACAAACGCTTGGATGGCCGCAGGCGTGTGAATGGCTCGCTAGCGTTTGTCACAAGTTTCCTTTGATTTGAGCACAAAACCGACACTCGATCGGATCGGCGGCAAGCGCTTGCAAGCCTACACAAGCCAAGCCAAAAGCCAGATCCACATGTTTGGATTCGCAAAGGTTTGCCAAGGCTTGGCAAGCGTTTGGATGCGGCATTGAAAAATTTTGCATACCAAATTTATTTATGGTTCATTTGATTTAGACGGCCCATAGATATGCTATTACGAAAGTATTGTGGACGCAGTTCTGTGTGTCTGTTGTGTGTATTCTCCAACGATAGCGCCGAAACGCTTTATCCGATTTAGCTGAAATTTGGCATGCAGGAATCATTTGGTCATGGCATGAGCTAAATAGACTGTTCGAAATCCGTTCACTTTGGGTTGGCTCCCGACGAGGGAACTCCTCAACGGTCAACAGCAGAGACTCAAAATTTTGCATACCTACGCATTCAGTTATGGTAGCCCCTTCCATGTTCCACCATGACATGGATGATGAACCCTGGGTTGGCTTCCGATGAGGGAACACCTCAACGGTCAACAGCAGAGACCCAAAATTTTGTATACGCGTTCTATTATGATAGCTCCTTCCATGTTCCACCATGACATGGCTGATGTACCCTGGGCTGGCTCCCGATGAGGGAACTCCTCAACGGTTAACAGCAGAGACCCAAAATTTTGTATAGGTACGACTCTTGAATTCGTTTTTGATAGTTTTCGATTGCGATTTAGATTTCGGTTTCGGTTTTGATGTCAGTTTAGATTTCGATTTTTATTTCGATTTTGATTTCGAATTTATCATCATCATCATCGGTGGGGGGGGGGGGCGGTTAAAGTGTGGCTCTAGGTTGGGGTCGTGGTAGGTGTTGGTGGTTCAGTTCCTGGTTACTTGACAGGAAAGTCTTAGGGTGACACGACCGATTTTTTTTAAAGAACGTTTTGAACGAAGTTTTTAAATTTATATTTGATCGAAGCTGGTCTGGCGGGAATATTCTAACAATTGCAAAAACTGAAAAAAATATGTGAATTACAGATACGTCGCCTTTATTTTTACACGTTTAAAACTTATAACACAAATTAATATTACCACAGATTATCATTTGAAAGAATTCTAGTTATTTTAAGAAATCGCGGAATGCGTCTGGCGGTATCTAAAAATTAGACAAAAATAAAAACTCATTGCTCCCACTTTCACTTTATTAAAACTTTTGTACGTGGTAGTTGATCCTATAATTCCACGAATAAAACACATCTGGCTGACGTTCATAATACAAACCCTCGTCAGACTTTCGTAAAGTTTGTGGCATTGTGGAATGTTTTATGCACGCCAGACTCGTTTGTTGCGCGTCACTCTAACGCGCATTAAACGAGTCTGATCAATCTTTGGATTCCGCACATCACAACCAGGTGTCATCCTAAGCTATCGTTATAATATTTATTTCTATTATTTATTGTGAAATTTAACAATGGGCAGGTTTATTATCATACGACAATCTCTTCCAACCAACCCTAAGTATCATCTGACCAATTTCCAGGTGAGCAAAAAAAAGGCCAACATTTTGCTCGGGTTTTCAGGTATCAGGCACGTTTGCCATACTTATTTAAATCACCCAGATATATTTTTTACATCAGTGTTGCATTCGACTTGATATAATTTCCCGCATTTCAGACGTCAATTGGCTCCCAAGATCGTGCGATTTGACTCTGGGGATTTTTGAAAGGCAAAGTGTATGCCAACGCCATCAAGACCATTCAAGACCTCAAGCGCAATATTCGGACGGAAATCGCGGCTATTAACCAGATGATTTTGCGAAAAGTCATTGAAAATTTTGATACTCAGGTGTTGGTCTGTAAACGAATTTTATTTCATACATAGATGGCATAAACCCATCTTCCATTATAAATAAAAAATACAAATTCACCGTATAAAACGTGTGTTTTTTGTTAAATAGCAAAAAGGAACAGATGGTGAATCCTATCATGCTTTTTTTTGTTAAGTTTATGAATCTTACCTATTGAATAAACGTTTGAGAAGCGTTGAGCGCGCTGCGCAATCTAGCGGTAGGCAAATTATCGGTAATAAAAGATAATAGCGGTATTTTACCTATCTCTAGATAGCGCATCGTGCTCATAGCTTTTATAGCTTTGTAGGTCTCAGCTTTTTATATCACCAAAAAAAAAAAATGTTTTTCCATTTAAAAAAAAAATTAAGTTGCTTAATTCGTCGCACTGATTCACCCACTACAAGGATGTCACTAATTAAAAACTCATTATGTAGATCGACTACTTCATCGATAGTCGATTCTATCTCTGAATCGAAATGATGCAACGCTATGGTTGTGATAACTTGACGTTTGACAGCGGAAAATTGTCAAATAATCTTTAAGTGACCGCGGTTCGACCACTGTTACGAAAACGATTAATTACTGTGTGATTACTGTTGTGGTAGGGAAAGATTCGTGCCATTGCGCGTATAAATAGGTGTGTAATTAGCGGCGGCGCCTGACTCGAGCGGTGTCTTGATGCGGTACGAAAATGGCTGAGAAGTCGCTAAATCCTGGCGGGAATCAGCCGCTGGTGAAGATCGGCCACTACACCCTGGGGCAGACGCTCGGGGTGGGCACCTTCGGGAAGGTGAAGATAGGCGAGCACCAGCTCACGAAGCACAAGGTGGCCGTCAAGATCCTCAACAGACAGAAGATCAAGTCGCTCGATGTTGTCGGTGAGATTTGTTTTGATTTTGGTTTTTTCTTGGCTTTTAAATCTATCTGGGGGGGGGGGGGGGGGCTGCAGTCATTTTCCAATACAAGGTCCGGTATTTATGCAGTTTAACAAACTCATCTACACTGTAGATACTTTAACCCTCCAGCCGCTGGCGATTTTGTCATTTTTTTCTACAAATTCGCAGGGAGGTTTCAGTACCTATTTGAAATATTTGTTAATCATTAACCCCTCGTGCCTCAGAGGGACCGATCGGACTCAAACGTAAAAGCACAGTTGCTCATCGTTGGGACCGATCGGACTCTAAAGTTAGTATTCTAAAGTTCTAATATGCAACAATTCTAAAGTGCAACAACGGTTTGGGAGAAATTAATATTTTGGCCGAACGTTATAATAAATCTAAAATTTCCATAATTATACATAGTCTTTCGAAGACATGCGCTCGCGAAATCTCGCGGCTCGAGGGGTTAAACACTATCGTTTTGTTGCCTTTACTTCCGGAGTTGGAGTGAAAGGAAATACTGGAGGAGCAGCCGTCGTATTATTCATATCAACTTTATTCCACACACGATGACTTGATAGATCCATGTCATCCTCGGATTCCTCATCACTTTCACTGAAAGTCTCTACAGTACTAAAATCACTTCCGAATTTTTTGGATATATATATGTCCGATTCATCAGAAGATATTACGATGAATGTAATCGTACATCGTCAATATGCGTTTCCGCATATTGACGATGAATGTAAGGTCGCAACAACTGACCGGGTAGACTGCACACAACTGAATGTAAATTATACAAAGCGGCACGATTGAGTCGTTTGTTGTCTGTTTACCGGGGAAACTCTGGTAAAAACCAGTCGGTACAATTCGCAAATGTAACTTGCGAACGTAAAAATACTGATCGTCTATGTTGACAGGGAAATAGCGTCTCTTGACGCAGACATTACCCAGAAAACATTTTTTTTTTCTCTTTTTGATGCCATTTGTCTTCTAGATATGACATTCAGCAATTGTTGCGGTTCTTGAACATTTATATCTCTAATGTTCCTTTGATTATCTTTACTGGACTTGAATGGTATGTGCCCAATGGCACATCCACAATAATGGGTGCTAGCACATTATTATGCTAGCAAGTCTTGGGGCGCCCTCCTCTTCAATCTGCGGAAAGCCCGGTTTTTCATCAGCTTTGAAGCTAGTTGATTTGGATGATGTAGAACTCGCTTTTGGTAGGATACCATTTTAGTTTTAATTTCTTCTTTCACTGTTGAGATTTCCAGGTCATGATGTAGACGGTCGTTCGTGACATACCATGGTGCATCAACTATTATTCTCAGCATCTTGTTTTGGAACCGCTGAAGAATCTCTATATTGGAATTGGCTGCTGTGCCCCACAGCTGTAATCCATAGGTCCAAATGGGCTTCAGGATGCATTTGTACACTACTAATTTGTTTTCTAGTGAGAGTTGTGACTTGCGGCCTATTAACCAGTACAGTTTCCTGAGCTGTTGACTTAGCGCTTTCCTTTTCGTAAATATATGCTTCCTCCATGTAAGCCGTCTATCTAGGTACAGTCCGAGGTATTAAGCATCATTCCCTTGTGTTATTTGGATGCCATTTAATTTTACTGGTGGACATGTTTCCCTTCTCATGGTGAAGGTCACTTGCACCGATTTGGTCTCATTCGCTTTAATTCGCCATTTTTTTTAGCCAGATTGAAATCTTATCGAGACTCTTTTGTAAGAGAAGTGAAGCTTCCTCAGGATTTTCATGTACGGCTAGTGCAGCAGTATTATCGGCGAATGTGCCCATCTCTACCTTCTTGGTTAATGAGAGGTCTGTAGTATACAGAAGATACAGTGTAGGGCCCATCACACTTCCCTGGGGTACTCCAGCATAAATTTGTGCATGGTTGTTGTGTCTTCCCCTTGTCTCACAAAAAAGTGTCTATCTTTGAGGTAGGATTTTATAAATAAATAATAGTTGATTGGGAGCATTGTCTTTATTTTATATAAAAAAAAAACAAAAAGAAAACATATGGAACGCTATAATAGCGTGCCCCGCAATTTTACACGGAACGAGCTAATAAACGCATACGTGCGCATCGCCCGCGGTTGGAGGGTTAACCGGTCAGATGCCAATAATGCCTATAGGCGTTTTGCGTCATTTAACAGATTCGCACGTAGCGCTTTTGGCCAGCCTCTATATAAATTATATAAATATGTAATATATTGGGTCCTTATTAATCTAATTGCTGTTTTTTCTCACTGACCAATTTGAACTTGGATAACTTGGGCTTGAGTTGGAATTTCAAATTCAAATAAATTTTAATTCAAGTCCATGTTATTGTTTTTTTTAAGAATCAGCTGTTTATTTGTCTTTCCGTCGTTTGTTTTTGCTCAAATATTTTCGTTTTTGCAATGCAGCCATGGCAAAGTAAATCAATTGTATTATTTTTAAATATGAGATCCTGTCCGGTGTTTTCTGTTACAGCTTCTTGCAGTCTGTCTATACAGTTACCGCAAATGTGTACTGTTAAGAACTGCAAACAATGATGGAGAAGCTCGAGATTAAATAACCGAGCCTGGTCAATCGCTCATCGCCACTGCTTCTGCATGACAACGTATAACCACAGATTTCACTGCAAACAGTCATAAAGTTGCAGGGGTTGCGGCTGGAGACTTGGTCACCTACCGTACTTGTCAGACCTTGCTCCAATAGAGTTATTTTTTGTTCAGAATTTAGATAACTTTTTTCAAGGGGTAAAACTTTGAAGAGTGGGGGAAAATCGCATTCAAACCATTCATTGGTTCCTGTCCATGAGATTTTTACAGCAAAGGATTTAATCAATTTCCATCATAATAGATAATTCTATTAATTAAATATATATTTTTATACAAAGTTTTTGGCCCTAAATTTCCTTTAGAGAACAACAACTTTATACGTAAGGACCCAATACATGACTGACAAGATTAATTATCAGATAACATCTTGCGGTGTCGACTACAACGGGCGAGCCCGTCACCACAGGACGTTTTAACGATTAGTCGTTCTGTCGCCCTGCAGTGAACGTAGAAGACTTTGGACAGTACAATCCTACGTCCAGCTACGTCACAGCCCGTGAGAGTCCAACGCCTTACCGCGAGTTAGCCAGGAATAAACCCGGCGGGCTCGAGATACTCGCGCCCTCACTTCCAATTGTGACCAGATTTCTCCGGTCTCTCGATTGGTTCCGAGTTCGAGGTCGCTTGCGCGGTCCTCTCCCTTACGAAGCGGTGAAACGGTGTGCACGGAATCTATCGCGGACCAAGGCGTCCTTTGCCCGCCTCTTACCCGGGATCGGATGGCCAATGGTCAATTCAAGAGCAGTCGCCGTAAGGTACGCAACCACCCCCGCTCTATAGGAAACAATACAGTTCCCAGACTCCCCCGACTGTTAGTCGGAGAGCACAATCGATTGGCTTGCGCCGCACGGTGTGCAGACCGTCCAGGGGCGCCAGAGGTTTGATTCCCAGGGGAGACTGGTTGACCCAGTGTCCTACCCAGGATTCGCACCCCATGCGGGGAGGCCGTCGGATGGGTGTTGACCCGTGAGTGTGACCGACCCTGAACACATGGGTCATCGTGGCCACCTCATCATGGGTCCGTTAGCTCCCATTTATCAGATAACAAGAGGGAATTCATAAAAAACGATATTGTTAGCATTTATTTACAAAATCAACCAAAAAGTTTCGATGCAGCTCTTTGCGCCTAACGGCTGGCTTCCGACTGGTTAATGTCATCTCACTATATTCATCACACAGATTCCGAATCTGTAAAAATCTTGGCATTATTCTAATATTGGTACCTATCCTACATTGCTGATGTTTTAACGTCACCTGACTATATTCATCACCCTGATTCCGAAACCAATAATGTTTATAAGTCAGCCATTTGTGCATAAATTGTCTTTTTTATAAAGCCAGCGTAATATTCATTAAGTTATGTTTTTATAGCACATTAAAGTTATTCTATTCTATTTTATTCGGCCTCAATCAATAAGCGAGATTAGGCATTTAAAGAAGCGTCAAGTACCTACATTTCGGCAGGTTATTATAGTTTTGAAAAAAAAAAAAACATAAACACCTATATGACGGTAGGTTGATAGTTTTTTTAAACAATCTTTACCCTCCATACACTAGGTGACTAAATCTCACTTGCGATATGAGGTGGGGTTTGACATCACCCAAACATAAAATAAAATCAACAAATTAATGCTTTATGACAGTCATTAATAGGAAATTAATATTCCTACCCGATTCCTGATAATGTCACATTTCATTCTGTAGTAGTTATTCGGTATTTATGATTCATTATCAACAACTGTTCATTAGCAACAACAACTGTTCCATGGGAATCAAATATCCCAAAAGACCATGAGTACAAATTAAATAAATACCATGATCTCGCAAATGCCGTCACCCGGAACGGCTTCACTGTTCACCTTCACGCGGTGGAAGTAGGCGCTCGTGGCCTGCCAGCTAAATCTTTGTTTCACCTTTTTAAAGATCTTGGTCTCTCCAGGAAAATAATCAACTCCTTTCTAGAAAAATTATCTAAAACGGCGATTTCTGCATCTCAAATTCTATGGCTTCGAAGGGGGGAGTGAATCGGTGGTAAGGTGAACGCTCACATGTGGCAAGACAGCTGTCCTAAACCTACCACAGCCGGTCGTTAGTCCGAAATCCACCCTTCACCTCCCAGAAGTGTAATAATTATATATGATGGGCCCGATTTTTGGTCGGTGAATTCCATGGCAGCTCCGTTTGTATTTTATTTTATTTACTCCAGCAACAAGCCGAGCAACACGCCGGCAACACATATAAATGCTTTGGCCATACGGAGCATGTGTGGCTGTATGGCCGGGATATACTAAAAACATTTTCATATATTGCGATTGCGAGCGTCCCATTGCCGTCATCCGTCTCGGTAAGCTGCGCCCCGACATCAATGCGCCCCGCCCACTGAAGCTGATAATGGCTGGTAAGCAGAAGGCTATTCACATCCTTAAAAACAAGAGCAAACTGCCAGCCACCATAAACGCAAAGTCCGATCTGACTCCCTATCAGCGAGATCAACTGCGGCGCCTACGCGAGGAACTAGCAGAGAGAAACAGCAAAGGCGAAGAAAAACTAACCATTAAATATATTAATGGGTGCCCGCATATAGTGAAAGATGCAAAAAACTGACATCGTCCATCACCGAAATGACTTTCTTTTACACAAACCTGGCATCACTCACGGCAAAATTTGATTTACTCTTAATAGAAATACACCAACGAAATCCTACATTTATTGTATTAACGGAGACACATCTGACACCGCAAATAAAAGACAGTCTAATCAATATTCAAGGCTATACAGTGTTCCGGCATGACCGCACGAGTGGTAAGAAGGGTGGAGGTGTGGCCATCTATGTTGCACACTCACACAAGAATATACCTATACTTGGAAAACGTAACTCTAGATATCACGATGGCTCGGTGGAAGCGCTTTGGCTCAATCTTCAGTATGGGAACTTCAAACTGCTGGTATGTGCTGTCTACCGCCCCACTCACTACGCACTTGAACAAACAGATATCCAACTTTTTAATACAATCCAGCAAGCCGCAGAACAGGACACTATACTCATCTTAGGTGACCTCAACTTACCAGATATCACTTGGCCACTCGTCAAACTGAACGGTTATAACGCTCTCCACGAAAAATTTGTAGACATGTACACCAGCTCAGATCTGCATCAGCTAGTAGAAGAAATCACACGAAAGCGGAACAATGAAGAATCCCTCCTTGATCTGATCCTGTGCAACGACCATAACCTCTGTACCCAAATAGAACACCATCCACACATAGGAAAAAGCGATCGCTGCGTTATCATTGCAACCATTCAATTTATTCAAGAACGAAGCAGCAGATGCAACACCAAACCCCGTCGTGACTACTTTCGAACAGATTACGACAGTGTCAGTGCTGCGCTTACTCAAAACAACACACTGAACACCAGCCACACAGAAGTGCTCAGTGCATGGAATGATTTTAAACTCATCGTAAAGAAAATACTAGATACCCATGTACCACTGTGTAAACCAACGAAGAAATCGAAAAACAAGCCATGGATAAACAAATATATTTTAACTATGACTGAGGAAAAAAGAAAATTATGGGCAATTTACCGGCTAAACAAATCCATCACAAGCTACCAAGCATACAGAAAAATTAACAATAAGATTGTGGCATCTATACGTCAACTTAGGCAATCGTTTGAAAAAAATATCATAGAAACTGAACCCAAGGCATTCTATGGGTATGTCCGCGGACAACTGACGTCAAAAGTGTGTGTGCCACCGGCGCTAAGAGCTGAAAACTCAAGCGACATAGTGACGGAACACCGTGCCGTCGCCAATGTGTTTGCTAGTCAATTTAAAAAGTCTTATGTTCGAGAGTGTGATGATCCTATGCCGCAAATATTGGTGCCCAGGATAGTAAATTGTATTGAAACGATTGAATTCAATCCAGATGCAATTCTAAAGGTTTTGACATCGTTCAGGGATGCGACTTCTATGAGACCTGATGAAATTCCTGCAGTGTTCCTAAAGAAGTGCTCTGCGGAATTGTGTGAGCAGCTTGCACATATAATGACATTGTCTTTTGAAAACGCGACACTTCCACACGACTGGAAAGAGGCAATTGTAACAACAATTTACAAAAAAGGTGATAAACTCTCTCCAGCCAACTATCGCCCGATTAGCCTTACCAGCCTTGTTTGCAAAGCTATGGAAAAAATTGTAGCCGAAAAAATAAGACTTTTTCTAGCCCGGGAATCAAATCAAAATCAAAATCAAAATGTTCTTTATTCATATAGACACAATTAAATATTATTTTTAATTTATGTTCTTATGATGCGTCCAAGCCTTACTCCCAAGCCGTTTTGTCATTTACATAATCAGATATTGTATAGTATGCTTTTTTATACAATTTTGCTTTGATGGTAGCTTTAAACTTATTTACAGATAGTTCTCTAATAGTATGAGGAAGTTTGTTATAGAAGCGTATACATTGTCCCAAAAAAGAATTGCTTATTTTGTGGAGACGAGTAGCACGTACAACAAGGTTATGCTTATGTCTAGTATTAAAATTATGAGTGTCGCTTTTTATTTTAAACTTGTCAATATTCTTGTGGACATACAACAGATTTTCGTATATATATTGTGATGCAACAGTAAGAATATTTATCTCTTTGAATTTTTCTCTAAGTGAAACTCGAGGACCAAGTTTATATATAGCTCTTACAGCACGTTTCTGTAGTATAAAGATGTTATTGATGTCCGCACAGCTTCCCCAGAGAAGAATCCCATAGGACATAATGCTGTGAAAGTAACTAAAGTATACAATTCTTGCTGTATCTACATCAGTCAGCCGCCTTATTGTTTTAACTGCGTATGCCGCAGAGCTAAGTTTTCCTGACATTTTCTCAATTTGTGGGCCCCATTGTAATTTGGAGGCAATTGTTATCCCTAGAAACACAGTTGAAGCAACAGGCTCCAGTCTAGTTCCATTTATTTCTACATTGGTTTGTACCTGCTTAACATTAGGTGTAGAAAATTTAATCACTTTGGTTTTTCTTTCATTTAATAGTAGGTTATTTACATTAAACCATTGGACAACTTTTGAGAGTGCATTGTTAACTTCGTCATAATTGTACAATTTTCGACTAATTTTAAACGTCAAAGAAGTATCATCAGCAAACAATACAATTTCGTGATTATTCCTTATGTGAAAGGGTAAATCATTTATGTATATTAAGAAGAGAAATGGGCCAAGAATGGAGCCTTGTGGGACACCCATGGTGACCATTGATCCTGGTGATCTTTTACCGTTTACATCAACCTTCTGAATTCTATTTCCCAAGTAAGAAGTAAGAAGATCAAGAGCCTTGTTCCTAATGCCATAGTGATGTAATTTCCTAACTAGTGTATCATGGTGTACACAATCAAATGCCTTAGACAAGTCACAGAAGATGCCTAATGCGTCTTGTGACTCTTCCCAGGCATTCAATATACCTGTCAATAGTTCGGTTCCCGCATGTATGGTTGAGCAACCCTTTGTAAATCCAAACTGTTTCTTATGAAGTAAATTATATTTGTTAAAATGAGTGTGCAATTGTCTAAGAATTAATTTTTCGAAAATTTTACTCAAAGTGGGAAGTACGGAAACTGGTCGAAAATTCGAGGGATCAAAAGTATCGCCGGAAAACATAACAATCGAGGAGCAACATGGCTTCGTCCCGAGACGCTCAACTGTGACTAACCTCCTCACATGTGTTGACCAATGGACTCGTAAGTGGGACGAACGGAACTCTACTGATGTAATTTACTTGGACTACGAGAAGGCATTCGACCGAGTCCCAATAAAACGGTTAATCCACAAACTGGAACATTTTGGGTTTAGAGGCAAATTACTGTCATGGATTGCAGATTTTCTATCGAACAGGAAATTCAAGGTGCGAGTCGGAGAGGAACTATCTGAAGCCCATGACGTTCTCAGTGGCGTGCCTCAGGGTTCGGTGATCGGCCCTGTTGTGTTCGGTATTTTCCTGACAGACCTCAAAGCGATTATGGAAACATCCTTTACGCTTTTTGCTGATGACACCAAATTCTTTGGAGATCCTGTCATAAGCCGTCAACTGATTCAAGACAACCTCGACCACATCGTGCAATGGACTAAGGATTGGCTTCTCACACTAAACGTAGAGAAATGCACCGTACTGCATATAGGTCCCAAGAATCCGCATCACAAATACACGATCGAGGGAACCCCTGTACACACAGTTACCACACAGAAAGATCTTGGAGTAATTGTGTCCCAGGACCTCAAATGGGAACCGCATATAGTAGAAGTTGTAAAAAGAGCAAACTCACTTCTTTACATGATTAGGAAAGCTTTCTCCTACATAAACTCTGATTTGTTCCTCAAACTCTACAAAACGTACGTCCGCCCTCTCCTCGAATACTCTTACTAGGTGTGGAACCCCTACTTCATAAAAGACATTGAACTGCTGGAGAAAGTGCAAAGGCGGGCAACCAAGATGGTTCCATCCCTAAGGAACAAGCCTTATGAAAACCGCTTGGATGCACTGGGTCTTACTACACTTGAGCAAAGAAGACAAAGAGGGGACCTCATCGAGACGTTTAAGATTCTGAATGGTCATTATGATGTAGCCAACCTTAATGCAATGTACACAATGAACACCAACGAGAAACTCCGTGAACATTCCTTAAAACTAAACCGAAACAGTTTTAGTTCCAACCCAAGAAAGTACTTTTTGACTAACCGAGTGGTGGACTCTTGGAACAAACTACCACAAGAAGTGATAAGTGCTATCTCAGTGAATGGTTTTAAAAATCTACTAGACAAACATTTGGTAAAAATGGCAATTAAAAAGTGTTAAGGAATAAAATAAAATAAAGACAAACAGTACACTCAACACGTGAAGTACACGCATCAGCTGCAAAAGCTGCTAGTGTATATAAATAAATAATAATAAATAATAATAATAATTGCATAGTATAACTGGTATTGCTAGCAATGTTGCCGGCAACGGTATTGTTGCCACATATTGCAGCGAAAATGTGGTCCTTTTAGGAGCACCTTTGGTTTTTTTTTTAAAAATAGGTACCGTAAAATGTATTTGCGGCATAAAATGCTATATGAATTTTGGAAAGTGCGAGTATTGGGACTGGTCGAAAATATATTCAGAGTGTTTATTTAGACCATGCTCCCGGGCCATTAAAAAGTGTTTTTCAGATTCCAAAATGGGGATTTCATCTTTTAAACAATCACCATCGCTCTGGATGACCTTCTGGTATTGATGACGATGCTGTGTGTTCGATAGTGAAAGAAAATCCAAGGATTATAACTGATGGGATGACGGATATAACCACTGTGACACGGCCCGGTGGCATAGTGGTTAGGTCACCTTGATCTGGTCGCCTGATAAGGTCCCGGGTTCGTTGGGATAAAATTAGCATTCATTTTCCGTTAGGATAAAATTAACAGAAATACATTTTCAATTATGTCGATCAAATGCAATAACAAGACACACACTTACACACATGTTACACGCACACATACATATAAACACTTCATAGAAGGGTTGGTTGTAAGAGATTGTCATATGACAATAAACCCGCTCATTGTGAAATTTCACAATAAAGACTTCAAACAAACAAACAAACATTATTGCGGAGAGATTGAATATTGACAATTCGACTCCTTTTTGCCATTTAACATAGCTTCGATACATTTCTAAGCTCGATACTTAAGAATAAATAAGCTAAATCGCATGAATATGGCCATTTATCTACTCGCACAAAATGTAACAACTGTTTTAGGATCAAATCGCAACAGGTGATAATAAGTGGATCCTGAACAATAACTGTTGCGGTCTTTGCAGCAGTTTGAATGGCGAAAATCGTAGGTCTGTGGAAGCTGTGGAAAACCACCTCATAAACTTTTCTCAAGGAAAACCAAGCAGTTTCATCAGAAATGGAATCGACAAGCTTGTTGATTGTTGGAAAACAATTATAGAAAAGAATGAAGACTCTATGTATACTTGATTAATAAAACTCCTGTCTAAAATTTCAAACATGTTTGCCATGAAAGCAAGCACAAACTTATGCAGTCATCTGATATTTTAGCTACATTGTGCCACGTAGCTACATTGTGCCACGTACAATGAGATGCCACATTGGGTAATTGATAAATGCAATTTTTTGGTTGTGTAAATGTAAAGTGGCTAAATAGTTGACCATTGGGAGGACGATGTGATGGTACTTAACCCCTTGAGTGGCAAACGGGACAATTGTCCCACAATTGAAATTACCGTAGAGCGGCAAAGGGGACATCTGTCCCAGCCGATATCGGCGCCGATGTTTTCCAATTATTTACTCTCGATACCTCACATAAATCATACGGCCTGTGGTATGTGCGAAAAGAGGAGAAAATTCTCTGTCGTTAACTCGTTGGTTCATTATTTTTCATACAGTCGCCATTTTTTAGTCTATGATTGAACCAAACCAAACCAAAAACTTCAATATTCATGTTGATTTTCAACACCGAATATTTTTTTATTTTTGTATGGGATAAGTAAAACGAAGTCATAGGTTGAATGAAGCATATTATAATTATTATAAAAGTATTCACAATTTCTTGCATAAGGTGATTTATTTCCAGAAAAAACATAGAAATGTTGGACAAGACAGTTTTTTTCTGTACCACAATTTTGACAGATATTCTGAATAATGCTTATTGCTTTACAAAACGATGTTACACTTATCTGATAGCAAATTTCAACAGGAACATA
Source organism: Micropterix aruncella (assembly GCA_944548615.1). Lineage (NCBI taxonomy): Eukaryota > Metazoa > Arthropoda > Insecta > Lepidoptera > Micropterigidae > Micropterix > Micropterix aruncella. Next base: position 1,248,104 of record OX155969.1, read on the forward strand.
AAACAGGTCTTCTTTATACGATCCGTATAGTAGTTTCGGAGTAATCGTCGTTTTCCTGAAATGCTATATTTTTGTTGTGATGTAATCTTCTTCTTCGCGTTCTCTAAGAGAAACTACAATTCAAACGTCAGCGCTCGAGGTATTAAGTATTAACATATTTTTTATCTCTATAAATTAATATTTTTCTAGGTAAGATTAGAAGAGAAATCCAAAATCTGAAACTCTTCAGACATCCGCATATAATCAAACTGTATCAGGTGATATCCACACCCACGGACATTTTCATGATTATGGAATATGTGAGCGGCGGGGAGCTGTTTGATTATATTGTGAAACATGGAAAGCTGCAGGAACACGAAGCGAGGAGATTCTTTCAACAGATTATATCGGGTGAGTTCTTTTTCTGGAGCTGGTCATTTTGTTTTCTGCAATTGCCATTTGTTTTTTCACTTTGGCTTCATTTTGAAATTTGCGAGTGTGCATTAATATAACAGCACCAGTAACTGACACATGTACTCCTGTTGTAGGCAGATCTAAAGGCCTGTTTTAATGGTGTTTAATAGTTTCATATTGGTACCACCGGAACCCGAACCCTTGATGCCCATACCCCAGGCCCAAATAAAATCATGGCTACGCAGGAACACCGAAGAAACCCACCTTACAGAATGGAAAAAAAACGCAGGATGCAGGCAAACAATGAACGCAGTTCCGGAAGCGTCCAAAAAACTTGCCCACAACCTTACCAGATTAAAAAGGGACAAAATCCGTAAAGTCATAGGTACTATGACAGGCCACTGTCCCCTAAACAAACACCTGTTTACCATAGGTGTGACAGACAGCCCTCTATGCAGAGGATGCATGCAGGAAGAAGAAACGCCACAGCATGTGCTCATGGAATGCAGGAGCGTGGCAGAGCAACGGGCAAGAATACTACAATCTCCAGCATCTGTCCCGGAGGCCTGTAGCAACCTAAACAGGCTGCTAACCTTCTGGGACAGCTTGGGTTGGCTGGAGTAACATAAATAGAAACATGAGCCACGCACAACGGCCCAATCAAGAGGCCAAGTGCGGGAAATAGCCCAGGAAAACTAACTAACTAACTAGTTTCATATTGGTAAAATCGAATAAATATTCTAATTGATTAATTTTATGTCAAAATATTATAAAGAAATGACAATATAGATATAATTATCGTATATTAGAATTCGTCATTTGTTTAAAATATATTGGAACTGACCGGGCTGTCAGTCAATCAATTAGGCGAATAACCGGGGATGTCTGGAGATGTATGTTTCATAAAAAGCGCGGGTAACTGTAGACCTGGCGCCACCTACTTAGAAACTATCCAGCAGCTTGCGGAGACGTAAGTTTACTAAGAAGGAAATAGCTTTTGACTTAGCGTCACCTAAATCCGTAGAAACGATCTGACCACCCGATCCCAAGTGATCTTGACGGGCAAAGGGCGCCACGGATCTGCGACAAATTCGTTCTGTTTTACCCCTACTGTCAGGAAAAGGCCGCGCAAGCCACCTTGAATCAGTGACCAGACTGGAGCATGAAGAAACCCGTCCAAATCTGGTAGTAATGGCGGAAGGAAGCCAGCTGGGTAGCTGGCTTCCTCGGGCCGACACCTCACGTCCCAGAGTCTTATCGCGAGGCACTGGGAAGTGTCTCGCCATGTGTCGGAACTTACAGGCTGTTGACATAGTTCAACCGTGGGTTATGTTTGTCCTCAAAGTCTTTGCGTTCACTCCATGGAAGACAATAGCAAGTGTTTCTATAACTCCCAGGGGATTGACTAGGGTGCTTTGAGAAAATTCTAATTCTCTTAACTGTGCCACGACTTGGGTACGTTTGGCACCCCTGGCCTAGGTCATAATGGTTGTTAACGTATCAACTACTGATACTGCACTTTACTATGGTTATACTCAACAAAATGTTTGCCTTTAACCTTTTGAAAGCCAGCCAAGGGCTCACAACAGGATGTTTACAACCCTCGAAAATTTGTTTGTAGGGTGTGTTAGTAAATGCATAATGATATATAATGGTGGCTTATTCAATAAAGGCGACTGTTACCGCATATAATTGCATAACTGCATAAATACGGAGATCGGCCGCCTGAAAGTCTTGGATGCACAGCCCTGCGTCCAGATATAACTCTTTACTCTCTATCTCGGAAGATGGCCCTTATCGTAGAATTAACTGTTCCATGGGAATCAAATATCCCAAAAGACCACGAGTACAAATTAAATAAATACCATGATCTCGCAAATGCCATCACCAGAAACGGCTTCACTGTTCACCTTCACGCGGTGGAAGTTGGCGCTCATGGCCTGCCAGCTAAATCTCTGTTTCACCTTTTTAAAAATCTTGGTCTATCCAGGAAAATAATCAACTTCTTAGAAAAATTATCTAAAACTGCGATTTCCGCATCTCAAATTCTATGGCTTCGAAGGGGGAGTGAATGGGTGGTAAGGTGAACGCTCACATGTGGCAACACAGCTGTCCTAAACCTACCACTGCCGGTCGTTAGTCCGGAACCCACTGCTCACCCCCCAGAAGTGTAATAACACTATATGATGGGCCCGACTTTGGTCGGTCAATTCCATGGCAGCTCCGTTCGTATTTTATTTTATTCACAACAGAAAAACCACCGATCGGTGGTATTGGCATTCCAGCTCTTAATTTTTTAACTATTTTCCCTAAACAAGGCTGAAACTAACATTTAGATTTGTAATAATATTTTTGACAGGTGTGGACTATTGCCACAGGCACATGATAGTTCACAGAGATCTAAAGCCTGAGAATCTGCTGCTAGATCACAATATGCACGTTAAGATTGCCGATTTTGGCTTATCTAATATGATGATGGACGGCGAATTCTTGAGGACGTCTTGCGGATCGCCGAACTACGCCGCACCTGAAGTGAGTATTTATAACGATACTTCAGTGGCTTCAATTTGAAGAACATGATTTTATGCAGACTGTTTAAAAATTATTGTATTGCCATTGGTTATATATGGTATTAGATTGCTCAACTCCATAGTACGTTTTGGCAACCCTTCTGTGCCGGAGAAATGCAGGTTGCGCTGATAGGATTGACGCTAATAGTAATAGCTATTTACAGACGTGGCCAATTCATTAGACTCTCCAAACATTATTTGACTTTTCTTGAAATAATTGTTAAATAATCTTCCATTACTACATGGAATTCATAATATGTCGGCTCAATAGAATCGGCAATACGTCCTCTTAAGTTGTTAAGTACTTACAACACATAATGGAACTTTAATTACTGGAAACACCCATAAATGCATATGATAGGTGTTTGACACAAAACCTCTTCAGTTCAATTGTATTGTTTTAGATGAGTTTAAAGTGTTTTTGGTCGGACTTTAATAATTCTATTTGAATATTGTTTTAAGATACTGACAGAATTAGATATAAAAAAAATGCTTGGGGCTAAAATCTACAAGATATTTTTAATTTTATACCTAGTAACCATTTCTAGGGTGAAATTTATAATTTTGTTGTCGAAAATCAAAAATGGGTCAAAAAAAAGACTTATCTCTGCGAAAAGTTACTGTTGTAATAATTCTGCTGAAATAAAAAACACTTTCACAGCGATAAATCGCCCAGAAAAAAATGTTTCGCAAAAAGATGTGAGCCGAATCAAAGTGAGTCTTGACAGTGATAAGGAGTACAATCATAATCAAGTGGGGTAAACTTATTAAAATCCCAAATGAACCCCTCGATCGACCACAACATTGATGAATTTGTGTCGGAAGAACCGCAAGCATACTTCAGCCAACCTGAAAAGAAAGATGGCAGATTATGGAATCGATGTATCCTCCAGAACAATCGGCCGTAAAGTTTTTGATGGTGGTCTGAAAGCTCGGCGGCCAAGAAAAAAGACAAAGATTACACCTGCCATGGCAAAAAACGTCTAGATTGGGCTCGTGAACATGCAAACAAATCAGAGGAAGACTGGGGCAAGGTAACAAACCCAAATGTATATTTTTCATATCTGAAGAAAAAAATTACCGCACACCACTTTGTTTGAAATATTTTTTTCTACCAAACTAGTATCCAGGATAGAGTTTTGCTAATTTTTTGGGGCATAATGAGCAACTTTTTTATTCAGATATGCTTCAGTGACGAATCAATATTTTCTATTAGTGAGGAAACTTCTCAGTACGTTCGAAGACAGCCTGAGGAAGTGCATCACAGGGACTGCATTCAGCGATGTGTGAAGCATCCGACGTTAGTCATGTTGTGGAGCAGAATCTCTGTGAAGGGACCAGAATGGCTAGACAGTGTAGAAGCAACCATGCGTATAGAAAAGTACATAAAAGTACTCCAAGAACGACTTTTGCCTTAAATGGATGAGTGGTTTCCTGGAAAAATTGGATCTTTCATGCACGACGGTGCAACGTGCCACAAAGCTAAGAAAATCACCAATTTGTTGGCTGATAACCAAGTTTTTAAGCTATCCTGGCCAGGGAACAGCCCGGAATGAATCCCACTGAGAATTTGTGATCAATTGTCAAAAAAAGATTGAAACAAGTCGAATAACAGCCAAGACTCAGCTCACTGTGAAATTAACTCTATATGGCACCGTGATGAAGAAGTCAAAAACATGTGCCAAACCTTGTTTTTCCATGACAACGTGCATCAAAACTCTAGTAGAAGCTAAAGGAATACATACTAAATACTAGCTTTCATTACTGTCCTATAAATTTAGAATTGCTTAGAAATGAACCTTGAAAACCACAACTTTTTTGTTTGAGTGTAATGAATTGGCCACGTGTGTATTTGACCATCTATAATAAAATTGATAATTAATAATTATATTTATAAAAGACTCGATAAAGAATAATAACAATAATAATATTGAATTATTTTATATTGGCTGATTTTTTTATCGTACTATGAGATTACTCAGCTTCATACTACGAGTTGGCAACCTATCTGAAACTCCAAAATGAAGGTGGCCCTATAGCATTGATGGCCAAACTAATAGCAATATATTAGACCATCTATATAATACTGATAGTGAATAGTTTTTTATAAAAGACTGGTTGATTATAAAAACCCAATATTTTAACCATAATTTTCATTATAGAGACCCATAATTTTCATTATAAAGACCCAATAATTTACCCATGATAACAATAATAAGATTCAATTATTAGTGCCATCTATCGCATTTATATATAGGCTGATTACATCAAAGAAACAATAGGGAGAGATAGAATGTCATCGTTTAGTCTATCTGAACATTAAAGTGCGTAATTATCATCAATTGAAACCAGTTTACCAAATTAAAAAGTGACATCTTTATGTAAATAATATTAAAATAATAAGAGCTATAATTTGGAAAAATCGTTTTTTTATATATATATATATATATATATATATATATATATATATATATATATATATATATATATATATATATATATATATATATATATATATATATATATATATATATATATATATATATATATATATTATAGATATATTGTTGAGTGGGGCTTTTTTAAGGTCTTTATGAGCCTTGTAACACTGCGACCATTGCTGATCTATTGTGTTCGCCACCTACTATAGTTCTGCGCTAAGCCTTGTGTCATTTAACCCCTCACGTTGCGAGGTAAAAACACCTATCACTTTTGCGCGCGACATATTCGCGCGCAAAAAATCGACGCGAGTCAACGGCCTTGAGAAAAACGATCATAACTTATAAACCACTAAACGGAATAAAAAAAGATAAAGAGAAAAATGATCGCATTGAAATTTGACATATAAAACATTATAACCTTATCTCGTAAAACAATTAAGATAATAATGAATAAATATTACAAAATTGGCAAACTGAAAAAAACTCGCCTATAAAATCATTTCGATTTTTTTGTAAATACAGTTTTTGTAAATATCAAAAATTGTAAATACAGTTATGTTCTTTATTAAATGCTTTACCAAAACGATATTTTTTTTTTACTTATTTGCATACAAAAATACGGAAAAAATATTTATTTATTCAACCAAGAAAAATTTTATTTATTCTCGTAAAAAAAAAATTTTTTAATTTTTAATTTGTGACTACTTATGGTATTTTTTTATATGAAATTCTTTCAAAATAACTTTATTACTACATCACTTCTTCTTAGAAATCACACCAGAACTTTGACCTTTGTCTGATATTATAGAAAAATCTAAAGTTTTGAGAGTTTCCGCGTTCGAACCTAATAATAAACTTTGAATGCCCATAATATAAAATTCGTTAGATTTTTTCAATTATATTGTCTTATCATAGACTTATTATATGTCTAATAACTAATTACTATACTCCAAAGAGTCACATTTCATCGAAAAACTATGGAAAATCGCACTTTTTTCTCTCATAGTAATTATCAAAACAAGTTTCATTTTCGCGAGCCATATTAGAAAAACAACATATAATGTTCAAAATACGCCTAATTATGTGATAACTTAGGATGTAAATGAAGCAATACCTATTTTATTAGTAAATTAAAGCGACATTACGTCATGTTTCGCGATATATAGGGATATTTCACAAACATTACAAAATAAAAACGGCCATTTTTTCACATTGTTGGCCATTGTTGACAAAGTGTTTTCTTCGAAAATTCGTGAAAAACAGCAAATTGATTGTGGAAATTGAATAATCCTAATGGCTAAACTACTTAAAAAGGGAAATTACTTACTTTTATCCGGTATACACTGCACTTATATCCACAAAACACTTCACAAAACAAACACTTCGCGGAACCTATACGCCGCCGCGGGGGGGCCGATCGACACTGCTGTTTTGACGTCTAATGCTGAGTTTTTAAATCGGCGGTTGATGTTATCGTCGTTGGCCGGCGAATGAAAGATTATTTGGCCATGTCGTCCCGCGGTCAGAAAGCATTAAAGTACGACGATTCGAATCGTAAATTGCATTTTTCGCAGCGGCGAGCGCGATATCCAAAATCGGATGTTACGGATTGTTAGGCGGCCGCCATACATGTCCCCAAATGGATGTTACGTGCTTGAGGGGTTAAGAACCGCAGCAGGCTTTTGGCGCCAGATTGTTTTACCTCCTCAGGTTGGAGGTAGTGACCACCCAGGTGGGTGTATCTTTTACGCATCAGCGGGCCACACTCGCACATGAGGTGCTGGGGAGTTTCCTCGGCCCCTTGGCAGAACCTGCACATTTTTGTGTCTCTGAGTTTGAGGTTGAACATGTGTTTTTCAGGCCACAATGCCCCGAGAGCGCCCTCACCAGTATGCATAGATTGTTCCTATTTAGCGACAAGGCCTTACGGGCCGTCTTACAGTCGTAAGCCTTAATAAGCGCTTTGGAATGATTCAACCCTGGCGTGTTGTTCCAGTGGTTGATGGATTGTTCTAAATATATTTGTTTGAGCATTAGGTTTGCAAGGCTTTTTGGTACACCACAGCAAGGTTCAGGGCCGTATAACGTTCCCTTTGCTCCCGTCTTAGCAAGTTCGTCGGCTTTTTCATTTCCCTCGATTCCTGCATTGCCGGGAACCCATCTTAGAATTACCCTGTTCTTTTTGCGCAGGGAATTTAGTAGTGATATGCAGTTTTGCACTAGCTTTGAATTAATGGTATTCGAGGCCAGTGCCATAAGAGCTGCTTTGCTATCCGAGTGGATATAGATACGGTGGTTGGCGTAGTTCTTTTGGAGGTTGATATCCGCACATTCAATAATGGCGTATACCTCCGCTTGGAATATGGAGGCGTATTTCCCCAAGTTTACACTTCTTTCAAAATTTTCTTTCTTCTTTCTTCTTTCGAACCAACGATAACAATAATATAATATATATTGAATTATTGCTATATCGGCTGATTACATCACAGAAAAAATACGGAGAGATAGAATGCCATCTGTTAGTCTATATGAACTTTTAAGTGAGTGTTTATTCTGTTTGTAACCTGTATACTAAATAAAAAAATGTAAATATTACAATATTTTTTTAATGTAAATACCAATAAAATAATAAGAGCTATGATTTGAAAATGTGTTTATTATATTATTATTTTATTTCAAGGTGTGTTTAGAGGGCCATATAAAGTGCGCCGCCATACTGCTATGAATGTCGCTATATTTAACATAAGAGAATATTAATTAATTTTTGGAAGGGTTTTTCCATTTAGGGCGGGTCGATTTTGACAGTCTGTGGCGGCCATGTTGTTTTGGCAGCGTTTGTCAAATCTGTTGTTTATTTTTCAGTTACTGATGCCAAATCACCATGGCAAGTTACACGACTGAGCAGCACTTTAAAACTTTATTATCGAAATGAGAGTTAGTGCAAGGTTATATCTCACGGAGGTGACGTAAACTGGCCACCAAGATCGTGCGATATGACCCCGCTACACTTTTTCTTGTGGGGTTTTCTGGAGTCCCAGGTCTATTCAAAGTCAAAGTCATACTTAAAAGTCAACATAACCCAGGCCATCGCTCTAATTCAGCCGGATTAGACCTCTCGGATAAAAAAAAGGACCTCTTGGATCCATGCGACCGTGCGAAGCCGTGGCGGACATTTGAACAATGTTATATTGCATACATAATAGCATACATAGGTCTTTCAAATAGAAAAAGCATTTTGTTAATACGTCACGTACAGCTTGTTTTATTGCAGGGACTGTTAACATTAACCCGCCCTTATTGAAAAACCCAATACATGTTAGTTAGTTAGTTTGTCTGGGCAATTTCCCGCACTTGGCCTTTTGATTGGGCCGTTGTGCGTGGCTCATGTTTCTATTTATGTTACCCCAGCCAACCCAGGCTGTCCCAGAAGGTTAGCAGCCTGTTTGGGTTGCTACAGGCCTCCGGGACAGATGCTGGAGATTGTAGTATTCTTGCCCGTTGCTCTGCCACGCTCCTGCATTCCATGAGCACATGCTGTGGCGTTTCTTCTTCCTCCATGCATCCTCTGCATAGAGGGCTGTCTGTCACACCTATGTTAAACAGGTGTTTGTTTAGGGGACAGTGGCCTGTCATAGTACCTATGACTTTATGGATTTTGTCCCTTTTTAATCTGGGGAAGTTGCGGGCAAGTTTTTTAGATGCATCCGGAACCGCGTTCTTTGTTTGCCTGCATCCTGCGTTTTTTTTCCATTCTTTAAGGTGGGTTTCGTCGGTGTTCCTGCGTAGCCATGTTTTTATTTGGGCCTGGGGTATGGGCATCAAGGGTTCCGGTCCATATACTATTTCCTTTGTCCCCTTTTGGCCAGTTCGTCTGCCGCGTCGTTGCCCAGTGAGTCGCTGTGCCCTTTAATCCATTGCTGGGTCACTTTATTTGACCTTGCAATGGATTGAAGCGCATTGTGGCATTCCAGTACAAGGACAGAGGTTATAGTATTTTTTGCTAGCGCTTGTAGCACGGAGGCACTGTCGGAGACAAGTTTCAAGCTTAGGTCTCCGACATCTTTGGCTGCAACTGCCTGTGCTGCTCTGGTGATGCCAATGCATTCTGCTTGGAAGATCGTATTTAAGTTGCCTAGGGTAGTTGATATTTTGATATTTAGATCATTTGAGAAGACGCCGGTTCCGGTACCTTAAGTGGTTTTGGAGCCATCTGTGTATATCCTTACTTCATTTGTACCAAAGTGGTCTGCTGGTTCTGCAATGAGTTGGATATTGTATCTTCGATCAAAGACATGATGGCATATTATCCTGTCCATGGGTGCGTCCAGAAGAGGTATTTCTTTTAGAACCCGTTTCAGAATTTTTGAGTGTGGTGTTTCTGTGTTTTGTTTCCACAGGCCATTTGCTCTTAGTCTTAGAGCGGCTGCTTTAGCCTCCTCTTGGATGACAAGATCCAGAGGTCTCATGTTTAGGAGGTACTCTAGTGCGGCCGATGGTGTGGTTCTCATACATCCAGTGGCTGCTACACACTTTAAGCGTTGCTGACTCTGGAGTCTCGCTTTCACTGTGGTCAGTTGTGTTCTGGGCCACCATACAACTGATCCATAAGTCAGAGAGGGCCTGATGACTGATGTGTACAGCCAGAGTGTGAATTTTGGGTTGAGACCCCATTTTTTCCCCACTAGTCTCCGACACTGCCAAAAAGTTAGGTAGGCCCTCTTTGCTTTGGCATCGATATGACTCGCCCAGTTTAATTTGCTGTCAAGGATGAATCCCAGATATTTCACTTCTGTAGATAGGGAGAGTTTGGTGTTGAATAATTTTGGTGCTTGTAGTTCTGGTAACTTCCTCTTGTTGGTGAAGAGGATGAGTTCTGTCTTTTTCGGATTTTCTGACAATTTATGTTCGTCACACCATTTTTCTACTATCTGCAAAGCTGAGCGCGTGACTTTACATAGCATATTTTCTGCGTTTCCATTTATCATTATTGTTAGGTCGTTGGCATAACCAATAGTAGTGTAACCCTTTCGTTTAGTGTTTTAAACCCAATACATATAAACATTTCGTAGGGTTGGCTATAAGAGATTGTCGTATGATAATAAACCCACCCACTGTGAAATTTCACAACAAAGACTATTAACATAACTAACTATGTCTCTTCATGTATATGAGAAATTCTACGTATTGAAAGTTATAATTTTCCTGCAGGTCATATCTGGCAAACTGTACGCAGGTCCAGAAGTGGACGTGTGGTCGTGTGGTGTAATCCTTTATGCCCTTCTCTGCGGGACGCTTCCGTTCGACGATGAACACGTTCCAACTCTGTTCCGGAAGATCAAATCGGGAATCTTCCCGATTCCGGAATATCTGAACAAGAGCGTGGTGAGCCTCCTTTGCCAGATGCTCCAGGTGGACCCGATGAAGCGGGCGGCGATCGACGATGTGAAGAAACACGATTGGTTCCAGAAAGATCTGCCGGAGTACCTGTTTCCCTCGCCGGTTGAACAAGTTAGTGTTTGAAATTAATAGAAGTTGACATTCTCCTACTACTATTAGAGGAAAGTAACCAAATATGGAATACCATTTTGTTTTCTTGGTAGAATGAAAAAACTATTACGAATTAAATGTTTTTAATTATAGCAACGATTAGTCATATATTTTGGCTTATTTGAATTACAACCATATTTTTTAAAGACTAACACACATTTATTGACAATTAAAAATCAAAATGACAAAATGAGTAGCTATTTATCGAATAGGTACCTAAATATGGAATATAGATATAATACTACAAGTTTTGGTAAAAAACATACCTTTCAAGATGTTGACCTAGCACTGGTTTCCCCCCCAATGTGGTAAATACTGCTTCCTCTGGAGGCTGTTCATGTTCCTGACATAAACGAAACAAAGTAGCTCTCGGAACTTCAAAATACTTTGCCGCTTTCAAATAGCCCATTTTTTCCTCGAACCATTTTTATAGCTTCAGCCATTTTGTCTTAATTCCAAACTTTATGTTTTACTTTTGACAGTGTAGACGGCGTTCTGGAAAAACAACAAGTTATTGAAATACCACCACCACCAACAATGGTCAACCCAACTACCAAATGTTGACAGCCCAATTATGGAATATTCCATATTTAGGCACCTAGTAGGTGTCCATATTTGGAACTTTAGACCGGCTCAAACTAGTTGTCGTTTAAAATAAGTAGCAGCATTTGCGCAATAAAACTTATCGAAAATATCAAGAAAAACATCACAGCAATACGTTAAATAAGTAACAATCCCATTTTCACAATGTAATTTATCAAGAAACCAATATTTTATTACATACCTTGTAAAGTTTTGAGTTGTCGACAAAACAAAACACACCTGCAGTGGCGCTCGCCCGACTGCCGTGATTGATTGAGTGCGACACACCAGTGAGTAAGTGAGATAGAAGATGGTCGTGCATTTCGTCTTGACTTGACAGTTAAAGAGAAACAGGGGTATTCCATATTAGAGATACTATTCCATATTTGGTTACTTTCCTCTATAAACGCGAAAGTTTGTAATAATGTATGTATGGATGTTTGTTACTCTTTCACGCAAAAACTACTGAATGGATTTTGATGAAACTACTATAATATAGCTCACACATCAGAATAACACATAGGCTATAATTTATAAAGATATATAGTTTTCTATCATCATTATCACAATTTTTCATCACCATGCGGGTGAAACCGCGAGGCTCAGCTAGTTATACATATATTATTGACATGGTTATACATTACTTAGGGAGACGTATACAGGATGTGTTTTTAATTAGTGAAGTGAGTGAATCAGTACGAAGTCCTTCGAACATCCTTGAAGTGGGCGAATCAGTACGAGCAAATAATCAACTTTTGATAAACTTTAAAAAAACCAAAAAAAAAAAAATGGTTTTTTCTTTTATTTTTGAAAGTTGAAAGACAACTGATATTTAAAAGTTTGACAATAGCTGAGCGTGCTGTGCCGTCTGTCAATAGGCGAAATATTGCAAAAATAAACGAATTTTGCGATATTTTACCTACCGCTAGATTGCGCAACGCGCTCAGTTTTTTTATGCTATTTTTCAAAACGAATTTTTCAAATTTCCAAAAAAGAAAATCTGTTACTTTGTGTTTTTCCCAAATGGGTCAGGACCAAATTCTTTGCAGAACTTGATGTCCCTCTTGTTTGAAAGCAAAAATTAAATATTCAAATATCCCAAATTACCTGTTTGTGTTTAATTTATATAACTTCAGTGTATTTTACATTTAAAAGTCGATTAACATTTTAATTACTCAGCATTAAAAACATTTTTAAATTAAAAACAAAATTACGATCGTTTTTTCTCCCATACAACTTTTAAGTGTCCCCATTCCGATTTTTCACACACCTTGGTTAGTTTTGCAGCATTTGACGGAGACTGACAAGAAAACACTGCAGCATTTGCGGTCTACTTTAATAATATACTTTGTTATGCATTTAACGGTATTTCGACATATAAGTTTGCTAAAACATTATATTTGATTATTTAAAAAACAAATTGTGCTTGTCCCAAATTTCGTTCCGTTGTGCGACATCAGTTGTGCGACATCAGTTGTGCGACGCGATATTGTCGCAATTAGCGGTGAGCGACGGCCGATTCATTGTTTATTTGTTGTGGGAACATTTGTCCTCAAGCTGGCAACAGATTTTAAATCCCCCAGGAATCCCCCTGCCATTTCATTTATCTGTAAATCGAGGGAGCGTCTTGAAGGCCGCCGCGTGTCATTGCAAAATTCGAATGTTTTTCTTTGTTTTGAAGTAATAAGTGGTGTTCATCTTGTTGTTCATCTTGGCATACTGTGAGTATGCCTTTATTAATTCCGTTGTGCTATATATTTTTCCAGTGTTACACATTCCGTTGTGATCTCCGTTGTGACACAATGCAAAGAATTTGGTCCTGACCCAAATATGTATATTAAAAGTTACTTATTTGCTCGTACTGATTCATCCACTTAAAGGTGTCACTAATTAAAAAACTCACACTGTATCAACACTGATCAAGGTTTTTATTGAAATTTTTACTTTTATTTGAAATCTCAACACTAATTAACTACTTATAAACTCTTTTTATATGCATTTAAAAAAGAGAATGGGCATTTTGGGCCTACTTTTCCAATAGCTGTAAATCATATACCAATGGAAAGATATAGAACATTTATTACTGGAATGACTGATCTCAATTATGCGCCGTTTCTGAGTTATATCCTATTAAATATGGCTAATTACCTGATATCCTCTAAGGCACCAAGCACATTGTATTTATAATAACTTTTTAAACGAAAACCATCGCAGAATACCCGAAATGATAAAGTACATATGCTGTGTGAGTATAAACTATATATTCATAAGAATGTTCGAGTTTGTCAGCAGTATATGGAGGGGAAATACTGGGATATGTTGCTTTAACTCTGTAATATGTCTCATAATTTCATTGCCGCTTTGTTTACTGCCGTATGTACGAGAGTTGATCCAGAAATAAGGTTCCCAAAGAGCTCTAGCCGCCCGGGAAAGTGCGAGGCGAAATCCGGCAACACCGCAGTGCGCGGCTGTTCCCCCACTCTTGATTCCGCCCGGCCGCGCTTTGCTGCGTTGCTCAGTCTTAGCTTAGCAACCGTCCGAAATGGAAGTGCCCATTGTTGCTCCCGCCAAGTGCGAGTTTCGTTCCATAATTCGCTTTTTGCATGCCAAAGCTTTTTCCACTGTACCGTAATAACTCCCAGGAATCCGAGCAACAACTTCACGGATGGTGATCCTCCTGTTTTGCACTTTGCGTTGGACCATCTCGACAATCGCCTCCGAAACTGACAGTCTTCCACTCCGTTCTTTATCGTGGACGTCCTTCCAACCGACACTAAACTCCCTGCACCACTTTCGGATGTGTTGAACGGACATACACTTGTCGCCATACACCTCTGTCAACTGACGATGAATATCCACGGGTGGAGTCCCTTTGGCGTGCAAAAAGCGAATTATGGAACGAATCTCGCACTTGGCGGGAGCAACATTGGGCACCTCAATCTCGGACGGTTGCTGAGCCAAGACTGAGCGGTGCAATGACGTTTAAGATACGAGGCCAATACCTCGATTGCCCTTTCTATACGACTTGGATTCTCTTTAATCTGTAAACCACATTTGATCGAATATGCAGCTCAGCTGCGAGGGGATTTGGATAGGATGCCAATCGTATCGCCCAATTTCTGTGGCAATAGTGGGGACTTCCAGTTAATTATACGTTTCATAATTTCATAATTGCAGATTATGCGTATGCATAATTGCATAATTGTAGAATTGCAGATTGATCAATTAATGACTGCTTTAATTTGCCGGCGGATATAAACCGCCTTATGAAATACTGTTCGGATAACTGTCTCTTCGTTAACGTAAGCAAATGTCATATAATCACATACTCCAGAAAAAATACTAATATAATTATAAATAGGATAGAAAACGAATTTACCGCGTGAAATTTGTAGCACCCGACGTTTTGGTGACGTGGCAGCCGCCCATTGTCCAGGGTAGACTGAAGAGCTGTCAATCCGTTATTTTGCGGGTGGGCCGCATACCGCTGCCGCCACTGCGTAGGTTATAACGGTGGTGGGGGGCCGGGCTCGGAGCGCGCGAATTTTGAAAATCCGTCTTGCACACAACACTCACTGTATCCTGTCTTACGTCTTTGCATTCGGCGGCGGGAAAATTTTAAAAAGAGGGTTCCACGTAGAAGAGAGTTTGAAACCGTCGTCTCTATTGAAGTTCGGGGTTCTTCTTATTTCAATGGCCTTCCGGATCATGCGATGAAAGTAGAATCGTTCCTTGGATAGCACAATGGTATTTTGAAACTGCATCCAGTGGTTACTTCCGCTATCCAATATATGTTCGCAGATCGCCGATTTTTCTCGCTGAACGTTTTTAACAGCTTTGATGTGTTTTGTCAGTCGCGTGGCTATGGGCCGTTTCGTTTGTCCAACGAAGGCTAAACCGCAGCTGCATTCGACTTTATACACACCCGGGGTTTGCAGTGGTATTACATCCTTTACAAGCGGTAATACCACTGCAATTCACTGCATCCTATTTCTATCCTATTTATAATGTCAAACAACTGCGATAGTCTTCGATTTTATACTAATATAATGTTTTAGTACAACTTGAATGGCGCTAGTTGTAAGGGAAGCAGCGGTGCGAGATCTTAGGATTACACTTGACTCGAAAATGCTATTCGCCGAACACATCGATAATATTATTAGATAAGCATATAAATTACTAGGTTTTATTCTAAGAGTATTATCGGTGTTCAAATCTATTGACACGCTTAAAACATTCTATAATTCCTATGTAAGAAGTCAGTTGGAATTTGCATCAGTGGTCTGGAATCCCCAATATTTAACTTACATACTGCGGATCTAATCGATACAAAAAATATTTGTGAAGCGATTAGATTTCACTTCTTTCATTAAACCCAGCTCCTATGAGGAATCATTGGAGGGCCGTAGAGTTGAAGTCATTGGAGAGCCATAGAGTCTTGATCGATGCCGTATACTTGCATGGGTTGATAAATAATTCCATCGATGCGAACGCCATTTTGGAGCACATTGAATTTTATGTTCCTCCTCGCTCTGTTCGATCGCATCGACTATTTCATCTACCTGGGAGCTAACGGGCCCATGATGAGTTGGCCACGATGACCCATGTGTTCAGGGTCGGTCACACTCACGGGTCAACACCCATCCGACGGCCTCCACGCACGGGGTGCGAACCTGGGTAGGACTCTGGCCAGCGAACCACTTTCCCCTGGGAATCAAACCCCTGGCGCTCCTGGACGGTCTGCGCACCGTTCGGCGCAAGCCAATCGATTGTGCACTCCGACTAACAGTCGGGGGAGTCTGGAAACTGTATTGTTTCCTATATAGCGGGGGTGGTTGCGTACCTTACGGCGACTGCTCTTGAAATGACCATTGGCCATCCGATCCCGGTTCAGAGCCGGGCAAAGGATGCCTTGGTCCGCGATAGATTCGGTATACACCGTTTCACCGCTTCGTAAGGGAGAGGACCGCGCAAGCGACCCCGACCTCGGAACTAATCGAGAGACCGGAGAAATCTGGTCACAATTGGAAGTAAGGGCGCGAGTGTCTCGAGCCGCCGGGTATTATTCCTGGCTATCTCGCGGTAAGGAGTTGGTCTCTTACGGGTTGTGGCGTAGCTAGACGTTGGATTGTTTTGTCCAAAGTCTTCTACGCTCACTGCAGGTCGATAGAACGACTAATCGTTAAACCGTCCTGTGGTGACGGGCTCGCCCGTTGTAGTTGACAACTCAATATATATTTCATCTACCTGTGGTGAAAACCAACGCATCCCAAAATGCATTTCTATACAGAGCGTGTTATAGATATAACACAGACTTTTAAGTAAAGGACATATTACACTCCTCAAAAACCTCTTGTAAGAATTCAATTTAAAAAATCTTTAGTCTAGGTAGATGATCACAAAACATTTGTACGTATTATATTTTATTTAATTTGGTTCATGTACATAATTTATCTTAACCCGTTGAGTATGAGTCAACCAAATCTGGTCGCGAAACAATTATCCGTTGAGTACGAGTCTACCAAATCTGGTCGCGCGTTTTTTTCACTTCTTTGACGTTCTCATATTTATTCATAATTATCTAATTGTTTTACAAAATGATATTTCAATATTCTATATTCGAAATTTCAATGCAATCATTGTGCAGTTGTTCTTTTTATGATTGGTGTAGTAGTTTCGTAGTTATAGTACTTTAAGTCGAGCGCCGTCGATGTCGCCGAAAATCCTGCAAAAGAGACAGATGCATCCATGAAAATACCCATTTACTCCAAGGGTTAAGTATATTTATTAAATCTTTATTATATATAGTATCTACATTTCTTCTTCTTCTCGAAGTGCCTCTCATTACTGGAGGTTGGCCGTTAGCTCTGAATACTTTTGTCGGTCTTGCGCCATCAGGAAAAGCTGTTCCATACTGGTGATCCTGGTCAACTACATATCATACCTAAAATCTACATATCTTACCTAAAATTAAATATAAATATATTTATATACATACATAATAAAGTTTATCTATTTTGTCTCTTCCTTTCACCTCACTTCCCATCCCGACTCCCCATCAAGCGGAAACAATATAAAATATCATATTGCGTTCATTTTGTTTACCTAATATTCGGAATCACATTAATTGATTTTTGTTACTTTTAAATACGTTTTTAATGCATTGTATGTTGTTCTGTTTGGTTCCAGAATAAAATAAAATAAAATAATGGTATTTGAGCTTTCATCTCAACCCCTCTTGTGTTTAATCTGAGTTTTCCATGTCAGACACCTGTCCAGATGAAATCCAAGATATTTTACACGGTCTATGTGAGGTAGGGCGAAATCTCCAAGCCTCACTGGTGGACAGGTTTTTTTTTTTAAGTGTAAATGTCATTGTGATGAGCCTATAAGGCACTTGTTCGAATACGCCATTTTTGGCATTTCGTCTGTTAAGCATTGTCAGTTTCGTCCAATAGACATTGAAGATTGGTGCATGCTGAAGCATTTAAGCAACAGCATGCATTATTTTGCATAGGAAAATATATGTTAATTAATTTCATTTTTGATATTTATCGTGTACTACAAACTTTGTTGAGTGTGCTTAATTTTTTATTTTTTAGGGTAGATTCGAAAGCTAGGACATTTCGATTGCTAAAGCTTCTTTTCTAGTCGATGTATGAGACAATATTTTATTAAAAGTATCCTTTTCTTAATAAGGCGAGGAACCTTCGATGCTCAAGTCAAACTCGCACTTGACCAGTTTTATCTTCTTTCACCAGGACAGTAGCGTCATAGACACAGAAGCCATCCAAGAAGTTTGCGACAAATTCGGTGTCAAAGATACCGAGGTTCATGCCGCTCTGCTCAGCGGGGATCCCCACGACCAACTCGCCATAGCCTATCATCTGATCATAGACAACAAGAGGATAGCGGACGAGGCGGCCAAGGCAGAGATAAAAGACTTTTACATGGCTGGTGAGTGATGAATTCTTTTTCAATAACACGAGAACTGCTGGGACAATTTCGATTGGGCTTCTTCCTATACTAGCTTGGTTATTTCCATCTATTATAGGCTATACTCAATCAAACTACTTTTTGAGATATCCCATAAAATATTAGTTAAATTTATCGGAGCTAACGGGCCCATGATGGGTTGGCCACGAAGACCCATGTGTTCAGGGTCGGTCATACTCACGGGTCAACACCCATCCGACGGCCTCCACGCACGGGGTGCAAAGCTGGGTGGCCCTGGTCAGTTTCCCCTGGGAATCAAACCTCTGGCGCTCGTGGATGGTCTGCGCACCGTGCGGCGCAAGCCAATCGATTGTGCACTTCGACTAACAGTCGGGGGAGTCTGGAAGCTGTATTGTTTCCTATAGAGCGGGGGTGGTTGCGTACCTTACGGCGACTGCTCTTGAATTGACTATTGGCCATCCGATCCCGGTTCAGAGGCCGGCAAAGGACGCCATGGTCCGCGATAGATTCAGTATTCACCGTTTCACCGCTTCGTAAGGGAGAGGACCGCGCAAGCGACCTCGAACTCGGAACCAATCGAGAGACCGGAGAAATCTGGTTACAATTGGAAGTAAGGGCGCGAGTGTCTCGAGCCGCCGGGTAGTATTCCTGGCTATCTCGTGGTAAGGCGTTGGTCTCTTACGGGTTGTGGCGTAGCTAGACATCGGATTGTTTTGTGCAAAGTCTTCTACGCTCACTGCAGGTCGGTAGAACGACTAATCGTTAAAACGTCCTGTGGTGACGGGCTCGCCCGTTGTAGTCGGCACCTCAAGATGGGCTTCTTCCTATATTAGCTTGTTTATTTCCATCCATTATAAGCTATACTTAAACTACTTTTTTAGATATCCCATAAAATATTAGTTAAACTTATAGGTCGATACTAGTAAAACTTATAGGTTGATAGTTTGCAGCACATAACTTGTAACATCTGGACGATGCTATTTAAAAACAAATTAAGTTCCCAGATTTCTATTTTAATTTAACTATATATTGGTTAGTGTATTATTTTCGTTTGTAATAAATTTTTCAAATTCATCAAACTTTTGGGTCCATCCTATATAAATACCCATATCAGAGTCATTAGCGTCTATTTGTTACTGTAATGCTGATGTATTATTTTGAATAAATAAATAAATAAAGAAAATCCATTAGAATCAATATTCTTGCCTTATTATTATATTGCATTAGTAATTGTTATTGCCTAAATACACAAGTGATTAATAACATCAATAATGATTAACCCCATTAAGAATACTTGCTATCTAATTATCCATTTAATTTTATTATGCAGGAAATTAAATCTCGCAATTCTTTTGAAGGTCTTCCAATGATAATCTTTTTAACTTGTGGCTTTAGCTTACCGTTATGTACAGCCTGTTCTAAAATCACCATAATCCGTTAAAATTTTAGTTAGTGATAATAATCTTTGCCATCTGTCTTCTAGATATGACTGTCAGCAATTGTTGTGGCTCTTGAACATTTTCATCTCTGATGCTCCTTTGATTATCTTGACTGGACTTGAATGGTATGTGCCCAATGGCACATCCACAATAATGGGTGCTAGCACATTATTATGCTAGCAAGTCTTGGGGCGCTCTCCTCTTCAATCTGCGGAATGCCCGGTTTTTCATCAGCTTTGAAGCTAGTTGATTTGGATGTAGTAGAACTCGCTTTTGGTAGGATACCATTTTAGTTTTAATTTCTTCTTTCACTGTTGAGATTTCCAGGTCACGATGTAGACGGTCGTTCGTGACATACCATGGTGCATCAACTATTATTCTCAGCATCTTGTTTTGGAACCGCTGAAGAATCTCTATATTGGAATTGGCTGCTGTGCCCCACAACTGTAATCCATAGGTCCAAATGGGCTTCAGGATGCATTTGTACACTACTAATTTGTTTTCTAGTGAGAGTTGTGACTTGCGGCCTATTAACCAGTACAGTTTCCTGAGCTGTTGACTTAGCGCTTTCCTTTTTGTAAATATATGCTTCCTCCATGTAAACCGTCTATCCAGGTACAGTCCGAGGTATTTAGCATCATTCCCTTGTGGTATTTGGATGCCATTTAATTTTACTGGACATGTTTCCCTTCTCATGGTGAAGGTCACTTGCACCGATTTGGTCTCATTCGCTTTAATTCACCATTTCTTTAGCCAGATTGAAATCTTATCGAAAACTGAAGACTGAAATCTTGATAATAATCTTGAGTCCTTTTCTATGAAGTTGCTGATCTATAAAGTAAATTTAAGGCCAAAAACTTTTTATGAAAAATATATCTTTAATTAATAGAAATATTGACCCCTATTAACTATGCAGATTTATTATTTTAATGGGAGCTGCTTAATTCCTCTGCTGTATAACTCTCATGGACAGGAACCAATGAATGCTTTGAGGCGTTTTTCACCGACTCTTCAAAGTAGATTTTTTTCCCTTTTAAACAGTTATCTAAATTCTGAAAAAAATATCTAAATCTATTGGAACAAGGTCTGGCAAGTAGGGTGGGTGACCAAGCCACAACTCCTGCAACTTTGCGGCTGTTTCCAGTGAAATCTGTGGTTATATATACGTTGTCATGCAGAAGAAAAGCTACTTGTACCTTAGCATTAAATTCTATAATCTACTCCCTACAAAATTTAAACAGCTGGAGGACATAAAATTAAAAAAAAAACATCAAGGAGATGCTGATAGGCCACCCTTTCTATAATCTGGCCGAATTTGAGGGCCATGATTTTTCAAATATTGTGCCTATTTAAATTACTTAAAAAAGTGGAGCCTTATTGTCTGATTATTTTATATGGTCTTATATCTGTATTTTTAGTTTAAAATGCATAACGTAGATTTAATTTGATTATTTAACATTTTACTGACAATTTGAACATTACGATAAATAATTTTACTACGACTCTCTTCAGGTCCAAACAAAATTTTGGGCTAGCGCTTAAACTGCCCTCTCTGCTCTACGCCAACTCCAGAATAACCAAAAATTCGATTCTGTGCAATTCCAAAGATCCGGCAATATCGAAGCACGTAATAAGTGGCTGTAGTGATTCAAATGAACTACAAGCCCGCGTAGACTTCCACAAAAGGTTCCTTACTGGAATCAGCCAGAATGGCACTGGTCTGGGGTATGGCAGTACAACCACGAGCGACGTGGACTTGAAGAAGTCTCTTTTGCGGGGAGATTACGACAGCAAGAGTATGGCTCATGCTATTGGCCTTCAATGCCAGAATGATTGGACAACAATTGGTGACTTTTGCATTCCGCCTCCAATGCACTGGAAGGTAATGCTCTATGACTGGACGCCAGAGATGCTGAAATTTTATTTGAATGCCTTTCAGCATACACTTCCAGACCCCAGTAACCTCGCTCGTTGGAGCTTTGCCGAGGATAGTTCTTGTCCCCTCTGTAGCAATACCCCTTGCACAGCTAGGCACATTCTAGCTGGCTGCAAGGTGGCCTTAGATCAAGGACGGTACACTTACCGCCATGACAAAGTTCTCGCTGTTATTCGCGAGGTAATTAGTCTCTCAGTGGCTCGTGCCAACAAGGGTTTGACAGTATCCTCCAAACCCCCAATACAGTTTGTGCGGGATGGCTCTAAAGGCAAAAAACATTTAACTACAAAACCTTTCTCAATAATCGAGAAAGCTACAGATTGGATTCTGGAGGTTGATTCGGTCTCTAAGCAGTATAAATTCCCTGAAAGTCTCGGATGCACAGCCCTCCGTCCAGATATAACTCTTTACTCTCTATCTCGGAAGGTGGCTCTTATCGTAGAATTAACTGTTCCATGGGAATCAAATATCCCAAAAGACCACGAGTACAAATTAAATAAATACCATGATCTTGCAAATGCCGTAACCCGGAACGGCTTCACTGTTCACCTTCACGCGGTGGAAGTTGGCGCTCGTGGCCTGCCAGCTAAATCTCTATTTCACCTCTTTAAAGATCTTGGCCTTTCCAGAAAAATAATCAACTCTTTCTTAGAAAAATTATCTAAAACTGCGATTTGCGCATCTCAAATTCTATGGCTTCGAAGGGGGAGTGAATGGGTGGCAAGGTGAACGCTCACATGTGGCAAGACAGCTGTCCTAAACCTACCACAGCCGGTTCGTAAGTCCGGAATCCACTGCTCACCCCCCAGAAGTGTAAAAAAATAGTATTATGATGGGCCCGACTCCGGTCGGTGAATTCCATGGCAGCTCCGTTTGTATTTATTTATTCAAATATTAGGCTTCTATTTTGATTATTTATATTTATTGTTTGATAATCTAGTAGTTAATTCTTGACTACTGTAACAAAAACTGCTTTTTTTTGTGACATTTCTTTCGCGATTCATGCTTTTCCGTGTGCAGATCCAGGTAATTACATGTTTCGGTGTCATTTGCACACGTTTTCTGGCGTCTCTACTATTTTTCCGACGTTTTCTGCTTCATTTTCGTAACGTCGTAATTAAGTCACAACTTGACTTAAAAGTCGACTGTAAAAGTCGTAAAAACCGTTTTCTGACGTTTAAGAAGGTGTCGAACGCTACGGTTACGGCAATGACGTCTCTATTCTCGTTGGTTTAGGCGGAAACGTCAAAAGGTGACATCACTTTTGTCTTTCGGGGTCGTACTTGCGCCCTGCAAAAATGGCATTCTTTTGGGATTTTGGAGTGTGGAAGCGCAGGCGTAAGAGCTAGGATCGGCGTCGCTGCCGACGAGTATAGCGCGGCGCAGTTTTTAATTCATGTAGTTCTTTTCTGGTAAGCGATTATTGTCAATTTTTTGCGGTTAGCACATGTCGGCGTATCGACTTTAACCGGGTTTTTTTTCCTTGGCTTCAGACGGGCGACGAGCACCTCTATTTTTATACCATTTTCTATCAATAATACACCTGTAAAGCCTCAACTGCCGTAGCGTGGCGGCCTGCTTCTTGGAGCAGTTTTGAAATCGGAGATTCAAATTCCGGACCTACCTACTGTCAACTTTTGGAAGATATCCATATACTGCTGTGCTGTGAAGTGATTTATACATCGTGTGCCTTGCACCTTCTTCGTTTTGCTGTGCCCGTGGAGTAGCGGATTAAAGAACTCTGAAAAGAAGCAACGTGTTCTCATTTCTTTTTTTTCAGCTGAAGGAAGAATTGCTACCTCCGGGCAAAACCAGTGACAAACTTGTGAGACTTACCCACCCTGTTAAATCTTGTGCTTAATTTTTTTGGTATCGAGTGCTGGTTTTTTTTTTAGTTTCAGCTTTAACCTTTAAAAAGCTGTGGCGTCCAATTTTTTTCTGAAAGTTAGTTTTTTTATGTTTATTGGCTTCGGCTTTAAATAATACTTCCTGCACTTGATTTCTGTTCGTGGTTATTCTACGACTAGGTATAACCAGGTCCAACCCCGCGGGTACATATTGGGAACCTGGCAGTTACATACTGGCGCTGCTGTCCCATACTAACGTAGTTGTTACAAACTGTCGCCCAGCGTGGAGCCTTAGAACTGGTTTTAGCCTAAGTAGTAATTCTTTCTTTAGTTTTTGAGACACGTCTGCGTTTACTTAAATGTTTTCTTTAATGTTTAACCTGTAACATTTCTTGTAACTTGAATTTAATATTTTAAGCGGTTACCGCGAAAAAGTTCTATTGTATACAGACTTGCCGTTTCTTTTTCACATAGTTTTTTAAAGATATTGTATATAATATCTAGTATCATTGTACAGTAGCTCGAGGTACAGTATAGCGGTTTTCTTTGTAATTTTTTGTTTTTAATTTGTAATCCGATACGGTTGTCGGGAAATAGCCTCGTCAACAAGATAGAGGCTTGCCGTGTTCGAAGATTGTTATAGACTGTTTATTAAATTGTTTTTTTTGTAAATTTCAGGTCCGAAGATTGAATACTCCGCTCCATTGGTTAAAGGTGTCAGGTGAATAGAGGTGCTCGTCAGCAATCGTTGAGGTCAGATCGTTCTAGTTATTTATTTTCTAAATTTATTTTTTATTTTAAAAAAAAATATTTGGTTTTTTTTTGTTTTTTTATTGAGCAGAACAATTTTTTATATCTGATTTTTTTACCATAAATAAAAATTTTTTTTTGGTGAATTATTTTTTTGTGAATAATTTTTTAGTTTTTTTTTTTTGAAAAAAAAATTTTTTTTTAAAACTTTTAAATTTTCTGCTTGTTTATATTTTTAATACGCAAGTAGTTGAGATGGCTTCCCCCGTGCTTGTGTATTATTCTGCCTCACACTTAGTTAAAAAAGAATTGGATTACGAATTCAAAATTCGGGAGGTTACCCCGACGCTTGTGGAGTCGATGCGCCGACAGTTTAGTTCGCTGCTTAAACAGTTTCCTGCAGATTCAATCACGTCGACGGATCTGGATCCCGAGCAAGAGTTTAACGAATGTTCCATTCGACTCTTGTGTCTCCAAGAATTTGTCGAGGATTTGGTAGAGAACAATACTCGACCTTTGTTTAAACGCGTTTGTACAAAAACAACGCATCTTTTTTATAGAGTATCACGTATAACGTCTGGGGTTGTACCGACAGCTTCGTTTGAACGTCTTCAGGCGGAGATTTCAGAGATCGTGAAGGTGCTGGAGGAGTGTTCAAATATTGTGAGAGCTCCTAGTCCAAATTTACTGCCGTCTACTTCTGTACAGGTAGAGGTGCCTGTGCCGGTACATCCTTTAGGGGTGACATCGGTTTCATCAAATAATCTTTTTGTTCCGTTAGCCGTTCCAAATGTTTCGAGTGTACCTAATGCGGGTAATTCGGTTTCCGAACCCGAGGTTTTTGTTAGGAATCCGGTCGCTGTCAGCAGGCCGTATGATGTTACTAATGAACAGGTGTTAAGGCCTTTGAGTTTAGGGTTTGTGTTTGATGGAAAGTCATGCGTCGTAGAATTCCTGGAACGCCTTGAGGAAAATCGTTTGGCACGAAATATTTCTGATGCACGGTTGCTGAAATCGGCGTGCGAGTTGTTTCAACATCACGCGCTCGCTTGGTATAGGACGGTTGCTTCCAGGATTGACAATTGGCCACAGTTGGCCAAAGAACTTCGCCAAGATTTTGGCAGTCAAACCTTCGACCGCGATATGTTGAAACGGGCTCGCGCTCGAATTCAGAGACCGGATGAACCTCTTCATCTTTTTGTTACGGAAGTATTGGGTTATTTTAATAAATTATCCAGGCCCTTGCCGGAGGCGGAGCAGCTGACAATCTTAGTACCCAATTTAAAACCTTACCTGCAACAATGTTTCGCGTACATCCCTGTTCATTCCATACAAGAACTGCTTCATGTGGGGAAACAGCAGGAACTCACGCATGTGGCTATAAATGAGTATAATGCTAACCTGCAGGCACTTTCAAAAGCCAAGCCTTCTGCGTCTAGAGCAGTTCACTCTGTCGATTGTACTGGTTCCGGTAATAATGGTACGGACGTTCCTCTTGAGGAACATCTTCATCAGTGCACAGTGTCCGCTGTTGATTCTTTATCCACTCGTACTCAAGAATCCCATAGAGGTTCGAGCAATCGGGGTGGTTTTCACCGAGGTGGTTACTCCCGAGGCAAACCGCATAATGCGGGTGGTCCTCGAGGAGCGTATAGTGGTTACCAGAGGGGTTCACATCACGGGCACTCCAAGTACTGTTACCGTTGCGGTAAATTTAATTTTACCGTGACAACTTGTCCGGATTGTTCCAAAGGAAATAATTCTCCCAATTCTACTTCGGCCGATTCAAAAAACTCGAGAACCGAGACAGAGTGAATGCGTTTGTTCACTCTGTCTCTGCCTTGTTCGAAAAGGAAAAAGACAACCGTCGTCCATTTTTAGATGTTGCGTTGGGTGATATTGCGGTTTGTGGCTTGCTTGACACTGGTTCGAGCGTCACAATTTTGGGTGCCGACTCACATCGACATTTAATTGAGATCGGGTATACCCTGCACAAGACTTCGTCTTGGACCTTAAGTACCGCAAATGCTAGTACGGTTAGGACGATCGGTTATATGTCTTTGCCTTTCAAATTTAATAATCGTTGTCAAGTGATCCGAGCGGTTGTGGCTCCGGATATTGGCACTTCTCTTATATTAGGCATGGACTTTGTCCGACAATTTGATTTGGCTCCGGAAATTGTGAAGTTCGTTAGGTTTGAGGATAGTGATGTTAGTTGGCATTCAGTCAGCGAAGTGAGGGTTTTGCATCCTTTCGCTTCTCTGACTGAGAATCAGCAGTCCTTAGCAAACAAAATGATCGATGGTTTTCAAAAAGTTTCGACAGACGTTAAGGGTCTTGGTCGAACTAATTTAATATCACAGGTTATCGACACGGGTAATCATCCACCGGTGAAACAGCGGTATTATCCCATGTCTCCCGCTCGTTTAGCATTGTTAAATGAGGAAGTTGATCGTATGCTAGAGTTAGGAGTTATTAAACCTAGCAAAGGGGGTTGGAATAACCCAACAATTTTTGTTCCGAAGTCCGATGGGACTTTAAGATTTTGTCTGGATAATAGGAAGCTCAACTCGATAACGAAGCCGGATGCGTACCCTCTTCCGAGAATCACTACCATCCTGGACAGTTTACGAGACGCTAACTACTTGTCTTCCATCGATTTGTCGGCCGCCTTTTGGCAAATCCCCTTAGATCCGGCCTCTCAGGAAAAGTGCAGTTTTACGGTTCCTGGACGTGGTTTCTTTGCTATGCAAGTCTGTCCGTTCGGCATGCGCAATTCTCCTGCCTGCATGCAACGGCTCGCTGATCAGTTGTTCGACCCGTCGTTCGATAACAAAGTATTTTGTTACCTGGATGATATCGTTATTGTCTCTTCAACTTTCGAAGAGCATATTTCATTGTTAAACCGAGTGTTAGATCGTCTCGTTTATGCTAACCTAACGATTAATTTCAAAAAGTGTCAATTTTTTCGTCGAGAACTTAAGTACCTAGGGTATGTAGTAGACTCTCATGGTCTACATACCGATCCCGAAAAAGTACAATGTATATTAGACTTTCCGACTCCTAGTTCGCCTAAGTTGGTTAAAACTTTCCTTGGGATGGCCGGTTGGTATCGTCGGTTTATCCGAAATTTCTCCTGTATTGCTGCTCCTCTGTCACGTTTGACCAGTACCCGCAAAGGTGCTCCCGCATTTTCGTGGTCACCAGAAGCGGAAGAGGCATTTCAAAAATTGAAATCAGCTCTAATTTCTAGTCCGATACTAGCTTGTCCGGACTATACAAAGCCATTTGCGTTACACTGCGACGCATCGTTGTACGGTTTAGGCGGCGTACTTACCCAGACAGTGGATGGCGTAGAACATCCCATCGCTTTCACGAGTAGGACTCTCTTACCCGCTGAAACGCGATACTCTGCTACCGAACGGGAGGCCCTAAGCGTGATTCATGCAATCGAGCATTTTCGCGGCTACTTAGAGGGCGGCCCCAAAGTCAAAATCTTCACGGATCATGCCAGTCTTCTGTGGTTTTTGAGTCTGAAAAACCCAACTGGCCGTTTGGCCAGATGGGGTATTCGGCTGTCCGCCTTTGACTTTGAGATCGTCCATAAGAAAGGCGTCGAAAATGTGGTTCCTGATGCGTTATCGCGTTTGCTGCCCGTTTCATCTGTTTCTGTGGTCGCCGATCCTTGGTACAACGATTTGTTCCAAGCGGTATCTAATAACCCTGCCGCTTACCCTAATTACCAGATTAAGGATGCAGAGTTGTATCGCTACACGAAGGGAAAGTACCAGCTCACCAGCGCTTATGACTGGAAGTTAGTGGTACCCTTACCTCTCCGAGAGAAGCTTATACACGATAACCATGCGTCCGATCTGTCTATGCATTTTGGGGTTTTTAAAACTCATCGTCGCCTAGCAATGCGCTATTTTTGGCCGAATTTGCACGGAGATGTGGTCAAATTCATTTCCCAATGTGAAACTTGCCAACAGTATAAACACCCAAATATTTCTCCTTTGGGTCAGTTAGGCAATCCAAAGTCTTGTTCTTTCCCTTTCCAGATGGTCTCCGTCGATTTGTTGGGTCCCTATCCGATGACGAGAGATCGGAATATTCACATACTAGTAGTTACTTGTTGTTTCAGTAAATACTGTTTGCTTTTCCCTTTAAAGAGGGCTACTAGCAAAATCGTGAGTCGTATCATGGAGCATGAGGTTTTCCTGCGTTTTGGTGTCCCTCAGTATGTTATTTCCGACAACGGAAAACAATTTATTGGAAAGGAGTTTACCGAACTAATATCCAAGTATCGGATACCTAAGGTTTACCTAAATCCGAAGTATTGCCCTCAGGTCAATCCAGCTGAGAGGCAGAATCGAGGAGTTGTCACGGCGTTGGCGTTGTCTGTAAAAAACGACCATCGCTCTTGGGACCTCCACCTTTCTGCCATTCAGATGGCGATCAATTCGGCCGTTTCGGAGGCTACGGGTTTCAGTCCTTTCTTCTTGGTTCATGGTCGAGAACCTATCTTAGACGGTTCGTTTTATACTCAATCTCCTGAGTCCCAAGCTGAGGTCCTTTTTGGCAGTCGTTTGTCCTACGCTCAAGATCTGAGCGAACTTTCCGGCGTTTTTCATACCGTGAGGAAGAAGCTTGATAATGCGCATGCTCACAATAAAACGTATTATGACCGTAAACACCGTCCTGCGGAGTTTGAGGTGGGCGATATGGTTTACAAGAAAACGTACTTCTTGAGCAATGCGGGGAATTATGTTATTTCAAAGTTTGCCCCACGTTATGAAAAATGTCGGATAGTCAAGAAACTGTCGGCTCTGGTATACGAGTTGGTTAATGCTCAGGGAAAGAATATTGGCTCTTGGCATATTAAGGATTTCAAATTAAATCCTAAAGGGTCTAAGTAATTTGTGTAATTTTTATGTCTCTCGTTAACATTCTTCGGAAAGTTGTCTTTATGAGTTCGACTAGATCGACTTTAAAAATGTGTTCCTTACAAAGGTGTAGTACCGAGTGGTTACTATCACTGAAATCATTTCGTTTGAGATCAGTCTTGCTAGTAAACCTGTCTAGCAACACTGTAGATTGAATTTATGTCATGAGAGGGAAGTATGCAAGGTGATGGTATGAAAGGTAGTATTGGACATTTTTCAAATACCGGAGGAGGTATTAGTTCTGTCGTGGTCTAACAATATAGTCATCGGTTTCTTTTGTCCACAGCCAGTATTTGGTTTGATTATTGGACGTTGTTGGTGTTCCTTCAGTAGGAGGGGTGGTTTATTACGGTTGTTTAGGACACCAGGTTTTGTGGTTTTTCTTTTACATGGGCTTTGTGCTTCCATGGTAAGCAGTAGTTTTGTTGTTGAAGTAGTTTTGTGTTCTCTACGGGAAAGTGGAGAGTTTTCAAATGGCAGTTGACCTCTGCAGAACTTACCTACCAGGGTTTCCACTTTAGTTAACGGGAAGATTTTGTTTATTTATTTGTATGTTTTTGTAGACTTGTTTACCCTTATTGAAGGTAGCTTGGTCATTTGGTTTAGAAGAGTATATTTTTTTTCCTGTCTTATACACTGTTATAGACGTTGTGGCGTTTTTGTTAACCCTTGAGAGTGGAGCTAGAATCGGGACGATTCATTTGAAATCGTTCGTTGGCTCTTCCGATTTCTTTTTGGAAGGGGGGCTGTAACAAAAACTGCTTTTTTTTGTGACATTTCTTTCGCGATTCATGCTTTTCCGTGTGCAGATCCAGGTAATTACATGTTTCGGTGTCATTTGCACACGTTTTCTGGCGTCTACTATTTTTCCGACGTTTTCTGCTTCATTTTCGTAACGTCGTAATTAAGTCACAACTTGACTTAAAAGTCGACTGTAAAAGTCGTAAAAACCGTTTTCTGACGTTTAAGAAGGTGTCGAACGCTACGGTTACGGCAATGACGTCTCTATTCTCGTTGGTTTAGGCGGAAACGTCAAAAGGTGACATCACTTTTGTCTTTCGGGGTCGTACTTGCGCCCTGCAAAAATGGCATTCTTTTGGGATTTTGGAGTGTGGAAGCGCAGGCGTAAGAGCTAGGATCGGCGTCGCTGCCGACGAGTATAGCGCGGCGCAGTTTTTAATTCATGTAGTTCTTTTCTGGTAAGCGATTATTGTCAATTTTTTGCGGTTAGCACATGTCGGCGTATCGACTTTAACCGGGTTTTTTTTCCTTGGCTTCAGACGGGCGACGAGCACCTCTATTTTTATACCATTTTCTATCAATAATACACCTGTAAAGCCTCAACTGCCGTAGCGTGGCGGCCTGCTTCTTGGAGCAGTTTTGAAATCGGAGATTCAAATTCCGGACCTACCTACTGTCAACTTTTGGAAGATATCCATATACTGCTGTGCTGTGAAGTGATTTATACATCGTGTGCCTTGCACCTTCTTCGTTTTGCTGTGCCCGTGGAGTAGCGGATTAAAGAACTCTGAAAAGAAGCAACGTGTTCTCATTTCTTTTTTTTCAGCTGAAGGAAGAATTGCTACCTCCGGGCAAAACCAGTGACAAACTTGTGAGACTTACCCACCCTGTTAAATCTTGTGCTTAATTTTTTTGGTATCGAGTGCTGGTTTTTTTTTTAGTTTCAGCTTTAACCTTTAAAAAGCTGTGGCGTCCAATTTTTTTCTGAAAGTTAGTTTTTTTATGTTTATTGGCTTCGGCTTTAAATAATACTTCCTGCACTTGATTTCTGTTCGTGGTTATTCTACGACTAGGTATAACCAGGTCCAACCCCGCGGGTACATATTGGGAACCTGGCAGTTACATACTGGCGCTGCTGTCACATACTGGCGCTGCTGTTACACTACCTATGTATGTTAAGTAAAGAGTAGTAACGAAACTTACTACATAACCCAATTATTTTGACACGTCCAAGAGCGGTCTTTAGCCGTCAATTGGACATGACGAAAATGTAATGTAATGTAATGAAGCAATGGCAATGAGCGATTGACCAGGCTCGATTGATTGCAGTTCTTAACAGTAAACATGTATGATGACTGTACGGAAGTGAGATTACAAGAAGCTGTAATATAAAACACCGGCACAGGATCTCATATTTAAAAATAATACAAATTTTCTACTTTATTTTTGCATGGTTGCATTGCAAAAACGAAAATATTTGAGCTAAAACAAACGACAGAAAGACGAATAAACAGCTGATTCTTAAAAAAGAATAACATGGCCTTGAATTAAAATTTATTTGAATTTGAAATTCCAACTCAAACCCAACTTATCAAAGTTTAAAGTGGCCAGTGTGAAAAAACAGCAGTTACGTAGGTAGGGACCCATTATAAATAAATACAAATGGAGCTGCTAAGGAACTCACCAACGGGAGTCGGGCCCATCATAATACGAGAAAGCTTCAGATTGGATTATGGAGGTCGATTCGGTCTCTAAGCAGTATAAATTCCCTGAAAGTCTCGGATGCACAGCCCTGCGTCCAGATATAACTCTTTACTCTCTATCTCGGAAGATGGCCCTTATCGTAGAATTAATTGTTCCATGGGAATCAAATATCCCAAAAGACCACGAGCACAAATTAAATAAATACCATGACCTCGCAAATGCCGTCACCCGGAACGGCTTCACTGTTCACCTTCACGCGGTGGAAGTAGGCGCTCGTGGCCTGCCAGCTAAATCTTTGTTTCACCTTTTTAAAGATTTTGGTTTCTCCAGGAAAATAATCAACTCCTTTCTAGAAAAATTATCTAAAACCGCGATTTCTGCATATCAAATTCTATGGCTTCGAAGCGGGAGTGAATGGGTGGTAAGCTGAACGCTCACATATGGCAAGACAGCTGTCCTAAACCTACCACCACCGGTCGTTAGTCCGGAATCCACCCTTCACCTCCCAGAAGTGTAATAATTATATATGATGGGCCCGATTTTTAATCGGTGAATTCCATGGCAGATGAACTCCGGATTAACGACCGAATGTGGTAGGTTTAAGACAGCTGTCTTACCACCCGTGAGCATGCACCTTACCACCCATTCATCAGTTATCAGTCTTATTTAGTCAAATTCCATTACTTTTAACTGTAGGCCTGTTAACATGGTACTTTACTGACTTAGGCCTGTTAACATGGTACTTTACTGACTATCATGCCGCACACATCTGCCCGCAGTCTGTCACCCGACCGGTCTGCATTACCTCTGCCAATCGTTTCTTTCCCTCCTCTAAAGCTCACTTTAATTCCTAAAATGGACTGTGAATATCATAATAGTAGTTCATTGTTTCACCTCTTTAAAGATCTTGGTCTCTCTAGGAAAATAATCAACTCCTTCATAGAAAACCTATCAAAAACCGATTTCTGCATCTCAAATTCTATGGCTTTGAAGGGGGTGTGAATGGGTGGTAAGGTGTACGCTCACATGTGGCAAGCCAACTGTCGTAAGCCTACCACAGCCGATCGTTAGTATGGAGTCCACTGCTCAACCCCCCAGAAGTATAATAATAAATGATGACCCGATTCCGGTTTGGTGAATTCCATGGCAGCTCCGTTTGTATCTATTGCTATTGGTCTTTGTGTTATTCAACTTTAACCCATATTCGTCACACAAGCGAGCGAACTTATCATAAACTGCTTACTGCTGCCTGCCTATTAACCCCTCCTCTTGCGAAGTAAAAATTTAGCCGTCACTTATGCGCGTGACAGTTTCGCGCGTGAAGTCGACAGCCTTGAGAAAAACGACTATAACTAGTAAACCACTATACGGATCATAAAAGAATAACTGTAAAATGATCGCATTGAAATTTGAAATATAAAACATTATAACCTTATCTCGTAAAACAATTAAGATAATAATGAATAAATATTAGAAAGTTGGCGAACTGAAAAAACTGGCCTATAAAATCATTTCGATGTTTTTATCACAAAATACGGAAAATATGCAAAAATTGTAAATACAGTTATGTTCTTTATTAAATGCTTTACCAAAACAATTATTTTGTTTTACTTATTTGCATACAAAAATATTTAGTTATTTAGCCAAGAAAAATTTGATGTATTCTCGTAAAAAAATATATATATATGTATATATATATTTGTGACCACATAGCGTCTTTTTTTATATGAAATTCTTTTATAATAACTTTATCACTCACATTACACTTCTTAGAAAATCACACCAGAACTTTTAGCTTTGTCTGATATTACAGAAAAATCTAAAGTTTTGAGAGTTAGCGTCGGAAACTTGATAATAGACTTTGAAATCTCATAATATAAAATTAGTTAAAGTTTTTCAAATATTTTGTCTCATATGCTTATTATATGTCCAATAACTAATTATTATACTCCAAAGAGTCACATTTCATATAAAAACTATAGAAAATCGCACTCAAAATATGGTAATACTCCCATACTAATTGTCAAAAAGTGCGACATCACATTACGAAACAACTTGAAATGAGCAAAACTTGGCAAATTCTGTGATTATATACGATATAAATGAAATAATAGCTATTTCATAAGCGGATTAAATCAATGTTACGTCATATTTTGCGATATTTCGTTTGTTTTACAACAAAAACATATGGATATTTTCTGCAACGCATGGGCTTGACGGAACTATTTGCTTAAAAATACGTGAAAAAAGCAGATGGGCTATCTCAAATCAATAATGCTCATTCATAAACACTTTTAGAATGCAAATTACTCACGGTTTTGCAGGAAATCGCACAGAAACACTATTTTCGTCACAAAATTAAAATGACACCTTTCCTAGTAGGTATCCCGGAGTCTGGCCTGCTGAATCTACCACAGTATTCTATGGCCAAAATACTGTTTGATCTGAAAGTATCAGCTTTTACAAAACTCTTACACTTTTATGTCGCTGCGTCTTGAACTCCCACCACCAGCTGTGGAAGGTATACGGGCCCTAGGGGGCTAACGGGCCCATGATGAGTTGGCCACGATGACCCATGTGTCCAGGGTCGGTATAACGGAATAAAAATAGAAGGATGAAAAATAATGCCGTTAATTGATTTTAAACTTAAAAGAGCGCCACTACGTTTTGTAGACAAACGCAGAAACTATAAATAAATTTAGAAAGAAAAAGATAAGCAAAAAAACTATATAAAAAAATATTGATCAATCAGGGGGTAGGTTATCAAAAAATATATTTCTACTCGTTTTGCCAAGGCGGTTGTTTGCTACAAATAAAACACGAAATTATTTTCGTAAATCCATATAATCTTCGGTCATCAAACAGCA
Organism: Micropterix aruncella; assembly: GCA_944548615.1. NCBI lineage: Eukaryota > Metazoa > Arthropoda > Insecta > Lepidoptera > Micropterigidae > Micropterix > Micropterix aruncella. The sequence goes on from OX155969.1 coordinate 1,282,821, forward strand.
GAAAGTCGCCCACAGCGCCGAAATCCGATATTGCATCAAAACATGATGAAGTATAACATAATATGTGTAATATGGATGATACGAAGGTTACATTGCTGATTAGGTCGTGTTCCTCCGGCCTGCTTTGCTCGCGAGTAAACCAAACGGTACCCAAATAAGGCTAATATAAAGTGCCTGGAATTTACGGCTAAAAGAAACAAAAAAAAAACAAAAACGCATGATAATTTCGATCCTCAAAATGTCAAACCACTATTTTTTTATAAACCCAAAGCGACACTTACCCAATCCTTTTTATGTCAGTGCACTATTTCATGATGAAATGTTTTAAATTTTAATTTAATCTGTAAAATGAGAGGGAGCAGGCCCCTCTTCTCTCTAATTTGACAGTTTAATCTCAGTGACTGACCTTAGCAATCAATGTCGCTGAAAACTGAAAACGCGTATTACTGAAGACAGCAAGCAAGAAGTAAGAAGAAGTTTTGTTTTTGAAGTAAAATATATATTATATAATTTGACTTGGTAATTTGACTTGATATATTTTGTTTTTTTGTTTTTTTTTTTTTTTTACATTACAACACTGACATATCAAATATGTAAACAGAGAACTGTCAGATGTGTTTTTATTATGTGGGGTACAAATTTAGTTTAAATAAAAAGCATCAATTATGAGGAAGAAAACCCAGAGGAATAATCAAGAACACTACAAAAACCTTTACCACTTACGTGCCCATGTGCACAAAAAGTAATTTTTGTTACATCGGTCACACTCACGGGTCAACACCCATCCGACGGCCTCCTCGCATGGGGTGCGAATCCTGGGTAGGACACTGGGTCAACCAGTCTCCCCTGGGAATCAAACCTCTGGCGCCCCTGGACGGTCTGCACACCGTGCGGCGCAAGCCAATCGATTGTGCTCTCCGACTAACAGTCGGGGGAGTCTGGGAACTGTATTGTTTCCTATAGAGCGGGGGTGGTTGCGTACCTTATGGCGACTGCTCTGGAATTGACCATTGGCCATCCGATCCCGGGAAGAGGCGGGCAAAGGACGCCTTGGTCCGCGAAGATTCGGTGCACTCCGTTTCACCGCTTCATAAGGGAGAGGACCGCGCAAGCGACCTCGAACTCGGAACCAATCGAGAGACCGGAGAAATCTGGTCACAATTGGAAGTGAGGGCGCGAGTATCTCGAGCCCGCCGGGTTTACTCCTGGCTTACTCGCGGTAAGGCGTTGGACTCTCACGGGTTGTGACGTAGCTGGACGTAGAATGTACTGTCCAAAGTCTCTACGTTCACTGCAGGGCGATAGAACGACTAATCGTTAAAACGTCCTGTGGTGACGGGCTCGCCCGTTGTAGTTGACACCGCAAGATGTGGAAGGTATACGACAGCTGTCTTGCGACATGTAACCGTACACCTTACCAGCCATTCACTCTTTCTTCGAGGTCATAAAAATTGGGATGTGCAAACTGCGGTTTTAGATATTTTTTTCTAGGAAAGAGTCCTGGAGAGACCAAGATCTTTAAAAAGGTAAAACAGAGATTGAACTGGCAGACCACGAGCGCCAACCTCCACTGCCAACTTCCTAATAAAATCTGTTTATATCGTTATAACTTCCTGGGGTGGTGGGTTCGCCCGTAGTATTTGACAACTGTTAAAAGTATCATCTGCATATCTCATATTGTTGATGTTTATGCCGTTTACCTTGACTACACTATCCGATTATATGGGAGCTAAAGGGCCCAGTGCAGTTGGGCCGTTATGACCCATGTCTTAGGGTCGGCCCAACTCAGGACTCTGTATCTAGAATCGTTCTTCCGGCGCTCCTGGACGGTTTGTGCACCGTGCAGCATCAGCCAATCGACTGTGCATTCCGACAGATAACCGGGGGAGTCTGGAAACGGCTTTGTTTCCTATAGAGCGGGGGTGGTTGTTAACCTTATGACAGCCGCTCTTGAAACGGCCAATCGGCTACCTTATCCCGGGTGAGAACAGTCGGGCAAAGGACGCCGTGATCCGCGATAGATTTGGTAGATACCGAATCACCGCTAACATAAGGGAGAGGACTGCGCAAGCGATCTTGAACCCGTAACCAGTCGGCAGGCCAGAGAAATCTAGCTAAAACTGGACGTAAGGGCGCGAGTGTCGGGCCGCTGGGTGCACACCTGGTGTCTTGCGGTAAGGCGTTGGCTTCCTTTGGCGAGTGGCATAACTAGACAGTGGACTATTTCGTCCCAAGTCTTCTACGCTCACCTCGCAGGAGACAGAACAATCATTATCGTTAAAACTTCCTGAGGTGACGGGTTCACTCGTTGTAGTGCCTCTAAGTAATTTATGTAAATAAAAGTACAACCTATCTTGAATTCCACAGTTGGCAGTCCGCCATCAGTAGGCGGCACGGTAGATCATGGCCATAAGCAGCATCCAGAAAGAATAGCGCCTCTCCGTGAAAAAGTTTTACAATCTACTATGCAAGGAGAGAAGAAGGGAACACCCATTAAGAAGTAAGTTCTTTGTAATTATTTTTGAAGTATATTACCATTGATTATATAGCCTATTAGATTGCTCAACGCTGTACTACACTTTGGCAGCTAGAATTTTACTAGGAAATGCAACGTGCAGATGGCACTTATAGTTCCAAACATTAATCTTTATCATTAATCTTATGTTATGTTCAATATTCATGTTATAGCAAATTATCATCATAATACTGTTAAAAATAGAAAAATTCTTAGAATCAATCATATTAGATACAATATTTAAGGCATTACATGTTTACTTTATGGGGACAGATGTCTTTTTGGTGGAGGGAGGGGGAGCTGGTTGCCCATAATTACGACATTGTGTTACACCATTAGTAGCTTTGTAGGTGGAGTGAATGGGTGGGTTAGGTGAATGCTCAGGTGAATGTGGCAAGACAGGTGTCCTAAAACTAGCACAGCCAGGCGTTTGAGCCGTGGATTTTCGTCATTTGTTCATACAATGATGATACTTTATATTATTATACTACGAATAAACGTGAGGTGAACTTTTCCTTGGAATTCTCCCAGAGAACGTTGATCTCGGTGCGTTTCAATTACAGTGGAAAGTTATGCAATATAATTCTGCATTTTTTAAAATATTCCGAAATATACAGTCTTAGTTTAAATTCACTGATGCAATAAAAATGGAAATTCTGTCCAAAAAAAAAATATATTTTTTTAAAAAATGAGAAGAAAATCAGTAATAAAGGTCTAAATTAAATAAAAGTTTTAGGTGATTTTGAACTCAGTTTTTCATTAACGCTCGGGAGCAATGAATCCCTGCCACATACAACCTAATATGTCTGAAATTAAGAATAAAATATAATAAGAAGTATTTTAATAATGATATTACTACGACATTCATGTTATAGCAGTATGGCGGCGCACTATAGGTGGCGCTCTGAACACACCTGTACTATACTATAAATAATAATATATAAAAAACGATTTTTCAAATTATAGCTCTTATTATTTTAATATTATTTACATAAAGATGTCACTTTTTAATTTGGTAAACTGGTTTCAATTGATGATAATTACGCACTTTAATGTTCAGATAGACTAAACGATGACATTCTATCTCTCCCTATTGTTTCTTTGATGTAATCAGCCTATATATAAATGCGATAGATGGCACTAATAATTGAATCTTATTATTGTTATCATGGGTAAATTATTGGGTCTTTATAATGAAAATTATGGGTCTCTATAGATGGTTAAATTATTGGGTCTTTATAATCAATCATTCATTTATAAAAAACATTTAAGAGGCCGTGGCGGCCAAAAGCTATATGAAGCATAATTTTGTGGCCTGGTTATGAGAACTCGAAAAAGAATTTTAATACAATTATGCCGGATTTTAAAAACCCGGTCCTTAAGCTATCATTTCGCCAAAACGAAATTGGTAATTTATTTCCATATTAATTGTAAATTATCTTTATTCTGTTACTGTTTTCCAAAAAAATAAAAACGAGCGTGATTGTCTTCAGTTTTTGAAAAACCTAGAGATGATTCTCAATATTAAAAAATATTATTTACACCAGCGTATGGTCTTACACCAGCGCATAGTACCAAGACAGTTTTTAGAACTTCCATACAAAATATATAAGAAAAAAATGTTTGAAATTACGTAATTTCTAGAAATGTTATGGCCAAACATTATTTTTTTTCTATTTATTAAAGATACTTTTGAGTGATATAAAAAATAACACAGTGATCTTAAGTTATTTTATTATTGTAATGTAATTTTTACTTTATAAAAAACTATTCATTTGATAATTTAATATATTATAATTGAAAAGCCAAATCGACTATATTAGACGACGCGCGAAGCTGAAATCGTCATTCGTAATTGGCCACTGCTAACGGTGGGATATATTTCCTTGTCGCCGCGGTATACCTATATATCTTTATGTATATATCGTATGCGCGCGGGCGCGTGGCATTGCAAAAATACCTAAATTTTTAGTCGCGTCAACTCGGAAAGGAGCCTTAATAATCAGTTTTATATAGATTGTCTAATATATTGCTTATTGGTTTGGCGATTAATGCTACAGGGCCACCTGCATTTCGCCGTTTCAGACGGGTTGCCGAATCGTACTATGAAGCTGTATAATCTAATACCATATATAATCTATGGTATCACTTAAGTATTGTCTGATCGGACCTTTTAAGGGAGAATAGATGACTGTTAATCTAAATATTTCACCGTATCCAAAGGAGTACCCCAAGGTTCAGTGCTGGGTCCAATTTAATTCACCTTACAATCACATCGCAGAGCAGCAGCTAGTGATTTTAAACAGTGAACAGCTTTAAAAGGATCTTGACAACATTAAAGCATGAACGAAAGAGTGGTTGCTTACCTTCAACACCGACAAATGTATCGTGTTTCATATTGTGAAAAGCAACCCCAACACACAATATTCTCTGGCAAATGACCGATTAGGAACAGTTAAGCAACACAAATATTCTAAAATAACGATTAGTGGTGATCTCAAACGGGAAAAACACACAGTTGCAATCACTAAAACAACCCACTCCTCTTTGTATCTGATAAGGAAGGCTTTCCAACATCCGTCAAAAGAGCTGTTTATAAAGATCTACAAGGCATATGTGAGCCTTATTTTTGAGAATGGCTATTAGCGCTGGAAGTAAGGAATGCAATCTCGGTATGCCGAGGTCTCGAAATACCAAGATCTCGCATTGATTTTGCAAGATTAATTTTGCATGCAAAATCATGCGCGATCTCGCAAGATTTGCAAGATTTCGACCAAAATATTTGATCAAGAGAGATAAAGAAGCTGATTATATGGGCATAATTGAAATTACTTACCGATAGAGTGGTAGCTTACCTTGAACACGACAAATGTATGGTGCACCATGTCATAATAATTACTCCGTTTGGGTGTAAACTTGTTTATTTTGGACAAAATAAGAGTTTTTTCGATGTTTGCCTGTCTGGCCATATATGGAAAAACATCCGCTTGTCAGTAGCATATCAAAAACGATAATAATTCTATTAATTTATTTTTTCCAGAGCAAAATGGCATCTCGGCATTCGATCGCAGAGTAAACCAAATGACATAATGCTCGAGGTCTACCGAGCAATGAAGGCTTTGGATTACGAATGGAAGGTCATCAACCATCACCATATTAGGTAAGCTCAATACCTGGTAGTATAGTGGTTAGGTTAGGTCACCTGATCTTACATTGTAAGGTTCCGAATTCGATTCCTGACTGGGTCACCTATGCAATAACAAGAATCGAATGCAATAACAAGACACACACACACATGTTTCACACATAGGCATACACACATGCATATAAACACTTCATAGTAGGGTTGGATGTAAGAGATTGATGTATAATAATAAACCCACCCATTGTGAAATTTCATAATAAAGAATAGAAAGAAACAAACAATTTCAACGTGGCCACCCTGCCTCTACGGGGGCGCTATCTGCGAATGGGACTATACAGTCCATTGCCATATTAGATCCACCATACGTTTCAGTACAAATTTGCACTTTTCAGTAGGCTATAACTTTTGAGCAGTGCTTACTTTCTGTTGTTTATTTTAAATAATATGTTGAAAAACATTTTTTTTCTAATTTACCATTACCACCTACACTCGAGGATCGTCGGACCGGGGGTGACCTCATTGAAACATATAAGATCCTCAACAGATGCTACAATTGCCCCGAATTGTCTTCTACAAGAGAAACTACAAGCATCATCTGCGAGGACACAATTTTAAGCTGGAGAAAACACGATTCCACATGAATCCCAGGAAACATTTCCTGACCAACCGGATTGTGGACCAGTGGAACAGTTTACCCGCTGAAGTGGTCAAAGCGAGTAGTGTCAACGTGTTCAAAAATAGACTAGACGGACACCTTAAACAGAAATTGTAGTTGTACTCAGTTTCATATTCAGACACATCAGCAATTATGCTGCCTGTCTGTAAATGTAATAATATTAATAATAATAATAATAATAATAATATTTACCGATGTTAGTACCACCTCAACACAGGTTCATACCTAGTGAGGTGGTAAACCGTTATGTCAAAAGATGAATTTCCTTTCTAAGCTAGGTATAATATATACACTTATTATAAAATGTTTTTTTGTTAGAATAAGGATTTTCTTTGTAATTTGTAACTTGAATTATGGAAATAAATAAATAATATCCGTGTCTGTCTGGATGACTTCCTCATTGTATGCTAACGTTGTAGGGTTCGAAACAAGAACAAGAAGACGGCAAAGTACGTGAAGATGTCCCTGCAGCTGTACCAGGTGGACTACAAGTCGTACCTGCTGGACTTCAAGTCGCTGTCGGCCGAAGAGCCGGAGGAGAATCTGGACGACCAGGGCGTGTCGCAGGACGGGTCCGGCGCCGCGCCCGCGGCCGCGCCCATCCCCACCCACACCATCCCCGTGCAGGCCGCGCCGCCGCACACGCACCACACTATGGAGTTCTTCGAAATGTGCGCCGCCTTAATTATACAACTGGCTAGATAAGGTACCTTTATTATGTTTTTCTACTAATACAATCTCTCCAATAAACAAGAAACTGTAAAGAGTAATAATCAAAAATGATTGTAATAATACAAATACATCCTAGGCCAGCGGTTCCCAAGGTATGCGCTAGTAAACAGGGGCCCCGCGAGGCACTCGCGGGCACTCGCCGCGAGGTTCTCAAAGCTCACTGACTGACTTTTGAAAACACCTCTTACAAACTCACTGACTGGTTTGCAAAATACTTTTAAAATACAATGCTGAGAAATTTGCGAGGATCTAAGACCCTTTCTGCGCTCGAGCTCAACCAGAATTTACTTCGCGGGATGAAGGGAATCTAATTGTACTCTCCTGCGACAACAGCTGAAAGCAACACTAATTCTTCCAATTTAGTGAAGTTTTGGATATCAATCAAAAATGAATATCCAACTCTGAGTCCAAAAGCTGTAAGGACTCTCGTTCCCTCTGCGACAACCTATTTATGAAAATCCGGATTTTTAACTGAGATTTAGAGATTTAGAGCGAGAAATGAGAATGTTTTGCGACTTCAAAGAAATGTGTGGCGATCAGCAAATTTACCCGTCACATCTTTTTTATCGTTGAAGGTTTTCACCATTTATTTAATATTTTTTTGTATTTTAGTTTGATGGTCGTTGTAATTAAGTTTTAATAACCGTGAGCTTCACATTGTGAAGTTTATCTTAAAAATTGTTTTCATTTCTTTTCCTGTTCTATGTCATTGCACATATATTTTGACAAGGGTGCCGGGACAATATACTTAACACGTTGAACGCCATGACGGACACCATGTGTCCGACAGCATACTTTCCCCCGGGGTCGCACCAATAAATCTAGAATCGTCCAAAAATCATTGAAGTGCTTTTTCGCAAAAAAAAACAGTAAATAACTTAAAAATAATGGGTGACTTACGGAAACAGCGATTTACTCATTATTTTCCGAGATGCCAAATGGCAGACACCAGGGTCCGTCTCGGCCTGTGAGAATGTCCAACCGTCTTTCCTTTTTTTGTGCCAAGTGGTCAGGTTGTACTGTGGGGCCGCGCGGGTCACTTGCCGTAGTAAAAACAGTCAAAATGCTGTCCGTTGACCGCCTACAGGCTTTTGAAGTGATCAAGGGTTGTGATCATGTCGGACACATGGTGTCCGACGCGGCCCCCTGAACCCGATATACTGGCAGTCACATGGTGTCCGTCGCGGCCCACTGGGCTAAACATGGTTTTTAGTTTGGCGTTCAACGTGTTAACCTGTAAGTGTGCCGCGGACTGATAAAATTTGGAAACCTCTGCTAGGCAATCAAAAGTAATAAAATATAGAAATATTCAGAATAATTGAAATAATAAAAAAGTCATTTTATTTTCCGTCCTTCCTCCATGTCCTCCAAATAAACCTCATTTTTCCTTCTCTTTAACAGCTGACGAATTCTGACATGTTTCTGTTGGGTTGCCACATAATAATATTTTTGCTTCTACACTTGCGAGCAACTAAATCGACTCACCCCCTCAGTGCGGAAAAAAACTTACTTTTTTCAGAAAAGGCTAAGTAGTATAAAATCGAAGACTATCGCGGTTGTTTGACATTATAAATAGGATAGAAAACGAATTTACCGCGTGAAATTTGTAGGACCCGACGTTTCGGTGAGTTTTCTATCCTATTTATAAGGCTAAGTAGATCCATACAATTATATATTTTTTAAAACCCTTGTTTTGTTAGCTGTCCGTTAATATCATAATCATGAAAATCAGCTTAGTTTTTTTTTTTTAATTAAATAATATTTAAAAAGAGGAGTCAAATGGATGTTCAGGAGTAGAAAACTGGACATACTTAAAATTAAATTAAAACCGAAAATGCAAACCTAAGAAGGAACGTTAAATAAATTTATATTTAGTGTTACCCCCCCCTTGCCCAGATGACAGCTCGCATGCGGTTTCTCAACGTCCTGATTAGATTTTTGGTCAAGTCTTGAGGAATCCCATCCTCCTCTAACAACGCTTCCTCTAACAACGCTGTTTTGAGCTCGTAGATATTAGAAGTTGCCGGATTTCTGGCTCGGATTCTTCGTTTCAGCTCGTTTCACAAATTCTCGGGATTCATGTCTGGACTGAGATCTGGCCGGTCCATCGTCTCCAAACCAACTTCATCTAAGAATCGCCGAGTGATACACGCTGTGTGACACCGTGCATTATCATGTATTAAACAAAGTTTTTTCCAATAAATCGTTCATACGGTATGACATGATCCAGGAGAATAATTTGATATAGTTTTCAGCATTCAGGCATTCTCTCCGACCTCCCCCTGGTACGAAAACGAGGTTGGACCTTTCTTCTAAAGAAATGCCAGCCCACACCATGCAGGAAACGCCGCCGTAGGAGACTGTTTCAGTGAAGCAGCACTGCGAAAATCACTCACCTGGACGCCTGGAGACCCAGTATATTCTGTGACTGCCATGTAGAGACATTCTGCTTTCGTCAGTAAATAAAACTGACCGCCATTGCTATATGCTCCAACTGACGTCCTCTCGAGAAAATTAAAGGCGCGCTTGCTGGTGGCGTGTGGTCAATTTAAGGCTTGTGACAGGTCTTTTTGGAACGAGGTTGGATTTTTTCAAGCGTCTTCTGATCGTTCACTGACTGACAGCTACCTCTTGAACTTGTCTCAGCTCCTGCTGTACTTTAAGGCCAGCGAGGTCGCGATTCTGCAGTAACGTCGAAGCGATGTAACGGTCGTCTCTCTCAGAAGCGCATCGGTACCGGCTCCTATTTGGTCTCCGATTGATGGTTCCAGTTTGTTCAAACCTCCTTTTTACTCTTGAGACGGCAGACTGACTAAATTCCACTTGACGAGCAACTGTACGTTGACTAAGGCCCTGCTGCAATAAAGCAATGACCTGAGCGGTCTTTTTTGGTGTAGTATCCATACTTTTACGATAATAGTGAGTTTGGCTTATGGAGATTTTTTCACGTCAACTACTGCTAAAAATAAACCTGTTCCGGGGGGATTAATGAGTGATTAAGACGCGGAAACTTTTTGCGACGAATAGCGTACTTTCCAATACTTCCGTTTAGTTATTATTATTTAAAAAAGGTTTGAACCGATTTTTATAAAAAAGGTATCATTAGAAAGCTAAATAATTATGTTTTCATAAAAGTATATATTTGGTGTACATTCGGTTAGTTATTTTAGAAAAAAACTAGTTTTTATTCGAACTGAGGGGGTGAGTCGATTTTGTTGCTCGCAAGTGTATTTATGAGGGCAACAATTTTATACAATTATAATATTGATTAATCTATAGTTAGAGTTTATGAAAAAGGTTGTTTGTTTTTTAGATAAATACAAGAATTTTAGGAATAGATATTATGGGTTTTTTTATATTATCTGTATGTCAAATTTTGTGCGCCGGCCGAGCACACGCTAGTTAGTTTGTCTGGGCTTTTTCCCGCACTTGGCCTCTTGATTGGGCCGTTGTGCGTAAAAAAGTGGACACACGCTAGTGGTTGCATTTGGTGCCACAAAAAAACTCCCAAATCCCAGTGATCTCATGATGTAACATTGTATTCCCAAAGCCTGTTGACCTCGGAGTGTTAAACTTTAGGACAAATCTAAAGTTCCTGAAATTGCGGCTAAAAGGATACGAAATGCCACTTGGAAGTTTGTATCCTTAAAGTATCTTTCCCTTGTATCCTTAAAGTTTGTATCCTTAAAGTATCTGGCTGATGTTCATAAAAACTAAACCTTCATCACTCCTGAATTTTATCACAGTGAGCGCTTAATACGTTCTCTTCGACTTCTGTATTTATTATCAAGAAAAATCAAAGTCACGGAAATTTACTGGATAGCGTAAACAGATGCGTCATGCTAGTATACCGTTTTCGGTGTACTAAGATGGCGGTATATATATATATATATATATGTATATATATATAGGCACCCAAAGATACCGATATACGTACAGTAGGGCGGTGTGTACTACAACGGGCGAACCCTGCCCCCCCAGGCTGGTATAACGATATAGATCATTCTTTCAGCCGTGGGATAAGCGTAGAAGACTCGGGGACAAGACAATCTGCTGTCTAGTTCACAAGCAACCCGTTAGAGACCGACGCCCTACGGCGAGGCACCGAGAAAGGTATCCAGCGAGCAGCCTCACCCCTAATTACCAGTTTTGGCAAGATATCTCCGTCTGGAATTAACCTTCAGGATACCTCGGTTCTCCCGACTGGTTACGGGACCGAAATTGCTTACGCGGCCTCTACCTGTTGTATTACAGCGGTAATTTAATTTGAATTTATCGTGGACCTGGGCATTCTTTGCCCGTAGTGCCACAGGGATCGAGTGGCCCAAGGTCATTCCAAGAGTGGCATGACAACAGGTCAACATCTACCCCCGCTGCTTAGGATACAGTACATTTCCGTAGTCTCCAGTCTCCTTCAGCAATTAGTCAGAGTGCACAACCGATTGGCGTCGCCAAAGGGTGCGCAAACCGTCCAGTAGCGCCGGGATGCAATCCCACCAGGAGAAACCGGTCCACCAGGTTTGAGGCCTGAGACGCGAGAGTTTTAACCCTTGGTAAAACGTAAGTAAATGGGTATTTTCATGGATGCATCTGTCTCTTTTGCAGGATTTTCGGCGACATCGACCTTAAAGTACTATAACTACGAAACTACTACACCAATCATAAAAAGAATAACTGCACAATGATTGCATTGAAATTTCGAATATAGAATATTGAAATATCATTTTGTAAAACAATTAGATAATTATGAATAAATATGAGAACGTCAAAGAAGTGAAAAAAACGCGGAACCAGATCTGGTCGTATCATACTCAACGGATAATTGTTTCAGAACCAGATTTGGTCGTATCATACTCAACGGGTTAACCGGGGTAGCCTTCCGCATGAGGAGGCTTCCTAATAGGAGCTAAATCGTGAGTTGAGCTGATCCAAGAACAAAGTGGATCTTATGGCCCAAGCTGCACGAAACCATTCGCTACCACCGATTTACATACAATAAATGGTACCCAAAGGGTTAAATTATAATTTATGAAATTAGAGGGAGCGAGTCTCTCTTCTCTGTCAATTTGATATTCTGCCAATTCTCAGACATATGCTTTTTGATAGCTTTGTTTTATACTTGTATAGTTGCCGAAAATGCTGATCTATTGTATTTCTTATTTTTTCAGATGTTTAACAATTTCATCACACTACAAATCGTCAATCGCAAGCTTCGTTTCATCGTGACTGCTTATTTTTTTTTTAATAGATAATTATTCTTTCATAAAAAATAGGAAGTGTACTGTAAAGTGTAACACTTAAACGTAAAGGGCATTAGCACAAGTAGCAAAACGGGAATAACTCTAATAGTTTAAAACGCAACATCTTTCATATTATGAAACAATAAATTAGATAATTCATAATTGGACTTGCAGATATTTGCATCACAGTCACATGCAGATATTCACAATACAACATGAAATACAAGAAAGGTTGTTTGCAGCAAATTTTCGTTGTATGTCTCCTGAACATGACTAAAATTATGTCAAATGCCCGTGTCGCATCCATACTGGTACATGTGGGAAACAATATTATTGAAGCGGTCGACCAGTATGTTTATTTGGGTCAGACGACCCAACTAGGTAGACTCAACTTTGACGAGGTCTGCCGGCAAATCCAACTCGGATTGACAGCCTTTGTGGTCGCTAACTATTGATCTAATACACTAGGTAACAGTAGTGCAACGAGCAATGGAGAAAGCTATGCTTGGAGTTTCACTGCCTGATCCGATCCGATACGGAGTAAATTCGCTGAGATATTTGCGGGAACTTGATCAGACTCCATGTCGCAACGACCGCCCTCAGGATGTTTACAATAGATGCTCGTTTCGTGCGTGCGATGCCATCGAATTCAATGCAAATTTCGTATTGCTAATATCTGTATGCGGCTGAAGTTATGCATTACATTCGGGGTCATATGTAAGTTTTAGAAATTACAAAACACACAATGGACAAACCTTGAACACCAAATCAAGCCCCAATATTTTTGCAAATTAGAATTAGCAAAGTTCTCAACAATCTTCGATATCTAGAACTCGGCTTTAGCTTTCTTTTTTCTATTCGAATTGTCTTTGTAACATTAAAACTTCTATAGTATTTTCTTAAAAATTTACCCTTATTATTTAACTTTCTACTTTGTTTAATTGTATATTCGTTTTGCGAGTCTGGCTGTGTTTTTATAAAAATGAACAAAAACACATCAGTCAACTTAATATTAATACCATTTTAACGGGCGTACTAAAAATATTGTTTCGTTTTAAACGCTTTGTAATTTGTTTTATGATTTTTAGATGGCTGACTCAGTAGGTTTATTTGGTTTTGAAAATGTTACTCAATGGCAAGTTGCAGGCAAAAATCACTTACATGCAGCTGTGGTGGGTCTGCAGCAAACATTCTAAAAATTAGTAAATCTACTGAAGAAGCCCTATGTATTTTGTTAATGTAGTTAGTAATGCGATACGCTTAAACTTTTAATTTTACTTTTAGTATTTTCTTTGTTTTTTAGTGTCATAATATTATTTGTATTGGATTGGATATTTGGCTGTGTATTTTCTGACATAATCTTGTCAACCTATTCAATTTCTATGGATGGCCATGTTTAATGGTTCTTATCGTAAATATGGTCTTTGTAACCAGTCAAAAAATTCTTGTTCTTCTGATGTTGCTACCGATTATTGGCTGTTACAACTTTATGAAAGCAACGACTATCGCGGTTGTCTGACATTATAAATAGGATAAAAACGAATAGACTCCAGGGTAGACATTCTAGATATTATAGGGACTACCCTGGATAACGGCGGTTGCAACATCACCGAAACGTGCTACAAAGTTCACGCAGTAAATTCGTTTTTATCCTATTTATAATATTACAGCTTTATTGCTCGCTGCTTGAAACAAGGATGTCGTAGATTTCTGAAACATCCACGTTGTATCCCCACCTTTTCAGAAATATTTTGGCTGCCTTGATGTGCTCTCTTTGCTGTCAGTAGAGACAAGTAATGATATGCAAGTCTTTACCATATATTCTCACTTGTTGAATTTCAAACATCTTGTTGCGTCTCACTTTATTGAAAGCCTTCTCAAAGTTGACGAAACACATAAAAACTATGCGGTCAACATCTCTCAACGTTTCTGGATTCAGAACCTGGATGCCGAATAGCGCTTTGGTGATACAGACATTCTGGAGTGTATTATTTTTGAAGACTCAGGACTACACATCTAATTTTAAATTCTTCGTTTATTCTCAGTCTATAAAATTCTGCCTAGTATGTTGTTTTCCTACCATGAATGATCCAATAATTTTAAGATCGCCATAATAACCTAAGCTCAAAAGTGATGTTGTCAATTCTTTTAAACTAAAGCAAAATGGTAGTTTTGGTAGGTATGATTGGTGGGGAAATATAAATGGTTTGTGGATTTGTAAAAAATATTTGTATATGTTAGTAATAGTGGTTGACCTGTCGGTATTACGTAGTTATGGGGTGTGAGATCTCCGTTTTTCTGTATAATAATTGAATGTTTTTATATATTTATATATGAATTGTTTTTGAGTATGATATAATATATTAAAATAAAGACAACTTATCAAGAAAGTCGTTTTCCTATCTTAGCATTATAAAATAATTAAAAATGGATTTTATGAAATCGAGCAAGTGACTCATGCGACACTGAGCATTTTTAGCAGGAGATGGAACATGTCAAGGATGTCCTTAGCAAAAATGGATGTGGAAAATATCTTTATGCGAGATCAAATCAAGATGAAATTCGGAAACCGAGCAGTTCGCGAGACTTCTTACCGTATGTCAAGGACGTGACGGATCGAATAAGTAAGATGCTAAACAAATTCGATATAAAAACGATCTTCAAACCGACCTAAAATATAGCTCGATCTCAAAAGAGTCCCGTAAAGGATGTAATACCGCTGCAAACCCCAGGTGTACAAAATCGAATGCAGCTGTAGGTTGGACAAACGAAACGGCCTAAAGATACAAATGTTTAGGGCGAAAAATTGACAACCTTCGAACACATTTTGGATAGCGGAACGAACCACCGGGTGCAGTTTCAAAAACCCATTGTGGTATCCAAAGATCAATTCTATTTTCCCTGCAAGATCCGGTGAGCCATAGAAGAGTAAGAACCCCGAACTTCAATAGAGACAAAGGCTTCAAACAAACTTTGTGGAACCCTCTTCCCAAAACATTCTCTGATTGAAAACCAGGTAGCGAACGGTTTCGTGCAGCTTGGGCAAGAAGGTCCATTTTGTTTTCGAATTGGTCCAACTCACGATTTAGCTCCACAGTAGCCTCCTCGTGTGGAAGACTACCCCAGGTAGGACTCTCGCGTCTCAGGCCTCACCACTGGCAGATCGGTTTCCTCTGAGGATTATCTCCAGGAGCTACTGAACGGACTAATTACAAAAGGAATCTGGAGACTAGAAATATACTGTTTCGTGACTAAAGTTAATCGCGATTGAAATAATCATGACTAAATCAATTAGTCGTTAATCGTCAATCATGATTAAATTGCTCTTTACCACCAGCCGACAAACCGGACCTATCGTCCAGCCGACCGACCGTCTGACCGACCGATTGACCGACCGACCGACCGGCCGAACCGACCATCCGACCATCCGACCGACGGACTGAACGTATGACCGACCGACCGATGAGAAAAACACAAAACGAAGTTGACCGCTGTCGAGAATATCAATCACAATTTTTTAGTCATGATTACGATTGAGAGTAATCAATTGTTAGTCACGATTGACGATTAAACGTATCAATCGTTAGTCGTTAATCACGATTAACGTATTCAATCGTTAGTATGACTAAATTTTGCCCAACTCTGCTGAAAAGTAATCTCACTGCTCCACGCGTATATGTAGTGTAAAATAAATAAAAGATTGATAATATTTATTATTAAATTTTATTCTATATGTACATTACATTATTATTGAAAAAAATGTTAATTTATATTGGAGGCCAGGACATTGCAACTTCGTTGTGTGCTGATTCTGGAAGCCATTTTAAGTAGGATTCCATTAGATCTGTAGAAAAAAATAAATTTTACATTATAGGTAGGTATAACTACTACAAGAGTGCAGTATAGATAAAGAGTACCTCTAATACCTATACTACCCTTTCAAGCAAAAATGTCATGGCAAGAAACTCATACCAAGATAAGGCACTTCGGCCCAGGAGGAATGCATAACACCCAACCAAACTTCAAACTGACAAGTCCCATATGTCAAAGAGTTGGAAAATTTCCACATCAGACTTATGACTATCGGTTGCAGGCCGATAGGCTGCAGATCTGTGAGATGGTTCGTAATAGTTTCATGCAGCTTGGGAGGTGTTGGCCATACTCTATGTCATCTGGCTTGCACAACTCATGGTTCAACTCCTATCTGGTAGCCTCCTTGCAGACGGACTTAACCTGTCAGGGCCGCTTTGAGTTTCTGCCACGGCTGTAATCCTGCAGTCGGAGGCGGTTGGGATTGGAATATTGCGGATTCGGGGTATACCTTGGGCAGAACTAGGCGGTTTACGTACCAGGCTATGTCAACCACGCTCACTCATTCTGGCGAATAACCAGCAGGTCTGGAGATGTATGTTTCCTATGACACTTGGATGTGTCAACTACAACGGGCGAACTCATCACCTCGGGAAGTTTTAACGATATTTGATCGTTCTGTCTTCCGTAAGATGAGCGTCAAAGATTTGGAATGAAACAGTCCACTGTCTAGTTAACCCTTTATAGCTTCATGTGACATTTCTGTAACAAACTACTAATCCCCCTAAATAAGGTACTAAATTGATTTAGTTCATTTGAATCCGTCTAGCACTACTGTACCCTACCACTTAGTATCGAGTAAAAATCATAGATAGCGTAACTAAGCGACTTATGTGAGTTTAAATGTTGCGCGTTGATGAAAGTGATAAATTAAAACTAAGGCAGGAATTGAACGACTGATAAAAAAAAATAAAAAGTGTATACCTGTAGGTAAGAATATAATTTTATCCATTCAAAATTTCGAAGCAAAAGATGGCAAGTTAGGATGTTCTAACATTTACTGAAACTGACTATGGCAAATTCTTGGTTATTATACCGAAGAGTAAGGAAGGCAAAATATCTCAACGGCAAACAAATGTCTTCAGCAGAATTTAGACTTGAGATAGGCGAGACCTTATGCGAGCTTGGCCTGAAGCCTAACATCAAGAGTCGAAGGTCTTTAGAAGACGAAATTCAAGCCAAAAAACATAAGGGCCCTGCGCAACATGTTCCTCCATTGGCAGTAAGGCAGGACCAGGTCGGTCATTGGCCGATTTGGGTTAAAAAAGGATACGTTGCAAGATTCCCAAGTGCACTGGCGTTTCACAAACAATTTGCGAAAAATGCAGTCTACAGTATTATGCTATAATAAACAAAATAATTGATTCAAATTTTTCCATACAACATAAATGTTTTTTTATACATTCAACTCAAGGTTACAGTAATGTCACATTCCCTTAAATGTCAAATAAATGATTAATAATAAATATTTTTGAATTTCTGAGAAATACGTGTTTTTTTATTTGCCTAAACCTATCTCATTATCAACATTATTTTTTGTTTGAAGATCTTGGGCTACAAAGGGTTAAGCCACTCGCCTAGAGAGACCAACGCTTTACTGCGAAAAGCCAGGTGTGCACCCAGCGGATCGACACTTGCGCCCTTACTTCTATTTACGGCTAGATTTTCTCCGGCCTCCCGACTGGTTACCTGTGACAGCAGGGGTCGTTTACAACCGGATGTCATCTATCCTTGAAACGACCCGTTGGACAACCGATCCCGAGTAACCATGACCGCACAAGTAACCTCGAAATAGTGACCAGACACCGGAGGACGGAGAATCCGGCCAAATCTGGCAGTGAAGGCGCAAGGTCGACCCGCTGAGTTTACTTCCCAGTCCCTCGCGGTAAGGCGTTGGATTCTCACTCGCATGTTAGCAAAGCTAGACGGTGGACTGTGTTGTCTCTATGTTCACCCCACCACTGAAGAAACGATTACATATCGTTATAACTGACTATTATGACTAGTTTCGTTCATTGTAGGTGAGGGGCTCCAAAGATCTGTGAGATAATATAGAAATTCTCTCACATTCGGCAATACCCAAAACATTATTGCAAAAGAAAAATATCTTACAATCTGGTTCCTTCTTCCACTCGTCGAGAAGAGCTTGCCTGCTATTGATCTGCTTGGATAGCAGGCTTTTAAAAAGTGACTCTGTTCTCGGATGCAGTCGAGCCCAGCTCTTCACCATCGTCTGGGGCGGTGACAGTAGACTCTTTACATACTTTTCTAGCTTCTTGCAGATAGAACCGTCCAGAACGAAGACCGCAAACCACCTAGAAAAAGATCATTGCTAAAAATTATCCCAGAAAAATTTCAAGATAATATATATTCTGTAATATATAACTGTAATATATATTCATTATTATCTTAATTGTTTTACGAGATAATGTTGTAACGTTATAATATTTCAAATTTCAATGTGATCATTTTGCAGTTATTCTTTTTACGATCCGTATAGTAGTTTAAAAGTTATGCGCAAAACTATCCCGGGCAGAAATTTTACCCCGCCATAGGAGGGGTTAATAGGATAAACTCAGAAATGGCACATAATTGAGATCAGTCGTTCTAGAAATAAATGTTTTATATAAAGAGATCTTTCCATTGGTACATGAATTACAGCTGTTTGAAAAGTGAGCCCAAAATGCCCATTCTCTTTTAAAAATCTGTAGCTCTACCTGTACAAATCCTGTCGATTAGGATAGTCTATCTCCACGGTGGGTAGTTCCCATCCTGCTCTACCAAAAGTGGCGTTGACGTGGCACATGACTCGACCAGTTGTACTGTTGAATCGTGGAGGTGGATCCGATAGCGGCTCACCTGAAAGAAAGATGGAGTATAGTCTAAGGCAGATGCAGATGTTAACTTTTTGAATCCGAGTGGCCAGTAAACTGGTCTGAAGATAATGATGTCCTCTCCGGTTTCATATTTAAGTTAGGGCATTGATTATAAAGTGTATTAGCTCAGCGACGTAGTCCAAATTCGGAAACCAGTACCTTATTAACCCTTCAGACCTCGGCCCCTCAGCCGATTGACAAGTTGATGTCCCAAAAAATTTTAGTAAAAATTAGTAAAAAAATTGAATTATGACACTGTCTCACCAAAACATGAATTACTGCCAAACCACTGTACCCATAATTAAAATAAAATATATTAACATAATAAAACATAATAAAACACAACAATTTAAATTAAATTAAAACGGGACCGTCACGCCAGAGGCGTAGCTAGGGGGGAGCAGGGGGGTACATATGTCCCTGGGTGCCACAGCTTAGGGGGCGCCAAAATGAGGATCGATTTAAACTAACTTTTGTATTTTAAGTTTATAAAAATGAATGTATTTTAAAACGTGAGATGTTAAACGAAAAATTAAAAATCTTGAATGTTCAAAAAATTTGTGACATTACAACCCTGGTCTGTAATCTGTATACACGCGACGCAATAGTCACGTGACCGCTAAATAATGGCTCCGACGCGTATGCTCTTCCGAATTGTGTACACAAATTTTTAGTTTTTATTCTATTTATGAACCATATATTATGGAACGCCCATTTGGTAAAAACTAAAGTCCTATTATCCCATTACAATTTAATTGTATTCAGAAAAAAATGAATTGCAATGGTATAATAGGACTTTAGTTTTTACCAAATCGGCGTTCCATAATATAAAGTGAAAATAACATTTTTTTTTGGGACTCCGGCTCCAGCGAGTCTCCAGACTCTCGATATGAGAAGGGGCGCAGATTTTGTGTCTTGTCCCCGGGCGCAAATTACCCTAGCTACGCCACTGCGTCACGCTGAATAGTGTTGTGGCCGATATCGGCCAATAGGGGCTCTAGGGGTTAAGAAACAACAAATAGATGGCATTCATATTTTCTAAAATTGATTATTGTGTTCAATATGGCGACTTTCAAGAGTATAATTTTTAATAAGACAAGAGTATAATAAAAACAGTTTTGAGATAATCGCATTTAAAGACTTGAAGAGCCATAATTTGAAATCAGTGCCATATAGCTTTTAATTAAAAATCCAAGTGATGGTTAATATGTTCATTAATAAGTATACAAAAATGGAAAAGTGAAACATACATTTAACCCTTGGAGTAAATGGGTATTTTCATGGATGCATCTGTCTCTTTTGCAGGATTTTCGGCGACATCGACCTTAAAGTACTATAACTACGAAACTACTACACCAATCATAAAAAGAACAACTGCACAATGATTGCATTGAAATTTCGAATATAGAATATTGAAATATCATTTTGTAAAACAATTAGATAATTATGAATAAATATGAGAATGTCAAAGAAGTGAAAAAAATGCGGAACCAGATCTGGTCGTATCATACTCAACGGATAATTGTTTCAGAACCAGATTTGGTCGTATCATACTCAACGGGTTAAATACAGAAAAAAACGTCTGACCAGTAATTTTTTACAGGTAAAAAAGGAGAATGCCATAAAAGAGAGAAATAGGTCATAAAAGAGAAATGTCATTTCAATTTCAAACGTTTTTCCTGTCGTTATCATTAACTCAATTAACCCAAAAAATTACAATTTTCCTTTTTTTTCTTCTGGTCTTCATATAACATCAAACTATTTTTTATCATAGTTCTTATTATTTTAATATTATTTACATAAAGATGTCAAATTTGAATTTGATATACATGTTTCAATACGTAATAATTTATCACTAGTTTATATAGACTAATAGATGTCATTCTATCTATCCATATTATTTATGTGATGTATTCAGCTAAAATAAAAATGTGATAGATGGAACTAAATTCATTAATAATTGGTAATAAGTTAAATTATTGAGTTTTTATAATTAATCAGTCCTGTATAAAAGAAAGTAAAAACATTCATTATCAATGTTATTATAGATGGCCAAATAAATTGTTTTTAGTTTGTTCATTAATGCTATCAGCGCTACCTGCAATTTGCCGGCACAGAAAGTTGCCAAATCTTTCTATGGGATTGTGCAATCTAATAGCATATATAATCAATGGTAAGCTGGGAAGTCGGAGAAATGTTACCAGTAACCAGTCGGGAGGCCGAAGAAATCTGACATAACTTGTAGTCGGGGGCGAGACGGCCCGCTGAGTGCTTCTCAGTGTCTCGCGTAAGACGTTGGACTCTGACAGGCCCCGGCGGAGCTAATTAGTGGATTGTTTCATCCCCAAGTCTTCTACGTTCAACTCACGGGAGATAAAACGATCACTATCGTTAAAACTTCCTCGGGTGACGGGTTCGCCCTATGTAGTCGACAACTCCAAATATAATCAATGGTGAGGGGTATCTCGCTGCTCCGCCCTCTCATGTGCCAGCAAGTGACCGACATTAAAATTTCTTCTTACATACATACCCATATTGCAAAGCTTGGGCACAAACATGGGCAGCCATTCGGGTTCTATAGCGGTGGCTCCTCGCATTATAGTCTTGGCGTTGCCCTCGTCGTGTCCCGCCTCGTAGACCTCCTGATAGACGACCCATTCGGGGATGGTCTTCCGCAGAATTGAGCCAGAGTGCAGGAAGACCGGTTCTTCCATGTCGCCGCAATTATAGGCATACTTGAACTTGCGTTTGTCTTGATCTGAAATTTAGGAAACTGTGTTTTTATTCAGTAGGATTAGAGTTTGAATTCAGTAGGATTAGGATTAGGATCTGAATAATTCGTTTATTTAGTTTTTTGATACATTATTCCAAGTTTTTCAACCCCAATACCTTCTTCTCTCTCCTTATCCTCTTCTAGTGAAATGCCTTTTTCTACCACTATTGAACAAATTTGTTCCGAAGCTGACAATACTTTGAGTTCTTCCCTTGACAATGATTTTGACCTATTGTGTCTCCTGAATAATGCCTTGAAGACTACCTTCGGCAGCCACAAAAATATATTTAATGTATGTTACATTAACGCTCAAAGTATTCCGCAGCTCTATCCTGACCTCCTGACTGGCTACCTTCTCCGCACTAAACCTGCATGCTCTTTTAGTCAGTGAAACTATGCTGAAACCAACGCTGCCATCTCATCAGTACCCCTTGCCAGGATACCAGCTAATCCGTAATGACAGAGTGGGCTGGAGATGTGGTGGTGTCGGCATTTATCTCCGGGCTGATATTAAATTTGAAATTATTATGCAACCCATCTACGAGCAGGGGTCGTCCGGAGTTTCTTTCCATTGATTGTCAATTTCAGACTTCATCTCTTCTACTTGGCGTTTTGTACTATCCTCCCCAGATTAACTATTTTTAGGAGCTCGAGTCCATCCTTGAAAGTCTTCTTTCCAGCTATAGCCACTCAATTCTGCTAGGCGACTTAAACACTTGCCTCCTTAAGGGAGACAGCATATCTACCGAACTTTTAGACATTGTTTCGGCTTACAATCTCCACATTTCCCCTCTTAATGCAACACATCACGATAAGACCTCTCATAGTCTGATTGATTTGATAATGACATATTCTCCTGATAGGATAAAGTATTTCGGACAGTACACTGCTTCTGGATTTTCGCACCATGACCTCCTATATCTTTGTTATAAAATCCGAAGCCCGAAACTCCCACCGTCAATTCTATGTGTTAGATACCTAAATCGCATCGATCATAATGTACTCTTGCAAGACGCGTATGAGTCCAAATGGCATACTATATTTGCAGAAACTTCTATTAATAATAAAGTCCATTTACTCAATGAGTTAATCACAAAGATTTATGACAAGCATGCGCCGTTTAAAATTATTCGCGTCAAGCATCAGCCGTGCCCGTGGATGACTGACGATATTATGGCAAAACGAGATAATGTTAAAATCAAACACAAAGCTACACCGACAGACGAGCTATGGGCTTCCTATAAACTACTGCGGAATCGATGCAGCCAGCTGTGTCGCCATTCTAAAAAATCTTTCATTTATTTCAATACCTAAACAAACCTGAAAATTTCTCCATACCATTAGGGTGGGTAAAACTAAATTGATATCTAATATTTCAAACATTGATCTTAACACCACGAATATCTTTTTTTCAAAGCCTCTTATCACTTTGGACTCAAATTTAAAAAAAAACACTCTATGCGACATTTGAAATAAGTCGAGAATAAATGGTAGTACTTTCTCTTTTGCGGCCGTTTCTCAATGCACTGTTATGCGAATTCTTTTTGGTATTAAATCCAAAGCCTTTGGAATTGATATAATTTAAACATGGAAATGATTCGGCCAATCCTGGAGCCCATTCTACCACCCCTGTGCAACATAATAAATGTTTCCCTGTCTAATGGAGATGTGCCAACCATTTGGAAAAAGGCATTTATAATACCACTTCCTAAACTTTCCGCTCCGCAGACGGAAAAAGACTTTAGACCCCGTATCTATTTTGCCTTTATTTTTCAAGGAATTGGAACGGGACCAAGATTAGACCATCGATAATTAGACCAAGATCTAGCTGAAGGCCATGTCGACAGAATCAATCTAATAAATTTTGCAGTCCTCGTTTGCAGGAAAACTATTGCAGAGTCGGCGTCCCGTACATCAAAGGACAGAAATACTCGACCTACAAAATGTCGGAAACTAGATAAAACTTACCTTGCTTAACCTCATCGATGCCGATCTTCTTAGCGACCTGATCCCCCAAACCGCTCAGCAGCACCTGCCTGAGGAGCCGAGCCTGCGACTCGCTCGGAGGAGCCAGCTTTGGATCGATGGCGAGGTCTGCGCTCGCCACGCACAGGTTTATCTCCGAGGTCAGCTGAACCCGCACTTTTCTAATCTCTCTGACGGCTTTCTCGCGTAAGTCATGCTTGGCGCAGAAATCCTCAAGCTCTCCTTTCGAATTGGCAAACTCGGCAGCGCCGACCGCGCGGAGCAAAACACCTGGATCGCCGAGTAGTAGAGCATTTCCGGTAGCGGGCCAGTTGTGGGTGTTACCGGATATAACCTATCGATTAATATAACTATATTATTGAGAGTCATTAATAAAAACTTCCCCAATGTAGTTCAGAGCAACTGTTTTAACGAATTGCATATACTTGATATAAGGCGAATATTCGTTAAACGGGTGCTCGTTCATTTTCATAATCATAGAAATGACTAAGTACGCAGCCAGCAAATTTAACTACGAGAGCTAGAAAAACTTTAAATTTTGTGATACCTCGGGTAAGAACAACATTCGTACAAATACAGGCTTGGTACATGGCACCTGGAATCCTACTACTATTATAAACGCGAAAGTTTGTAAGAATGTATGTATGGATGTTTGTTACTCTTTCACGCAAAAACTACTGAATGGATTTTAATGAAACTTTACAATAATATAGCTTACACATCAGAATAACACATAGGCTATAATTTATAAAGATATATAGTTTTCTATCATCATTATCACAATTTTCCATCACCACGCGGGTGAAACCGCGGAGCGCAGCTAGTGTACAATAAACTTGTAGAACCTGTTAAAATATTAGATAATATTGATAGTTTCAAAATTACAATTAATAAATGGCTATTAGAATTGAGGTGTTCTGACACGGAGAAAGAGCTAACAATTGTAGTTACATTTGTTTAAAATATAATATCTATGAAAGATGTCAAATAGATAAATTATTATCCTTATTATTAATGTGTGAGAGTGGCCACCCTTCACTAGACCCCAATTGATTGTGAGCGAAGGGTGGGTCTCATCGTGAAGTTTTCTCCGTGAATGAAAGTCGTGGATGTCGAAGTAGAAGTATTTAATCAGACGGTTGAAGTGAGTCGCCAGTTCTTAACGCCTTGATTGTTATTTCGCTGTTGTGTAGTAGTGTGGGCGCGAGGTGAAGCCGTAGTAGTGTGTCCGAAGTGTGTAGTCGAGGAGCGAGGCTTGACGATCGGTATCGCGGGTAATGCAGGTACTGCTTGATAATGAAGCGTAGTCGCGGTAACTATCCACCAAGGAAATGATGCGTAGAGCGCGGTAACTATCCGCCAAGGGAATGATGTCGATCGATTGAAATGTACTACGTTTTATTCCGTGAGCGGTGATGTAATAGCTATGAGTGGGGTGCGACATGTGTATAGATCAGAAGAAATGACATGAGTCATCGCTTGACTGTGCATAAATTGCCGAATTCAGTTGGAAATTAACTGCAGCTGACTCGTGTAGATTTGAGCGAGTTTGCGGTTTCCATTCTGTGGAAATTACTTTTTTGTTGTGGGTATGTTGGACCGACAGGGCTCCAACAAATGTTTAAACTTATTTAGGTAGTAAATAAATTGTGTTACTTGTATTTTTTAATCTATTCATGAACTATTTTTTATATATCAGCTCGCAATCCAAATTTCATTGTTAATCGCACATCTAGGTACAGGAGGCAGGCCTAGTTAGATGTGTGATGGGCCACGGGTTGCATCGGATTGGGATGAACCAACTTGTAGCTTTATTTTAATTTAAATGTCCTAACCTGTCGCCTGTCTTAACTCTAATCCAAAATGCACTATGAGCTTGTTTTTTTATAAATTAGTAATAAAAAATCGATTCATCTGGAATACATTTATTATTATTTGAAGAGCCTAACGAAACGTCATAATAATTAAAATTATGAAGACCTTCAACTTTAAATGCCTAAAAAAAGCCCATGTTCCGAAACATGTCATTATAAATGAATTATGAAGACCTACGACTTTCATTGCTTAAGATAAGCCTATGATCAAGACCTTTCCTTTAGCAACGGCTTTAATTGCTTAAGATGAAACCAAGTTCCAAAACATGTCATTATATTATGTATTATGAAGACTTACGACTTTTAGTTCCAAAGATTAGCCCATGTTCCGAAACATATCATTATAATATGAATTATTAAAGACAATGTTTCAAAACATGTCATTATAATAATAATTATGAAGACCTTCAACTTTAAATGCTTCAGATAAGCGCATGTTCCGAAACATGCCATTACAATATGAATTATGAAGACCTACGAACTTTGAATGCTTTAATTGCTCAAGATAAACCCATGTTCCAAAACATGTCATTATATTACCTATGTATTATGAAGACTTACTACTTTTAATTCCGAAGATAAGCCCATGTTCCGAAACACGTCCTTATAATATGAATTATTAAAGACAATGTTTCAAAACATGTCATTATAATAATAATTATGAAGACCTTCAACTTTAAATGCTTCAGATAAGTGCATGTTCCGAAACATGCCATTAAAATATGAATTATGAAGACCTACGACTTTGAATGCATTAGATAAGCCCATGTTCCGAAACAGGTCAACATGTTCCGAAACAGGGGTTAATATGAATTATGACGACCTATGACTTTTAATGCTTAAGATAAGCTAATATTTCAAAACATGTAATTATAATATGAAGATCTACGACTTTTAATCCTCAAGATAAGACCATGCTCCAAAACATGTCATTATAAAGTGAGTTATGACGACCTACGACTTTTAATGCTTTAGCTAAGCCTATGTTCCGAGACATAGCCCATGGCCGCCAGTGATGCAGCTATTTTTGCATTTATAAGCCCTAGGTTTTAATCCACCGAAAAATAAATATTAAATAGAGTAAATATGTAAAAACGAGATCTTAAACAGTTCTTAAATTGGCAGTAGTGACCACTGATTCATACTATATAAAAATAAAATGAAGGATAACACCATCTATTTCGCTTGGTGGCTGCCTTTATTTTCAATTTTTACCAACCCAATAAAAGCAGTTCACGGAATAAAAAATCATTCCTATTGCTATGTTGGTACACTAAGTATCTAAATTAGATGTGTCATCTAATTTCAAGCTGGATCTGGTGGAGATCCACTTTTAAAACAAAAGTACATTTTTACCTATGGTCTTGTTTCACATAAGTTATATATCCGCAAACCTACATGAAGTTTGAAACAATGGCAGATTTCAAGAATATAAAAAACCAGCATTACATTGAAACTCCTTTACATCCATGACAAACAGTTTTCAAACACCGCCATATTATTATTATTATTATTATTATATTATACACTAGCAGCTTAACCCCTCAGGCCCCGATTGGCCGATATCGGCCACAACACGATTCAGTGTGACGGCCCCGTTTTAATTGTATTTTAATTTAATTTGTTTTATTTTATTATGTTTTATTATGTTAATATGTTTTATTTTAATTATGGACACAGTGGTTTGGCAGTAATTAATGTTTTGGTGAGATAGTGTCATAATTTTTTACTAATTTTTACTAAAACTTTTTGGGACATCAACTTGTCAATCGGCTGAGGGGCCGAGGCCTGAAGGGTTAAGGCTGATGCGTGTATATCACGTGCACTTGTTTTTAAACTTGTGACTTTTTTGCACTAAGAAAAATGTCCAGTTTGTTTTTAAAGCTATTGACAGAGATAGCACTGATCACTTCCTCTGGCAACGCATTCCAAGCATCCACTATACGATTTGTCAAAAAATATTTCCTGGGGTTCGATGCTGCAATTGTCTTATTTAGCTTCAACGAGTGTCCACGCAGTTGCTTATTGGTGTTCAGGGTATACATGCTCTCGAGGTTGGGCACACTGTAATAACCGTGAATCATTTTGTAGCTTTCTATTAAGTCTCCTCGCTGCCTACGTTCCTCTAATGTTGTCAGGCGAAGTTCTTTCAGTCGTACTTCGTACGGTTTGTTCCTCAGCGATAGCATCAACTTTGTTGCTCTTCTCTGAACTCTTTCCAGGTGCTCTATATCCTCTATAGCCATATCATCACCAACCAATCAGAACAGAAAAATCGTGGTAAAACTGTCATGATGCTTAATGGCGAATCTATAACTCTCCTGTGCTTTTTAATGCTGTCAAAGTCTGAAGTTAGTGACACAGACAGTCAGATCCCAGACTTCATTAACCCCTCAAGCCTCAGAGGGACCGATCGGACTCAAACGTAAAAACACAGTTGCGCCTCGTTGGGACCGATCAGACTCTAAAGTTAGTATTCTAAAGTTCTAATATGCAACAATTCTAGAGTGCAAGTACGGTTTGGGAGAAAATAATATTTTGGTCGGCCGCCATAATAAATCAAAAATTTCCATAATTATACATAGTCTTTCAAAGACATGCGCTCGCGAAATCTCACGGCTCGAGGGGTTAACAAAACCTGCCAGATTCAAATTTGAATATCAAAACCAGATATATTCTATTTTCTAACACAATAATATGCTTATTTTACTGCTTAATCCATTTTTTTTTACATATGCACTAGTAATTTTACTAATCAAATATTGCATAAATTTATGACATTAATATTTATTACGTAACTCTTATTAATAGAAAATTAATCATAATCCTAATAGACCTATCTGGATCTGGCGGAGTTTGAAATTAGACAATGTTCATGGAGTCTGCTGCGCTTGGGGCACTTTTCACAAACTCCGACCAGAATAGGCTACGTCTGACAGTTTAAATAACTAAACCTTCGAAGAATCGATACTAACCTCTTGTACGGACAGTGCTGCCACCATACAAACTGTGTAAGGCAATAATGAATGCTGGTGGCTGAGCGCAAGCATTTTTCCATAGCGCGGCAACACTGGAAACGAAGATATCGCTTGACCTAGAGGCGTTACTCGAAGCACCTGGAAAGGAGATGGTGTAATTGAATGTCTAATTAAATTTTAATTAATTGTTTGCACTTACGAATCGCTAACTACCAAAAGGGAACATTTGTCTTTTTGTCGAAATGTTTTAATTGCTCTTCTTTCATATTAGACAAGATTACTACAAAAAGAGGTAATTTTATTATCAGTATCCAAGACTTTCAATCGCGGCTGGAACACTTTACCTTGATAATGACAAGAAAAGTAACTAAAAAATACTATAAAAAAATACTTAAAATACTATCCGGTCATTTACATAAGTAATACTAAAAAAATGCAATTAGTCCAGGACCTGAGTTCTGTATAAATAACCAACCAGTAGTCAAAAATATCAATGGCTGCAATAAAATAATAGAAGAAAATTCTTAGAAGTATTGTTATTACTTCTTCAGATATATTTGTGGGCAATGGGCTTGGAGTAAGTTGGGTCTTCTCATAGTTGTTGTTGTGAATTCTTTCTCTTGCAATATCTCTCGATTTTTAAGAGCGTAAGATGAAAAAACAAAATACATTTTTTTGCAAAATAAAAACAGCAAATACCTCTTCTTGCATTTTCTTCCTAAATATGACAGCAGTTTTGGGTGGTTCCAAAGCTCCTAATACTGCCAAGCGATGTTCAGCGGCTATTAGTTGCAGTCTTTCCAAAGGTGACGGGAATGGAAAATTGACAACCTAAATCAAAATTTATCAACGGTTTAAAAAAATTGTTGCGAGAACGACCTTCAAACTTGGCGACGTAAAATTGCTGGTCGCGCGGTTTATGAGTGACACCCATGAAAACCAATAAAAAATTACAGCAGCCACACATCGCCACACTCTCGCTGTACTGTGCCTGCAAGCCTACTGCGTCGCCCGCGAATCGACCGCAGAGCGCGTGGGCAATGTCCGCCGAGCTTGCGCCGCAGACGCTGCGACCGCCGTGATTTAAGCGCGCCCGCCGCGGGCGAAAATCGCGTAGTTAAAATTGCAACTCAATTTTACATTTCAAGTTTACTTCACAGTTACTACAGTGTGCCCAACCTCGAGAGCATGTATACCCTGAACACCAATAAGCACCTGCGTGGACACTCGTTGAAGCTAAATAAGACAATTGCAGCAACGAACCCCAGGAAATATTTTTTGACAAATCGTGTAGTGGATGCTTGGAATGCGTTGCCAGAGGATGTGATCAGTGCTATCTCTGTCAATAGCTTTAAAAACAAACGACATTTTTCTTAGTGCAAAACAGTCACAAGTTTAAAAACAAGTGCATGTGATATACACGCATCAGCCTTAAGCTGCTAGTGTATAATATAATAATAATAATAATAATAATACCCAAAAAACACTATTATGTAGTACCTTATCAATTCCCATACACTTCATCTGCAGCACGAGGTCATCGATGGGCCTTCTGTGGATATCCGCAGGTGGAAACTGGTCAAACTCGTGCTGGTAGACTGCACTGCTGTAGAGCCGGTAGCAGTGCCCGGCGGAAGTTCTGCCTGCGCGTCCCGATCTCTGCTCCGCTCCCGCCTGAGAGGTCCAGGATACGCGGAATGCGCTGGCTCCTGTCACACCGTCATACAACCTAGAAAGAATAAAAGGTGAAGCTTTTGTGACAAGTCAATTTTTTTGAGTGAATGTGGTTTGTTTATTTAAGACAGAAGCAGGGGCGGACCATGCGTTTGTGGGGCCCTGGGCTAATATTAATTGGGGGCCTGCCTAATTAATCAACTAATTGCCACTTTGCCAAAAAACTGTTTTCGATAATGATGTCTAGGTCACTAGCTAGGTACACAATATATAAAAAAAGAGGAAAATACAATATTTTATTTGTTTAATATGACAGATACACAAACACAACTGACACACACAAACATTAAACTTTTCACTAAAATAGACAAAACAACATTAATACTAATTGTAATAATATCTTAATTAGTAACTTAATTAGGCAAGTAGTAATATTATTTGTAAAGCTAGTTAACATAAGTAAAATTTAAACAAACATTCATTACTAGTTACTATTGACAAGGCACTAGCCTCGGTACGAACTCAACTGTGTGACGAACTACTCGTCACGAGAATTTACCTCTTATGAAATCGAAGACTATCGCGGTTGTTTGACATTATAAATAGGATAGAAAACGAATTTACCGCGTGAAATTTGTAGGACCCGACGTTTCGGTCACGTTGCAGCCGCCGTTGTCTAGGGTAAACTGAAGAGCTGTCAGTCCGTTGTTTTGCGGGTAGGCCGCAAACCGCTGCCGCCACTGCGTAGGTTATAACGGTGGTGGGGGGCCGGGCTCGGAGCGCGGGAATTTTTAAAATCCGTCTTGCACACAACACACACTGTATCCTGTTTTACGTCTTTGCGTTCGGCGTTCGGCGGCGGGAACATTTTAAGAAGAGGGTTCCACGTAGAAGAGAGTTTGTAGCCGTCATCTCTATTGAAGTTCGGAGTTCTTCTTATTTCAATGGCTTCCCGGATCATGCGAGGAAAGTAGAATTGTTCCTTGGATAGAACAATGGGATTTTGAAACTGCATCCAGTGGTTACTTCCGCTATCCAATATATGTTCGCAGATCGCCGATTTTTCTCGCTGAACGTTTTTAACAGCTTTGATGTGTTCTGTCAGTCGCGTGGCTATGGGCCGTTTCGTTTGTCCAACGTAGGCTAGACCGCAGCTGCATTCGACTTTATACACACCCGGGGTTTGCAGTGGTATTACATCCTTTACAGGCCTCAAAAATCGAGCTATATTTTGGGTCAGTTTGAAGATCGTTTTTCCCCGTTTTTTAAAAATTCCCGCGCTCCGAGCCCGGCCCCCCACCACCGTTATAACCTACGCAGTGGCGGCAGCGGTTTGCGGCCTACCCGCAAAACAACGGACTGACAGCTCTTCAGTTTACCCTAGACAACGGCGGCTGCAACGTCACCGAAACGTCGGGTCCTACAAATTTCACGCGGTAAATTCGTTTTCTATCCTATTTATAATTTACCTCTTTAAAATATATTAATAAAACTCTGATATAATTCACTTTACACTTCGCCACAATTTAATCGGCAAATAAACAAATTATCTCGACTTCCAACCGTTGCCGTAATCGCATCATGCGATACAACAACGGACACCCCTAGTCGGATTCGGCGGCAAAAGTTGCCAGACGAATAAATTAAAACCCGACCGGATCGAGCGTCCAACTTTATACCCTCGCTTAGTTTTGAACCGCCGAACGCAGCGGAAGTGCCCGTGGCCGCTGGGGGTCAAACCCCTCAGCGGTCCACATTTTATTCGAAAGCCTAGCCGCAGTGACACGTTTTAAAGTGCATCTAGAATCCAATAGTTTCACCAAGCGATATCAGTGCGCAATCCCGCAGTCAGCCGCAACGAACCCCAGCCTCCGAGGGACCTACCTTCCATATCAGGCGAGTTTCTAGGGTTCACGTTTTTCTGACTCCCCAAACTTTAAAACCCCAGAGTTCAGCTAATAACTGTTATATTTCATATCAAAGAATTTAATCAATCGAACCTAGTGCAAGAGCGCTCTCTATAGTTCGCCTCAGGGCATTTTTCCCGTTTAATTGTCAATCGACACACTTTTCAATCTAGCCAAGCGCGAAAGAGAGTCCAAGGTTTCAGCGCGTAATTCCCGTGAAGCCGTGGGACGATTCAGGAGACGCCCTCCATAGTAGTCGGCGGCATCCAGACCGACGTAACGCGAGGCCCGCGCGCCGCGGTTGTTGAAGGTTCTCCCCTTTCAAAAGTTCCCTTGTATAAACCATATAAAAGGCATATCGATAGAGGTGTTCCCAAAATTCCTTCCGAAATTCCCATAATACCCGTAGACACCTACCTACCGTGAGTTTAGCGACCTACCTACCGTGACTTCCCACGCACGCTCCGGCGATTCCTCCGCTCCGAAGGGCTTGCAAAGGCACTAAAGGTCCTCCCGAATATACATTTAATATACTTAAATCAGAGAAATAAAACATCTGTAATTTTATGAGTAATAAATCTTGTATTATACTTCGGGTCTTTCTCTTTAAATGGGTTAATCTCTCGTACACGGAGAGAAATTCTATTCTTGCTTATGATATAAATGGTGCAAGCTCAGATTAGTAATATACGAAAGTAACTGCTCCGAATCGGCGCGAAGTTCGCCGCTACACATCGACGCAGAAAACCGCCGCGCGGCGATCTGACAGCTCAGATCGCGCGTGACTTCACAGCGGTCGAATATCTATTTTATTTTCCAGATTCGGCGATGAGCCCACAGTAAGTACATATTGTATCCCTATTTATTACTCCCCCACTCTTCTTTCCCTAGTTTTCCCTTTTCACACAATAGAAGCAAGGCTGTCCTTCTCTTCCAGAAGCTCTCCTTTTCCCGCGCAGGATTCCTTGGGTTCACCACGACCCTTTCCACTGAGCTACCGCGGTCCCAAATCCTGTCGCGTATCCCCTTCTGCGGCGTTCAAGGTCAGGCAGCGACCACGCCTGCTCTTTCTCGTAACGACCCGAATTCCCAATCATCCAAGATTTCCGTGGTGGCGCCCACATACACACATCATTAAACCATTACACCTTCTTTTCCACGGCAATCCTAAATTCCCTGAAAGATATTTTCCCATGACCTAACAACAGGCTTTTCCTTAATCGGGTAACGTTACAACTGCTATACATAGATGTTATTTCTATGAATAAAGATTTTAAAAAAAAGGATTTGTCAATAGCGGTCCACCGCATACACCGTGAAATTAATACATGAAGCTTGTTCGCTGCGAATGACTGCGTTTGAGAGAAAATACACTGAAAACAAGCGGCGGCGAGTCCCCCCGGAATAGATGCGAGAATTTGATCTCAGGGTTGTCAACCTTAAGATAGGATTTTTGAAAATTTGAGATTTTGTTTTTTCATTCTCATTATTGTCCATTATTTTCAATGGAGGCTGGGGCCCTTTACATCCACGGGGCCCTAGGCTGCAGCCCAAAAAGCCCTTATATAGATCCGCCCCTGGACAGAAGAAAGGCCTCAATATTACTCTCCTGTGAATGTTCTGACTCAAGATTTATTTTTATTTTATTTTATTTTATTTCTGGAAACATACAGCGCATACAATTGAAACGTTTGCATAAACATAATGTAGAAAAAGAGAAAAACATTACGCCGATAATCGTTTCCTATGAAATTAACAGATTTCCGCATATTACACATTTGGATTTCGGCATATTACACTTAAAAATTAATTGTAAAATAAACTAAGTACATGTTAAATAGAAAATTAAAATAGAAAACCGATGGGAGAGGTAGGGAATTGGAAGTGTTTAGGAAGAAGGAGTTAGACGATGGTATGTGTATATGTATATAGATATAAATAAAGATATAAATAAGTCTTATAGTGGGTATATAGATACAGATATTTATTGATGTTTATAGATATTTATAGATATATAATAAATATTTATAAATATTTGTAGTAGCTACTGATATGTTGCATGAAAATTATATAACTAAGAAAGATAGATGTTAACAAGCTCATTAGGTGCAATTGATTTGAATAATGAAATTAGGAATTATGAAATTAGAAAAATAATCCGCGAACTTAGGAATGTACTGAGTAAAGAAACACTGCGAATGGTGTATATGGCTCTTGGTCAAAGTATATGGGTGCATGGAATTATAGCGTGGGGCTCATGTACAAAAACAACAATGGACCGACTATTAAAAGCACAAAAGTTACTAATAAGAGTCATAAACAAAAAGCCTCCTCGGTACAGTTCAAACCAGCTCTTTGCGGAGTTTAAGGTTTTGGATATCTGCCAGCTATTTATTAAGCAGTGCCTTGTAAGCTTTCACAAAACTAAAGAGTACAGAGCAAGAAGTCAACAATT
This sequence comes from Micropterix aruncella, assembly GCA_944548615.1. Classification (NCBI taxonomy): domain Eukaryota; kingdom Metazoa; phylum Arthropoda; class Insecta; order Lepidoptera; family Micropterigidae; genus Micropterix; species Micropterix aruncella. The sequence continues at coordinate 1,317,522 of OX155969.1, forward strand.
GTACTTAACGAGAAATGCTGGTAAGGAATTTTTCACAATTCCAAAGGTTAAAAGCACATTTGCCCGAAGACAATGTTTTTTTATCGCCCCGAAAGTTTATAACTCACTATGTGAAACCACGAAAAACGTGAAAAATTATGTAACTTTTAAAGGTAAAGTAAAAAACTGGCTTCTAGATATTGGGCGTTCAAAAACTAAAGACCTTATTAATACTGTAGGGTGAATATTTAAAAAAAAATATGTATTTGTAAAATTGTGCAATATTACATATCATTTTCTTAAACATATATACTAGAATGTAGTGTTTATTCATATATTTGTATATATTATTACTTATTTTCCACTTAAATTTATTGTATATAATGTAAAGTTTACTTTATTTTTAGCCCTTAATTGCATACATATATATATATATTTTTTTTCTACTTTAAATTTTACTTTAATTTGTGTAACAACACATTTGTTAGATTTAGAAATATTTAAAATTGATCACCTTCGTCAGTTCGCGAGTTAAATACAGTTACTGTTGGTATAACACACCACAGCCAGAGACAGACCTTCTAGGTCTAGTTGGTTGTGCGATTTCGCCTCATTCGGATATGCTAGCATATTTATATCCATAGAGCTATGTTTTTCGCTATTATAATGTTTGTTCTTAATTATTCCTCATGTACAACAGTATGCATGTCCTTGTATTTTTTTGTTCTTGTACGTTATAAATAAATAAATAAATAAATAATAAATAATTCTTTAACGAACGTCGGTTGGTTGAGGTTGAAAATGTCGATGGTGGAGAAACGAGAGTCGTACGTGCACATTATCCTATAAGCGATGGAATTTTTCCCGTAGTTGGTATTGGCACGAGAGACCTCAAAAGTGCGTGAATTACGAATTAATCGCGGAGGAACGAAAAAACGTAAGTTTTCAACAAGGTATGAATTGCGGTGGCTTAGGTGGCCGTATGCGAATAATAAAATCTTGATTACATTCGGAGCATTCTTTAATTGTAAAATGTGCACCCTCCTTATTGCGATACGAATACAGTTCGTATTGGTTAGTCCTACTAGTTCCGTGCAGCTTGGGTGGTGTTGGCCAAAAATCTATATCATCTGAAATTATTAACTGCGCAAAATTTAAATCTAATCCTATTAAGAACACTCTGCAATTTGCCTCCGACAGTGCCGCCGTGCTACAAGCGCTAGCAAAAAATACTACAACCTCTGTCGTTGCACTGGAAGGCCACAATAAGCTTCAATCCATTGCAAGGTTAAATAGAGTGACCCTGCAATGGATTAAAGGGCACAGCGACTCACTGGGCAACGACGCGGCAGACGAACTGGCCAAAAGGGGATCAAAGAAAATAGTATATGGACCGGAACCCTTGATGCCCATATAGGCTCAAATAAAAACATGGCTACGCAGGAACACCGACGAAACCCACCTTACAGAATGGAAAAAAAACGCAGGATCTAGGCAAACAAAGAATGCGGTTCCGGAAGCGTCTAAAAAACTTGCCCGCAACCTCACCAGATTAAAAAGGGACAAAATCCGTAAAGTCGTAGGTACTATGACAGGCCACTCTCCCCCTAAACAAACACCTGTTTACCATAGGTGTGACAGACAGCCCTCTATGCAGAGGATGCATGGAGGAAGAAGAAACGCCACAGCATGTGCTCATGGAATGCAGGAGCGTGGCAGAGCAACGGGCAAGAATACTACAATCTCCAGCATCTGTCCCGGAGGCCTGTAGCAACCCAAACAGGCTGCTAACCTTCTGGGACAGCCTGGGTTGGCTGGAGTAACACAAATAAAAACATGAGCCACGCACAACGGCCCAATCAAGAGGCCAAGTGCGGGAAAAAAAGCCCAGATAAACTAACTAACTAACTAACACGACAAAATAGAGTGGTGGACATATAAAAAATATACAATTTGGAGTGATTAGCGCAAGCTCTGTCAATCAATTTAAAAACAGACTCGATTTGTACCTAAAAACTTGTTGAAATTGTTTATGACTAGCTTTACAAGATCTGATCTGTACGTATCAGCAAAGCTGCCTGTCCAGAATAAATAAATAATAATAATAAAGGCTCCAGCTTGTCTGACATAAAAAAGTTGATTCAAAGGACCACAAACCTGACTTTTTTCTTTCCTGTGTCGACGACGTATTTTATACCGGGTATGGTGAGGGAAGTTTCAGCAACGTCCGTACTGACAATGCAAAGCCTAGCGCCGACGGGTGGCGGCTGGAAAACCATAGACTGTTTATCCGCCGCGAGCATAGAGTACAGAGGTAGAACCCATAGGGGTTGTTTGCAGTTGCTTGCTTCCGAAAGAATTGCCTTTTCGCCCAAGTCATTGTCTGCGGAACAAATTCTCCTATTATCGTATATTATAAGCGTATATTATTTGATGCATACATTATTGTTTTATATGGAAATAAAAAGTAGAAATAAAAGTATATAAAAAGAATGTATTGTTAATAGATTGTTAAAAAGTTATAATTTAGAAGTGTAGTGTCAAGTTACAATTTTCCAACTTTAGTGACAGAAGTATCCAGCTTAAAAACTTTTCATGCAAACTGTACTGACATTTCAAACATATCACAGCATATCGTAGATTTTGAACGATTTCGTATAAAATCTACGTATTTTTCTCGAAATCTATAAGAGGACGTAGTGAATAATTTTAGACTTCTTTTTCCAGCTTGTAAAAGCAATTAAATCTGATCTATTATTTATGCTAATCAAAAAGTTCTGAGTCTGGCAAGGATTATGCAATGGGTAGGTGAGCGGTAGGTGCATTCGAATTGTACTTATTTTCCCAGTTACAAATCTTTTCTATTCCTTAACCTCCTCCGACAGGTTAAGGAGTCGATCCTTAACCCCTCGCGGCCCGCGGTTTGAATTTTAATGTGTGCCTTACGGCCCGTAAGAAATTCGCGAGTCTCAAAAAAAAGATGGCGTTTCAGAAAAAAAACGATTACTCCGAAACTGTCACACCGATCGTCTAAAAAAGACCTGTTTTATGTTCCTATTGAAATTTGCTATTAGATATTTGTAACGTCGTTATGTAAAGCAATAAAGATTATTCATAATTATTAGTCAAAGTTGTACTAACATAATTAGCGGTCGGCCTCGCCTGGCCATTTCGGGCCGTCTGGGGTTCGACGGTAAATATCAATTCTGGACGTTTCGGGCCGTCTGGTACGCGAGGGGTTAACCTGTCGGAAGCCAGTTATTCCTCGCAAAATTTTCTAAGCCCTCGAAAATTTGTTTGTAGAAGGTTACTAATGCAAGCATACTAATATATAATGGTGGCTTATTCAATGGCAGGCTTTTTTAGTTATTTCATTGGTAAAAATATATAATTATATAATTATAAATATATAATTTTTTAGATTATTTCATTGGTGGTCCTAAAAATAATGTTTTCTTTCAAACAATAATTCATAACCTATGAATATTTGATAGTTTGCTGTCATTGAGTTTTTCAACAAACATAAAAGAGTATGCAAAGAGTATTGAAATATTACAATAAAAAAATAAAATAATAATAATTAAAATAAATTTACATAATTACCAGAAGAACAATGCAAAAAATAGAATAATTTTATATTGATTTTATAGCATAGAGTAAATAATTTATTTCTTCAATCAACATATATTATTTTTTGCTTGCTGGCAAGGCTAGAGGCAAAGTTCTCTCCAGTGACCTTCGGTTTTTAAGATGGGGGATGGGCAGGATTAGCTCCCCTCGCGCACCGGCCAAACAAAAACTTTTTATGTTCATAGTCCCTATCAAATGACTGAGTAGCAGATAGTTACATCAAAAATATGTAGTACAGTAGTTATCAAAATAATAATAATAATAAAAATATAAAACTCTTTATTTTAAATAAAAAAAGGTGAGCTTATTGCCTTGCAGCAATGTCTATCAGCTAACCTATAGCTTAAGTTTATAACAAATTTAGAACGTTGGCTACGCAAAAGAACAATAAAAACACAAATGATAAAAAGAAACAAACAGAAACTAGAAAGAGAGATAATAAAAAAAAGTAAAACAAATTACTAAAATTAAATAAGGACGCAGAGGAAAGGAAGGAGAGGAAGGGAGAAAAGGGAAGCGAAAAGGAGGGGGGAGAGGTGGATTGGTTAATTTATGGATTTTGGGGTTATATGCTCCTTGAGCCTGGCGTTGAACGAGGAGATGCTGGGGGCTGTTCTAATATCATTTGGTAAAGCATTACAGAGTCGTGCAGCTTCTACGAAGGAGTATGAAAAAAACCACTGATATGACCAGGGATGGATAACAGGTTATTGCCCTCTGATCTCAGGGGACGGCCGTGCGCTGATAACGCGGTGAACCTATCGGCAAGATAAAGCGGCACGCCATCCGCGAGGATTCTATATAAGAGGCAGAGAGTTCTAACCCGTCTCGTCTCCCTGGTGGTAAGCCACTGCAGTCTGCTTCGAAAATAGTTATTTGCTAGAAGTTCTCCATCTGGTGGAAATTACGGTGACAAAGTTTCATTTATTACCTGAATCACTATCCAGCGCAGCAAGATCGTCATCGTCGTCGTCGTCATCACCAGCGCCATCGAGCAGATCAGCTTGCCCGTCGTCGTCGGGCATGTCGTAATCGTCGAGCCTTATTTTCGGCAATACTATGGTTTTCGTCTTCAGCTTTTTCCTAAGTGAAATAGCGCGCTTCATCTCTTTCTCCACTTCATCATCATCCGACTGAATATCGGCTGGGTCGACCGTATCGTCGGCATTATCGTGGGTTTTTGCGTTAGATTTCTTTGTGGCATTTGGGCGCAGCGGAAATAGTTTACGCAATCTTCTCACGAGTAGATTAACCTGTATATAATTACTAATTTATCGAATAAATTGGGAAAATACAGTATAAATAGTTTTATTTTTAGATATAGCTACCTCTCTCTGACCAGTTACAAATACCAAAATTCCACCTTCGGGTAATTTCGAGTGGATTTTGACAGTCTTCTTAAATGCTTCGAGCATGTAGCTTTTGGGCGTTCGTTTGTTGAAATGTAATGTAACAGGAAACTGACGTGAATCCACCTAATAAGAAAAATATATTTAAATATGTATATGCGAAACCATCAAGGTACCTCATAATATATTTTTTAAAGGTATCATATAATTTATTTAAAATATTCGATTTTTTACCACGGTAAACGCTGAATGATACCTATCATATATATTTTTTAAAGATACCTATCATATAATATAATTAAAATATTGGATTATTTACCACAGTAAACGTTGAATGGTTCTGTATTAGGCATAATATGTTCTGTACAAATACAATATTGACAACTAGAGTTGTCAACTACAGTGGGCGAGCCCGTCACCTCAGGAAGTTTTAACGATTATTAGTTCTGTCTCCCTGAAGTGAGCGCAGAAGACTTGGACAAAAACAGTCCACCGTCAAGCTCCGCCATAAACCCAAGAGGCCAACGCCTTGACCCGGGATGGCCAGGAGTGTTACCCAGCGGGCTTACACTCACGCCCTTACTTCCAGTTGCGACCAGATTACTCCAGTCTCTCGATTGATTCAGAGTTCGAGGTCGCTTGCGCGGTCCTCTCCCTTACGAAGTGGTGAAACGGTGTAAACCGAATCTAACGCGGACCACGGCATCCTTTACCCGGCTCTTCACCCAGAATCGGGTAGCCGATGGTCGTATCAAGAGCAGTCGCCGTAAGGTCTGCGACCACCCCCACTCTATAGGAAACAGAACTGCTTCCAGACTCCCCCGACGGCGTAAGCCAATCGACTGTCAGAGTGCACAGTCGATTGGCTTACGCCGCACGGTGCACAGACCGTCCAGGAGCGCCAGAAGGTTGATTCCCAGGGGAAACTGACCATAAGGCCAGAGTCCTACCCAGGCTCACACTTCATGCGTGGAGGCCGCCGGATGGGTGTTGACCCGTGAGTGTCACCAACCCTGAACAGAATGGGTCTTCGAGGCCAACTCAGCAAGGGCCCATTAGCTCCCATTATATAATATTGACAGTAAATAAATAAATGTAAATATTTACACAGAGGATGTTATAAATTTTGGGCCCAATGAATGAGAAACGTCTGTCCAAAAGTTGCCTTTATAACAGATACATTCAAAAAATCTCCAGCTGCTTATTGTTATGTTCTTGGCATAATGTTGATGTTTATGCCAGTTACATTGACTCTATTTTCGGATTTAAATAATGAACAAACTGCATGAATGAACGAATTAAACGAATGCATACATTCAAACTTCAATCACATCTCCGAGAGAATGGCTGTAAGCTGTCGCGGACAAGTTTCTCGATTAACCCATCGGAAACATGCAAAAAACTGCACCGCAACATTTTCATCGATTTTGTTTATAAATACTAACCATATCATTTTTTTATGATATTCCTCTTGTTACCTAATAACTAATCTTGTTAGTCATGTATATTATACATTTGTATAATATATAAGGGGGCCGGCTAAAAGGGCTTCGCTCGGATCTGTCAAACGATGTAAAATGCCTATAGGCATTGTTGGCGCCCAACCGTTTAATCAACATTTTCTGTCAGACATGTAGAGGACACTAAATAAATTAAATCTTTTGTATTTATTAAATTAAATAAAAAAGAAATAACAGACCTTAACGACGGGCGGCGGTATTTTAAAGAGTGTCCGATTGTCGGTGAAGTCCTCGACCCTCAGCGTGGCAGACATGATGATGAGGCGCAGCGGCATTCCCCGCTTCTTCCTGAGTGGGACAATCCTGGACAGGAGTCCGATGAGTATATCGGTGTAAACGCTTCTCTCGTGAGCCTCGTCGATTATTATAACAGCGTATTTAGAAAGGACGAAGTCCGACTGTATCTCCTTGAGAAGCACTCCTGTAATTTTACGTTTTATTTTATTTTTCTTTATTTTATTTAAAAGTAAATATATTAAACAGAATAAAAAACACGACTGCCATCGCAGAAAGTGCATTTATAATTATTTTAATTACGTTTTTTATGAAATATTTGTGGTTTATGTATTTATCCATATAGATCCATGTATATTTCTGGAATTTACCCAATCAGACCTTTCATTTGACACTAAACACCATATATTTATGTTAACCAGTTGGAGGTCTCTTTGTATTGTTAAATTATTTTACAATATTTACCTTATATGGTAATAAATAAAAATAAAATACAAACGGAGCTGCCATGGAATTCACTGACCGAAGTCGGGCCAATCATATAGTGTTATTACACTTCTGGGGGGTGAGCAGTGGATTCCGGACTAACGACCGGCTGTGGTAGGTTTAGGACAGCTGTCTTGCCACATGTGAGCGTTCACCTTACCACATAACAAAGGAAAGGGACAACCATAGGCATCCCGGGAGAAAAATTCAAAAACCAGCGATTCTGGTCAGTCGATCTGGAAACATGAACACCCAGAAAAAGATACTAGCGAGATTCCAGGTCTTGGAAGTGGCAGAGGGGCTTGCGAGTGAAAGGAACATCAGCCTACAGGGAACAGACGAGCGGAGCGGACACTCCGCACAGACAATGGCGCAGTACTGACGGCTGCCGCCGCAAGCGAGCCAGAACGAAAGGCGACACGCGTAGAGCAAGACTAAACCGTTGTGGCAACAAGTGGTCTAGCGAAACGGCTTCGGTGGTGGAGACACCGAATAATATAAAATACGTGCAATGCTTCTATCGACAATGCATTCTGTGAAATCAATCCAACGCATTCACACGCGACATGTTATTTGTAAACTATGTAATATTAAAGAATAAAGTCATACAGAATATGTAATATTAAATATCAAGATCTACAAGACATATGTGTGACCTATTCTTGAGTATGGCTATCAGATCTGGAACCCTTACTTTTGCAAAGATGTAGATATTCTGGAAAAGGTTCAGCGAAGGGCAACCAAAATGCCAGTGGGTCTGAAGAATAGGAATTATGAAGATCGCTTGAAATTACTTGGAATTACTACACTCAAACAAAGAAGATAAAGAGGGGACCTGATTGAGACATATAAAATTTTAACACATTATTACGATGTACCTGCACTGAAGAATATTTACAAATTCAACGTCAACACAAATCTTCGAGTTCACAACAAAAAACTCAACCGTACAAAATTTAAATCTAATCCTCTTAAGAACGTTCTGCCAAATAGAGTGGTGGACATGTGGAGTAAAATACCATTTGAAGTGATTAGTGTAATCTCTGTCAATCAATTTAAAAACAGACTCGATTTGTACCTAAAAACTTGTTAATATTGTTTATATTATACTGTTAATTTTGTTTAGCTTTACAAGATCTGATCTTGACGTATCAGCAAAGCTGCCTGTCCAGAATAAATAATGATAATAATAATAAAGTACGTTCATTTATTCACAGATTTTATTTCGATGGACACCTGAGCACTCACTGGACGCCACGAAGAAAATACCCGCGAGATTTTTCACATACGTTTTCTTTGAATTCGCTTAAACGGAGGTATGAAAAACAAAAGCTATTTTGTATGAAGAAACCCCCTTTAGTGGACTCTTAGGAAGAAGCAAGTACATAGTACATACACTGAAAAAAAATTGCTTACCATCAGTCATGAACTTGATTTTGGTCTCATCCGTGACATTACCTTCGAACCTCATCAGGTAAGAGACCTTTCTCGAGCTGAACCCCATCTCTTTTCCTACTCGAGCCGCCATAGCCACTGTTGCCACTCTTCTCGGCTCAGTCACACCAATCATCTTGTCTCTCGCGTATCCCGCTTCATACAAGAATTGCGGAACTTGTGTAGTTTTTCCGCTTCCTGTGTAAAAAAAAAAACACAAAAAAAATATTATAAAAATGCACAACTTTGTAGATATATTAAGAATAACAGAGTACATAACATAATATGGCATTGAGAAATCTAATACCCTATATCAGTGTTCTTCAACCTTTTTTAGATAGTAGCAAAAAAAAAACTCTTATGCAATCCCCCTTAGACCATAACTTAGTTATCTCGACCCCTCTTAGTCTCTTCCACAGCTGTAACTGTAGCAATGACAAAAAACCACATTAATTTCAACTGTTTTTCACTTTCGAAGCTGTACTTACCTGTTTCCATCTTAGATCCACATAAAGTTTATACAAGAAATAGAATAAAATAAATACATAATAAATATGTTAAATAAAAATATAGGAAGAATAAATTGAATACCTGTCTCTCCTGCTAGAATGACGATGGCGTTTTCGTTGATGCACTCGACAACCGTTTGTTCCTCGGCTAATATTGGTAACTTCAACCGTGCGACTTGTATCTTCGGGTCCCGTTCTACATCGACGTGGACCGTTTCGATCTTCTCAAACTTAAGGCTGTTAATTTCTTTACGGTTTTTTTTCAGGTAAGGCTTAGCAGGTGCGACTTCCTTAGGCTTAGGTGGATCCGGAGCCTTATCCTCGAGGACTTCTGGGATGGTTTCCGAGGCTGCTGCTTCAACAGGCTGAGGAATGACTTCGACTTCCTCATTTTCATTTTCCGACTCCGAAGATGAGGTGTCTGACGACGACTGCTCCAGACCAACAATATTAGGATCGTGTTTGGTAGACGCATCATCCTTATTTTCTCCAAGTAATAGCAAGCGCCTACGTTTTCTAGAACCTGGAAGAAAGTTTGACTGATTAATACAATGGTATATTGATAGAGATGGTAAACGGCTTGCTTGGCCCTTGACTCTAAAATTGGCCACACTATAGTCCAACACTCTTACCAATAAAATGATCTTATAACCGCGTTAAACCCTTGTTATAGTTATACCCGGTATAGCTGAGTTATAACGAAGTTGTAAAATCGTGACCAGTAAATCAGTTGTAACGGGGCTATAACTACTCCCTGAAATCAAAGACAAGTCATATTTCTAGCATGGCAACGCCCGCTTGGAAGCAGTGTGGACAACTGAAGCGGCATGAAATGCACATGAAATGTCACTTTTTGTTGTCAGAAAGCCCGTGCCCATTGTTTTGTTACGCGAATGCTGATCGAATTAATAGTGGTATTTCCATCTCAATCGCAAACAGTTGCAGTCGACATTTTGCAGGTCAGCTCTCAGGATATCGATGATTCTTGCGGCGTATGGTTTAGTGAAACGATATTTAGTTTTAAAATTGTAATCTCCAAATCGAACGGGTCGTATCGCAATTTGTAAATTTTTGGTCGCCTATCACGACGCATTTCGATTTCTTCCAATAAATCTAGATCGATCATATCATCCAAGTCGTCAAAATCCATTATTCGGCTAAAACGCAGGATTTCACAGCAGTATAAAAGGCGTATCCTCGTCGTAACAAGGCTATTACAACGAAAGCGCACGATTCACGAACGAGAAGCTCCACGTCCGCGGCTGTCAGGTGGCTGTCAATTTGAAACAGCTGTTACGCCGGTCGGCCATTTAACTCCATTAAACCGCTGTTATACCTGGCCTAGGGGTGGTATAGCGGAGTTATAGTGAGGATGGAAATCCAGTACCACTATTCCATGCTTATACCCGAGATGATCAGTGGTGTAAGCTATACCGCGTTTATTGGTCACAGATTTTCTTATACCTAGTAATAACAGAGGTATAAATTTTACAACTCGTTTATTGGTAAGGCTGCTATGGTTTAAGGTTGGGCGATTAGGTTGGGCATTTATGAGACCTAATTAAATCAGGAAAATTGTCTCTGCTAACCGGTCGAGCGCAAACAATGTCAATAGGCATTTTGCATCGTTTGACAGATCCGTGGTGTAGCCCTTTGGGCCTGCCCCCATATATATTTGCATTGAAAACATTTTAAGAAGAGGGTTCCGCATAGTAGACCCAAGTAGCACATATTGGCTATATAAAGGTCACGGAAACGTCATCGCTACAGCTTTTAGTCACAAGAACTGGTAATATAGCAGTCATATAAACGTTTATACAACGTCTATATCACCAGATTATGTGCATTTTATACAGCTTTTAGCTGAATAGTGACTGAATAGCGGTCATAACGGCTACCTTCGGTGGTATAAGAAAGCTGAATTAGCGCTTAAAAGCACTTATAGCGCATGCTGTGGCACCCTTATATAGCCAGCGCCTATAAAAGTGTCTCTAATTGATACTTTATTACATCTTCTAGTAGGGTAATGCCTTCAAATGATATAGAATGGTAACGAAAGCTGCATGATCATTTGCCGCTGCAAACATAAAAATCCTAATGGCTACTAATATATTGTATTTTATTGACTTTAAAATGATTGTATTGTAGTTTAATAAAGTAAAGTAAAGTAAAGTAAAAGGTATTTATTTCCAATACAACCATACAATTGTGTAGGAATGACAGTAATTAATCTTAAATTAGTTACTCAATTTAGACAAGAGATGATATACAATATATAGTTTTAAACTTACCAATTTACGAAAACATAGACTATATGATAACAGTTTACAACAAAACAATTAACGGTAAATAATATGTATTAGATTAAATGGGTAGATACGATGCTATGTATTTTCAAAATATTTTAAGAAGTCGTTATGGGCATACATGTTGATTTTAAGCAGATAGACTCAATACACCAAATTCTCTTGCGAACATCATTTCATCGACAATAATAAGTAACATGTCTAACAAAATTTTAACGCGCCTTCAAAATATTAATATTTTAATGCAAATTTCAATTCATAATTATGGTTTAAAGTTTTTTGTAAATTAATTTTATTTTTCGCAGTAATAGAGAACACTTGCTGGGTATTTGCATTGTTTGCTGGGTATTGTTCACACACTATGAAATATATTTACCTGTAATACGTGTATTATATGACTTAAAAAGGCATTTAAAAATATAATACAAAAATTTTAGGTTATAAAGATTCGAGAAAAACTGGCCGATTTGCTTATATAGCATCTGCAACTTTGATATAACCTTTATAAAACTATAAGCTGCGTAAGTGAGGGCCTAGTGACAACTATACAGCTTTAACTCTTTGTAAAGCAATTTCTGCACTTCATTATGACTATAAGCTGTATAAGGGTGGGTCTTGTAACCAATATAAAGCCTTTGGTGGAGTAAGGGCAATGTAGTAGCCTTTGTTTTGTTTGTTCTATAAAGGTTATTTATTCTACTACTATACAGCTGTCGGTTAAATAATGGTTATAAATAAGTATGCTTTATAGCGATTATACCACCCTTATTCGACTAAAAGGCTTATACAGCCAAAACATTGTATAACATAGCTGAATAAGCGTTTATAGAGAAATGTCGAGAAGCCATTACTCGCCCTTTATATAAGAAAAGCTGAGTAAACCTTTAAACGACAAAATTATATGACTAAATGGTAATATAAGCCAAATTGCTTTAAATGACACCTTTACATAGCTGAAAGTTAATCTGAATGCCTTTACATGACTTGTAATCAGCTTAAAGCTATATTCGGCACTTCTTATAATTATTTTGTTTCTTTATTTGGCATAAGATGCTCTTTGTTTTATTATTTTAATAAACAATAATTACATTTCGTAACGGATGTTTTATTGCACAAGTTTTAAAAGTAACTAAAATAGGAACCAACAGTGGTCCGTCAAAAATGTCTGATTCATCCGTTTGGACCGACTGTTAAAAATGTTGAGCAGCCTTGGTCTAAAGTATATCTTTACATATTGCACACAATCAACAGCTTTCTGGAACTGGCTATTTTTGTGTACAGTAAACATTGTATCAACCAAAAATACTCACCGGCAACACTGCTGATTGTTTTATTTTTATTATTCGCTATTTCCAAAGACGGCTCTAGGCTTTCAGGGTCGCCCAAATGGGCGAGCCTTTTAGTCCCAAGTGTCTGTGCAGTCTTAATTGAATATAACCTATTCAATTCCTCAGGTGTCACTTGTACTTTGGACAAGGATTCCAGTAATCCAGCCCTCTGGAAATAAAATATTTCATTTTATTACAAAACCTTGTTTTATTACATCATAAAGTTGGACGACCAAAACTGTGATGGCTTGATTCTGCGGATAACCCTTATGGCCCCTCCACACGTTAGCGAATGTTCGTAACAACAGTTGGCGTAAACAACTACAATGGAAGTATATATGGAAAACTGTTATGGCAGATATGCCAACGTCACCACAAAAATACGAGCTGTGGTTGTCAGCCTGCGAGCCGCGCCTGCGCACTCTGCGCACCTCTTCTAATTTTGATGTGATTTTGACAGCTCCGAGCTGTCAGCTGGCTTTTTCTTTGAAAATCCGTATCTTTAAGCCGGGGCGCGCACTTGCAGCCTGGCCGCGGGGCCAGGTCGCGGCGGCCAACGAGATCCTACAAAATGTATGGAATCGCAGTCAAACGCGCACATTTGGCCGCGCGGCCCAAGTGCGCGCGCCGGCCGGCGATTCCATACATTTTGTAGTATCTCGTTGGCCGCCGCGGCCACGCCGCAAGTGCGCTTCACGTTACCTAATCTGTAACAAGAACAGTCGTCAACGTGTGGAGGGGCCATTAAATGCATATTATTGCCAATTGTTGCCGTCTACATACATTGTCACGTAATTTTATTCATAAAACCTTAGTGAGTCCGTTTCTGAATGCAAGTTGATAACCATAGACAATTTATTGTCTATGGTTATCTTAATATCTAGTTTAAAATAAAACCCACAGCAAGTTGTGTCACGCTTATAGTGAAGATTGGTCCCATGTCACCCAACTAAGTATACACTTGTTCTAGGCCAAACATATTAAACAAATACTAATTTTTTAAAAAACATATTCAAAAGAAAAAAAGTAGTTTAACCCGTCAGGCCCCGCGACTGCGATATCGCAGTCAAACTGAGGGTTAACCGCGAGTCGCGAGGCCTGAAGGGTTAAACAAAAAGAGAAAAAGCGAAAATGGAAAAAAACCTTGAATTAAATAAAAATATGTATAAAAATAAAATGTGTAAATATATAATTATAATAAAATAAAACATTGAAGTAAATAGATAATTAAATACACTTATCCTTCGGTTAATAATAAACTATATAGTCACACATATAACTATATATCTACAGTAATTTTAGTAATAAACACATATTGTTGCCGAAAGTTTACAAGTCTATATACAAGTTATAAGTCTACGTACGTTTTTTCAAACTAAATATACCATATCATCGCATTACAATCATAACTTGATAACTCGAAAATTGGCATTTTGGAGATAAGTATGCCAGAAGATGTAAAAATATCAACTCTATATTCTCTTAAAATGAGATAACTGAAATTCCCCTGCCCTTAGGAGTTAACGGTGGTTGATAAGTTGACAATCAGCTCCAGCTATATATAATACTAAAAATCGATATGTAGACCTATCTAGCTGAAAGTCCGATACCTTTAAACAAAAAGCAGCATCCCTAGATACGGGTCTCTGGCCTAGTTAGGAATGCGGATAGACATTTTCACCATAGGATGTGCTCAATCTCTCCCAACTCAACCATAGTATGTTAATGGTGTGTATATGACATAATTATAAAGTTATTGTAAATTAATAAATAAAATAAAATAAAACTGTCTGGTATTAGTCTGCTTATTAGTGTTTATAATTTTTTTTTTTTTGAGAAAGTTTCCTATATTGCAGTTATTCCCTTTTTTCTATCACATTTGCTTAGCATTACAAGGATTGAATATAGTAGTGTTATTAGTTGTTGAATTTTTGATAATGCATATATTCCAAAAAAAGTGAAGGCTTAAAAAATGGCTTTAAAAAAAGGCGCCGATAAAGTGATATCGGCCGAGATACATTAAAATTAACGAAGTAGTACCTTTAGTAAAAAAAAACATGGCGATTCAATCAGATACTCACATCCTCTTTTTTCTTCTTTGTATCAATTATCTTTTCATACTTTTTCCGTTGAGCTTTTGTCAAAATTCTCACATGTTCATCTTTCTTCTTTTTGATTTTGGTTTTTCTCTTTTTCGACGGCAAAACCAGCTCATTCTTTTGCGAATCTGCGCCGTACTCGTTTAATTTGATGTCTAGTTTTATCTGGCAACAACGCGATTAGGTTAAAATATATTTCAGGTAAGTTTAGAAAATAGCTTTTGTACCTTTTTCGTCTCTGTGTCATCGACTTTCGCGTCCACAACCTGTCTCGCCTTCCAATTAAACCGTTTTTTGCCCATTTTAGTGATTTCTTACTCGATTATTTACAACTTTCCGAAAATTCGCAGCCAAACAAAACACCCAATACACGCTTCAACTGTCAATTAAGAAACGTCAAAATCGCACGTGTTGCATGAGGTAGAGTTGGGCATTCTTATCTTGGCCTTGCGTTTCTTTATTTCGATTTGACTACATTGTTGATTTTTAACCGCCCTCTTTGGGTTATTATTCAAAAAGTAGGTAAATCCATGATTTTTTAAAATTAGATTTCTCAGTAACAATACTTGTGTAAAATATACCTGACAAAATATATAGCGGTTTTCGCTATTTTTATAAAGTAAGATGATCTATCATTACCTATATGTTTATAACATAGGTATAGGTAAATGATCTATCATTTACCTATATGTTTCTATATAAAATTTTATGTATGATAATATAGCAGACGTATCACGAACGTTCGTACAGGTAGGGTGGTTAAACAGTTTTGTTAAGCTTCACTTTCTGTATAGCTCGAATCTTGGGACATATTTTACAACTACCTCCGCTCAGCCTATTCTCATAAAACTTCGCACTCTTATTCAGTCTCCATGAGAACACAAAATTATCATAATTTCAAAATTTGATCCTCAAATCCTGGTGCTTCTACTGTACTGCCTACCTAAATCATGAGACTTTAGGATCTGCTGGTTTTAAATTAGTAATTGGGGGTCCTAAACAAAGACGATGTCAACCCCAGGACATAAGAGGACGGTTTGCTGATTTCAAATTATTATTGTGGGTTTCAAGCATAGACTTTGTCATTGAACTCGTGTACGAATTACTCAGTCCTGATGCCGCAGTGGTATGATCTACTTAAATCACTAGACTTGACGATCTGCTGGTTTCAAGTTAGTAAAATAGACCATAAGAAATTACACCAATTCTGCAATTAGAACGAGCGCACTAAAAAGGGCAATTAAACGTTTTAAGTTAAACCCTTCTATTATAAAATCGACGATGTGCTAAAAGCTAGAATTTAATAATGGACCACCGATTCAGCGCGATGGTCAGATTAAAATAAAGTCGTATGGCACATTTAGTACAAAACTTTGTATTGTTGAATCTCGAAAATTATATTACATCACATCACGAAAGAAAGTTGTCTACTGAATGCGCCCAACAATTTTATTTCAGACTGATCACAGCCAGATTGGTGATCCATAATTATTATGTTTGGCTTTTAGTACGTCGTCGGTTGTACAATAAAACCGTTCAACTAAAAAAAATTAATTTAATTTCATTATTTTTATCAAACCGAATACATTCGAAATATAGCATAATATTGTATAAGCTATGAGAAAGCTGTAAACCTGCGGCGGCTCTTTTTCGTGGAAAAAAGTAGGTCGCAAGTCTACCGTTTGCGAAAGTCGATTTGATCATCCCTACGTGGCTGTCAACAAGCCAGGTGTCAATTATCAAAACATAACCTTAAATTCACTGATCATCTTAAATTCTGTGAACAGTGGCGGCAATGGCGCGAGTTTGACGTCTGTGTTTTGTTAAAAAGCTATTTTACCGCGTATTTGTCAAAATGGCTATTAATACTTGGGATAATGTAAAACCGGCACTAAGCCCCTGCATTTTAGACGCAGTCAGGAAGCTGAGTTTCACAAAAATGACTCCTGTGCAGGTAATTAATTTGGAACTATTTCAAGATGTATATTTAGTGGTTTTCAGCGCCTATTGAACATACTAGGGGTGTAAATTACAACAGTCTCAGGGAGTTATAACGGCATCGGTTCTGTCTGTCTCCCATTGAGTGAATGTGAAAGACTTAGCGGTCAAAACAAACCAGTGTTTGCACAACCATCGACAAGCCCGTGAGAGTCCAACGCCTTACCCCGAAGCACTGGGAAGATGAAACAGCGGGCCGACCTCGCTCCCTTACTACCAGATTTGGATGGATTTCTCCATCAGTTTGGTCGCAGATTCAAAGTCGCTTGCGCGGCCTCTACCTGATGTTAGCGATAATTCAGTTCGAATTTATTGCGGGCCCTTTGCTCGTCAATATAATATGAGACCGGGTAGCCAACAGATCGTTTTAAAGGTTGCTGACATCAGGTCAACAACAACCCCCGCTGCTTAGGAGACGCACATATCCAAAGTCTCCCGGTTATTCGCAGGAGTACACAGTCGATTGGTTAATACCGCACAATGCACAAACCGCCCAGTATCACCCATCTAGGAAGCATAGACAGGCCATCAAGCCCAAGCTACACGAAACCATTAAGAACCTATTGGACAGGGTAGCACACTCATCTAAATATAAGCAGATCAATATATTTTAAGTGCGTTCGCTTGGTTCTCTGCAGTCCAGAATTTGCAGTATGCGGCCCAGCAAACTACTGTTATTTTTTCCTTTGAGCGCAAGTTGAAGTAGACTGTGCTGTACATCCTTCGGAAGGGATCTTCAAAACTCTAAAATGCCTCTCTATTATAACATCCGATGATTAAATAGCTCGAATTTCAATATCCAAGTTTTGAATTGAACAGACCAATTTATTAAATACCTTAAAATTTTCAGGCAGCAACAATTCCTCTGCTTATGTCCTGCAAAGACGTAGCCGCTGAAGCAGTTACCGGTTCCGGAAAAACCCTGGCCTTCGTGGTGCCACTTCTGGAACTTCTTCTAAAAAGAGAAAAAGAAGAGAAGTGGAAGAAAAATGAAGTTGGCGCCGTAATTGTATCACCGACGCGTGAGCTAGCGAAACAGACTGACGATGTAAGTATTTAAGTATACTTATTTTGAAGTTCTTTGAGGAGTTTTAGTATATAAATAAATAAATAAATACAAACGGAGCTGCCATGGAATTCACCGACCGGAGTCGGGCCCATCATAATACTATTTTTTTACACTTCTGGGAGGTGAGCAGTGGATTCCGGACTTACGAATCGGCTGTGGTAGGTTTAGGACAGCTGTCTTGCCACATGTGAGCGTTCACCTTACCACCCATTCACTCCCCCTTCGAAGCCATAGAATTTGAGATGCGCAAATCGCAGTTTTAGATAATTTTTCTAAGAAAGAGTTGATTATTTTTCTGGAAAGGCCAAGATCTTTAAAGAGGTGAAATAGAGATTTAGCTGGCTGGATTAGGCTGGCTTAGTGAAACAGAGATTTATAACTGGTAAATGGCAACGTATAATATTTAACGTTTATCGTTTTTGTTAAAATGTTAACACGACGCTCGCCCATATAGAGATTTTGGTGCTGTCAATTAAAGCTGGCATTTTGGTTGCCCTTTGCTGCACTTTTTGCAGGCCATCTCTTTGTTCAAGTAGGGGTTTCAGAGCCTCATACTCAAGAACATACTCAAGAATAGGTCTCATATATGCCATGTAGACCCCCAACAATCACAAAAACCATATAAGAAGTGCCGAATATAGCTTTAAGCTGATTAAAAGTCATGTAAAGGCATTCAGATTAACTCTCAGCTATGTAAAGGTGTAATTTAACCCTTCGAGTAGCGGCATAATTTCATGGCAGACCGCGGCAATTTATTGGAATTTCTTGCAATATCGCCGCGCTCGACAAAAAGTACTATAACTATGGAACTACTATAGCAATCATAAAAAGAATAAATGCAATGATCTCATTGAAATTTCGTATATAGAATATTGACATTTAATTTTGTAAAACAATTAGATAATAATAAAAATTATGAGAAAGTCAAAAAAGTGAAAAAACTCGTCATTTCTAACTTGTACTGTTCCATGGGAATCAAATATCCCAAAAGACCACGAGTACAAATTAAATAAATACTATGATCTTGCAAATGCCGTAACCCGGAACGGCTTCACTGTTCACCTTCACGCGGTGGAAGTTGGCGCTCGTGGCCTGCCAGCTAAATCTCTATTTCACCTCTTTAAAGATCTTGGCCTTTCCAGAAAAATAATCAACTCTTTCTTAGAAAAATTATCTAAAACTGCGATTTGCGCATCTCAAATTCTATGGCTTCGAAGGGGGAGTGAATGGGTGGCAAGGTGAACGCTCACATGTGGCAAGACAGCTGTCCTAAACCTACCACAGCCGGTTCGTAAGTCCGGAATCCACTGCTCACCCCCCAGAAGTGTAAAAATAGTATTATGATGGGCCCGACTCCGGTCGGTGAATTCCATGGCAGCTCCGTTTGTATTTATTATTACGGAAAAATACGGAACCGTATTTAGAAATTGTAAATACTATCGTGATCTTTATTAGATTCTCTACCGAAGGTATCATTTCGTTTTGCTTATTTACATACAAAAATATTTAGATATTATGTAGCTCATAAAAACAAATAAAATTTTTGATGATTTCTCGAAAAAAAAATGATGATGACAATGGAATTTTACCAGAAATATCCGTGAAATGACGCGCGAAATTATTCTAGCGGCCGTCTATGTATCTATGGTAATAATGAGATATTTGGTATGGATTTTAGGATGCGTTCGAATTAGAAAATAATATTACTGTGAGCTCCGGGAGCAAGCCGCCAATATTGGTCGTTCATAGTCAACGGTGTAGTGATGTGCAACCAAATTTGGTCCTTATGTAGCCGAAGGGTTAAAGCAATTTGGCTTATAGCCTTTTAGTCATCAAGTCAGCCTCAAGCCTTTTAGTCATATATTTTTTTCGTATAAAGCTTTTTAGACAAATAAGGGTTCAGCTAAAAGTCGTATAAAACGCGCCTAATCCGTTTATATAACTGCTATATGGCCAGTTCTTGTGACTAAAAGCTGTAGCGATAGCGTTTCCGTGACCGTTATATAGCCAATTTGTGCTACTTAGGCACCTCTATTAACAGACGTTGGAATGCCTTCCTTATCGGATTGGGAGTAGAGTTGGTTCTTTTAGCGATTGCAACAATTGTTTTTCTTATTTAAGATCATCAGTAATTTTTATTCCAGGATCTTTTTGTTGCTTAACTACTTCTAATTTAGCTTTTGCCAGAGAATATTGTTTGTTGGGGTTGGTTTTCCTATTATGAAGTACTGCACATTTCGTGTTGACTTTGAATTTTTAAAAATTCTCTAGCACAGGTACATCGTAATAATTTGTGAGAATTTCATGTCTCAATCAGGTCCCCTCTTTGTCTCTTTGTTTGAGAGAGTAGTCAGTCCAAATGATTCCAATGTGTAATTTTCCCAACGTAGCTTACTTCATTGCTCTTTGAGCAACTCTCATTTTATTCATTATTATTTCAGGTAATCGCTCATTTTCTGAAGGAGTCGTCTTTGAGCCATTTCACCAAACGCTTGCTGGTAGGAGGAAACTCTGTCGAGGAAGACATGAAGTTGATCAGGGAGAAGGGAGCGAACATCATCGTTTGCACCCCGGGAAGGATGGAAGACCTTCTGACGAGAAAATTCGAGTTCAGTCTTCCGGCCGGATTGAAGAATTTGGTAAATGTTTTGTTTGAGTTTGAATTCCTTGGTGATTGAGGTTGTATATTGCTTTGATAGCCGAATGTCAGAGTGCTTGCATGTTGATTGGCCTTCCTTTTTTTGGGGTTATTTCACACCAAAACTTCTACATTGTTCTTGAAACTTCGGATGCATTTGAATGATAGATCCAAGTAATGCCCCTGCCAGTGTTCAGCTGTCGTCCTTCCAGGTGGCGGTCCATGAATACTTCTCGGATGTTACCCAAAATCTACCCAAGTCGACCCGGTTCATAGAGAAAACGCATTTAAGGCAAAGCTCCCTAGGCAAAAGCGGCTACTTCGTCGCCAGTTACATGAAGCCGAGAAAGCCGGGGATAAAGCCCTCTGCCACAACTTCTCGCGCGCTTACCGCTCTATACTAAAACTCATACAGAGCCTTGCAACGCAAAACGACAAGCGCAAGGCAGCGTTTCTCAAATCTGCAGAGGAAGCCCGGTTCGACAAAAACCGTTTTAACTACAGCAAGAAGGTTTTGTCTGCCGCCAAGGGCAAAATCCAAATCCCGGAGGAAATGGCCACGGAATACTTTTGGACCACGTATGAGGATCCAATTTGGCTCCATACATACAGCCCTCCGCCGGGCATCACACCTCCGCACCTGCCTACGGTAGCCCGACTCCGATCGGTGAATTCCATGGCAGCTCCGTTTGTATTTTATATTTCATTTATAGTCTATCCGAGCTAAAGTGCGTAATTATTACGTATTGATACCTGTATACCAAATTGATATCTGTACTTAAATAATATTAAAATAATAGTAGCTATGATTTCAAAATTCGTTTGTCATTATATTAGCTCTATGGCTTCGAAGCTGGCGTTTTCTTAAGAATAAAGCGTTTTATTATTATTATTATTATATTATTATTTTATTTCGAGGTAGGATACTGTATATGCCTGTTTAGAGCACCATCTAAAGTGCGCCGCCATACTGTTATACCACGAACGCCGCCATATCATAACAGAATATTACTCAATTTTTTGAACTATGGCTGCCATGTTGCGTTTCATAGTAAAATCCCAGTTGCCAAATCGTAGTACTGCATTGAGCAATCTAATATGCTATATAATAAATTTTACTATCTTTAGCTTTAATCTTATTGCTTAACCATAGAATACTGGCATCTGATTTAAAACTAACAGTCA
This sequence comes from Micropterix aruncella, assembly GCA_944548615.1. Lineage (NCBI taxonomy): Eukaryota > Metazoa > Arthropoda > Insecta > Lepidoptera > Micropterigidae > Micropterix > Micropterix aruncella. Next base: position 1,339,286 of record OX155969.1, read on the forward strand.
TAAAGGAACAAAAAATACATTTTTTTAAATTTAGAACATTACTGTATTTTTTTTTTTTGGGTCATTTTTAATATTTACGAAAATGAAGCGTGAAGTAAATGCAACAGCGGCAAGCCCCGCAACACCGAAAATATGCATGGACTGGCTCGTCATGATGGCGGCTGGAATGTTGTCGCATACGCTTACGTTGTGCGTGACGGGCGTATGCGCCATAAAAGAAGAGAAAAATACGGTTAATCCAAGCGTACCGTCCGTGCTGTTTTGCTTCGCTATCTGCTGCCTGATCGCCGACTACAACTGGTGGCCGTGCTCCCTCCGAAAGCCGCACAAGGCGCTCATCCTGCTCTACGAAATCGCCTTGACCTGTTTCCTCGTAGACTTATCCATGTCGCTGGTCTTCGTTCCGCTGCAACATTTCTTCGTCAGCACTCTCAATGGGGCCGGCGACCTGTGCGACAGCTACCTGGAAACGAAATGCTTCGCCACCTTCATAAAATCAAACGACGTTCTATACACGGTCAGTGTCTGTATGTCGCTCTTCTTCAATTATTTCGTGCTTTCAATCACGGAACGGCTAGAAGAATTCGAGAAGTTATCCAAAAAGCGACTCTAAAAACAATGCAATAATGTATTTTATTAGTTATTTCATTTATTAAATAAAAATTCTTGGAATTGATGACTATTGTGGTTGTTTGACATTTTAAACGAGATAAAACAGATTCGCAACTGCCATCGCAACTGCCAATATTGCAACCGCCGTTGTGAAGGGTAGACTAAAGGACTGTTAATCTTCATCTGTTATTATTCTGCGGGTAAGTGGTAAACTGTTGCTGTTACTACGCAGATTAAAACGGTGGTAGGGTGGCGGGTTCGGATGCCGAGCACACAACTCATACCGTATCTTGTATCGCTTTGAGAACATTTGAAGAAGAGGGTTCTACGTAGTAGAGACTTGGAAACCGTCGTCTCTCTTGAAGTTCGGGCTTTTCTTATTTCAATGGCTTCCCGCACCATGCGGGGAAAGTAAAATTATTCTTTGGATAGCACACGGGATTTTGAAATTGCACCCAGTGGTTAGTTCCGCTATTCAATATGTGTTTTGCACATTGCCAATTTTTATCGCTGAACGTTTTTAACAACTTTGATGTTTAATCAGTTGGATTCACGAGCAATGTTTGCGCTGAATGTAGATGGTAATTATGATGGTGTGAGCTGGCATGAAAATATATGTCCGTATGTGTATACTGCGTCCGATATACTGTATATCCGAGAGTATTGTTATTTCTCCTCGTTATTTTAACATCCAAAAAAGTTTTTCCTTGTTCAAAAACCTTTTCTATTTCAAAAGTGATTCTAATTTTAGGGTGTATGGAGTTTAGATGACCCATGTCATTGTATATTATATATTACCCGTTTGTATATCGATGGCTTAGAACGCAAATGTGTCAAGTGCAAATTTCTAAATTTTACAGGAGAGCTTTTTGAAAGTTTAGGTATAATAATCTCAAAACAGATGAAGAAATAATTTCAGTTAATATTTTTAACCTATAGTATATGTATTTGGCTTACACTATATTATAATAATTATATTTATTTATTAGTATTTTATGTATTAATAAAAAAAAACCGACAAGAGGTGGTAGTTACCACATTTTTATATGGTAATATAATAATGTATGTAGTTACCACATTTTCATTTTTATTATATTATTTATATTTTATTTTGTTCTCATCTTTCTACTTTTAGAATTTGTTATAAGAGTAAATAAAGCCATTAAGCATGTATAGGGTTAAGCATGCTTTGGAGAATATTGTGTCAACTGATGATAACACATATGCATTTTATGATGATTTAATTTTGATTAGATATCAATAGTGGGAAATGATTATGCAACATTAACATTTCAAAAAACTTTGTTTGATGCACTTACCACAGTTTTTACGAAGAAGTATTCGAAGCCTCGGTTGTTAGATGCTTACCACATTAGCACAGAATGTGGAGATCAATATATTGGATGTCATGTAGTACTTAACTCATTTTCGTAAAAAAAGTCACTTAACCCCTCAGGCCCCGATTGGCCGATATCGGCCACAACACGATTCAGCGTGACGGCCCTGTTTTAATTTGTTTTATTTTATTATGTTTTATTATGTTAATATGTTTCATTTTAATTATGGGTACAGTGGTTTGGCAGTAATTATTGTTTTAGTGAGACAGTGTCGTAATTCAATTTTTTTACTAATTTTTACTAATTTTTTTTGGGACAGCAACTTGTCAATCGGCTGAGGGGCCGAGGCCTGAAGGGTTAACACATTTGCGTTCTAAGCCATCGATATTACCCTTCAGATACAGATGGTGTCGTGAATAGCAATGCCAGAGAATGCGTTTAATTTTGGAGGTTTTGATAGCTAGCTCCTCAAAATATTCCACGAATAAGTCGCTAACTATCGGCAATATAGGCATTCCGTTGCTACACCGTAGATTTGAGTAACTCCAGTATTGGCTGTACTTAGACCATAATATGAAATTTAAAACTAAAAACACAGTTGTTTGACTTTATAAATAGGTTTAAAAACGAATTTACCGCGTTAATTTTGTAGCACCCAATGTTTCGGCGATATTGCAACTGCCGTTGTCCAGGGTAGACTCAGTATCTCAGTATTTAGAGTCCAGTGTCTAGAGTCTATCCTGAATAAATCGCCGAAATATCGGGTGTTACAAAATCCATGGGGTAAATTCGTTTTTAAACCAATTTATAATGTACTTAGGCCTTACATATTAATAAAAAAAAGAGTGATTATATTCTCTCGGCAGGAATTCCTGGTCTTGGACGAAGCTGACCGCTTACTAGACCTCGGCTTCACCTCGCAACTGACCACAATCCTGAGCTACCTGCCGAGGCAGAGGAGAACAGGCTTGTTCTCGGCGACGCAAACGAAACAACTTGACGATCTAATGCGCGCCGGCTTAAGGAACCCGGTCGCGGTGAGCGTAAAGGTGAGTCGCTAGCATCCACTACTTTATATGTTAAAAAACTGTTTTCTGGGGTTTGATGCTGCAGTTGCTTTATTTATTTTTAATGAGAATCCACTCAGTTGTTTGTTGTTGTTCATGGTTTACATGTTGTCAAGGTTTAGCTCAATATAATAACCGTGAAGCATTTTGTATGTTTCTGTTAGGTCTCGTTGTTGCCTATGTTCCGCTAATGTTGTTAAACGGAGCTCTTTCAGTCATAATTCGAACAGTTTGTTCCTCAGTGATACCACCAACTTAGGTGCTCTTCTCTGAAGTCTTTCCAGGTGCTCTATATCATTCTTAAAGTACATATTCCATACTTTGTAGTATTCGAGGAGCGGGCGAATGTAGGTTTTATAGAGCTTGAGGTTCAGATCACTTGTGATAATATAAAAAGTTTGTCTCATTAGATGTAGAAGTGACTTTACTCTTTTAACTATTTCGATTATGTGGGTTTTCTATTTGAGGTCCCAAGAAATAGTGATGCTCTCAATCGTATATCCTAGCCATGGATTTCCAGACCTAATATGTAGAACAGGGCATTTATGTACTTTGACTTTAGGTTGTTGGCTATTGTAACTCCTAAGTCCATCTGTGAATGTTTAATTTTTAGGCCGATGGCATCTAGCATATTTCGGGTAAGGTTAGGTTAGGTTATTCCGCCTCGCTATCGTATCGTTTCTGCAAAATTTATTAACTACTATTATTAATTAACTATAAACTTAATATTTATTCATTTAGTTTATTCGAATTTGAGTTTATTTTGAATAAGCTCATTATCTACCTGCAATATATCTGTGTAAGGTGTGTTCACTTGCGAAAGTTTGATTAGGTTAGCTACTTTCGGGAGCAACTTCACTGCTTCCTATTCGCGATTGAGGAAATTTGCATACTGTAGGGGATTGAGCTAAATGTAAGCTGTAGCTGAGGTGCGAGGACCAGCGTTCGTAGAGCAAGCATTCTTTCGTTACCGTACATACCTATACCTATTACTGTCGAGTAGCTCCGGTCGAGTGATGTCACAGCACTATTGTCTGAGGGAGTTGGCCACGAAGACCCATTCTGTTCAAGGTTGGTCAAACTCACGGGTCAACACCCATCCGACGGCCTCCACATATGAAGTGCGAACCTGGGTAGGACTCTGGCCTTGGTCAGTTTTCCCTGGGAATCAAACTTCTGGCGCTCCTGGACGGTCTGCGCACCGTGCGGCGTAAGCCAATCAACTGTGCACTCTGACTAACAACTTGCTGTGTCAACTACAACGGGCGAGCCCGTCACCACAGGACGTTTTAACGATTTTTTCGTTCTGTCGCCCTGCAGTGAACGTAGAAGACTTTGGACAGAACAATCCAACGTCCAGCTACGTCACAACCCGCAAGAAGCCAACGCCTTTACCGCGAGATAACCAGTAATGTTACCTACCTCGCGGGCCGACCCTCGCGCCCTTGCTTCCAATTGTGACCAGATTTCTCCGGTCTCTCGATTGGTTCCGAGTTCGAGGTCGCTTGCGCGGTCCTCTCCCTTTGAAGCGGTGAAACGGTGTACACCGAATCTATCGCGGACCAAGGCGTCCTTTGCCCGACTCTGAACCGGGATCGGATGGCCAATGGTCATTTCAAGAGCAGTCGCCGTAAGGTAGGCAACCACCCTCGCTCTATAGGAAACAGTACAGTTCCCAGACTCCCCCGACTGTTAGTCGGAGAGCACAGTCGATTGGCTTGCGCCGCTCGGTGCGCAGACCGTCCAGGAGCGCCAGAGGTTTGATTCCAGGGGAGACTGGTTGACCCAGTGTCCTACCCAGGTTCGCACCCCATACGTGGAGGCCATCGGATGGGTGTTGACCCGTGAGTGTGACCGACCCTGAACACATGGGTCATCGTGGCCACCTCATCATGGGCCCATTAGCTCCCAAAAGTCTGCTTCCAGACTTCCCCGACTCTGACTAACAGTCGGGGAAGTCTGGAAGCAGTGCTGTTTCCTATAGAGCGGGGGTGGTTGCGGACCTTACGGCGACTGCTCTTGAAACGACCATCGGCCATCCGATCCTGCGTGAACAGCCGGGTAAAGGATGCCGTGGTCCGCGATAGATTCGGTATACACCGTTTCACTGCTTCGTAAGGGAGAGGACCGCGCGACCTCGAACTCGGAACCAATCGAGAGACCGGAGTAATCTGGTCACAATTGGAAGTAAGGGTCGGCGAGTGTCGGCCCGCCAGGTAACATTCCTGGCTATCTCGCGGTTAAGGCGTTGGCCTCTTACGGGCTTGTGACGTAGCTAGATGGTGGACTGTTTTGTCCCAAGTCTTGTACGTTCACTCCAGGGAGATAGAACGACTAATCGTTAAAACTTCCTGAGGTGACGGGCTCGCCCGTTGTAGTCGACGACCCAAGTTATTGTCTGAGGTGGGGAGACCAACCACCGGTCCCCGCACCTCAGCCACCGCTTACATTTAGCTCAGTTCCCAGCTGTACATTGTCGCTACTCTGCAACATCTTCAATAACCCCCACTTCGCCCTCCTATCTCAAAGAGACATTCTACCCCTTGGGGGCCACGGTCCTCCACTTTGAGCAAGCCGGGATAACACACTCGCCATTCCGTTACTTCACTCTTCTGTTTAAACATACTCTTTTATTATCCATTCTGCTCGTTTATGGTAGCGAATGGTTTCGTGCAGCTTGGACCATAAGATCCATTTTGTTCTCGGATCGGCTCAACTCAAGATTCAGCTCGTATTCAGAAGCCTCCAAGTGCGGAAGGCTACCCCGGGTAAGACTCCTGCGTCTCAGGTCTCACAGCTGGTGGACCGGTTTCTCCTGGCAGGATTGCATCCCGGCGCTACTGGATGGTTTGCGCACTGTTCGGCGAAGCCAATTGGTTTTGCATTCTGACTAATTGCTGAAGGAGTCTGGAGACTGTGGAAATATACTGTCTTTTAAGCAGCGGGGGTGGATGTTGACCTGTCATCAACCACTATTGAAATGACCATTAGGCTACCTGATCCTGAATTCAGAACCGGGCAAAAGATACCTTTGGTTTGAATTACGGAAGGGAAGAGGCCGCGTAAGCGACTTCGGTCTCGTAAGCAGTCGGGAGGAAGGAGGTATCCTGAAGGTTAATTCCAGATGGAGATATCCTACCAAAACTTGTAGCCAGGGAGCGAGGTAGCTCCACTGGGTTATCTTCCCAGTGCCTCGCCGTAAGGCGTTGGTTCGTCCCAAAGTCTACGCTCATGCCACGGCTGAAAGAACGATCACATATCTTTATACCAGCCTGAGGTGATGGGTTTGCCGTTGTAGTCGACACCACTCTCTCAGTAACTCTAACATAACTTATTGGCATATGTTCGATTTTGTTTATTTTAAACTTAACTTTATTAATTCTACGTAAACTGTACGGTGTAAATTAAAAATCAGATTATCAAATTGTCGGCTGTAAGATATTACTATAGTGATAAGTGCGCCATTTGTGCATATATATATATATATATATATATATATATATATATATATATATATATATATATATATATATATATATATATATATATATATATATATATATATATATATATATATATATATATATATATATATATATATATATATATATTGTAATGAAAAAAAATAAAAAATAAACTTTTTAACTTCTACTACTAAGTGAGTGATTCTTAAGTAAATTGAAATATCTATGAGATGATTTAATTTAATTTTAGATAATTTAATTTTGTATTAGCTAAACCGCTGTGTTAAGTGACGCAAATCTTCTACTGATCGATGTAAATTATTGTGATGCTCAAGGTGATTAAGGTATGAGATGAAATTCAAATAAAAGAAAAATAAAAATCTAAAGATTGAAATATTTTTTTTCAACTTCTTCTGTGCTATTGAATATCTATAATACTGAATATTTTCCAAGACTATGTGATTTTAAATGATTTTCAAATAATTTTATTTTTCTATAGTTTCAAAATATTACTAAGTATTCTATAGTTTTGAATATTTTCAAAGACCATTTGATTTTAAAATGATTCTCAAATAATTTTATTTTTCTATAGTTTCAAAATATTACTAAGTATTCTATAGTTTTGAATATTTTCAAAGACTATTTGATTTTAAAATGATTCTCAAATAATTTTATTTTTCTATGTTTTCAAAATATTTCTAAGTATTCTATAGTTTTGAATATTTTCAAAGACTATTTGATTTTAAAATGATTTTTAAATAATTTTATTTTTCTATGTTTTCTAAATATTTCTAAGTATTCTATAGTTTTGATTATTTTCAAAGACTATTTGATTTTAAAATGATTTTCAAATAATTTTATTTTTCTATGTTTTCAAAATATTTCTAAGTATTCTATAGTCTTGAATATTTTCAAATACTATTTGATTTTAAAATGATTTTTAAATAATTTTATTTTTCGATAGTTTCAAAATATTTGTAAGTATTCTATAGTTTTGAATATTTTCAAAAACTATTAGATTTTTCAGATTCCCGTGCCTTTTCTGGTTTAAATGACGTGTCGCAACCTTAAATCAGTGCATATCCTAAATGCTCTTTGTAAGCTAAATATCTTACAGCCAACCACTTATTTTTTTACTTACGAAAATCTTACATCTGCATGCCGAAATCTCCTTCGTTGCTCACTCCTGATGGCGAAACTGCTTTTCAAAATCAATATTCTTCTACCTGTACATGTTTTATGCGTCTTTCAGTATTTTTTAAATTGAATTTCAGGTTTTACACGCAAATTAACTAAACTATTCGAGCTTACAAGTTTCGAGTAGTGGTCCCTTCAGAAAATATCTTTTTATTGTTTAACGCTTATGGAGTCGATCTATTTTTTATTTAATGAGCGCCGATCGAATCTTGGCGTTTAAAACTATCTCATTTTCTTATTTCTTGGCCTGAAAACATCATCACTTTCTTATGTCTTTAAGCTTAAATTTCACGCTGATTCTATTGCGTTTCTCAAATTTTACAAATTTCTACTGATTTAAAAGTTATAATCAAAAATTGGCTAACTGAAAATTACAGACTCTTTTATTAAAAATTTGCCCTTATTTATATTATCCTCAGGGCGTGAATTACGTATTGGTATTTTACTATGAGTAAAAAAACTAGTTATTTAATAAAACAATATTTTATTAATTAACCTTTAAAACATGACCAAATTGTATCGTCTTACACTCGTAATGTACTTATGTGAATATTTTCAACTATCTTAAAACGAATTTTCTTATTATAATTTTTTTTAAATACGTTTTTATATCGTATTTAAATTTAAAATTAATTATTTACAAATGAACACTGACGAACTCATCTCGTCGTCAGTCCTAAAATTTACCCGTTCTTTGTAGTATATTTACCCACGGTAAAAACTACGTTTTCTTATTCCAAATCATATATCTAAAATCTACTAAAAATTCGAATTTTATTTAGATATTACAAAGCGACATTTTCTGCTGGTTTTCAAATTTATATAACGTGGAAAAGATTAGCACGCAAATATTTACTGCTATCTTATTCCCAATTCAGCTTCAACTTTTAAAAATAAATCGTTTGTTATATAGAAAATAACCAACTAAAACTAATATGTTTTTCTGGCCAGTAATCTTATCGATTACTCAGCTCAATCAGAAAAAAACATCTTACATAAATCTTTTAAAACTACTTACATATACAGTACATCAGAATTGATATTTAAACGTGACGATATGCGGTTGGTAATCTTTTCCTTTTTAGTATTTTATTTGGCTTCCTCTTCTTTGTAATTCTATTTCATCCTTCTGGTGTTTTATGTAATAATTGGTCTTCCTTCTGGTTATAATATGGATTGGTCTTCCTTCTTGTTACATGATAGATTGGACTTCCTTCTCAGTTTTCGGTATTTTATAATATTATATCGTCGTTCTTCAATTCGTAATATTAGGCTTTTGCCTCCAATTTTCAATAAAGCTTCAACGCTTCGCGGTATTCGTATTTTCGCAAAACTATTCGAACAATATACGTTTAATTATAGCAAGATTATTTTATAAAATTACTTTTTGAGCCTTGGAGGACACGCAAAATGCATGACCTCCCAGGCGAATTAACACACCTAGGCGTCTGCTATTAATGCACGGATTATTGACTGATGACTGATTGACTGTTGAAAATTTAATGATGCCCCTTTTTGTGGCTGGTTCCTTTTATAACATCGTGTTTATTCCCTTTCACGATCATTATTTTTCTGTCATAATTTGACCCCTCTTTGCGTTGGCGCCATCCTCCCTTGTTCGAGGATGCTCAATAATGTGATATTAATCGTTTGTTATTATTTTTTAATATTTTGGTGTTAGTTTACCATTGATTTTTCTTATTTTTCATAAATCCTATTATATTTTAGTGTAGTTATATATATTTCGATATTCTCGTTCCGAATCTTCTTAATTATTATTTTTTTAAGCTTTAATTATATGAGTTTTTCATGTTTAAAAATTTTATTTTGAAAAACTATGTTCTGCTAGTTTTTTTTTAAATTTTATATATTCTATTATATGTGTTTCTTTCCTGGCTTTTCAAAGATGATATTATTTTTTTATTTTTCTGTTTATTGTGGTAGTTTTTTATGTTTTTCTTCAATTTTTGTTTTTTTTCAAAACGGACTTCATTTCTATTTCCGTCCTATTTTTAAAACATTTTCTATATTTTTTAATTATTTTTATGACATACTTTTAAAAAAATATTCTCATACAACAGCTATGACGCCGCGCACTTTCTCCTTTCCCGCCCTTTTTTCATTCTTCTGTCTTTTTGAACTTCCCTTGGGCGTGTCGTCTGCGCTTTCGGCATCAATTCTCTGGGGTTTTTTCCATGACCTTATATGGACATGATTTTTGCGCGGTGTATAGTGCGGCTTTAATACTTTTTATCGTAATATTTTATTCTTTTATAATCCTCTATTTAAATATGACATTTCAAACCCGATCTTATTTTCAAAAATCATTTTGATTTTACTTATATCTCTGTAATTAAATTTAGATTTTATTTGTTTATTTTTTTATAAATGAATCAGTGCTATCTGTCATTTCCTAATAGAACTTCTTGAGTTTAATCTGATATTTTATGGATATTTTTTATACCTAATCGTTCCACTTTTTTACACTTGTGTCGCTACTGGTATTGTTTTAAAATTAAATATTATTGACTATAGTTATCACTGTATTGCGATTTTCAAACTTGGTAGGTTTGAATGTAATGAATTTTAATTCATTACAATATATATATATATATATATATATATATATATATATATATATATATATATATATATATATATATATATATATATATATATATATATATATATATATATATATATATATATATATATATATATATATATATATATATATATATATATATATATATATATATATATATATATATATATATATATATATATATATATATATATATATATATATATATTTAATTAGTGTAATATTCCTTATGTAATGTTATTTTAGAACAATAAAGTTATTCTATTATGTTCTATTATTTATCTGTTTTCTAAAGGAGAAATCATCGGTGAGCACCCCACTTCTGCTTGAAAATCACTATACAATCGTTGAGCCGCAAGACAAGCTGGCTACTTTCGTCGAGTTTGTCCGTGTGCAGGACGTGCAGAAGGCAATTTTCTTCTTGCCTACGTGTGCCTGCGTCGACTACTGGGGCGACGTGTTTCCTCATCTCGTGCCGGACATTATCGTGTTGGCGTTACATGGTAAAATGAAGCACAAGAGACCTAAGATTTTGGAGAAGTTTCGTAATGCTGAGAAATCAATACTGTTATGCACGGATCTGATCGCTAGGTAAGTCTCCGACTACTGTAACATGCTACATTGGCGCTATGTTAAAGATGCACTTAAATCAAAATACTTCATATTCGTTTTTAGTACCATTAGACTGAAATACTGAATAGATGATAATATGAATACCGAGATTTTGAATTCTCATTTTGATACTCTTTTTAATATAATTAGACAATGTAAGGGTTCATTGTGTAAAGTTGATTGTCCTTAAATTTTTAATGTGATTATTTTTTTTATTATATGGATAAGAATGTTGGTACAGTAGAGCGTCGATTATCCGAACTAATTGGGGACAAGGGTGTTCGGAAAACCGATTTATTTGGATAATAGAACTGTATAAAAAACTATATTAATAAAACCATATATGGACATAATAATATGTATTATCTATGTAATCTGTTTTAACTTTTTTATTTATTTCAATAGTGAGTAGTAATCCAGTGAACAAAATAGATATGTGTGTATGTAATACATACGTACATGAAGAGGAACGAATTAACGCTTAAAAAAGTCATTTTGAGCTTCAAACCATCGCAAGACAGTATCTAGATATGTAAATGCTTCAGAAGGTGTAGGTATTTTTTCATCTTCATTTTCTAATTCACTAGTCAATGAGGTTCTGGCGGCGTCAGCATTGTCAGTCACGAGGTCTACAATATCGCTGTCCTGCATGATTTGTATCCTGGATCTGCATCATCAACCCTCGTCCATTCTTGAACGTCTTCTTCATCACATTCATGGCAATCGAGTTCTGTTTTTAACCGAGAGTCTGCGGCCGCAGCAGTTCGCTTAAGCGGTCGTTCGGTTGACCGCCGTTCGGATAATCGACTCTCTACTGTAATTCTATTTTGGATATTTGTTATCCCTCATATCCCTCATGTCTGTTCTACATATTGGGTCTACAAGTCCACGGCTACGTTATACAATGAAAAATTACAGCCAGTTATGACCCAGAAAGACCTCGGCATAACTAAATCCTGGGACCTTAAGTGGGAAACTCACATAAAGGTAGCAAACTCACGGGCTTTTCTAAGGTCTTTATGAGCCTTGTAACACTGCGACCATCGCTGATCTATTGTGTTCGCCACCTACTATAGTTCTGCGCTAAGCCTCGTGTCATTTAAGAACCGCAGCAAGCTTTTGGCGCCAGATTGTTTTACCTCCTCAGGTTGGAGGTAATGACCACCCAAGTGGGTGTATCTTTTACGCATCAGCGGGCCACACTCGCACATGAGGCGCTGGGGAGTTTCCTCTGATCCTTGGCAGAACCTGCACCTGCTCCTTGGCAGAACCTGCTTTTGTGTCTCTGAGCTTGAGGTTGAACATGTGTTTGTTCAGGCCACAATGCCCCGTGAGCGCCCTCACCGGTATCCGTAGATTGTTCCTATTTAGCGACAAGGCCTCACGGGCCGTCTTACGGTCGTAAGCCTTAATTAGCACTTTGGAATGATTCAACCCTGGCGTGTTGTTCCAGTGGTTGACGGATTGTTCTAAACACATTTGTTTGAGCATTAGGTTTGCAAGGCTTTTTGGTACGCCACTTCTATCTATAGTAATATTATTATTAAGTAATGCTTGTAAGTTTGTAGGTTTGTATGTAGGGGCTAATCTCCAAAACTAATCATCCGACTTCAAAAATTCTTTCACTAATGGAAATCTACATTATCAACGAGTGCTATAGGCTATATTTAATTGTGATAAATATTGGTTTTCAATATGAAATCACGATATTTGTAAATCAAGTCGGAGAAAAAATTATCCTGGGACCTAAAATGGGAGACCCACATAATCAATATAGCTAAGAGAGCAAACTCACTTTTATATCTGACTAGCTGACCCGTGCTCCCTTCGTTGGGCGGTAAAACTTTTTACTTGTGATGAAATTACGAGTGTGGTTCGGTTAGTACTGAGTGCTATAATTGATTTCCTGACTGCCAAAAGAAGGGTTATATTTTTACTGCATATGTATGTATGTATTTGCATGCCAATTTGACTATATTACCGTTATTTGTGAGTGTCTTCTTGTGAGTGTCTTATTTGTGAGTGTCTTATCTATTTAACCATTTATGCAGTAAAAGTGAAATGTGTACCTTTATGGTGCCTCGCCGTAAGGCGTTGGCCTCTGACAGGCAGGTGGCGGACCTTGACCGTGGATTGTTTTGTCCTAAGTCTTATGCGCTCACTTCACGGGAGATCGAATGATTATTTCGTTAAAACTTTCTGAGGTGACGGGTTCGCCTGTTGTAGTTGACAACTCTACTACTGTACTCGAATACATCAAGTAGTTGAGTACACCAAATTAAACTCGAGTACATTTTTACGCTCTGGAATGAGTCAAGAATGCGACAAGTTGTTGTTGTTAAAAAAGTTATTATACACCAAAGTATACAAATCGGTGGGCCTATCGCCTGGTAGCAATATCTACTGGCAAAACCGCCAGGGTTATTAAAAATGATACGACACGGGTATGATAAAAGAAGCTAAAGCATAAGTAACAAAATTATAAATGTTATAAAAATATAATGCGGATTTAAAAGGAGACTACTGAAAATATCATAGACGGATAGAGTAAGAAATGAGACGGTGCTGCAAAGAATTCACAAATGATTGCAATACTGAAGACCATAAAGAGAAGGAAATTAGAATACATGGGCCACATAATAGGTGGTAACAAATACAACCTTCTCCAATTAATCCTGCAAGAAGAGATAAAAGGCCGCCGAAGACCTGGCCGAAGAAGAACCCACTGACTACAAAACCTCGCTGACAAGGCTCAACTTGAGCACCACCGATTTGTTCCACGCTGCAACATCACAGGCCCAAGTGGCCACAATGACCGCCAACCTCCGATAGGAGATGGCACTTAAGGAAAAACAAAATATAAGTATCAAAATTATGATGTTTCCTTTTACTTCTCCTGAAATGTAATATTATAAATACTACATTATTCTGTTAAATATTAGCTTCTATTACATATAATGTTATAAATACAAGGGATGTTTTTCAAAGTTCTGGGAATTGTGCTATAATTAAATTACGCAGAACTTATGGGCAATGTTATTGGTGCCAGATAAGTCTTGACATGTTTATGCAACTATCTAGTGCAACATTGTTCAGTCTGATTTAGGCGTTCGACTGTTATATACGCGTTTTCATAACACTGTTTTTGTAACCATGGAAGACGCAGCAAAATCTCTAAGAGCAATAATTTTCTTTTTGTGGAAAGAAGGTGTGAAAACATCAGAAATTATTCAGCGTCTGCAAGGAGTATTTGGTGAGTCTGCAGAATCCCAAAGTACTGTTTATCGGTGAATCGATCGTTTTAAAACCGGTAGAACATCAGTAGAAGACGATCCACGCAGTGGGCGCCCAAGCACGTCGGTAAATGAAAGAAACTTCACTGCCGTCGAAGACCTACTGAAAGAGGACAGGCGAATGACTATTCGTCAAATTAGTTTGTGCCTAGGGATAGGTACACGACAAGTTCATGACATCTTGCATGATTGTTTGAGCGTTAGCAAGGTTTCGGCGCGCTGGGTGCCAAGGCTGTTGGGAGCAGACCAGAAACTCAATAGGTCTGATACTTGTCATCAACTTCAAGAGCTGTTAGCCCGTTATGGTGATGAATTTTGGCTATGAATAATAACCACTGACGAAACGTGGATTCCTTATTTCAATGCTGAGACCAAAAGTCAATCCAAAGAATGGCGCAAACCTGAAGAAGGGCCTCCACTTAAGGCGCGTGCAGTTCCGTCTCTTGGAAAGGTAATGCTTTCTGTATTCTGGGATTGCGAAGGAATTATTTTTAAGGATTATCTGGCGAAAGGTACTACAATTAACGCAGAATATTATTCGAATTTATTATCCGGACCACTGCGACAGGCACTTGTTAAAAAAAAAGGCCTGGAAAGTTGCATAAGCGTCCGTTATTGCAACAGGATAATGCAAGACCACACACTGCAAGAAAAACGAAGGATGTTTTGAACGATTTACGATGGGAATTGCTTTCACACCCACCTTATTCCCCGGATCTTGCACCCAGTGATTACCACCTATTTCCAGATTTGAAAAAACCCTTACGGGGTGTTCGATTTAAAAGTTTAACTGACGTAAAACGTGCCATAAATAGGTGGATTGAGGAGACACCAAAAAAGTTCTTTGAGGACGGCTTAAAAAAAATAATTTATCGTTGGGATAAATGTATTCAGCTAAATGGAGATTATGTTGAAAAACTACATTGTAATATTGACGAAAATTAACAAAATATTAAAAATATATCTAAATTCCCAGAACTTTGGAAACATCCCTAGTATATACATATGACAGTAAATATACTAAAAATGCTTTTTAACCCCTTGAGCGCTGACGTTTGAATTGTAGTTTCTCTTAGAGAACGCGAAGAAGATTACATCACAACAAAAATATAGCATTTCAGGAAAACGACGATTACTCCGAAACTACTATATGGATCGTATAAAGAAGACCTGTTTTATGTTCCTGTTGAAATTTGCTATTAGAAAAGTGTAACGTCTTTTTGTAAAGCAATAAGCATTATTCAGAATTATCTGTCAAAGTTGTGGTACAGAAAAAAAACTGCCTTTAGTTAGTTAGTTTGTCTGGGCTTTTTCCCGCACTTGGCCTCTTGATTGGGCCGTTGTGCGTGGCTCATGTTTCTATTTATGTTACTCCAGCCAACCCAGGCTGTCCCAGAAGATTAGCAGCCTGTTTGGGTTCCTACAGGCCTCCGGGACAGATGTTGGAGATTGTGAAAAAACTGCCTTGTCCAACATTTCTATGTTTTTTCTGGAAATAAATCACCCTATGCAAGAAATTGTGAATACTTTTATAATAATTATAATATGCTTCATTCAACCTATGACTTCGTTTTACTTATACCCATACCAAAATAAAAAAATATTCGGTGTTTTGGTTTGGTTTGGTTCAATCATAGACTAAAACATGGCGGCTGTATGAAAAATAACGAACCAACGAGTTAACGACAGAGAATCTTCTCCTCTTTTCGCACATACCACAGGCCGTATGATTTATGTGAGGTATCAAACATAAATAATTGGAAAACATCGGCGCCGATATCGGCTGGGACAGATGTCCCCTTTGCCGCGCTACGGTAATTTCAATTGTGGGACAATTGTCCCGTTTGCCGTTCAAGGGGTTAACAAAGGGATGGGCTGAGAGGGGAGGGGAGGGGAGTGGATTGGGGACTAGGATTTATAGAGGGTAAATTTGATTTGTGAGGAGGATATAATGGCTGTAAAGCCATCGCCGCCTCGGGCAACTATAGATGCCAACCGTACTAAGGTAGTTTAACATCCTTGGCAACTATAGAAGCAATCCCGTTTTGTTTACAGAGGGTTGGATATTCCCGAAGTGCAATGGGTTCTCCAGTGGGAGCCTCCTAGCAGTCCAGCGGCTCTCGTCCATCGTGTTGGTCGAACGGCCAGAGGCGGCGCAATCGGCTCTGCTCTGATAGCACTGCTGCCAACCGAAGAAGCGTTTATCGATTTCGCGCACACAAACCAAAAAGTCACCCTCAAGAAACTAAATTTAAAGAAGCTGGGAATCGTCGTGACGCAAGCCTTAAAGACTGAGGTATGTTAGATCTTCTTTTTTAGGATTGGGTACCAGCGACAGCGTTTAAATTGAATCCTATCGGTGAGACTCCTCCCAGAATCTTATTGTGTTTTGGTGAATTTTTGAGTTACCACTTCACCGTTACCACTATAGGGATGTTTAGGATCCCCTTTACCATGGCCGTGTGGTCCTAGTTAGTTAGTTAGTTAGTTTGTCTGGGCTTTTTCCCGCACTTGGCCTCTTGATTAAGCCATTGTGCGTGGCTCATGTTTCTATTTATGTTACTCCAGCCAACCCAGGCTGTCCCAGAAGATTAGCAGCCTGTTTGGGTTGCTACAGGCCTCCAGGACAGATGCTGGAGATTGTAGTATTCTTGCCCGTTGCTCTGCCACGCTCCTGCATTCCATGAGCACATGCTGTGGCGTTTCTTCTTCCTCCATGCATCCTCTGCATAGAGGGCTGTCTGTCACACCTATGGTAAACAGGTGTTTGTTTAGGGGACAGTGGCCTGTCATAGTACCTATGACTACGGATTTTGTCCCTTTTTAATCTGGTGAGGTTGCGGGCAAGTTTTCTGGACGCTTCCGGAACTGCGTTCGTTTGCCTGCATCCTGCGTTTTTTTTCCATTCTGTAAGGTGGGTTTCTTCGGTGTTCCTGCGTAGCCATGTTTTTATTTGGGCCTGGGGAATGGGCATCAAGGGTTCCGGTCCATATACTATTTCCTTTGATCCCCTTTTGGCCAGTTCGTCTGCCGCATCATTGACCAGTGAGTCGCTGTGCCCTTTAATCCATTGCAGGGTCACTTTATTTGACCTTGCAATGGATTGAAGCGCATTGTGGCATTCCAGTACAAGGACTGAGGTTATAGTATTTTTTGCTAGCGCTTGTAGCACGGAGGCACTGTCGGAGACAAATTTCAAACTTAGGTCTCCGACATCTTTGGCTGCAACTGCCTGTGCTGCTCTGGTGATGCCAATGCATTCTGCTTGGAAGATCGTATTTAGGTTGCCTAGGGTAGTTGATATTTTGATGTTTAGATCATTTGAGAAGACGCCGGCTCCGGTACCTTGAGTGGTTTTGGAGCCATCTGTGTATATCCTGGCCGTGTGGTCCTTTATGGTGAATTGATGACCACCGTTCACAATGCTTGAAAATGGAGGTGGTCGAAAAAGAAAACACAGTGTGTTGTATGGCTGGTGATTTAATTGATATTGTCCGACAGGTCGGGTTGACGTGTTCGAGCTCGCTCGGTGTTTACAGCGGTGTCACATTTATATCTGGCTCCAATAATTAGGGAGTTAATGGGCCCTTTCTGAGTTGGCCACGAAGACCCATTCTGTTCAGGGTTGGTCACACTCACAGGTCAACACCCATCCGACGGCCTCCACGCATGAAGTGCGAGCCTGGGTAGGACTCTGGCCTTGGTCAGTTTCCCCTGGGAATCAAACTTCTGGCGCTCCTGGACGGTCTGCGCACCGTGCGGCGTAAGCCAATCGACTACACTCTGACTAACAGTCGGGGGAATCTGGAAGCAGTACTGTTTCCTATAGAGCGGGGGTGGTCGCGGACCTTACGGCGACTGCTCTTGAAACGACCATCGGCCTTCCGATCCTGGGTGAACAGCCGGCAAATGACGCTGTGGTCCACGATAGATTCGGTATACACCGTTTCACCGCTTCGTAAGGGAGAGGACCGCGCAAGCGACCACGAACTCGGAACCAATCGAGAGACCGGAATAATATGGTCACAATTGGAAGTAAGGGCGTGAGTGCAAGCCCGCCGGGTAACACTCCTGGTAACACAGCGGGCTCGCCAGCTGTAGTCGACAACCCAAGTTGGCTCCAATAATTACTTCGCGCTTGGCAATACTGTGCGCAGAAAAAAAAAATATTTTCTGATGGAACAAATGAATTATAATATTGTGACAGTCTCTACAGTGTAATCCGCCAGTAACTTGACCTTAGTATTCGAACAAAGCCTACGGTTTGAGGATCATGTAGGCAAGCGGGTTGGATAGGCTTCGCTCGCCTCAATTTCCTGTACAGAATTCGGGAATACCTCAGAAATTATATTATCAATACCTCAATACTTTCTCTTTTGGACTATGGCATGGCGACTGTGTGTATGGACCTAGTCTGTACAGGAAGACCGAGCGGAAGCTACAAAGGCTGCAAAATGCATGTGCGAGGTTTTGCTTCACTATACCTCCCCAATATCACGTCTCACCATTCCTCGTCAAGGCTTCTATGTTAAATATGACACAATAAATATACTTTTGTGATTTTTTTTAAATCAAAAAAGCATTCAACACAATGGAGATCCAGGGCTAGCTCTGCACTTGTACGCAGCATTGTTTCTCATTCTCTTTTGTGTGCGTATTTTGCAGTCTCGCCATGCCACTTCTATAAGGGCCCTATTCCACCGTGACACCATGGCAGCGCAACCAGTCGCGCACCATGGTGTCTTTAAGCTACCAAGTCGAGACACCAGATTAGACACCAGATAGACACCAGAATCGCAACATTTATTTTCAACTCTATTAGAAAAATCCAGCGAGGAACTATCCCAATTAGGTGGTCTGCTTTGAATTTCAAAGCAGACCAAAAATACTACAATCTCCAGCATCTGTCCCGGAGGCCTGTAGCAACCCAAACAGGCTACTAACCTTCTGGGACAGCCTGGGTTGGCTGGAGTAACATAAACATAAATAGAAACATGAGCCACGCACAACGGCCCAATCAAGAGGCCAAGTGCGGGAAAAAGCCCAGACAAACTAACTAACTAACTAACTACTTACTTGATATTTGGACAGTACCCTATGGCACTCGGGATGACAATTATTCTAACAATACCACACACTCCTAAATCGGTTTAGAAGTTATGGTGGAATAAAGAAGCGGTAAACATACATAGATGAACCCTGAACACATTACATGCCTTTTTTGTTGGACAGTCGTGTAAAAAAATACATTTATTATTGCTTGTTTCAGATATCTGACAAAATTCGCAACCTCCAACTAAAAGACCGTGCTATATTCGATAAGGCGGCGAGAGCGTTCGTCTCGCACATCCGAGCGTACAGCAAACACGAATGCAATTTAATACTTCGACTCAAAGATTTGCCACTCGGTCTAATCGCCAACAGCTACGGCTTGATAAAACTTCCGCTAATGCCGGAAATAACGGCCGATCACAAAGAACAATTCTCACAGCCCAAGTCACCGATCGACCTGAACAGCATACCTTACAAAGACAAGCAACGCGAGGAGAGCAGGCAGAAAAAACTGAAAATCTACAAAGAAACGGGAAAGTGGGTGAACAAGAACAAGGCGAAGAGGAAGCCGAAGCAGACGGAGGCCTGGGAGCAGGCGAAACTGAACAAGGAAGCGCGGAAGGAGAAACGAAAGGAGCGCAAAGAGAAGAATAAAGAAATAGTAGAAAAAGGCGGTACGGTGAATAAAGCGAAGCGTAAAAACGTCATCACGCAAGAAGAAATGGAAGAATTGAAAAAAGACTTGTCGCTGTTTAAAAAACTGAAGCAGAAAAAAATTACCGATGAACAGTTCGACGAAGAATTTGGCGTGAACAGTGATTAGTGATTCTGTTTTTATTTTAATAAGAATCTATTTTATTATTACACCTAAGGATATTAAATAGTTAAAAAATATTTTATTATTACACCAAGGATATTCAATTTTCTCACGCAAGCGAAAACCAAAAAATGTACCACAGATAATTTTTTCTATGTCTGCACTAGTGATGTCTAGTGTGCGACGTTTTATGAATTTGTCATATTTTTACAACAATTTACCGCATAGCGGACCGTAGCGAGTCGACAATCGCCACAAGTTGGTCGTTTTCATAAAGAGACCAAGATCTTTAACCGGTTCAAAGCCAGCTCATCATTCATTTGTGAGATTTCTATGTATGTTGGCCATACTCTTATTGTTAAACAGAAAGGACTAAAATCTTTAACCCTTTAATTTGTGAAGTAAAAGCTCGCCCGTACCGTTTCGAACGTGAAACCGTCGAGCGTGAAATCGGCGTGAATCGACGGCCTTGAGAAAAACGTCCATAAGTTATAAACCACTATACGGATCATAAAAAGAAGAACTGCTGAAATTTTATTTGAATGCCTTTCAGCATACACTTCCAGACCCCAGTAACCTCGCTTGTTGGAGCTTTGCCGAGTTCTTGTCTCCTCTGTAGCAATACCCCTTGCACAGCTAGACACATTCTAGCTGGCTGCAAGGTGGCCTTAGATCAAGGACGGTACACTTACCGCCATGACAAAGTTCTCACTGTTATTCGCGAGGTAATTAGTCTCTCAGTGGCTCGTGCCAACAAGGGTTTGACAGTATCCTCCAAACCCCCAATACAGTTTGTGCGGGATGGCTCTAAAGGCAAAAAACATTTAACTACAAAACCTTTCTCAATAATTGAGATTGGATTCTGGAGGTTGATTCGGTCTCTAAGCAGTATAAATTCCCTGAAAGTCTCGGTTGCACAGCCCTCCGTCCAGATATAACTCTACTCGGAAGGTGGCTCTTATTGTAGAATTAACTTCCATGGGAATCAAATATCCCAAAAGACCACGAGTATAAATTAAATAAATACCATGATCTTGCAAATGCCGTAACCCGGAACGGCTTCACTGTTCACTTTCACGCGGTGGAAGTTGGCGCTCGTGGCCTGCCAGCTAAATCTCTATTTCACCTCTTTAAAGATCTCGGCCTTTCCAGAAAAATAATCAACTCTTTCTTAGAAAAATTATCTAAAACTGCGATTTGCGCATCTCAAATTCTATGGCTTCGAAGGGGGAGTGAATGGGTGGTAAGGTGAACGCTCACATGTGGCAAGACAGCTGTCCTAAACCTACCACAGCCGGTTCGTAAGTCCGGAATCCACTGCTCACCCCCCAGAAGTGTAAAAAAAAAATAGTGTTATGATGGGCCCGACTCCGGTCGGTGAATTCCATGGCAGCTCCGTTTGTATTTTATTTTATATGATCGCATTGAATATGAATTTTTTTAACTGCCCATTAGACATTTTGCCGTAGGTAGGCGATCGTCCCGAGCGGGACGTTACACATTGGAGGGGATTCAAATATAAAAAAGAGATTACGGAAAATTACAGCTGGAGGGACTTGATTATGTAACTGTGCACATATTGTGTCGAAAGGAATATACTCGAGAAAAAAGTATCAAAGCTGCAGCGAAAAGAAAAGCCGATAGTGAGAAAGCATCAATCTTGTCACCGAAAAATCTGAGGTCTACATTAAGTTTAATTTTCAAAATGCGTTTTTCTATTGCACGGAAGTAATAGACTCAGACTTTTATGAGAGATAAAAAGAAGCATGTTAAAAATCATGTTGAAAGTTTGAACCTTGGATATTATAATTCGATTTGGATATTTTAATAATCTTTATTTTTTATATCTTGTATAATTCCGATATCGCTAACAGTTAGCGAGATTTTCCAAGATGGCGGCCGCAACAGATAGAGTAGTGGACTTATAGTATGTTTAAGACTATGCCATAATAAACATCTGTGCCAAGTTTCAAAACATCAGTTATTTTCTATCATATTTAAGCCGACATTTAATATGTTTAACAGTACGCCTCAATGAACATCTGTGCCAAGTTTCAAAACATTATCAGTTATTTCCGTCCTATTTAAATGATAACATATATAAATATGCCGCTCTACCATTTTTATAATGCCGCTCTATCATAACTAAGCCGACTTTTAGTATGTTTAACAGTACGCCTCAATGAACATCTGTGCCAAGTTTCAAAACATTATCAGTTATTTCCGTCCTATTTAAATGATAACATATATAAATACGCCGCTCTACCATTTTTATAATGCCGCTCTATCATAACTAAGCCGACTTTTAGTATGTTTAACAGTACGCCTCAATGAACATCTGTGCCAAGTTTCAAAACATTATCAGTTATTTCCGTTGCACGTCGAACTTTGATCCTATTTGACTGGTAACAGAACGTAAATATGCCGCTCTACCATGCAATGAATTATATTTTTTTTCATCAACTTTTTACCACTACAGTCCAATTAAAAATATATTGCTGTAATCCAGGTAAGTGTGGCTTTCAGAATATATTTTTTCTATATCGACATTTCTTATGATCAAAAAGTGAACCTCGTATATGTAAAAAAAAAAGTTGAATGATATTTAGATATTACCGATTATTTTGTTTTTTTTCTATGGATAGGTATTTTTTTCCTCAGACAATGAATACCTCATCATTGAGTTATTTGAAAATGATATGCCACTTGCCCTAATACCTATAGTTTGGGGGGGGGGCTCAAAGTGAAGCGCGGCGTAATCAAACATTTACCCCCATCCCCCCCCCCGACACCCCTGCGGTGGCACCGATGGCTGCCGGGTTAAATACACTCAGCACAACCTAATAAATAAATGTGTCAAGTATGAGCCTTTAATCACAAAAGGCAATACAAAATGTTGCACTAAATCCCCAGCTTGATTGTCAATTGTCATTTGACTAGGCTGTTTTAATTTTAATAATAGATGATATGAGAAAATGTATTTAACATTTTGGTAGAGAATTTAATAAGCTTTATTGTTTACATTAAGCGAAATTCCGATATTGCTAACGTTAGCGAGATATATGCGAAAAATTGAATCGGAGCGCCATTTTTCCAAGATGGCGGCTCGAGCGCAACAGATAGAGTAGGGAACTTTTAGTATGTTTAACAGTATATCTCAGTGAACATCTATGCTAAGTTTCAAACTATTACTAATTATTTCCGTCAAATGTCAAAATTTGTTCCTCTTTGACTGGGCTAATAATCATTTCTCTCCAAACGTAATCGGGCCCATTGTTACAGCGCAAGAAGAAAATGTGATGAAAATACTGTTTTTACCTAAGAGGGTAAACTACGAGGAAAGGAATCGAATTACACTGTAAATCGAGGGGTAATTAGGAGAAATTAAACTGTGAAATTTAAATAATGTAATATAATTTATTATGCATATAAACGGAGATAATTGTTATGTTACAAACTGAAGCACATAATAGGTACAATAGAACCCCAATAAAAAAATTAAATATCTTACATTAGCAATAGGTATTACAAAAATATCAACATTACTTATGAGTCACTTTGTTTCTTCATTGTGGAATCTTTATTCCGAAACAATGGTCGGTACTTAGTCGTTTTCCTTTTACGCTTATATATATTTTTATAAGTTTTTTTTACTATGTCTCTCTAACAATGTCATGGTTAAAGGTTTTAGTGTCATGTTTGAAAATAAGATCAGTTACCATCTCAGAAAGTTGTTAACCGAACTTTTTTTCTCTTAGTAGATAGGTCACTTTTCCTTAATAAATAGCTCAAACTTTTAAAAAAAATGTACTATGTACAGAGTGTGAGACACCAAGTGTTACTAATTCATTCTATGTTCGAATATGGAATGACAGCGGGATAATTTTAGCTTAAACATCATTTCGTTCATTTGTTTTTATGCTCATGGATGTGTTTTGCTCTATATATAAAAGAATATATATGACGGCGTATTCCCGAGGTAGCAGTACATACAAGGAAACGCAGCACACCCGCGAATCGACATCATTTTGACATCATGCATGCGTAAGTCGAAATTTGCAAGGAATGACAATATGATGTTGAAAACAGATACAATCGTACGCTTCTGCCTCAGGAATAAGGTCTGTTGACCATAGAGTTTAAACATAGCAATGTGAAATTCGGTTTCCGCTGTTCTCCAACTGCAGCATCTCAATGTTAGCAAAATATCATATGTGAGTGTTGTCCACAATTTACCTTTTTAAACCACACCTGATACAAACAATGGCCTTTTGCAGATGTTTCTGTTTTGGTGGCCCCGTTATCACAACACTCGACCCCAAGGTTGCGTACTGCTGCATAATAAAAAATAATTGGAAATCCAATGTATAGTTTCTTAGATTATAGACCGTATTCTTTGACGATTTGTCCGGCGATGACGAGTCTCTGGATTTCGGAGGTGCCCTCGTAGATTTCGGTGATTCTTGCATCTCTGTAATGCCGCTCAGCCGCCATATCAGTCACGTATCCCATACCGCCCAAGACCTGGAAACAGTAACAAATATTTGTTACACGACTGCCCAACAAGAAAGAAGGGTAATGTGTTCATGGCTCATCTATATTTGTTTTCTGTTTCTTTATTCCACCATAACTTCTAAACGCTTGAACCATTTAGAAGTATGTCTTATTGTTAGAAACCCAAGTGTCATAGCGTACCTTAACTATCCAAATATGAAGTTGTCTAAATGTCCAAATCTCCAAATGTCAATAAATTAAAATAAATATATCGTGTTTAGTGTCAAATGAAACGTCTGATTGAGTACATTCCGAAAATATACATATATGTTTAATAATTATTCGCCAACTCCAGAATAACCAAAAATTCGATTCTGTGCAATTCCAAAGATCCGGCAATATCGAAGCACGTAATAAGTGGCTGTAGTGATTCAAATGAACTACAAGCCCGCGTAGACTTCCACAAAAGGTTCCTTACTGGAATCAGCCAGAATGGCACTGGTCTGGGGTATGGCAGTACAACCACGAACGACGTGGACTTGAAGAAGTCTCTTTTGCGGGGAGATTACGACAGCAAGAGTATGGCTCATGCTATTGGCCTTCAATGCCAGAATGACTGGACAACAATTGGTGACTTTTGCATTCCGCCTCCAATGCACTGGAAGGTAATGCTCTATGACTGGACGCCAGAGATGCTGAAATTTTATTTGAATGCCTTTCAGCATACACTTCCAGACCCCAGTAACCTCGCTCGTTGGAGCTTTGCCGAGGATAGTTCTTGTCCCCTCTGTAGCAATACCCCTTGCACAGCTAGACACATTCTAGCTGGCTGCAAGGTGGCCTTAGATCAAGGACGGTACACTTACCGCCATGACAAAGTTCTCGCTGTTATTCGCGAGGTAATTAGTCTCTCAGTGGCTCGTGCCAACAAGGGTTTGACAGTATCCTCCAAACCCCCAATACAGTTTGTGCGGGATGGCTCTAAAGGCAAAAAACATTTAACTACAAAACCTTTCTCAATAATCGAGAAAGCTACAGATTGGACTCTGGAGGTTGATTCGGTCTCTAAGCAGTATAAATTCCCTGAAAGTCTCGGATGCACAGCCCTCCGTCCAGATATAACTCTTTACTCTCTATCTCGGAAGGTGGCTCTTATTGTAGAATTAACTGTTCCATGGGAATCAAATATCCCAAAAGACCACGAGTACAAATTAAATAAATACCATGATCTTGCAAATGCCGTAACCCGGAACGGCTTCACTGTTCACCTTCACGCGGTGGAAGTTGGCGCTCGTGGCCTGCCAGCTAAATCTCTATTTCACCTCTTTAAAGATCTTGGCCTTTCCAGAAAAATAATCAACTCTTTCTTAGAAAAATTATCTAAAACTGCGATTTGCGCATCTCAAATTCTATGGCTTCGAAGGGGGAGTGAATGGGTGGCAAGGTGAACGCTCACATGTGGCAAGACAGCTGTCCTAAACCTACCACAGCCGGTTCGTAAGTCCGGAATCCACTGCTCACCCCCCAGAAGTGTAAAAAAAAAAAAAAAATAGTATTATGATGGGCCCGACTCCGGTCGGTGAATTCCATGGCAGCTCCGTTTGTATTTATATCCAAATTAATGAGATGCTACATTAAGATTGGGTATGTGCAAGAATAATCATTGGGTATGTGTTAGAGTCCAACGCCTTTCACGTCCATCGGTATTATAATAGTGGATGATTTGCAATGACATTACTGGATGATTTGTAATAATGTAGGTGTTAACTACTTGAAATTTTAGAGTAGTAATGAAAACATAAATGTTATTTGTTATTAGGAGGCATATTATTTTGTAATGTAATGTGACATATTATTAGTCTGCTATGTAGTTATGTTCCAAATATGTATTTTTTTGATGATTTCACCATATTATGTATCTACCTATTTAATTGTTGTAGATACCTAGTCTTTGTTGAAAAATAAAAATGATTGTGTATATGATTATAATGTGATCATAATAAAAACAAATTGTCGAAGTACTCACTTCAGAATATAAGCTATTTAGTTTGTCAAGTACTAAAGGTTAGATAAGTACTAGTTTACCAGTGCGGCATACTACTACTCAGTAGCTGGTGACTATGGAAAACAGAGGATTCTAAAGCAGTAAGTTCAGGGGTCGCAAGCTCAGGATCAATTCTATTTTAAAAAAATCACCTCATCAATAACGCTTATCCTGAAGAATACCAGGACCGGGTCTGACTACCAAAGAAAACGCTTAACAATAAAAACACACCTGGATACACTGATGCGAAGCAAAAGTGGCAGCCTCCGAAGCAGCTAATTTAGCCATAGCGGCTTCCTTGGTGTAAGGCTTCTTGTTGTCCTTTAAATGGGCGGCTCTCCAGGTCAACAATCTCGCAGACTCTATCCTCAGAGCCATGTCGGCTATCTTCTGCTGGATGGCCTGGAGTTTAAGTATGGATTTGCCGAATGCTATCCTCTTTGAGCCGTAGTCCACAGCGAGATCCAGACTGGCCTAAAAGTTTATATTATACGGTAAAAAAAAAGTAAGCTTTTGCCGACGACCTAACTTTCATCACCAGAAGCCCCAAGCAGCTTTCCCTGCTATTACAGAAAGTGGAGCTTTTCTGCGACTGGTCAGGCTGTATAAAAGTGAAGCCCTCCAAATGTTTTTGCCTTGGACTCGCCCGCATGGGCACAAAATTTACATCCTATGACCCCAAATTGGTCTATAAGGGCTCTAATATCTCCCTTATAGACCCAAACAATCATTTCAAATTCCTCGGCAGAAAAAACACCCATCAGAGAGCATTTCAAAAGTTGCCTGGCGAAAATAGATGCCTTGCTAATTTCTGGCCCTCGTAAGGCCTGGATCTATGACAATTATCTAACGTCACATTTGTCATGGCCCTTTCTTATTTACGATTTTACCAAAACCCAACTGTCCCGTCTAGATGCGCTGGTGACAGCTAGTTTAAAATCCTGGCTGTCCTTAGCCAAACCAGCTGACCCCTCGACTCTCTTCAGGTCCAAACAAAATTTTGGGCTAGCGCTTAAACTGCCCTCTCTGCTCTACGCCAACTCTAGAATAACCAAAAATTCGATTCTGTGCAATTCCAAAGATCCGGCAATATCGAAGCACGTAATGAGTGGCCGTAGTGATTCAAATGATCTACAAGCCCGCGTAGACTTCCACAAAAAGTTCCTTACTGGAATCAGCCAGAATGGCACTGGTCTGGGGTATGGCAGTACAACCACGAGCGACGTGGACTTGAAGAAGTCTCTTTTGCGGGGAGATTACGACAGCAAGAGTATGGCTCATGCTATTGGCCTTCAATGCCAGAATGATTGGACAACAATTGGGGACTTTTGCATTCCGCCTCCAATGCACTGGAAGGTAATGCTCTATGACTGGACGCCAGAGATGCTGAAATTTTATTTGAATGCCTTTCAGCATACACTTCCAGACCCCAGTAATCTCGCTCGTTGGAGCTTTGCCGAGGATAGTTCTTGTCCCCTCTGTAGCAATACCCCTTGCACAGCTAGACACATTCTAGCTGGCTGCAAGGTGGCCTTAGATCAAGGACGGTACACTTACCGCCATGACAAAGTTCTCGCTGTTATTCGCGAGGTAATTAGTCTCTCAGTGGCTCGTGCCAACAAGGGTTTGACAGTATCCTCCAAACCCCCAATACAGTTTGTGCGGGATGGCTCTAAAGGCAAAAAACATTCAACTACAAAACCTTTCTCAATAATCGAGAAAGCTACAGATTGGATTCTGGAGGTTGATTCGGTCTCTGAGCAGTATAAATTCCCTGAAAGTCTCGGATGCACAGCCCTCCGTCCAGATATAACTCTTTACTCTCTATCTCGGAAGGTGGCTCTTATTGTAGAATTAACTGTTCCATGGGAATCAAATATCCCAAAAGACCACGAGTACAAATTAAATAAATACCATGATCTTGCAAATGCCGTAACC
This sequence comes from Micropterix aruncella, assembly GCA_944548615.1. Taxonomy (NCBI): domain Eukaryota; kingdom Metazoa; phylum Arthropoda; class Insecta; order Lepidoptera; family Micropterigidae; genus Micropterix; species Micropterix aruncella. Next base: position 1,367,818 of record OX155969.1, read on the forward strand.
CGGAACGGCTTCACTGTTCACCTTCACGCGGTGGAAGTTGGCGCTCGTGGCCTGCCAGCTAAATCTCTATTTCACCTCTTTAAAGATCTTGGCCTTTCCAGGAAAATAATCAACTCTTTCTTAGAAAAATTATCTAAAACTGCGATTTGCGCATCTCAAATTCTATGGCTTCGAAGGGGGAGTGAATGGGTGGCAAGGTGACCGCTCACATGTGGCAAGACAGCTGTCCTAAACCTACCACAGCCGGTTCGTAAGTCCGGAATCCACTGCTCACCCCCCAGAAGTGTAAAAAATAGTATTATGATGGGCCCGACTCCGGTCGGTGAATTCCATGGCAGCTCCGTTTGTATTTATTTATTACTACTTATTAAAGTAACATTAAAGTAATTAAAAGTAACATTAATTAAAATAAGTAAAAGTAACATTAAAGTGTAGTTTGCGATACAATTTAGGGGGCATGAATGATACTGTTTCAATTCACAGCAATAATATAAATGAATACAAATGGAACTGCCATAGATATCATGAAGTTTTTTTTATTTTTTTTTTTTTTTTTTGAAAACCTAGTGTTTTATATTTAATGCTAACACATACTATTAGTATCTAAGGCCAATTAAAAGTTTTCACATTTAAACGAAATACTTTGTTACAGCGCAAGGAGTTATGAAAAAAATGCAGTTTGAAGTAAGGGGAAAGGGATAGGGAAGCCACATTATGAGTTTTATAGATGTATTTAAGATATATGATGATATATAACATACCTACATACACTTACACAAATAATAATATAAATAATACGGTAAGATAATAATAAAATGTAAAAGGTATAGTTAATATAAATAGATATAATTTATTTATTTGAGAATTAATTACTATAAAACATTGATTGGCTTACAAAAATAACAGGAACCGAATGGCAGAACCTTAACCTTTTGCTTTGTTTCTGTCACCCAACTGGGACTAGCCCGTTCTAGAGTGGACAGGACTCTCAGGAATATTACAATCAAGTTTGCTTGATTAAATCCATACGCATCTGTGGGTTAGACTACATTGGACAAAAGAAACGGCCCATGGCCAATCGTCTGAGAACACATCAAAGCTGCTATAAAGGTCAGCGAGTAAAATCGGCAATCCGCAAACAAATATTGGATAGCGGAACTAACCACTGGATGCAGTTTCAAAATCCAATTGTGCTGAAAGAATATTTTTTCCCCCCGCATGACCCGGGTAGCTATTGGAATAAGAAGAACCCCAAACTTCAATAGAGATAATAGTATTAAACTCTCGACTATGAGCAACTCTCTTATTAAAATTTTCTCAATACCCATCTCCAAGGGCAAGAAAGTATCAAAAGATACAGTGGATGTCGTGTGCACGGTGGATTTTCAAAATTCACAAGCGATGCACCTGCGTCCCACCACCGTTATAATCTGCATTGTAACAACAGCAGTTTGCTGCCTACCCACAGTACAATGGATGATGATTGACAGCACTTGATGGATGACGACGGAGGCAGGCGCGGATCTATGGGGGGGCGGAGGGAGCGACCGCCCCCCCCAACGAGGATTGAAAAAAAATTGTTGACAAAAAGCGGGCAAGATTCCTGAATGACGATTACCTACAATCTACAGATTTTATCGTCTACCTACACTTGACGATTATACGTCTATACTGACGACTAAACGACTGCACTGATACTTTTACACTGACATAAGAGTCTCCTAGGAGTTCGTGCGGCAGGAGTTCTGGGAGAACGCAAGATCTGGAAAGAAAGTTTTAGAAGGGAAAAGACAAATAATCCCGCTTATTCGGAACCAAAAAAATATTCTAGATGTTCTAGATCTGGCCAACGAATTCATCAACCCTGGCATACATTACCTCATCCTTATCATGGCCTTGCCCGTAAGTGTGGCGACTGCCGAAAGAAATTTTTCAACTCGGAGGCGACTAAAAACCTGGCTACTATCCACGATGGTAGAGGATAGGTTAACAGGGTTGGAACTCCTGCATAATCATTTTGATATTCCAGTAGACAAAGAGAAGATAATTGAAAGATTTGCAAAGAAAAAACACCGGAAACTGCAATTTGTAATTTAATTCTGTGTTATGCACTATTATATATCATTTGTTCATTGTTCATTTAGAAGTAAAATAAAAACGTACGAGGGTATTCATTATTTCTTTTCTCTTTTTATAATCCTTAGTTACTTAATTACCTATCTCTATTTAGCATATTGAATGCCCTAAATTCACACTATAATTTATTTTAACTATCTATACACAGAAACCCACCCCCATTGTCCCCCCCCCCCAAAAACAAGACGTAGATCCGCGCCTGGACGGAGGTTACATCATTGCCGAAACGTGGGGTGCTACAACTTCACACTGTAAATTCGTTTTATCTTATTTATAATGTCAAACAGCCTTGACAGTCTTCGATTTCACAAAGTTATAATAGCCAATATGATAGCATCAGAAGAAGATGGAGAGTCACTGATTACCTGTGCGATTCCAAGCGACTGCGCGGCGATCCCTATTCTGCCAGCGTCCAGCGTCATCATGGCTATCTTAAATCCGGCACCAGGCTCTCCAAGAATATTGTCTTTCGGAATAATGCAATCCTCGAATATCAGCTGACAAGTCGACGATCCCCTGATTCCGAGCTTGTCCTCCTTCTTCCCGAGCTCTAAGCCTTTGATCGGCTTGGGAACGATGAATGCCGATATTCCTTTGTGCTTCAGGCTTTTGTCTGTGGTGGCGAAGACGACGGCGGCTTCGCTCTCGTAACCGTTGGTAATCCAGCTTTTTGAACCGTTTAGCGTCCAAGAGTCTCCGGATAACGATGCAGTGGTAGAGGCTGCGCCCGCATCTGATCCGTTTCCTGGCTCCGAGAGGGCGAAGCAGCCAACTTTCTTACCTAGAAGGCAACAAATAAGTTGAGCTGGGATAACTTACACTTCACAATATCTTGACATTCACCTCGGAATACATTTCCACTATCTATACTAATATTATAAAGAGGTAAAGTTTGTGACGTTGTAGGAAGTAATCTCTGGATATACAGAACGGATTTTGAAAATTCTTTTACCAATAGAAAACCCCCATATTATGTAATATTGCTAAAACTGAAAGTAGGTCTTCCTCGTCGGAACTCATTTTGATATCAAAACGTTTGTTTAAACCAGAAACATTTGTATACGCATGAGACAGTTTGAGTATGAAAACAATTGTTTTTGAGTAGTTTTTTCGAAAAATCACCTGCAGGAAACCGGGCTTTACAAGCCTTTTGCATGATACTAGTTTCAGTATTATACCTATTTTAAAAACAAATAGAAAATATAATGAGCTCAGTATCATAACTGAATATGACTTTTATAGATGCTGTTTTTCAATTACTGATGTAATATTACGATATTTAATATGTATGCAGCTTTCGACCATTGTGGATTTTGCGACTGATCAGGTAAGCTGGTTAAAGGATCTATTTTATGGACTGGTGGCCAATAGATAGATACATAGGTGGGGGTAATCCTCAGTGGTCCTAAAATTAGGACTAACTTCAGGTAGTAATCTCATCACCTATCACCCCATTTTATTATAATATACACTGAGTTTTTAGTTACCCACATCCTTGAAGGGGGTGAATCAGTATGAGCGAATAAGCAAATTTTTGTGGGAAAAAAACCAAATGTTTTTTTTGAAAGGTTTTTTTATTTTTATAAGTACGATGCACCATCTAGCGGTAGATAAAATATCGCTAATATTGTTTTTTAGTGCTATTTTACCTACCGCTAGATGGCGCAGCGCGCTCAAGGCGTCTCAAACTTTTCAAAATGTAAGATTTACATTTTTATTTACTCATTTTTAAAAATTAAAAGTTGCTTACTTGCTCTTACTGATTCTCCCCCTTCAAGGATACTGGAAACTAAAAACTCACCCCTTATAATATTACACAAACCTACCTAACAAATAGTATAATATAATACAAACCTACCATCAGTGAACGGAGTTATAAACTCTTTCTTCTGATTATCGTTTCCCCACGCAAGAACTGGTCCTAAATATAAGGAATTATTGACCGACATAACGACTCCGGCGGAAGCGCATCCTCGTGATATCTCCTCCAGGGCGATGGCATAAGCGAGATAGTCCAAACCGGTTCCTCCCAATTCTTCAGGAGTCGCTATCGACATGAGACCGAGTTGTCCCATCGTTTTGATTTGATCGCCTGGATAGAGGTGCTCCTTGTCGAACCTTTAGCAATAACAAAAACAACCTTCGTTATTGTTACACTATTCTATATTAAGTTTCGTGAAGAAAATATGGAGAACAGCAAGATGCAAGCAGGCAACGAGAGCTATTGCAAAATCCAAGCTCCGATAAGATATTGCTTGGGCATCTCTAGGACGAACTTACGGATAGTAGTGGGTGTGTCCACTGGGCAGGCTTAAAGGACACCTACAACTATACTAATAAAAAGCTGAAAAGTATGTTTTTTTGTTTAAACGCGTTAATCTCTGGAACTACCAGTCGTATTTCACAACATCACTGACCACAAGATTCTAACTAGAGGTTGCGCGTCAGAAAAACACCTAATTAAAAAAACCAAAACTAAATTTGCACAAAGGCACTTTAGTTGTGTAGCTCCTAAACTCCACAATTACTTTCAGGATAAGTTAAAAAAATGCAAAAGCTTACATATGAAAAATGGAAAACTTACTTTGTGGCTGTTTGAGACCGGCAGGGAAAAGGTAGCTGAAATTATTACACATATCCTCGTTTAAAACGACGTTATCAACTTAATCATTTATATATTACTAATAAATACATGTATGTAAATGCAAATGTATGTAAATAATACAAGTAGGTAAATGTATATATTTATATATAAATGAGAATAATATATGTATAATGTAAAATATTATATAAACAAGTAAAATATTACCATAGTTCTATAATTGCAGTATAAAATTACGTGCGCATCTTAATTTAAAAGAAAAGAATCTACCCTAGTACGGGCATTAACCTAGTTGGGTAGTTTTTAAGACATAATTTTTGTACTACTTTCTCTTAAATAAAGCATTATTATTATTATTATTTTTAAAAATCTTTTCGCGTTTCATAGCTCAGTTCTTGAGAAAGGTTATAGGTTATTTAACATCACGTTATGGCCCTTAGAAGCTGAGCAAAAATAGCGTTAAGCGAAAACGAATTAATAGCGTCAGCAGGCAATGCGACAAGGTGGATCGGGGTCAAGGTCGGCCGCCCGACGTGAGCCGAGCTTTACCGAGAAGGGTCGAACTGTGCATGCCTTATCTAGATCAGGTTGCGGCGACAGCCCGTATTCATGAATACCACACAAAAATATGACTAAAAATATTATATATGCCAAAGTACTATAAATTATTTATATATAATCCGATTTCATTTAAATTAAACGGCATGTGAAACAGCGGTGAACAGCTGGTATCAGACGATTGTATAAGTTCGAACCCGATTTTCATAGATGTCACCAACTTACTCTATGACAGATATTCGGTGTTTAAAATCTATGAAAGTCATTCAAAAGGAAGGGCATTGGGTTCCTCACGAGTCGAAGCCAAGAGACATCAAAAGACGTTTCATGACTTGTGAAATGCTCCTTCGCCGTCAAAAAAGAAAAGGTTTTCTCCACCAAATAATCACCGGCGACGAAAAGTGGATCTTTTACGAGAACCCCAAACGCAAAAAATATCGCTCATACCCCGGTGAATCACTTCCATCGACCTCAACAGCCACGCCGAAGAGACATCCAAGGATCCAAGGTAATTCTTTGCATTTGGTGGGACCAAAAGGGTGTCATCTATTACGAGCTGCTGAAACCGGGAGAAACCATCACGGACGATCGCTATCGAGCTCAGCTCAAGAATTTGAGCAATGCTGTGAAGATAAAACAGCCGGAATACGCTAAAAGGCACGAAAAGGTAATTTTCCAGCATGACCATGCTTGACCACACGTAGCGATGCAGGTCAAGAACTTCCTGGAAACGCTTCGCTTGGATATCCTACCTCGCCCACCGTACTCCCCAGATATTGCGCCATCCGACTACTATTTGTTCCGGTCAATGGCCCATGGCCTTTCCGAGCAGCGCTTCCAGTCTTTTGAGGATATTGAAAAATGGCTGGATTCGTATATAGCCTACCAGGACGAAGACTTCTTCCACCGGGGAATCTGTCTCTTGCCAGAAAGATGGAAGAACGCCATACCTAGCGATGGACAATATTTTGAATGAAATGCACTTTCCAATTTGCTTCAAAATAAATGTTCAATATCACTAAAAAATCGAAGTTTTTAATTCAAAGACCTAATATAATTGTAATATTTCTAATTTGACTATTTTATAAGTGACTATTCGTTTTTATATTTTGACTAATTGCATTTTTCATCTATACCTACTTAGGTATTTTAGCACCTCAAATAGTTTTTTAGAAGATCTTATATTTTTATTGTAAATCTTTTAAATGTTTTATCCGTTTTAAAAAAAAAGACAATCTGTAAAAAAAATATTATACCACATAGGAGGGGTTCCTACCAAGTGGTTTATTTTATAAGAAATTATAAGAAATGGCCCGCCATGAAAGTGTATGGTCGATGAGTAAACCCAACTTTTGAATACTCGGTGACATTGTGATCGATTTGACTAAAAGCAATGAAGACATATCAATCAACGACAACAGTTTTTTTCCACCAATCACAATTGATTGTGATTTGGTCGTATTTATAAGTATGACGTGGCTTTTGGCTTAGTCAAGAATCCAGTATATGACTTAAGAGATTTGGATAATGCTGAATTCATGTTTCAAGAGTATAACAATGTAAAATAAAAGAAAATTCCTGAAAAATTACATTTGCCAAAGAGCAAAAATTTAATTTTTATCGACATAGGCTATATTGCTGGATTAGACCATTAATTAAAAAATTTACATTTTTAGTATACGATAATCTATTTTTATGACTATCACCTTATTACTTTGGTAATTTCAATTTTCATGACTATCACAAGATTTGATCATTTGAATTTTTATGATTACCAATTGAATCATGACTATCACAGATACACTTTGAATCCTCGCAGATAACGTGCAGCTTTATCTCGCCGATAGGTTCACCGCACTATCGGCGCACGGCCGTTCCCTGAGGGCAATAACCTGTTATCCATCCCTGGTCATAGCAGAGGCTTTTTTTCGTACTCCTCCGTGGAAGCTGCTTGACTCTGAAATGCTGTACCGAATATTTTAGAGCACTGCGTTCTGCGTCTATTTAATTTTAGTCATTTGTTTTCCATTTTTGTATTATCTTTTTCTTTCTAGTTTTCTGTTTGTTTCTTTTTTATCACTTTAATTTTTATTTATCTTTTGTGTAGCCGACGCAATAAATATATTATAAACTTAAGCTATAGGTTAGTTGATAGACATTGTTATCTTTATTTGATCAGAAAATTTTCATTATTACATCATTTTCTAATTATCAATGATTTTCAAGCCGATTATAAATTACTTAAATTAATTTAATAGTCACAACTATCACGATAGTTAATATTCCCTAATTAATTAAATTACTTAAAATGTTAAACACAATGACGCATCCAAGTGTTGTAATGCCTAGCTACTGGAGTGGAACTAAATTGTATTGTATATTTTGGCTCAGTTTGATGAGGTCCGGATTCAAGTTCATTTCTGTAATGGCCACCTTAATATCGGCTGGTTTTGCGTGGAGATATACTTGCAGGTTATTAGCATACCAATCATAAATAAATAAATAAATACACACGAAGCTGCCAAGAAATTCGCCGACCGGAATCGGGCCCACCGTAATACTATTATTACACTTTTTGGGGTGAGCGGTGGACTCCGGACTAAAAACGGGCTGTGGTAGGTTTGGAAAAGCTATCTTGAGACATGTGAGCGTTCACCTTACCACCCATACCCTCTCCCTTTGAAGCCATAGAATTTGAGATGTGGAAATTGCAGTTTTAGATAGTTTTTCTCGGAAACAGTTGATTATTTTCAGCTGATCAGATGATCAGAGACCAAGATCTTCATTGAAACAGATTCGGCTTAGGATATTTGATTCCCATGAAACACTTAATTTTACAATAAGGACTTATATTTGGTCAGAGGGCTGTGAATCCGAGATTTTCAGGATATTGAGATACTGCTTGGAGACCAACTCCACCACCAGAATCCAATCAGAAGCTTCTCGATTATTGAGAAAGGTTTCGTAGTGGAATGACATGTATAGAATTGAGATGCGGAAATCGTGGTTCAGTTTTTTTCCCTTAGGAATGAGAACTATTTTCCTGGAGAGACCAAGATCTTTAACCCTTGGAGTAAATGGGTATTTTCATGGATGCATCTGTCTCTTATGCAGGATTTTCGGCGACATCGACCTTAAAGTACTATAACTACGAAACTACTACACCAATCATAAAAAGAACAACTGCACAATGATTGCATTGAAATTTCGAATATAGAATATTGAACTATCATTTTGTAAAACAATTAGATAATTATGAATAAATATGAGAACGTCAAAGAAGTGAAAAAAACGCGCGACCAGATTTGGTCGACTCGTACTCAACGGATAATTGTTTCGCGACCAGATTTGGTTGACTCATACTCAACGGGTTAAAGAGGTGGAACAGAGATTTGGCTGGCAGGCCATGAGCGCCAACTTCCACCGCGTGGTGAACAGTGAAGTTGTTCCGAAGGAGCGAGACCACAAGAATGGAGAGAAGATAGGAGTAAGACCTACTGCAATGGGAGTGATGAAGATTAAGAATAGTAAGTTGACTTATGATGTTTTCATTTTCCTCATCGTCTTTGAAAACTCTTGGTAAAAAGCCTTTTTTTGGTGCGGGCTGTACGTAGTCAAACCAACCCCATTTTCAATATATCCCCTCATCTTATATTCCATTATATGTAAGATCCTTGCTTCCACCCGATTTCATTAATCAAAAAGACCTTCAGGTTTCAAAAGAAAAGAAAAAAAAACAAAATAAAATAAAAAAACAAATAATATATCAAACCTGGCAGCATTAGGCTTGAGTTCCGCTTCGGCGAAATCGCGGCAGGTTTTGTGCAGCATTTGATGCGTTTCCGATAGTGACGCAAGTGAAGCAATGCATCTTGAATTTTTCAGCTGGTTTCCTACGACAATAAAATGTGAAATTAACGTAATACTCACGTGCATGTCCGCATTTACATATACTATTTGTACACATAAGCATTGATTTTATAGTGTAATAGATTAGTCCATCCCATACTGCATATTGGACGTCGCAAATTTAATAAAAAACTCGGCAGATAGATGGTTATTGTAGTTTTAAAACTCGATATAATGCGCTTCCATCTTCAATAAACCAATGTTTGGCCGATAGATAGCGCTCGAACAGCTAATTTTACTATACTTTCCAAAACAAAATATTAATATATTAATAAATGTCGTGATAAATGACTTTTGTAAATAGCTAAATATAAATTGTGTATAAGAGTTATACAATGAATATCTAGCCGAGGTAATATAATTATTTGGAGTGAATATCAACGAAAATATAAAACTGACAGCTGGCTACTAGTGATCACAGAATAACTCCCAATGTATCGCTCCATCAGGAAATTTACTGTGGATTGCCACATTTTACGCGCTGTCCAATCAGGTGGATTCGTAGAGAAGCGAAAAATCCAGAGAATAATCGAATGAACGCCGGCAGCGCGATACCACCGCCTTCGATAGAGAAGGCAAAGTTGGAGCCGAAAATAGCACGCCATCTATTATTTTCTTTATTGAACATGTGATTTGTAGCGTAGAAGGAAATGCAATAGATAGCGCTAATAATTGAATGCTAATTTCGTTGTAACTGCTTGAATTATTGGGTTTTTAGAATCAGTCGATCCTTTATAAATAAAACTTAATTATCAATGTTATTATAGATGTCCAAATAAATTGCTATAAGTTTCGACGTCATCCCTACCAGCGCCACCTGCGTAGTGACGTACAGAAATTGTTGCCATTTGGTTGTATGGGATGGATTAATCTATTACACTATAAAAACAATGATATAAGTATTGATTATATAGGCTATTAGATTGCTCAATGCCACAACTTAAGTTGTCAACTACAACGGGCGAACCCATCACCTCAGGAAGTTTTAACGATATGTGATCTTTCTGTCTCCAGTGAGGTGGGCATAGAGGACTTCGGGATCGTACGAATCTACCGTCTAGCAAAGCCACGAACCTGCCAGAGTCTAACGCCTTACGGCAAGGCACTAGGAAGGTAGCCTAGTGGGGCCACCTCGTCTTGAACACAAAATAACATGCAATCTTGCAAGATTTGCGAGATCAGCACATTTCACGACCATTTAGGAGACTACCATACTACGCAGCGCTCGCCGTCCCATCCCAGGGATTCCCGGCGCTATAATGACGGGGCTCCCCGGAGAACAGAGCGGAACGTCGCGAGTGCGCGCAGGCAGTACGGCGTATTTTCTTCGCAAATTCTCAATGGTTTTCGCGCGCGTAACGAAATAATTTGATAACGCAGTGTTCCGATTGTTTTTAACCCTTCAGGCCTCGGCCCCTCAGCCGATTGACAAGTTGATGTCTCAAAAAAATTTTGTAAAAATTAGTAAAAAAATTGAATTATGACACTGTCTTACCAAAACATTAATTACTGCCAAACCACTGTAACCATAATTAAAATAAAACATATTAACACAATAAAACATCATAAAATAAAACAAAAAAAAATAAAATTAAACTAAAACGGGGCCGTCACGCTGAATCGTGTTTTGGCCGATATCGGCCAATCGGGGCTCTAGGGGTTAATAGTAAAAAATATAATAGTTTCCTGTCGCAAATCGGTTTCGTATGATTAAATTGGTGTAATCATGTCATCAAACATAGTTTATAAGGCAGAACGGGCATTTTCTGCCGTTGGGTATCTGACGCGCATCATCCGAAGTCGATTAGCCGACGAAACTCTACATTTGATCTGTTTTTAAGAAGCTACTTTCAAAATAACTCCTATTTTATTTAAATAAATGACTAAATATATATTTCATTTCAGCATTTCGCCCTTACTAGACCAAGTTGTAATAGAAATAATCAAAATACTTATAAATTATTAAAAAAGATATGAAGACATCAGGGGACGAACGATGAGGGTTATGTGTTTGTGTAACTGAGAAAAACGACTTTAACCCTCCAGGCCTCGGCCCCTCAGCCGATTAAAAAGTTGATGTCCCAAAAAAATTTAGTAAAAATTAGTAAAAAAATTGAATTATAACACTGTCTCACCAAAACATTAATTACTGCCAAACCACTGTACCCATAATTAAAATGAAACATATTAACATAATAAAACATAATAAAATAAAACAAATTAAATTAAAATAAAATTAAAACGGGGCCATCACGCTGAACCGAGTTGTGGCCGATATTGGCCGATCGGGGCCTGAGTGGTTAAAGATTTGACGCAAGGATACAAAGTTGTTCATGGTCAGGAGTCATATGTTATTTTAGTATTATTTGACGTCATATTTAGTTAGGGTTGATATTATTGTTTAACCCTTGGAGTAAATGGGTATTTTAATGGATGCATCTGTGTCTTTTGCATGATTTTCGGCGACATCGACTTAAAGTACTATAACTACGAAACTACTACACCAATCATAAAAAGAACAACTGCACAATGATTGCATTGAAATTTCGAATATAGAATATTGAAATATCATTTTGTAAAACAATTAGATAATTATGAATAAATAGAGAACGTCAAAGTGAAAAAAACGCGCGACCAGATCTGGTCGTATCATACTCAACGGATAATTGTTTCACAACCAGATTTGGTCGTATCATACTCAACGGGTTAAGAACATTATAATATGTGTATATAATACATCAGTATTCCCCACAATCGATTCGATTCTCATCGTTTTTCCCCAACATGCTATTTCAAAAATGTCCATTTTTGCCATAATATTTCCTATTTCCATCATCAATATTTCCTATTCGATTTTGCCATAATTTTCTTATGGGTACAACGCACATTTCCTCATACTCAGTTTAAAATGAAGAAAAATGGTACATTCATCGTTCTTCCCCTGGTGTCCTCATATATTATGAATTCTGTGTGATCTCGCAAAATACCGAGATCTTGCAAATACCGAGATTAAAGATTTTGCTGCAAGACTGCAGTTGTGCTAGTTGTGTTCATTTCCTTATTGCTTATATAACTAGATACAATTTATATCTGTATGATCACACTGATAAGTGATAACCCTAATGTATACCAATAAATAAATATTACGAGATAAGAATGCCAAATTATCTAATGTTTGAATATAATGTTTGAATACGACATGCCATAGTCTATTCAAACAATAAAGCGCCTAATTATTATGTATTAAACCTGTATACTAAACGAAAATTTACATCTTTATGTAGATAATATTAAAATAGTAAGAGTACGATTTAAAATTTGTTTGTTTGTTTGTTGGCTACTAATAAGAGATGTTAATCATAATAATTTGGCATAAGAGAATATTTATCAATGTTTGGAACTATGACTGCCATCTACTTGTTATTCTACTTCTTGTTATTCTATTCTGCGGTGTAGTAGAGCGTCTAGTGGTAGCACCTTTCAGGTTACTTCAGCCGGCTCACCTTACGGAGGGTGGAGAACCACGCTGGTCCACAGGCGTTCTACAAATCTCTCACCAGTGGCTCCAAGTAGCTGTTGTACACGCAGCAGCCACACTGCGGTAAACCACGTCGGCTCGTTTACTAAACCTGGTCGAGGGGGGCCTGTCAGCTTCGGTGGACAGGTCTGATTGCGGATACCTCCTGCATAGTGTACGAAGACTGACCCGGCGAAGAAGGCAACTCGACAGCTTATAAGCGACGGATGTTGGCGGAAGCGGCGGGACAGCACGGCATTGTGGAAGGCCTAGGGCGTCCGGTTGAGGGCTAAAAACCGGCGGCCAGAAACTGCATCCCTCTTTCCTCCAATCGTGGCGGATCTCCGCTCCATTGGCGCGCGGACTGCAGGGACGAGAGAGTGAGTCTGCACCAGCGCAACCGCTTACTCAGTGTAACTATTCACGCGCAGATGACCTCTAGTTTTTGAACATCGAACCGGACTTGTCTTCGAAGAAGTCCTGTCAGCCAGGAGGTCGCCGTCGTCGGATCACGATGAGGAGGACATTACTTCTTCTTCTTCGTCCTCTCCTGTTCCCGTTATTTGGGGTACGGTTTCCAAACTTTTCTGAACCGGGTAAAACGATCTTGTGTTGTCGGTTCAGACAATTGGGTTTTCTTGAGGTTTCTTTCTATGTTGGACCACCAGGTCAGTGGTAGGCGGCCTCTTCCTTTCTTTTGCTCAGGTAGTTTCATGGCAATTTATACCACACGGTCGTCACTTTGTCTTTTGACATGCCCATACCAGCGTAGGCGGTTTTCGATGACCTTATCTGCGATTGCTGCAACCTCCTATGAGTTCATTACGGATTCTGTCCAACCTAGTCACACCTCCTGCCTCCTGCCCACCTGAGCATCTTCATTTATCTGAGCATCAGCATTTACTTGTTATTCTAAAAAAAACTAGCAACAGAGACAGAAAACTTTTTCTGAATTTGACACGCTGGACACAAAGTCTGCAGACAGACAACAGCGATTTGCTATTGGAAACTGCAATATCCAAGTCCAAGGCAGCAGTTAGTTTCTGTCTCTGCCCTTGGTAATAAGATAGGCTCAAAATTGCAAGTAAACAACTCCTGACATTTACAAATATCATGGCTATTTTCATCGCCAAAATATGCCGAATAGAAATATGCTGCTATATGAAGATGAAATTGCGTATACTCTATAAAAATTAAAAACTAGGTGAATTTTGCGAACAAAGTTACCAATCTTGCCGATTTTCAAAGTTCGCGGTACTTAGGAATCGAAATAAACGACAATTTGATATTTCAGCGGCTTACTTATCAGAAAGGAGGTCCTTGTCGTCAAATTTAGCGCCATTACACGAGTTTTGAAACAGTTTATCAAATAAAATAGAAATTCCAACAGTTACGCGATTCCCGAACTTTGGACCACTTTGAACGACTAATCGGACTAATCTAAAATTTAAACCGAAAACAATTTGACATACTTCAATACGACTGACAGTGACAGCTCGGTTTCATTTTCTTCTTTTTATGATGCGGCAATGCACACAAGTGTGTGTGATTATGCCAGTTATCAAAGCCAGTAGCAATTCTTTTTCTTCCTTTTGGTCCATTCGATATACATGGGGCATAGACAAATTTAGCGTGCAAAATTTTTCAAAACTAGCCCCCCTAGGGGGCAGTTCTTGAAAAATTTAGCATGCCAAATTTGTCTATGGTCTATTTGATTTACATGGGCCATAGACAAATTTAGCATGCTAAATTATTCAAGAATAGGCCCAAAATATATGGGCCAAAATATATAAGTCTGTGATGCCAATTTTGTTTACGGTCAATTTTATTTACATCCCATTTTTTTCAACTGCCCCCAGGGGTGTGGATATTGAAAAAATATATATTGTTCAACTAACTTGAAGTTAATGATAACATTTGACTGTTGGTCGTGTAATGTAACCAATATACAATTTAATCCTTGAAGTGGGTAAATCAGTACAAGCTAAAAAGCAAGTTTTGATGAAAAATTTGTAAAAAAAATAAAAAAGAAAAAAGGTTTTTTTATTATTATCATTTAACTTGTGAATAAAAGTCTGACAAGCGTTGAGCGCACTGCGCCACCTAGCAGTAGGTAAAATATCGCGAACAAACTACAATGTGACGCAGAGGAAACACATGTTTTTCATGTAAACATAACATTTTTTATTTTCAATATAATTTTGTTTTAATTACAGCTAAATGAAGGAATAATAGTTTGTTTAATTAGGTACAGCTAAAGGTTTTAATTACAGTTAAATTGAAAACTTGATTTAATTACAGCTTTACTATTATACTATATAATAGTATGATATAAGATATTTAACAAAATATACTATATTGTAATATAATGCAAAAGAATAATACTATAATATATTAAGATCGTTATATTTGTATATGTATGTATATGTATGTATTGTATCTATATGAGTACCTACGTCAGTTAGGCTTCTCCACCTAAGTCAGAAAATAAGTCGTATGCCCAGATACAGGCTATATTTGGCCTAGTTGGATATGCGCTGAGCATGGTAATGTGAATGTGGGCCGTTGTTTCTTCGCACCATTACTTGGTATGACCATTTTTATGTATTTTATAATTATGTTTGAAACAAATAAATCAATAAATATAATAAAAATAACAGTCAATTTTTAACTATCCAGGAGGTCTTTGCTATATAGCTCTCATGGATTCTCGGCCGCCCAGTACCAACAGTTCTGCTTGTTTACATATCCTGTTAAATGACACTATAATTATCTTTACTAATAATTATCACAATACCAGGATCATCAGCAAAAATTGTCCGCATTCTCGCACAAAATTCCGCACTGTGCGGGCATCTCTGGCATCCAGTTTAACAACATTACCTACCTTCCAGTGCATCGGAGGAGGAATGCGAGAGTCTCCAATTGTTGTCCAATCATTCTGGCATTGAAGGCCAATAGCGTGAAACACACTATTGCTGTCATAATCTCCCTGCAAGAGAGGCTTCTTCAAGTCCACATCGCTCATGGTTGTACTACCATACCCCAGACCATTGCCGTTCTGGCTGATTCCAGCAAGGAACTTTTGTGGAAGTCTACACGGGTTTGTAGATCATTTGACTCACTAGGGCCACTTATTACGTGCTTCGATATTGCCGGATTCTTGGAATTGCTTATAATGGAATTTTTGGTTATTCTAGAGTTGGCGTAGAGCAGAGAGGGCAGTTTTAGAGCTAGTACAAAATTGTGCTTGGACCTGAAGAGAGTCGAGGGGGTCAGCTGGTTTGGGTAAGGATAACCAGGATTTTAAACTAGCTGTCACCAGTGCATCCAGGCGAGACAGGATGGCAGTGTCGACTACAAAGGGCGAACCCGTCACCTGAGGCTGGTATAACGATATATATCGTTCTTTCAGCCGTGGGATGAGCGTAGAAGACTTGAGGACAAGACAATCTACTGTCTAGTTCACCAGCAACCCGTTACAGTCCAACGCCTTACGGCGAGGCACCAGGGAAGGTACACAGCGGGAGCCTCACCCCTTAACTACCAGGTTTGGCAGGCCACCCGATACTAAGTGGTATGATGGGCAAAGGACACCTAGGTCCGCGATTAATTCATATTCAATTACTGCTGTAATACAACAGATAGAGGCCGCGCAAGCAACTTCGGTCCCGTAACCAGTCGGGAGGACGGAGGTATCCTGAAGGTTAATTCCAGACGGAGATATCTTGCCAAAACAAAGCGAGGTGGCTCGCTGGGTTACCTTTCTAGTGCCCCGCCGTAAGGCGTTGGACTCTGCTGGATTCGTGGCTTTGCTGGGCGGTAGGTTTGTATCGTCCCAAAGTCTTTTACTCTCACCTCACGGGAGACAGAATGATCATTATTGTTAAAACTTCCTGAGATGATAGGTTTGTCTGTTGTATTCGACATCTCCAAGTGTTTCGATTAAACGGCGTACAGAATCAATGTTTTTATTGACGACAGTGGTGAACGGGCGACCTTCTCGAAATTTGTCACTGAGATAGACATGACCCCATTTGAATTCTGCAAACCAGCTATAAATTGTCATCTTGCTCAGTGTTCATCGTCAAAAGTCTTTTGAAGCCGAGTGAAGCTCTGCTGAGCAGTCAAATTACAGTGAATATTTTGACGACTTAAATTCATCATAATGCAGACCCACAATTTTTAAAATGACCCCGCAGTAAAAAAAAAAACAAATGATAAGTAGGTGAAACTATATACAAACAAAAAAAATATATTTAAAATTGAAAACAAATTTATTATAATTTCAAAATTGACAATATATTTCTTGGCTTATATATTATGACCGCATGACTATTCTTCCATCAACATCTTGATTCAATGGACTGTTCAGCTTGATATAATTTTCTAGAGAGTCGAGATCAGCATTTACTCTCCGGAGATTTGAAAGATTTATCGAACCATTCTGTAAAGAAAAAAATATTTACATGACATAACATATTCAAAAATGCTGGAACCCCATTTTTAGTCCACTAAAAAATATAATATATATTAATTTAAAGTGCCCGCCATTGATGTGTTTTGTTCCCGCACCCGCACATTAGTCGCACATTTTACGATTAGTGGCCAACTCAGCAAGGGCCCGTTAACTCCCCAATACAATATATGATAGTTCTTTCAGCCATTCTTTCTTTCTTAGCCAGTTCATTCTTTCTTAGGGAGCTAATCGGCTCTGCTGGTGAACGTTCCGAATGACAGCCGGGGGAGCCTAGAAACAGTACTGTATCCTATAGAAGGGGAGTAGTTGTTAACCTTACGGCAACTGCTCTTGAAACGATCAATTGGCTACCCGATACTGGGTGAACAGCCGGGCAAAAGATGCCGTGGTCTGCGATATATTCGGTAGACACCGTATCACCGCTACGCAACGGAGAAACCGCACAAGCGACCTCGAACCTGTAACCAGTCGGGAGACCGGAGTAATCTGGTTGCAACTAAAAGTAAGGGCACGAGTGTCGGCCCGCTGGGTGATTAACCTGGTTATCTCGCGGTAAGGCGTTGGCTTCTTATGGGCGAGTGGCGTAACTAGACAGTGGACTGTTTTCATCCAAAGTCTTCTACGCTCACTGTTGCGGGAAGAAAAGATGAAGTATCGGGCAGGCATGATGATGATAAACATCACAACAATATTGTGTCGTCATGCCTAAAATTCCGAGCGCATCAAAATCCCCAACCAAAATATATTATTTATGGCAGTAAATGCACTATGCAAACAATATCGGTATACCCGGATTAGCTTCACTAAAAGCGGGGCTAATGGATATTTCAAACCAAAAGTGGAAATCTTTACAAGCGAAACGCTAAAATTTGGAAATATTACGTCAACACAAAAACAACCCTCGCGCGGGAACAAAGGAAAAACGTCGGAAATAACCCGGCACGTGCATAAAAAGGGGCAATAAAACTTACCCGATATGCACCGCCTAAAAAAGGATTAAGCCACCCCGTCGCCGACCGTAAAATCAACCCAACCCTCGAGAAATCGTAAACACCCTCGAGCCAGGCAGGTTTTGAAAGCGCCAGCTTAGATATTGGATCACTAGAAATCCAGAAAATTGCTGCCATAAAAATGTCTTAATGTTTAGAATAATTTAATTTAATTTTTAGTCTAAGTCCGAACAAAATCGGCCAATAACTGGCGAAATTATTTAAATTTAACATAAATAGGACATAGCTATAAGATATGATTATTAAAATATGTGTAAAATAATCATAAGATAATATAAGTTAAAGTTTAAGTTCGTATATACAATCTTAACTTCAGGAAAATAGTATGCAATATTATATTATCTTAGCTTTACACAAACGGCATACAACCAGCCGTCGGCCGGCAACCGCGCGCGGGCGGGGTGCAAACAGCCCCCACCACTCGGCCCGGCCGCAGCGGCCAGACCTATATAAGCGAGGCCGCCCGCCGATATCGGCAGAACTTATTTGAACTTTCTGAGCTTCATTGAACTTCATAGAACATCGTAGAGTTTCATCTCACGTCTTCGAGTGTCATCAAGTAAAAAGTGCCTCATCCGTCGGACGAATTTGTGTAAGAAATATTATTTGTGTACATTATTTTTATTTGTGATTTCTCTTGTAATTTTCTTATGTATTGGTGTCAATCATATATCCGACGAGTTGAGTGTATCAAAGAAGTTCTCGGGTATTTCACAGAAAATAACCTAAAAACCGTATAAAGACCCGATAATATACGAGTCTAATAAATATTTCCTAAACTAGTGTAAAATCGTATATAGTGAAGTAATTACATTTTAAAAGGAAATAAACACTTTAAATGGCTTAAAAGCCTTTTTCTAATCATCAAAGAGTAGTATTTTTTATTATCAAAAACCTCGAGTGCATATCCTAGGAGATACAACCTACAGCAGATTCGACACGACCCGAGCGACGTTTATAAGCGACCCGAACCTTTGAAGCACCGACTGGAGAGACGACCACCCGACTGCAGAACAGCACCGAGTGAACCTTCAACCGACTGCTCGAAGAAGAGGATTTCGACAACGCCGCCCGACGTCACCTTTGGCCTTACAACCCGGAGGGTTAAGTCTGTATGTAGGCCATTAACACCGCGACTGGAATTTATGTGTGGGGACAGGCGCGGTGAGATAGGAATCTGAAAAAGCCGGATTCCATCATATCGTCGGCTACGAGCTGAAACAGTACATCGTCGGTCATCAGAACGGATCCACCAATCGTTGACCTTCGAACTGACCCCCACACTCACCTCTCTGGAGATAGAACGATCCAATATCGTTAAAACTTCCTGAGGTGTCAGGTTTGCCCGCTGTAGTTGCCAGTTCTAGTTGTCTTGGGTGCAAGCTGGCCTACTTTAATCTCATATTATTGTGAAGATACCCTAATATATAAAAATAAAATACAAACGGAGTTGCCATGGAATTCAACGACCGGAGTCGGGCCCATCATAAGGAAGGTGTTGAACTCAGCTTTCAATGGCTTCACCGAACATATCCGGGCCCATTGGCAATAAAGGAGGGTGTCGGACGAGGTGGGACTAGTGAGCGGCCGCTCTGCAGTTCTCCAGCGCGCGTGACGTTTCGGCTCGCTACAAGCCCTCATCAGCTAGTCTGCGATGACTAGGACGCGGAGAACCACCAGTCCCGCCCTCGACCTCCCTCTCTCTACCTATCCATATTCTGTAGGATGCCTCCAGTGCCGCTTTCGAGGCTCTCTCCATGTATGAGCTCAGCGCCGCTCTTGGCAGGCCTAAATTCTTGAAGAGGCTGTAGTGACTTCGCCGGTAGTCCTCTTGCTCCGACTTCCACAGCGAAGAGATCAGTCTTAAATCCGTTTCTCACTATCCGGTCTACTAAATTGCAGTACTTGTTTACTTTGAAGTTGTGGTCCTTCGGTATGTTGCTTTCCCATGGGACTGTAAGTTCGACAAGTAAAACATGCTTTGTCGCCATTGAGAATATGAGAATATCCGGTCTGTAAGCTGTGGTACAGATTTCTGAAGGCATTTGGTAATGCTTCTCATGTGTGTCCATCAGCAATTACCAGTCCTTTGCTGCTCCCAAAATTGAAGACGGTTTAGTCCTATCTTTAGGCAGCTTATTCGCTCCGGGTTTTACAAAGTTGACCTTCTTGAAGCCATTGCTCGTTTACCCTTTTCTGGTCCGTGCAATAGATAGGCTGATAGCCTCTCTGATGATTTGGAGGACTTTATCATGGCGATAGGAATAATGGCCTCGGTCAAGCAGTATTTTGCAACCACATAGCAAATGTTTGGCAGTGCCTATGAACTCCTTACACGTCGGGCATACTTTATTTGTAGATTTCCCCCATCGAACTAGGTTACTCGGGTCAGGCAGAGTAAGTTGGAACGCATTTAGGTAGAACTTAAGCAGTTCAGGGGACCAGTTGTATATTAGGGATTTCCACTTCAATGCAGGGGGGATGCAGAAGTCACCCACAGTCAACCAGTCATTCTGCATTTCTAAGTTCAAGGCGTGCAGTTTGAAACCTTGCTCCATGTCCTCCTGGGGGAAATCTTTCAGTACTTCTTTGTCAGACTTAGCTGTTTCCATACCCCCAGTCCAGCTCTATTAGTGCGGATACCAACTTGGAATGATTTGTAGAAGTCGAGTCTTGATTCCATTTTATCTGATAGCGATGTGTTGGGTAGGGCTCGAATGGCACTATCATTGGAGTCTTTGAGTATACATCGTTTGGCTATTCTCGCCTTTTGATAAAACGTTGACGGTTTCTTAATGTTTAGTCCAAAGTTGTTGTGAGATCTGAATAGAGTTGATGGGTCAGCTGGGTGAGCCAGGCCAAACCATGATTTCAGGGATCTGGTCACTTTAGAGTCTAATTTATTAAGATTTTGCTTAGAGAAGTCATAGACAAGAAATGGCCATGAAAGTTTTGATGTCAAGTAGTTATCGTAGATCCATGCCTTATGTGTACCAAGGAGGGGAAGATTGTCAGTTCGGCAAAGGTACTCATCAAAAAGTTTGACAATGTCCTCGGTGGGAGGCTCCTTTCCTCTGCTAGTGATTTTTTTCCCTAGAAACTTGAAAGGAACTTCATCAGCCACTGTTGCGATTGTTTTACCAGACACTGTCAGACCCGGGTCGTTTGAGATAAATTTTGTACCCTTCCTTACTAAGTTCAAACAGTAGCACTTTGCCGGTTTAACCCCTCAAGCCCCGATTGGCCGATATCGGCCACAAAACGATTCAGACTGACGGCCCCGTTTTAATTTTATTTTCATTTAATTTGTTTGATTTTATTATGTTTTATTATATTAATATGTTTCATTTTAATTATGGCTACAGTGGTTTGGCAGTAATTAATGTTTTGGTGAGACAGTGTCGTACTTCAATTTTTTTACTAATTTTTACAAAATTTTTTTGGGACAGCAACTTGTCAATCGGCTGAGGGGCCGAGGCCTGAAGGGTTAATCTTCATTCCATTGGTCGATTCGCAATAGTCATCTACTACTTTGAGAAGTGCTTGGTTTTGTTTTGGATTGCGGGTTAATAGTGTTATCCGCAAATGCCGGGATAGCCGCCATGTATTTGTCTCCGTATTTGAACCTGTATCCCCATTTACTTTCTTTTACGACAAGGGTATCAATTAGAATGTTGATAACAATGTTAAATGCCACAGGAGAGAGGCAGCAACCCTGGAAGAGTCCTACGCCATAGTGAATTTCAGGTGTCTTCTCCGCTTCACCTTTTAATTGTATTACGAAGGAAAGCTTTTTGTAATAGGATGCTATTATATTGCAGATCAAAGGTGGCACATTATACCATTCAAGCGCCTTTAATAGTAATTCGTGGCGCACCGAACCAAAGGCATTTTCAAAATCCAACCACGTGGCAGTTATTTGTCTCTCATTCTGTCTTGCATCTTTAAGGCATTCAGTTAGCAAGGAATTATGTTTGAGACATCCTGAAACTCTTGGGAGAAAACCTTTCTGATATTTTTTCCGTAAATAGTCATTGGTACACATGTGTTTGAGTAATCTGGCTTGTATAATGGAGAAGAATATTTTGGAAATTGTGTTTGTAAGGGCTATAGGTCTAATATCCTTGGGATCAGTAACTTCTTTTGTTTTAGGTATAAGAACAAACTTGGCTTTACCTAGGCAATCTGGCACATCTCTGTTTGTCCATATTCTTTTGAAGATGTTCAACATATGTTTACGCACTGATGGACATTTTTTGTAAACGATATATGGTATGCCATCTGGCCCTGGGGCGGAACTATTTGGTTTCCTTTTTATGTGACATTCCAGCTCCTCCATTGTTATTACACTTCTGGGGGGCGAGCGGTGGATTCTGGACTAACAACCGTATGTGGTAGGTTTAGGACAGCTGTCTTGCCACATGTGAGCGTTCACCTTACCACCCATTCACACACCCTTCGAAGCCATAGAATTTAAGATGCGGAAATCGCAGTTTTAGTTTTTTTTAATGTAGATTTGATATTGGTCATCTGACCATAATCGACTTTGTTGAGTGATGTTTAATATCATTTAAGAGAAGAGGCCAATGCTCCGATTCTCCTTTCTATAGAACTTAGTTATCGCCGTGTTAGATATATTAGTTATCAACTTACAAAATATCCATCACCGCCATTCGTAATGAACTCAGTTGAGACAACTGTATACATATTGTCTAATTTTAACGGCACAAACTCTGTCGTGTTGCAATTCTGACATCGGACATCGACGGACACAATGCGATCGCCCACTGGATGTGATATATTGAAGACGATTTTCATACCTATAAATAGTAAACACAGTAAGAAGTTAATAATACAGAGAGAGTGGAAAAATATCAAGGAGGTACTCTGGAAACGATGTCACGACAGCTTGAAGACACGCTAAAGAATTAAACAAGCCCGGCGAGGTGACTATAATATAATATATATATATATATATGGCCAAGTTGTTATGTGTCAGGCCCTCGAGCCTATATGTAACTCTGTTTATGCATTATTCCACATTACTTAGCATACACTTCCAGACTAGCAACTATTCTGATGATAGTTCATGTTGCCTTTGTAGCAATACCTCTTGCACAGCTAGACATATTAGGACCTTGCATTGAAAACTTCGATTTCCTAAGAAATACCGTAACATATATTTCTAGTCATTTACCAAATTGCAAAATACTTCATGCCAACGCATCATCATTAGGCTTTAATTATAATCAGTCTGTGTCATTTCGTTAATAATGTGTCATAGTGTCAACAATGGTAATTTTGTTAGCTTCCAAGATGTCGAAATTTGAGCGTCGACAAAACGTCATTTCCGGGTAGCAATGCTTTTCTGCTTTCATCTTAAGAAAATTGCGTCAGAATGTCATAGATTGCTGCTGGAGCCTTATGGGGAATTTACTCCGATAGAAAGGACTGTTTAGACTTGGTTTCTCCAATTCGAAAGTGGTGATTTTGACGTGCAAGACAAAGAGCAAAAATTTGAAGAAGCCGAATTGGAGTCCATACTCCATGAAGATTTGAGTCTGACGCTGGAAAAGATAAGTGAAATGCTTAATGTTCATCCCTCAACCTTTTCGAGACGTTTAAAATTTATGGGAGTCATTCAAAAGGAAGGGCATTAGGTTCCTCACAAGTTGAAGCCAAGAGACATTGAAAGACGTTTCATGACTTGTGAAATGCTCCTTCGCCGTCAGAAAAGAAAAGGTTTTCTTCGCCGAATAATCACCAGCGACAAAAGGTGGATCTTTTACAAGAACCCCAAATGCAAAAAATATTGCTCGTACCCCGGTGAATCACTTCCATTGGCCTCAACAGCCACGCCTAAGAGAGACATCCACGGATCCAAGGAATGCTTTGCATTTGGTGGGACCAAAAGGGTGTCATCTATTACGAGCTGCTGAAACCGGGAGAAAAAATCACGGACGATCGCTATCGAGCTCAGCTCAAGAATTTGAGCGATGCTGTGAAGATAAAACGACCGGAATACGCTAAAAGGCACGAGAAGGTAATTTTCCAGCATGACCATGCTCGACCACACATCGTGATGCAAGTCAAGAACTT
Organism: Micropterix aruncella; assembly: GCA_944548615.1. NCBI lineage: Eukaryota > Metazoa > Arthropoda > Insecta > Lepidoptera > Micropterigidae > Micropterix > Micropterix aruncella. Next base: position 1,392,129 of record OX155969.1, read on the forward strand.
CCTGGAAACGCTTCGCTGGGACATCCTAACTCACCTGCCGTACTCCCCAGATATTGCGCCATCCGACTACTATTTGTTCCGGTCAATGGCCCAAGGCGTTTCCGAGCAGCGCTTCCAGTCTTTCGAGGATATTGAAAAATGGCTGGATTCGTGGATAGCCTCCAAGGACGAAGACTTCTTCCGCCGGAGAATCTGTCTCTTGCCAGAAAGATGGGAGAACGTCATAGCTAGCGATGGACAATACATTGAATGAAAATCTCTTTCCAATTTGCATCGAAATACAGTAGAGAGTCGATTATCCGAACTAATTGGGGGACAAGGGTGTTCGGAAAACCGATTTATTCGGATAATCGAACTGTATAAAAAACTGTATTAATAAAACCATATATGGACATAATAATATTTATTATCTATGTAATCTGTTTTAACTTTTTTTATTTATTACAATAGTGAGTAGTAATCCCGTGAACAAAATAGATATGTGTGTATGTAATACATACGTACATGAAGAAGAACTAATTAACGCTTAAAAAAGTCCTTAATTTTGGTCTGTCGAAGCAAGCCTACCCGCTTATGAGCAGCTAATTCCCGCACTTTTTTCAGTACAGATATCTGATACTGGTCGCTTTCATTTTGAGCTTCAAACCATCGCAAGACAGTAGCTAGACATGTAAATGCTTCAGAAGGTGTAGATATATTTTCATCTTCATTTTCTGATTCACTAGTCGATGAGGTGCTGGCGGCGTCAGCATTATCAGTCCCGGGGTCTACAATATCGCTGTCCTGCATGATTTGGTACCCTGGATCTGCATCATCAACCCTCATCCATTCTTGAACGTCTTTTCATCACATTCATGGCAATCGAGTTCTGTTTTTAAGCAAGAGTCTGCGGCCGCAGCAGTTCGGTTAAGCGGTCGTTCGGTTGACCGACGTTCGGATAATCGACGCTCTACTGTAAATGTTCAATATCACAAAAAAAAAGAAGTTTTCAATTCAAAGACCTAATAGTATATCCGGCTGCAAGGCGGCGTTATAGACATAGCTAGTTAGTTAGTTTGTCTGGGCTTTTTCCCGCACTTGGTTTCTTGATTGGGCCGTTGTGCGTGGCTCATGTTTCTATTTATGTTACTCCAGCCAACCCAGGCTGTCCCAGAAAAAAGCAGCCTGTTTGGGTTGCTACAGGCCTCCGGGACAGATGCTGGAGATTGTAGTATTCTTGCCCGTTGCTCTGCCACGCTCCTGCATTCCATGAGCATATGCTGTGGCGTTTCTTCTTCCTCCATGCATCCTCTGCATAGAGGGCTGTCTGTCACACCTATGGTAAACAGGTGTTTTTTTAGGGGACGGTGGCCTGTCATAGTACCTATGACTTTACGGATTTTGTCCTTTTTAATCTGGTGAGGTTGCGGGCAAGTTTTTTGGACGCTTCCGGAACAGCGTTCTTTGTTTGCCTGCATCCTGCGTTTTTTTTCCATTGTGTTAGGTGGGTTTCTTCGGTTTCCTGCGTAGCCATGTTTTTAATTGGGCCTGGGGAATGGGCATCAAGGGTTCCGATCCATATACTATTTCCTTTGATCCCCTTTTGGCCAGTTCGTCTGCCGCGTCATTGCCCAGTGAGTCGCTGTGCCCTTTAATCCATTGCAGGGTCACTTTATTTGACCTTGCAATGGATTGAAGCGCATTGTGGCATTCCAGTACAAGGACTGAGGTTATAGTATTTTTTGCTACAGGTCCCGCAGCGAAAGCTAGCACGTTCACAGTACTCACACTAATGCAATGTCGTGATGCACGACGTGACTTTCACTTGATGCGCATCATAAAAAGTCTTTCCGTCTCTCTCGCTCGCGGTCAAGTATAGTGACATTGCATTAGTGTGAGTACTGTGAACGTGCCAGCTCTTATCGCGTGACCTGTAGCGCTTGTAGCACGGAGGCACTGTCGGAGACAAATTTCAAACTTAGGTCTCCGACATCTTTAGCTGCAACTGCCTGTGCTGCTCTGGTGATGCCAATGCATTCTGCTTGGAAGATCGTATTTAGGTTGCCTAGGGTAGTTGATATTTTGATGTTTAGATCATTTGAGAAGACGCCGGCTCCGGTACCTTGAATGTTATCCTTACTATATCTTATCTAAGAGCTGTGCACCCGAGACTTTCGTGTAAATGATACTGCTTAGAGTCCGAATCGACATTCAGAATCCAATTGGAAGCTTTTGCCTTCTAAGCCGTCCTGCAAAAACTGTACTGCGGGTTTAGAAGGTACTGTCGAACCCTTGTTGGCACGAGCTGCTGAGAGGCTGATTACCTCGCAATTGACGGTAAGGACTTTGTCATGGCAGTATGTTCATTCGTTCGCTAACATGTCCGGGCCCGGTTAGGACACCTCTCACCGAAAATATGCAGTAGGTGCACCAAACCTGGTCTAATGCAGACCTGCTGTCGGCTAAAATTTGTCTAGGTAAGCAAGGAATATCACTGCCGAGGGGACATGAACTATCCTCTAAACAGCTCCAGCAAGCAAGGTTGCTGGGGTCTGGAAAAGTATACCGAAAGGCTGCATCTAGAAATTACTGGAAACCTCCAAAGCGGCAAAGACAACTGAAGATGAAGAGCAAGAAGAATCTTAGCTTACCTGAAACCTGAAGAAAATTAGGTCCAATAAAAGTGTCTTTGCTCCAGGATACTCCCACAGAATGCTCTAAAGCTTTTTTAATATATTGTCCCTCGATTCTGAAGACATCCACAGTGTTGTTGAATGGCATAGCCACCGACAGATCTCCGTATGTGATAGCTGCGAAAGAAAGGGAGGTTATAGATCATTCGGTCATGTACTTTCTTGTTTCACATGCATAGACATATGAAACAAGAAATTAAATTTATATATAACACTAGTGGAATGATACCCGGCGATGCTAGGGTATACGTTTCCTTCCCCCTCTCACTCTTTCTCCCCCCCCCCCACAAGTAGCCTATGTTATTTGCCGTTTTTTCTGTTCGAAATTATAAAAAAATTATAGCGATCGGTTGAACGGTATGAAACCTGCTACAGCGCTATCTAGTGGCAAGTTACAACAACGTGGATAACGCCAAAATCTGGTTGCAAGTTATAATACAGTTAATAGGGCAAAAGTATCGTGTGTTCTCAAAAGCAGCTGCATTTTCAAAGGAAATTGGAAATGGAAAAAAACTTGGATTGACAGTATTAAAAATGCGCAGTGCATATTTGAAAACATAATAAATTATTTATTTATTTAGTATAGGGCAGACCCTATTTATACAACATATCTTAACCCCTCAGGCCCCGACTGGCCGATATCGGCCACAACACGATTCAGCGTGATGGCCCCGTTTTAATTTAATTTTAATTTAATTTGTTTGATTTTATTATGTTTTATTATGTTACTATGTTTCATTTTAATTATGAGTACAGTGGTTTGGCAGTAATTAATGTTTTGGTGAGACAGCGTCGTAATTCATTTTTTTTACTAATTTATACTAAATTTTTTTGGGACAGCAACTTGTCAATCGGCTGAGAAGCTGAGGCCTGAAGGGTTAATAATAACACATACATTACATAAATGTATGAGGTAGTTCAATTGTAAGTATATTCTTGACAGTGTTGACTGACTGAACAAAAACTAAGAAATAAAATGTCTAGAGAAAAAGTTGATGCTGTACTAAGTATAAGGATGTGAAAAATCAGATTTTAAATCACCGCATTATCAATCTGATACTGCATGATATTGACTCTAAAAATCGGTGGCTCACATTGGTAGTCAACTTAAATCGATTTAAAGCAGACTTAACTACTGGTTGACGAAACGTGTCAGTTTTATTTCAGTGAAAACACGCATCGACCCACTCGCTTGAATGCGATCGGCCGCTCTCGCACCCACCAATATTTAGGCGAATGTGATAATTAGCAAATAATCACCTCTACCTGGGCAATAAGGAGGTTATTAACCCATTTACAACGACCGATCGTTATAAAGATCAACAAAAAAATATGGGGAATACCCTCAATTTAAAAATATTAACGAGCAGATAACTTTTGCTTATTGTTTACCAATCGCCGCAGTGATCGTTTGACAGTGTTTTGGTGCATAGATAATTATCTTATGATCATAATTTTGAAGTGCTTTTCTATTTTAATTCGTATTAGCGTAATTAACTTTCGCTATGTCTTCAAAACGGTAAGTGTTTACAAATAAGCTGTAACAAAAATCCAAATTTGCATGGCATGTTATGCTTCAGAAACATGTTGCACGCATTGCAACATGCTTCGCGTGCATTTCTCGTGGTTTTGAGTTGTTTCATAAGCATTGTTCCGGGTCTGCGAGCATTACTCCAGAAATTTGCATAAAAGCTATGACGTTTGAGCTGTCAGATGAGAAATAGCCATATTGCCCAATGAACCTATTTCTCATAAAAACCCATATTGGGCAATATGACAACCCAATAAAAAATGAGATTTTAAAAAAATCAAGTTCGAACGAACATTTTAATAAATGTAATAAATATTACAAAAATATTACTATTTTATTGTGAACATGAGTTGTCATGAGTTTTTTTTAACCTAGTTTGTTTAATACTGCCACTTCCGGCTAGTCAAATTGGTTCCAAGATGGGCGCAAGTCACTTTCTGCTGACTTGCGCTGGGAGACTGAGAACCTGGTGAAAACCAGTCATCTGTGAAGTATAGTGCACTATGAGTGCGGCGTTTTTGTGCAATGTGAACAAGGTCTTATTTTTTGGTAAGCGTTTAATTCTTTTGGGGTTCAATCCGCTAAACGAGTTTGTAAAAGTGATGGTGGTTTTTTTTCTTTTTGTCACAGCGTGGGTTGTGCTGTGTTGCCTTTTATTTCCTAATATAACAAAACCTCACGAATCGGCCAACGGTGCCCGGATTTTTCTCGCCTGGATATTCAATAATTGAACAATGGAAAAGTACAATATGTCACCGTAGTCGGAAGAGGAGATTGACGGAAGAAACTACGCTAATAAAGGACCTTTGTTTGATAACTCGTCAATTTGTTGTTTTATTTTAAATTTGCGAAGGTTTATTCTCCGTTTTGCCAAATTTAGTGCCAAACCAAATTCTTTCCCCGAAATTGTGATTTAAATTTATTTTATGCACGTTTTTAATAAATTATGACCTAGATAGATATAGATTATATATATAGATAGATAATAAAGCTTTTTTCATAGTAATAACTGTGTTTCTTTGATTTAAAATAGGATACAATCGATAAAGTAGTAGTTATATGAGCGTTAACCTACCTGCCTATTACTACTGATTGTTAATACGATCGCATTTTCTGTGCTTTTCTAAAAAGTCAGTTTTTTTTGGTATTTTTCCATGTTTACTTTATGCATCAAGGTAATAATACTAAAAAACTACTGTGATACGAGATAAAAATAAGTTTTAGTAACAACTGGGTTAAGTACTCGACTGTAAACCTTGGATAAAATTAAACATAATAACTGAAATGAAATTGACACTGTTGTTTTATGACTGTTATTATGACTGCTTCGCGATGAGCTGCAGTTAAATGTCACTTACCTGAACTCCAAATACATACCTATTATACAGAATTACCTTTAATAAACCTTAAAATTAAATTCCACTCGCTCCGCCCACCTTATTTGTCATTGGGTGCATTCGCATTCTGCCATTTTTACATCCCAACCAATGAAATGCCAAAGGGGTGCGGTTTCGTAAAATTGTAAGAGAAGATTTTAGAAAATCTGCCAGTCTGAAAAATATCAAGGTAGCCACCGGGCAGGCCCTAAGGCGGAGGGAAATAGTAGTAAATACGGCAGCACCTTGTCTGGACAGGTACTCGCGCGCATAAAATAAGTGTAATTTCTGTAACTCACGTTTAAGTTGAGGAACAATAAAGGTTCATTTAAAAGAAAACTCTTTTACTGTGTGACTATCTAATCGAGTGTAAATCAAATACTGGGGACAGGGGAAAATCAATTCGCGGAGCTTCAAGACGATTACTACGGCGACGGGTGAAAATGCGAGGAAAATGCGAAGGTGAGATAAAACATAACAGTTACAACTAGGGTTGTCGACTACAGCGGGCGAGCCCGTCACCTCAGGAAGTTTTAACGATTATTCGTTCTATCTCCCTGGAGCGAGCGCAGAAGACTTGGACAAAACAGTCCACCGTCTAGCTCCGCCACAAACCCCTCCGTAAGAGGCCAACGCCTTAACCGCGAGATAGCCAGGAGTGTTACTCAGCGGGCTTACACTCACGCCCTTACTTCCAATTGCGACCAGATTACTCCAGTCTCTCGATTGGTTACGAGTTTGAGGTCGCTTGCGCGGTCCTCTCCCTTACGAAGCGGTGAAACGGTGTATACCGAATCTAGCGCGGACCACGGCATCCTTTGCCCGGCCGTTCACCCAGCATTGGGTAGCCGATGGTCGTTTCAAGAGCAGTCGCCGTAAGGTCCGCAACCACCCCCGCTCTATAGGAAACAGTACTGCTTCCAGACTCCCCCGACTGTTAGTAAGAGTGCGCAATCGATTAGCTTATGCCGTAAACCTATACAATAAGGCCAGAGTCCTACCCAGGCTCGCACTTCATGCGTGGAGGCCGTCGGATAGGTGCTGTCCTGTGAGTGTGACCAAACCTGAACAGAATGGGTCTTCGTGGCCAACTCAGCAAGGGCCTATTAACTCCCACGTAACAGTTACAGTCCACAAGATATTCCTCACTTCAGCAGTGGCAAAAAACCAACAGGATAATAAACTGAGTGATTATTTGCTAATTACCACACTCGCCTATTTAACATTACAAATAATATTGTCGCACTATTTGTTTTGTTATAACTCACCACCAGATAGCGCTGCAGCACATCAAATATACTGTTCAACCAACCAAAGCAAACTATTCTTGAATGAAAGCTAGACTTCTTTTTCCTCTTCTTCCTCAGCCTGGTTTAGTCCACTCCTAGACGTAGGCCTCTTCCTTCTTCTTCCATGTCTGTCTGTCAGCTGCTGCCGTCAGCCAGTTGGTCCTTGCTGCTTTACTGATGTCGTCCAGCCATTGTAGATGTGGTCTCCCTGCGCCTCGCTTTGTGGTTCTCGGTTCTTTGGCCACCTCGCGTCATCCTGCCTTGCGACATGACCTGCCCAGCCCCACTTCAGTCTGGCGATACGTTTCATGACGTCTGTCACCCCCGTGCGTTTTCCTATCTCCTCATTGCGCACTCTGTCGCGGAGACTGATGTCCAGCATTGCTCTATCCATGGCGCTTTGGCATACTCTGAGGCGGTTGGCACTGCTCTGCGTTAGATACACTGTTTGAAGGTCGTACGTTGCTACTGGCAGCTCGCATGTCTCATAAACTTTCCGCTTCAGGTTGATGGGCATCGCTGGGTCTCTCAGAATGTAGGCAAGGTTTCCGAAGGCGGTCCAAGTCAATCCCACGCGTCTGATAACTTCTGCACGTTGGCTGTCTTTGCCCATTTGAGCTAACAAGCTAGACTTAGCTTATACCTAAAGACCTTGCAAAATTAAGATGCTTTTATTGAACCTTCTCGCTGGATGCTCTGTATAAGAAGTGTTAAGAAATATATTTTAAAATATTACCTCCCGCGGGGATATCAATACGAAGAGATCTGCTGTTAACAAGGCAAAGAGCTGTATTCATCCAGGGTTCCTTGCCTACCATTGATGAAACCTAAAATAAAAAATAAATCACAATGAGAATTATCAAAAATTTTGTTTTTTTTATCCAATAAATTCTGTAACAATAAATATAGTGAAATCAATATTGATCGTTTTTTTAATCTTCGTTTCCCAATATGTACAAGTAAATTTGTCTCTCCAGGAAAATAATCAACTTCTTCCTAGAAAAAATATCTAAAACCGCAATTTCCGCATATCGAATTCTATGACTCCAAAGGAGTGAATAGGTTGTACAGTGAACGCTCACATCTGGCATGACAGCTGTAAATCTATCACAGCCGGTTGTTAGTCCGGAGTCCATCACTCGCCCCCAAAAGTGTATTAATAGCATTAAGATGGGGTTGATTCTGGTCGGCGAATTCCATGGCAGCTCCGTTTACTTACCTCATTCAAGAAAGCTTCGCAGACGACATTGCCAAAATTACACTCATCAGAAAAACATGCCTTGGAGTCCAATCGCATTTTTGAATATCCAACTATTTGATTAGAGACCCGATCCACCTCAGCTTGGAAAGGTTCCAGTAATTTAAGAATCATGTCATCTGAAAAAAATAAGACTTTATTGTCATGACCTAAAATTGTCATGCCGATTTTCGTGGGTCGGAAATCATAATGGCAATCATTATTTTGCAGACTACAGCATGAAATAATTTCTATGTCATTCCGATAACTGCAAATATTTCAGCCAAATGTGGTGTCGTCTGTTCTCCTGACGACTACCTTACCTTTATTATTATTATTTATTCTGGACAGGCAGCTTTGCTGATACGCCCAGATCAGATCATGTAAAACTAATCTAAACCCTTGGAGTAAATGGGTATTTTCATGGATGCATCTGTCTCTTTTGCAGGATTTTCGGCGACATCGACGGCGCTCGACTTAAAGTACTATAACTACGAAACTACTACACTAATCATAAAAAGAACAACTGCACAATGATTGCATTGAAATTTCGAATATAGAATATTGAAATATCATTTTGTAAAGCAATTAGATAATTATGAATAAATATGAGAACATCAAAGAAGTGAAAAAAACGCGCGACCAGATTTGGTCGACTCGTACTCAACGGATAATTGTTTCGCGACCAGATTTGGTTGACTCATACTCAACGGGTTAACAATATAATGTAAACAGTATTAACAAGTTTTTAGGTATAAATCAAGTCTGTTTTTAAATTGATTGACAGAGATTGCACTAATTACTTCAAATGGTAGTTTATTCCACATGTCCACCACTCTATTTGGCAGAACGTTCTTAAGAGGATTAGATTTAAATTTTGTACGGTTGAGTTTTTTGTTGTGACCTCGAAGATTTGTGTTAAGTAATAATAAAGGTACATCGTAATATTGTGTTAGAATTTTATATGTCTCAATCAGGTCCCCCTCTATGTCTTCTTTGTTTGAGTGTAGTAATTCCAAGTAATTTCAAGCGATCTTCATAATTCCTATTCTTCAGGCCCACTGGCATTTTGGTTGCCATTCGCTGAACCTTTTCCAGAATATCTACATCTTTGGAAAAGTAAGGGTTCCAGATCTGATATCCATACTCAAGAAGAGGTCTCACATATGCCTTGTAGATTTTGATAAAAACCTCTATTGCCAGATGTTGGAAAGCCTTCCTTATTAGATAGAGAGTAGAGTTGGCTCTTTTAGCAATTGCAATTATGTGTTTCTCCCATTTGAGATCATCAGTAATTGTTATTCCAAGATCTTTTTGTTGCTTGTCTGCTTCTAGTTGGGAGTTTGCCAGAAAATATTGTTTGTTGGGGTTGCTTTTCCCGATATGAAGCACTACACATTTCTCAACGTTTAAGGTAAGCAACTAATCTTCCGTCCACGCTTTGATCTTGTCAAGATCTTGCCTTTACCTATGTTTTTTCCCTGTACAAAGTAGTTTTCGTATTTTTACTTTCCGGGCACTTGGAAACGAAACGCGACGCAAGCACGGCAATCAAGTTATGTTTCGTATAGTCAGACTTTGTCTATCTGGGCTTCATGACATGCAACGACAGAAACTGCGAAAAGGAGGTTTCACGCAGAAGCCAGATGGCAAGATCGGCCATGAGCAAGCTAGAAAGACTGTGAAAGAATCGGGGTATAAGTAAGCGGACTAAGGTCAGGCTGGATTGAGCTCTGGTTTTCTCGATCTTTCTCTATGCATCGGAGACATGGACCCTGAGGGCTCGGATACGCAGCAAAATTGATGCACTGGAGATGTGGAATTCCATGAACAGCTTGCCGCACCAACAAATCTGTCCTGAAAGAACTCAGCATCCAAATGAGGCTCTCCACCGTATGCATGAGAAGGGTCCTGCAGTACTTCGGTCATGTTGCCAGGAGAAACCCAGAGAATTTGAAAAAATGCTTTCCGGCGGTCAAGTGGAGGGAAGAAGAAGCACAGGCAGATTACCGGCCAGATGGAACGACCTCATCAAAGAAGTTACAAAAGGGTCAATACAATCTGCGACCCGCAATGCAGAAGACAGATCGAAGTAGAGGAGCCTTGTAGGCAAACTGTTGTCTGGTAGCCACGATCCTCAGTAATGAGGAAACGACAGAGAAGAAGATAGTCAGAGTATGCTCTGAATACTTCTTCTTCTCCTTTAGGCGTCTTCTACTTTTTAAAAATTGGCTATCATCACAGCTATCTAAACTTTAGATGCTTTTGCCCAAATCGTGCTTCTTTCAAACCATTGTCTAAAACAGAGAAGTTTGTTGTCCCCCAGATAAGATAGCAGAAGGAAAGTATTGTGAATGCGGTCGTTACAAGCTTTTTACCTTACAATATATGTTAGTTAGTATGCATGTTTGTTTAGGTCAAATCTTGCAAGCTGAATTAGAACCACTTCCTCTTATCCTATGAAGTTGGCATTTTACATGTAGGTTCAGTTCTGATAACAATGCATTTTTATGGTGAGCAGGACCTGATTCTACAACTTGGGTTGTCGACTACAGCGGGCAAGCCTGTCACCTCAGGAATTTTTAACGATTAGTCGTTCTATCTCACTGGAAGTGAACGTAGAAGACTTGGGGACAAAACAATCCACCGTCTAGCTACGCCATAAGCCCGTAAGAGGCCAACGCCTTAACCGCGAGATAGCCAGGAATGTTACCTGGCGGGCCGACACTCACGCCCTTACTTCCAATTGTGACCAGATTACTCCGGTCTCTCGATTGGTTACGAGTTCGAGGTCGCTTGCGCGGTCCTCTCCCTTACGAAGCGGTGAAACGGTGTTTACCAAATCTATCGCGGACCACAGCGTCCTTTGCCCGGCTGTTCACCCAGGATCGAATGGCCGATGATCATTTCAAGAGCAGTCGCCGTAAGGTCCGCAACCACCCCTGCTCTATAGGAAACAATACAGCTTCCAGACTCCCCCGACTGTTAGTCCCCCGTTTGGGGGCTAACGGGCCCATGATGAGTTGGCCACGATGACCCATGTGTTCAGGGTCGGTCACACTCACGGGTCAACACCCATCCGACGGCCTCCCCGCATGGGGTGCGAATCCTGGGTAGGACACTGGGTCAACCAGTCTCCCCTGGGAATCAAACCTCTGGCGCCCCTGGACGGTCTGCACACCGTGCGGCGCAAGCCAATCGATTGTGCTCTCCAACTAACAGTCGGGGGAGTCTGGTATTGTTTCCTATAGAGCGGGGGTGGTTGCGTACCTTATGGCGACTGCTCTTGAATTGACCGTTGGCCATCCGATCCCGGGTAAGAGGCGGGCAAAGGACGCCTTGGTCCGCGATAGATTCGGTGCACTCCGCACCGCTTCATAAGGGAGAGGACCGCGCAAGCGACCTCGAACTCGGAACCAATCGAGAGACCGGAGAAATCTGGTCACAATTGGAAGTGAGGGCGCGAGTATCTCGAGCCCGCCGGGTTTACTCCTGGCTAACTCGCGGTAAGGCGTTGGACTCTCACGGGTTGTGACGTAGCTGGACGTAGAATTGTACTGTCCAAAGTCTTCTACGTTCACTGCAGGGCGACAGAACGACTAATCGTTAAAACGTCCTGTGGTGACGGGCTCGCCCGTTGTAGTCGACACCGCAAGATGTTAGTCTGAGTGCACAGTCGATTGGCTTACGCCGCACGGTGCGCAGACCGTCCAGGAGCGCCAGAAGGTTGATTCCTAGGGGAAACTGACTATAAGGCCAGAGTCCTACCCAGGCTCGCACTTCATGCGTGGAGGCCGTCGGATAGGTGTTGACCGTGAGTGTGACCAACCCTGAACAGAATGGGTCTTCGTGGCCAACTCAGCAAGGGCCCATTAACTCCCTGATTCTACACCCAGGATCGGCACTCGATGAGGCTAGTATTCCACGGTCAACAGCACAGACACACAATTTTGTATACGCATTCAATTATGATAGCCCGTTTTAAATTTCATCATGACATGGCTGCTGCACCCAGGGTTGGCTCCCGACGAAGGGACTCCTCAACGATCGACAGCACAGAAACGAAATTTTGTATACGCATTCAATTATGATAGCCCGTTGTAAGTTCCACTATGACATGGCTTCTGCACCCAGGGTTGGCTTCCAACGAGGGGACCCTCTGAGACGATTAAGACCATTTCCAGATGGAAGGCTGTCTGTTTGTCTATCCGTCTGTATGTGAGTATTATACTTTACTGATTAATCCGATTGAGCTGAAATTTGGCATGCAGGAATCATTTAGTGATGACAAAATTTGAAAAGGTTGTAAATGAAATCGGTCCACCAGGGGGGGGGGGGTACACTAGTCATATTTCAATCTCGAAATATTGAACTTAGAGACTTGAAATTTCGTACACAGGTTGGGCCGAAACCAAATAGTGAAATTTTGGTTGGAATACCTGATTCACAAGCAATAAATAAATACAAACGGAGCTGCCATGGAATTCACCGACCGGAGTCGGGCCCATCATAATACTATTTTTTACACTTCTGGGGGGTGAGCAGAGGATTCCGGACTTACGAACCGGCTGTGGTAGGTTTAGGACAGCTGTCTTGCCACATGTGAGCGTTCACCTTGCCACCCATTCACTCCCCCTTCGAAGCCATAGAATTTGAGATGCGCAAATCGCAGTTTTAGATAATTTTTCTAAGAAAGAGTTGATTATTTTTCTGGAAAGGCCAAGATCTTTAAAGAGGTGAAATAGAGATTTAGCTGGCAGGCTACGAGCGCCAACTTCCACCGCGTGAAGGTGAACAGTGAAGCCGTTCCGGGTTACGGCATTTGCAAGATCATGGTATTTATTTAATTTATACTCGTGGTCTTTTGGGATATTTGATTCCCATGGAAGTTAATTCTACAATAAGAGCCACCTTCCGAGATAGAGAGTAGAGTTATATCTGGACGGAGGGCTGTGCATCCGAGACTTTCAGGGAATTTATACTGCTTAGAGACCGAATCAACCTCCAGAATCCAATCTGTAGCTTTCTCGATTATTGAGAAAGGTTTTGTAGTTAAATGTTTTTTGCCTTTAGAGCCATCCCGCACAAACTATATTGGGGGTTTGGAGGATACTGTCAAACCCTTGTTGGCACGAGCCACTGAGAGACTAATTACCTCGCGAATAACAGCGAGAACTTTGTCATGGCGGTAAGTGTACCGTCCTTGATCTAAGGCCACCTTGCAGCCAGCTAGAATGTGTCTAGCTGTGCAAGGGGTATTGCTACAGAGGGGACAAGAACTATCCTCGGCAAAGCTCCAACGAGCGAGGTTACTGGGGTCTGGAAGTGTATGCTGAAAGGCATTCAAATAAAATTTCAGCATCTCTGGCGTCCAGTCATAGAGCATTACCTTCCAGTGCATTGGAGGCGGAATGCAACTAATATTATTTAAATTCCGTAATACATTTTATTTACATAATAACGCTATCTGTTGGCGCTTGGACCAACCCCGCACGATTAGCCGAGAAATGAATTGCACTGCGTAAGGCGGTTGAAATGGAACCCATCTCAACCGCATATTTTATTTATGAAATTAATATTCAGATGAATTCAGCCCTTAACTATTTTCTGGGAAAGCCTTAGGGTGACAAGCGATTTTTTATTATTTTTAAAAATTTTGTTTTTTTACAGTTATGCACTAATATGTTCTAACAAAACCAAAAACGTTTAAACATCAATTTATCAAGTGGCAAGACAGCTGTCCGAAACCTACCACAGCCGGTCGTTAGTCCGGAATCCACCGTTCACCTCCCAGAAGTGTAAAAAATAATATTATGTTGGGCCCGACTCCGGTCGGTGAATTCCATGGCAGCTCCATCTGTATTTTATTTTATTTATATAATCAGTATCATATAAAAAGTTATATAAAATTAAAATTATATAAAAAGTATTTTATTTATATAATCAGAATCACTTACTTACTATATTTTATACTTACTTTGAAGAACTGAAGAGTTCAAAAATATTGGTTGACCTATCCACGATATAATGTTGCCGGTATCGTTAAATGAAACCAACAGATTACCAAGATATTTTGTGTACGCGGAAGCTTGGACAATTAACACCTGAAACAATGTTTTATGTTTTTTAATTATTAGTTGGCGACCTTGCCTGTTTTTTAATATTGGCGATATTGCAGCAGTCTGATTCGGTCGTAGTATACTGCTAGTATCGATATCCTTTATATTAAGCAGGGTGACTGTTTTCGTTTGTCATTAAAATTAAACTATTACATACATGAATCGAGGCAACTGCTTTAACGGGAGTACCGGTGTTTCTCAAGGAAGCTAGCCATATATTTAGCTAGCCATTAGTATTTTTTAATAATTACCCATTCATCAGAACACTTATTTTGTATCGATCTTTCTAATATAATGATGCGCATGGGTGTTTAACCCTTCGAGCCTCAGAGGGACCGATCGGACTCAAACGTAAAAGCACAGTTGCGCCTCGTTGGGACCGATCGGACTCGGACTATCGGTGTAAATCCTATCGGTGTAAAATTTGATTGTGAATAAAAAAATATATTTAGTGTTTTCAAAAAATAAGTTCAATTATTCTAATATCAAATTTCATCGGGAACAAAACGACGTTTTTATTTTAATTATCGCAACAACGGTTTGGTAGAAATTAATATTTTGGTCAACCGCCAGAATAAATCTAAAATTTCCATAATGCGCTCGTGAAATCTCGCGGCTTGGGGGGTTAAAAGAGATAAATATATTTTATTGTATGTGCAGCATCGTTTTTATTAACATTGCACAGTTTCAGTGTTTAACCGCCCTACCTTTAGGTTATTATTCAAAAAGTAGGTAAAATAGTTAGGTTTTTCATTAGATTTCCTAAAGACAATATTTGTTTACAATATACTAGACAAAATTTTGACATAATAGACCCATTTATTACCCTTTTGATGTATTTAAAATCGTAGGAACAATTTGATGTATTTTATACGTTTTGTGGGTTTCGGGCTTTCAAAAAAAAATTTTTTTTTTTGATTTTTGTACTTGAACGTATGTGGTACGGCTTTTTGCGTTCAGGTATATAGCGGATATATCAGGTGCGTTCATATAGGTAGGGTGGTTAAAACATATAAGGTTTTTCTCTGCACCCACCCATTTTACAGCTCGCAACATTCGCAAAATGAAGTGCATGAAAGACACAAATAAATCCCATGGATATGCCACTGCACCGTTGCCGATATATACACTAAGCGATTAGACCGTATGGAGCCTTTTACAGCATGACAACTCAAAAATAATGATTGGCAACATTGTCCTACCTATTTTGATGAATTTGACAAGGTCGTCTTAGTTTTTAAAAAAATAAATTATCTTTTATCAAATTTGTTCTGTATTTTGTCACCGTAGTTTTGATTTTATTGTAAAACTTGTTGTTTATTAACTGATTATTTTAAAATTTCTTGATTGACTATTTTTAAAACTTATTGATAGATTATTTAAAAATGTTGTTTACATTTTTTTTTGTTATTTGAGTATAAGATTTAATTTATATAATTGATCCGATGGTGTCATGCTTTTACATATAAATAGTATATGTACACGTAATGAAGTTGTAATAACTTCTAGAAAATGTAAAATGACGTATTCCACAGTATGTACATTTTGAAATTAATAAAATATGACTATGACTATGACTATATGTATTATTCAGGGGTAATATTAATGTGTTTCGAATCCTATAAAGTCCACAATTCCAATCCATATATTGATAAAATAACACAAAAGCTACAATAAAATATCCACATACCGTATTTCCACTAGTATGATTCACTACCACTGGATATTCATCAACTGGAACTTCACCTGACGGCGGTTTGCCGCTGTAAAGCAGGAAGTGGCTATGTCCACCCACAATCACATCCACAAACTCTCCAGCGGCATTAGCGATTTTCCTAATATCATAAACATATGTTTACATCATTAATCCGGAAGAAAAGTTATATAAGTGAAAATTTGTATTTTTATATTATGTCCAGCTCCAGTAGCACAAACTACTAAAGAACTGTAGTTTTAACAAGAAAATTGTCATTATAGAGAATCACTACCAACCGGGCGACAGCACTAGTGGCACTTCACATCCGAGGATAAAACAAGCACTTCAAATTACGAACAGTGGGCCCGATTGCGTTTCTTTGTGAACTAAAACTAAAAGTAGTCCAAGCGAACGAGACACAGCAATACGTCAGAGCGGAATATGAAACGAACGATCGTCAATAAATACTACCTGTCGAATTTATAGTCGTCCGAATAAATTCGAGCATATTTCGTGCGGGGTAAGATTCAGATGATTTAACTTTGGCGGGCAGCTTTAATGTGAAAAAGTGACATTCGGTCATCTCACAATCCGCTCTAGCGTATGCCCTGTCTCGTTCACACGGACTAATTTCCGATGTTAGTTCACGAAGAAACGCAATCGAGCCCAGTGTCACATGTCTAGTAAAGCCATTATTATATTATCTTTGAGTAAAGCCATGACCTTTAAGAAGTGAACGTCGCTGTCGTTGAAAGAAATGACACTTCTTGAAAAGTGCATGGATTTGTTTACAAGAACAGCGACACATGTCGAAAACGAGTTCAATGTGTCGACACATCTGTCAATTCTCAATACTTATTACGCTTTATTTTGTTCTATAATTGCACGGACCAGAAATCTATCTATATAATCTGCACAGCCTATCTATTGCACGGACCAGAAAAGGGCAAACGAGCAATGGCTTCAAGAAGGTCAACTTTGTAAAACCCGGAGCGAATAAGCTGTCTAAAGATAGGACTAAACCGTCCTCAATTTTGGGAGCAGCAAAGGACTGGCAATTGCTGATGGACACACATGAGAAGCATTACCAACCGGATTACAGCTTACAGACCGGATATTCTCATATTCTCAATGGCGACAAAGCATGTTGTACTCGTCGAACTTACAGTCCCATGGGAAAGCAACATACCGAAGGACCACAACTTCAAAGTAAACAAGTACTGCAATTTAGTAGACCGGATAGTGAGAAACGGATTTAAGACTGATCTCTTCGCCGTGGAAGTCGGAGCAAGAGGACTACCGGCGAAGTCACTCTACAGCCTCTTCAAGAATTTAGGCCTGCCAAGAGCGGCGCTGAGCTCATACATGGAGAGAGCCTCGAAAGCGGCACTGGAGGCATCCTACAGAATATGGAGGTAGAGAGAGGGAGGTCGAGGGCGGGACTGGTGGTTCTCCGCGTCCTAGTCATCGCAGACTAGCTGATGAGGGCTTGTAGCGAGCCGAAACGTCACGCGCGCTGGAGAACTGCAGAGCGGCCGCTCACTAGTCCCACCTCGTCCGACACCCTCCTTTATTGCCAATGGGCCCGGATATGTTCGGTGAAGCCATTGAAAGCTGAGTTCAACACCTTCTTATACATACGATAATCATCTCGTATGTGTACGAAAATTGTAATTTTAAATTGAATGTATTTTTTATATGATAGGATAATTCGATTTTTATTTCATTATAATGTTCATTGTAATAACTAATAATATGTTCAACCATTTCAATTAGAAAAAAAAACATTTTTTATTTAAGTTTTGTTTTGTTTTGAGGAGAAGGATGATGTGGGGCCTCAATTTCCTATTCGCACCATGGGCTAAATCCCGTAGCTACGCCACCGGTATCCGGCGATTTTGGAAATTGTTGCTATTGTCCAATTTTTAATTCGAAAATATCTCGCCATAGTTAAGATTTGCTGGTCCGACTATAATAACATTTCTTATAATAAGACTTTTTGAACTGAATTAACTTATCGATGACTATCGATTTAATTATCGGTGCAAACACAGTAGCCACTATTAAAAGATATAAATTTCTGGGTTTAGTCTTAGATGAAATCTAAGGTGGAATGCTCACGGAGAGGAATTAAGCGACAGACTTTCCAGCGCCTGTTTCTTACTAAGGCAAATACGGAAACTGATGAGCGTTAAACATACCAAAATAATATACTTTGCCTATTTTGAGTCAATTCTTCGTTACGGGATTCCCTTCTGGTTACAGTGTACAGTAGTTTTAAGGCAACATATTTTCTCTCTCCAAAAACGAGCCATAAGAATATTGATAAACCTTAACCATAATGAATGGGGCAACTGCTTTAACGGGAGTACCGGTGGCATGGTCAGGCAATTTGAGTTTTGAAATTGTCTGACTATTCCCCTACTCCCAGCATCTGTCCGATGCTGGGTTTGGCGAACGGTTTAGGGAGTAGCGCAGGTCACACAGATCCCCTAAACAAGGCCAGGGGACTATCCTTCTCGAGGTTGCCGCCTGTTATTGACCAAGTGCCCTAGGTAAGTGGTATAACAAAAACCCCTGGCCGGCACTCAAGATCCTAACCCTCAGTCACATCCCAGTCTCCTCAGCCAATCCCACAGTGCCGAACCAGGCGGCACCAACCTACACCCAGGCCCACACAGCCTCTGGGGCACTAAACCCCCCCCCCCACAAAAGTGTACCACACCTACCAAGGGCGGGTAGTGTGTGCGTTATCCCATCAGCTCAACTAAACAAAAAAATGGAAGCACAAGTCAAAGATAATTTACCCCAGGAGGGTACCACAATCCCTTCCAAGGATAGTGGAGAATCCCTCACCGAGCCCAGCTCGGTCTGCCCCTCATATTCTGGGGGGGGGCAACTCGTGCCACAAAACAGGTTCAAGTCAAGCCTCAAAGAGGCAATACCACTACCAACACCAGACACTGCCGTTGTGTCACAGTGGACCTTAATCGCTCACAAGCGCCCTTGCAAAAGGGGGACCACTAACACAACGGCAAATACCAAAAGCAAAGGGCAGGAAGGCAAACCGGAACGCAGTCGCCTTAATAGGCGCGCGAGAAGGAAAGACTTCCAGCCCAAAGTAACCACACCACACACCGATACAGGCACCGCAGCAGCGAGAACGCAGCGCGAACCTGTACCGGCCACAGTGGCAGGACCACAACCAACACCACCACCACCACCCAGCCAGTCGAAGAGACGGCAAAACCCGAGAGGTTTTCGCAGTAGGCGGAACGCTGCAAGGGCTCCCACTGCTCCTGAAAAGGAACAACCGGGGACTGGGGCTGGGCCAGACGAGAAAGTTTCTTCGAAGCGGGCTCGTCTGGACGAGACCCAGTCTCCTAGAGGGGAGTCCAAACGCGCGAAAACCGAAGCGAAACCCAAACGGGCGATGAGTTACGCGCAGATGCGGCTCAGTCGCACATGAAGGTGGCGGTCATCACTGTCCCGCCGAGAGACCTGTCACAGGCTCAAGCAGAGCAGCTTAGGGAGACTATCGACGATAGCATCCTACAAGCTGTACTGTCTCCACCCTCCCCGAGCGCGCACGCCCCATCTTTCCGCGGACGCCCCTTCCTGATGGACGGGGTATTAGCGATGTGGTGTGAGGACGAAAACGCGCTCAGCTGGCTGGAAAACGCAGTCATGACAATGGCATCACCCATACCCAACACCACCCTGGCTGTCATCAGGCAGTCAGAGATGAAGAAGAGGCTCAAGGCAGGGCTTCTTATCCATACCCGTATTACGGACGCAACCACACTACACAGAGTCCTCTGTGCCCAAAACCCGTGGTACAAAGTTGACTCGTGGCAGTGTTACGACATGTCTGTGGATGAAAAGTCTCAGGAGGGTGATTCAAGAGAAAAGGTGGTGCACCTAATTCTTGGAATCCCTGAAGACCAGAGGCAAATAATCCTGGACAGAGACCGCCGAGTAGCCCATATGTCGGGAAGTGGATACATCCGCTTCTTCCCCACAGAAGAGACCACAATGGCCGAGACAGCAACCGCAGCGGCGAATCCGGAACCCTCCACCTCTGCCCCCCAACGGAGGGGCAGTGACGGAGGAATGGAGACGAATTCGCCACTGCGGATTGAGGGATGCACCAGTGACGAAGATGCCCAGCCCATAGCTCCCTCTCTCTTAACGTCATCCAAACCAACCTCCAGCACAAACAAATAGCGGCGGCCACCCTACGCAGAGTGCTGGAGACGAACAACCAGACCGTCGCCATGATCCAGGAACCCTGGATCAGAAACAACAAGATCTGCGGTCTAAACAGCATCGGAGGTAAGTTAATGTTAGACACCTCTGTTGAAAACCCAAGAACATGCATCTACGTGCCAAAATCTTTAGCAACCACTTTGCTTAACCAATTCTGTTCAAGAGACCTAACTGCAGTGAAACTCACCACAGAAAAACAAACTGTCCTAGTCCTAGCTTCAGTGTACATGCCGAGCGAGAGCGAAACTCCTTCAGGAGAACTAGCCAGACTGGTGCAGCATTGTGAAGCACACGACTGCGATCTGATCATATCTGCGGACTCCAATGCCCATCACTCTCTGTGGGGAAGCAAAGACACCAACAGAAGGGGAGAGTCCTTAGCAGAATATCTATTTCAAACAAACCTAAACATTATAAACAGAGGTAGGGAACCTACATTTGTAAACTCTAGGTACCAAACTATCATAGACATTACCTTGGCAACGGACGCGGCGGCCAGTTTGATTGAGGGATGGCACGTATCAAACGAGCCATCGTTTGCAGACCACCGCCGCGTCTGTTTTCAAATACGGTACAAGCTAACAAACCCTGTCCCATATCGTAACCCCCGTAAAACAGATATTACAGGGTACACAAACTTGCTAAACAAAGCGCTAGGAGACAAACAACTAACTAACGCAGCACTTAGCACAGAAAACATAGAAACAAACGTACAGATCCTAACTACAACCCTTGTAAGTAGTTATGAACTGGCATGTCCTGTTGTAAAACCTAAAGACCCAGGAAAAAGCTCATGGTGGGGGCCAGAGCTGGAAAGGCTACGTCGAGGACTCAGGACACTCTTTAACCGAGCAAAAAATACCAGAACCAGTGAGGACTGGGATAAATACAAAATGGCACAAAAACACTACAAGAAGCGGATCAGATTCCGGAGAACAGAATCCTGGCACAACTTCTGTAGCAGCATAAACTCAACGAACCAAGCCGGAAAAATAAAGAAAATCCTAGCTAAAGGTGAGCCCAACCTCCTAGGCTCCCTAAAAAAGGAAGACGGCACTTACACAAACACAGATGTAGAAACCAGCTCAGTACTCCTGGAAACACACTTTCCTGGATGTCAAATCACAGAAGATCCTGAGTGGCCGGACGAAAACTACAGCACACCAACAACCCAAGAATGGGAAGTCGCAAACAAGATAGTAACTGCGGACAAGATAAAATGGGCCCTGAAAAGCTTCAAACCATTCAAATCCGCAGGGCTGGATGGCATTTTCCCAGCACTACTACAATGGCAACCAAACCATGCAACAAAATACCTACTACCAATCTATAGGGCCTGCATAGCCTTCAAATACATTCCAAAGGCATGGAGAGAGGCGAAAGTAGTCTTCTTACCGAAACCGGGAAAGGAGGACTACTCACACGCCAAATCCTTCAGACCCATCAGCCTAACGTCTTTCTTACTAAAGACGTTAGAAAGACTGATGGACCGTCACCTAAGGGATGGGGCACTAAGAAATAAACAACTACACCCACAACAACACGCCTACACAAAAGGCAAATCAACAGAGTCGGCACTACACATGGTGGTGCACAAAATAGAATCGGCTCTAACAAATAAGCTGTCAACACTCGCCGCCTTTATAGACATAGAAGGCGCTTTTGACAAAACCATGCACAACAGCATAAACCACGCCCTACAGGAACTTAAGGTGGAACCAGTCACCATAAAATGGATCACGGAGCTGGTTAGCAAAAGGGCGGTCCAGATAGTGATGAATACTACCACAAGAGCAAAGGTAGTTAAAGGATGCCCCCAAGGGGGGGTCCTATCACCACTTCTATGGAACATAGTAGTGGACAGCCTCATAAAAACACTAAATGAAAGGGGCTACACTACTATTGGTTATGCCGACGACCTAACAATAATGATAAATGGAAGCGCAGAAAACATGCTATGTAAAGTCATGCGCTCAGCTCTGCAGATAGTAGAAAAATGGTGTGACGAACATCAATTGTCAGTAAATCCGAAAAAGACAGAACTCATCCTCTTCACCAACAAGAGGAAGTTACCAGAACTACAAATACCAAAATTATTCAACACCAAACTCTCCCTATCAACTCAAGTGAAATATCTGGGAGTCATCCTTGACAGTAAACTAAACTGGGCGAGTCATATCGAGGCCAAAACAAAGAGGGCCTGTCTAACTTTTTGGCAGTGTCGGAGACTAATGGGGAAAAAATGGGGTCTCAACCCAAAAATCACACTCTGGCTGTACACATCAGTCATCAGGCCCTAGCTGACTTATGGATCAGTTGTATGGTGGCCCAGAACACAACTGACCACAGTAAAAGCAAGACTCCAGAGCCTACAACGCTTAGCGTGTGTAGCAGCCACTGGATGTATGAGAACCACACCATCAGCCGCACTAGAGTACCTCCTAAACATGAGACCTCTGGATCTTGTCATCCAAGAGGAGGCTAGGGCAGCCGCTCTAAGACTAAGAGCAAATGGACTGTGGAAACAAAACACAGAAACACCACACTCAAAAATTCTGAAACGGGTTTTAGAAGAAATTCCTCTTCTGGACGCACCCATGGACAGAATAATATGCCATCATGTCTTTGATCGTAGATACAATATCCAACTCATTGCAGAACCAGCAGATCACTCTGGTACAAATGAAGTAAGGATATACACAGACGGCTCCAAAACCACTCAAGGTACAGGAGCCGGCGTCTTCTCAAATGATCTAAACATCAAAATATCAACTACCCTAGGCAACTTAAATACGATCTTCCAAGCAGAATGCATTGGCATCACCAGAGCAGCACAGGCAGTCGCAGCCAAAGATGTCGGAGACCTAAGTTTGAAATTTGTCTCCGACAGTGCCTCCGTGCTACAAGCGCTAGCAAAAAATACGATAACCTCAGTCCTCGTACTGGAATGCCACAATGCGCTTCAATCCATTGCAGGGTCAAATAGAGTGACCCTGCAATGGATTAAAGGGCACAGTGACTCACTGGGCAATGACGCGGCGGACGAACTGGCCAAAAGGGGATCAAAGGAAATAGTATATGGACCGGAACCCTTGATGCCCATTCCCCAGGCCCAAATAAAAACATGGCTACGCAGGAACACCGAAGAAACCCACCTTACAGAATGGAAAAAAAAACGCAGGATGCAGGCAAACAAAGAACGCGGTTCCGGAAGCGTCCAAAAAACTTGCCCGCAACCTCACCAGATTAAAAAGGGACAAAATCCGTAAAGTCATAGGTACTATGACAGGCCACTGTCCCCTAAACAAACACCTGTTTACCATAGGTGTGACAGACAGCCCTCTATGCAGAGGATGCATGGAGGAAGAAGAAACGCCACAGCATGTGCTCATGGAATGCAGGAGCGTGGCAGAGCAACGGGCAAGAATACTACAATCTCCAGCATCTCTCCCGGAGGCCTGTAGCAACCCAAACAGGCTGCTAACCTTCTGGGACAGCCTGGGTTGGCTGGAGTAACATAAATGGAAACATGAGCCACGCACAACGGCCCAATCAAGAGGCCAAGTGCGGGAAAAAGCCCAGTCAAACTAACTAACTAACTAACCATAATGAATCATGTCGTGGTCAATTCAAAAATCTCAGTATTCTAACGCTACCATCACTATACATATTTGAATGCATAAAGTTAATATTAAAAAACATAGGAAAGATGAAGACCCAAAAAGAAATTCACTCGCATTTCACCAGATGTAGGCACAATTTAGCATTACCCCGTCCATCTCTGGAATTAATCAAAAGAGATCCAAATTAAGTTAGAATGGCGTGTTACAATAAACTGCCTGAGAATATTAAAATTATATGTAGCAACGGAAAAATTGCCCAATTTAAATCGAAATTAAAAGACTACCTTATTGCGAGAGAAATATATAATATAAACGAATTATAATTAGATGACTGACAGTTTCCACCTCAATTTTATTTATTTAACTTGACATTTGTACCATTTTATTGATTATTATATTATTAATATTATTTCTAATTGTCTTCCATAATCCATTAAATTTGTTATTTATAGGACCATTTAATTTTAATATTATAATTTCATGACTAACTGTAGTTATAAATATCTAATATAACTCAATTGTGTGGTGAGTCTGTAATGAAATATTTAGTATACATTTTAAAGTTATTTTAACATTAAGCGGCTATATAAAGTATCTAAACAACTATGTGAAAGACAATAAATGCGATTTGATTTGACTAAAAATAGAGCCAAAATATACCTGTCTGCTTCTAGACCACAATGAGACACAACTATAATTATGTCAACTTTCATATTTGATAACTTTTTTGCTTCTTTTAGCACAGCATCAGCTTCATTTAGAAATATCAGTTTACCCACGCGGAAATTCGTCTGAAAATAGAATAAAACATTAATAAAAGACAAAAACCTTTGGTAAAGGGGGTCCATTAAACCGCAGCCCTGCAAAAAACCCCCCACACTTACGGGGTTGATTTATTTGCGAGGAACCAACGCTGAAATGTTAACAAATTGATGATTTAAAATCGAAGACTATCGCGGTTGTTTGACATTATAAATAGGATAGAAAACGAATTTACCGCGTGAAATTTGTAGGACCCGACGTTTCGGTGACGTTGCAGCCGCCGTTGTCTAGGGTAGACTGAAGAGCTGTCAGTCCGTTGTTTTGCGGGTAGGCCGCATACCGCTCAGAGTGCACAGTCGATTGGCTTACGCCGCACGGTGCGCAGACCGTCCAGGAGCGCCAGAAGCTTGATTCCCAGGGGAAACTGAACATAAGGCCAGAGTCCTACCCAGGCTCGCACTTCATGCGTGGAGGCCGTCGGATAGGTGTTGACCTGTGAGTGTGACCAACCCTGAACAGAATGGGTGTTCGTGGCCAACTCAGCAAGGGCCCATTAACTCCCAAAGTCCTACTTCCAGTCAACTTTCTATATATGTTTATATATAAAGGAGTACTCCACCTTCGAGTGATCTTTTAGATGGCAGCAATGGTATCGATCGATACCCGCACTGAATATCCAGGAGTTGAGCTTACCCGACTCGCAAACTTAGCTACTTACTTGCTTACTTAGCCCTTGCCTTAGATAATTTGTGTAACAAAATGTATAATTTTAGGAAAGTTAAAACCCATTCGTTTGAGGATGATATCAAAAGCAACAGCTAGCATTTCGTAAACTTCTGCACTACATAGTGAAATTGAAATATCTCACGATATGAAATTAAAATATCAAACCTGTGAAGAAGCCGTTGTTACACCGATAATACCAATTCGCCTCCCAAGCTTCTCCACTATGACACTCTTCTTGTAGAGGTTGCTCATTGACGGGACCAGAGACGAATCCAAGTTAGCGGCAAGAACCGGGGCTTGCAGCGACTGCAAGTAGGGTGTCAAACCGTCTATTCCACTAATAAATTCATGGTTGCCAATTGCCTAAAACAAATATTAGAATAACTTAGAATAGAATACCTTACAAATAATAACATTATAACGAATATTACGCTGGTTTCATAAAAAAATATATATGAAAACTTTGCCCTATCTGTAAAAAGAAATACAAACGTCTGGCGTGGCTAAACAAGCACATTGCTGGGCGTGATGATAGCGACGCTACACAGCAGCGTCTTAAACCGTCGCAAGGAATCACGGACAGTCGAACCTCACACGTCCCTAGACTCCACATCTGCCCGCAGTTTGTCACCCGACTGGTCTCCACGACCTGTGCGAATCGTATCTTTCCCTCCTCTAAAATTCCCTTCACTTGCGAAAGAGGATTGGGAATTTCACAACAGTAATCAACTTACAAATAGTATAAAAACGAATTTACCGTGTGAAATTTGTAGCACCTGACGTTTCGATGACGTTGCAGCCGCCGTTCTCCAGGAAGACATTCCTGGACGACGGCGGCTGCAACGTCACTGAAACGTCGGGTGCTACAAACTTCACGCGGTCAATTCGTTTTTATCCTATTTATAATGTCGAACAACCGCGATAGTCTTCGATTTTATAGTAATCAACTTCTTTCAGAAAATAGAAGCCATGATCTGAAGCCATGAAAAGGCATTCGATTTCTATGGTTTGGTGTCGGACTCTTAATAGTGTATCAAGTATAATGAATGTATGTACATGAGGAATTCATAAATTTTAAATAATAAAATAATAATAAGCTATCTCAAAAATTAAACAACCTTATTATGACCTATATGGGTACATAAGTCAGTTAAAAAAAAACAATGAACTTAATGTATAGTTATAGATATAAATATTATACCTAATCACATTATTTGGGGTCAAGTCCCCTCACTTTTCTGCGCCAGGTCAAACGATCTTGGGTAGTCGGTTTGGACAATTGGGCTTTCTTGCGGTCTCTTTTGATGTTGGACCACCAGGTCAGTGGCGGGTGGCTTCTTCCTTTCTTTTGCTCAGGTAGTTTCATAGTACCACATTTGTACCACATGGTCGTCGCTTTGTCTTTTGACATGCCCATACCAGTGTAGGCGGTTTTCCTTAAAGCTAGCTCGTATGTGTTAATTATGGATTCTGTCCAGCCTAGTTAGACCTCCCACCCACTTGAGAATCTTCATTTTGTTGGTATGTGCATTTTGTTCATGTGTCTTCTTCGTTGTCCAGCATACAGAGCCATACAGTAACGCCGGACGGACTTTCGTTTTGTACACTTTGCCCTAAGTTTTTATGGGAACGCGTTGGTCTTACAGAACACCAGTAAGTGATCGTCATGCCATGCGACGTTAATTCTATGAGACACATCAGCGTCGACATTGGCATCGAATGTCATCATGGAGCCTAGGTATTTAAACTTTTTTACTGTGGGAATAGGTGTCAACCCAATAAAGATAGTTTCTGGCGTAGTGTCTCTGCTGAAAGGGTATGCTCCTACTGACCCTCAGGCCATACTTTTCCAGCGAAGATTATACAGGAACACTATGATTATATAAACAAAATATAATCTATAAAATCAAACCATAATCAATTAATATTACAAATCAAGGTTTGATTTGAATACCAGGAAATCTGCAAATCCACAAATAAACAATAATCTCTAGGACAAGGCAACCTTAGGACAAGGCAAAGCAAGCACCGGGCAAGCACAGTGTAAATAAAACTACCAGTGTGACAATTGCGGACAATGGCCCTTTAAATAGAAACAAGGGCAGGTGGCGGTGTGATCAGTCATCCCCGTACCATCATCAGTTCAGACAAACGAGAGATAGCAAGGGCGACAGGCGCGTTTTTGAGGCGTAAAGCATGGTAACGCGTAAGGCATGGTAACGTACGAGTCAATCTTGCAGAAGCATGACGCCCAGCAAAATATCCACAAATTAATATACCCAGACAGTTTCCGACATTAAATATTATCTATCCTTGGCAATTCTTATTATTTTCGTTGATTTTTTATATTACTATTACTTATTCATTAATTTTGGTTACTATTGTTTAATATTATTTGACATTTTATTTTATTTTATTTGACAAGTTTATTTATTTTCTGTAGTCTATTTTAAATATTTCCTATTGTGATCATTAGTTAGTGATTACTAGTTATAATTTGTTATGGCGACGGTAATATATACTTCTTTTTTTTTTTTTTAAATTGCCGAATATATGTGAATATAAAACTAGAGAGATCGCTGCCTTAGAACAAATCCTGGCACTTCATATCGGCCGTCTTAATTTTTTATTTTTATTATAATAATATAAATACTTGGTTATTGATATGAATATTAGTGATACATATGCATTGTAAATGAGCTGTTTAATTAATTATATAAATAAATAAATGCAGTCAAAAGGGACACAAGGGGGTTTCCTCTGTCTGAACTGCGCCTAACACTCACGTATTATTTGCATTACCGCGGGATAAAACTTACATGCACTGCTTCATGGTGCGACACTTCATCTATACTAATATTGTAAAGAGGTAAAGTTTGTGAGGTTGTTGGAAGTAATCTCTGGATCTACTGACCCGATTTTGACAATTCTTTTACCAATAGAAAGCCATGTTATTTGTGAGTGTCATAGGCTATATATTAATCCGAAAAATGAAAAGACTTTTTCGTGGTATATGTCTAACTTTTATATTTAAGTCACAAAAAGTAGTATTTTATATAAAAATAATAAATTTAAATCGTTAGGTCATGTTTATTGGTCATATTATCAACAATTATGAATTCTTATCAAAATAAGTAAATTTATCGTCTCAAGTGTTTAAAACAAAAGACTTTTCCCTTTTACTGCATAAATAGTTAAAGAGATAATACGACATAGGTATGGAACCGCGACCGTGTCGTAATCTATCTATACTATAATTATAAACAGGTAAAGTTTGTGAGGTTGTAGGAAGTAATCTCTGGATATACTGAACCGATTTTGAAAATTCTTTTACCATTAGAAAGTCAGTTATTTGTGAGTGTCATAGGCTATATATTAATCCGAAAAATTAAAAGAATTTTTCGTGGTAGTCGGATTTGCAAAGTAAGTCGGAGAAAAAACGGTCGAACGAAAAGGTTTCTAACTAGCGCTGCCGTAACGATGAGAGATATATGATTAAGTTCTAGAGAAAAGTTGTAGAGCTTGATAATGCATACAAAAAAGTCAGCGACAGCATATGTCTAAATTGTATATTTAAGTCACAAAAAGTAGTTTTTTATATTAAAAAAATAATTTAAATCGTTAGGTCATATTTATTGGTCATATTATCAACAATTATGAATTCATATCAAAATAAGTAAATTTATCATCTCAAGTGTTTAAAACAAAAGACTTTTCCCTTTTAATGCATATAATTTCCCGTTTACTGCATAAATGAATAAAGAGATAAGACACTCACAAATAAGACACTCAAAAGAAGACACTCACAAATAACAGTAATATAGTCAAATTGGAATGCAAATACATACATACATATACAGTAAAAATATAACCTTTCTTTTGGCAGTCAGGAAATAAATTATAGCGCTCAGTACTAACCGAACCACACTCATAATTTCATCATAAGTAAAAAGTTTTACCGCCCAACGAAGTGGGCACGGGTCAGCTAGTATACTAAATAGACTATGTTCGACTGAGCTAGGATTGGATATTTGGACAGTGAACTTAGCACAGCTATTAGGTTGTGTTGGAGATGTGTATAATATGTCTAGATTAATAATTAACGATTTGGAGTTGTCTATAAGGTTAATTGTGTTTTGGTAAATAAATAGTTGGGGAGCAAGCAACAAAAAGGTGTAATAGTTGTGGAAAACCTGATACTTTTAGATCAGACAGTGTTTTGGCCATAGAATGCAGGAGTAGGTTCAGCAGGAAAGATTCCGGGCCACCTGGCGCTGGTGTACTAGGAAAGGTGTAGTTTTAATTAGTAACCCCAAAGTGATGAAATTTTATCAGTAGACAGTGGATGTAATTTATTTATTTATTTATTTATTTTTATTTGTTAAACTTTTACTTATTTTAAAAAAAAAATATTTATTTAAGTTTATTTGTTAATATAATTAATTAAACAGCAACAAATTGGGAAAATCCAACAAAATCACCCTAATATGGATACCGGGTCACCAAGGCATACCCGGAAACGAAGAGGCCGATAGACTGGCAAAACTGGGCACACTGGATTGCCCAGTGGAGCCAGCTGTAGGGGTCCCCTTCGCTACAGGTAAGAAAATCATCAGGGACTGCTTGGAGCAGGAACATCGGGCTTCCTGGAAACAGAGTCAGGGATGTCGCCAGGCAAAAGCCATGATGGAGCAACCACTACAGAAGAAAACCAAGGCCCTACTTGACAAGAAGAACCTTAGAACCACTATCGGTCTCCTCACCGGACACACGACCCTTAGAGCTCATCTATTCAACCTTGGCTTGACTGAGAGCAAGGATTGCCGAATATGTGGCGAGGAACCTGAAGACAGCATACACATTGTTGGCCGCTGTCCAGGGCTCGCCGCCAAAAGACACAGTTTACTGGGACGAGCCTTTCTCGAACCCAGCGATCTGCCCAACTTGAAGGTCAGTGACCTACTTAGTCTGGTAAGAAGTACCGGGCTACTAGCTGACAATTGACCTAACCACACAGTGGGTAGTTACAAAAGACCTTACAGATCTAGGTGACATCAAGGGCTGGAAACAAGCCCCCCACTCCATCTACTACTACTACTACTACTACTATTTATTTTTAGGAAAACCAACAGCTAATTATAATTTAACAAAAAGAGGAATAGAATAACAGAGAGTCAATTAAAGGTTTTCACGTTTAAGTAACGTTGTAGAAACATGTGTGACCTTTCAAATAAAGCTATTGATTAAAAATACATCAAAAAAATATTCAACAATTAATGCTAAAGAATTCACTGTTCAGCTGCTGCCTAGCTGAGTTAACCTCTCAAGCCTCGATTGGCCGATATCGGCCACAACGCGATTCAGCGTGACGGCCCCGTTTGAATTTTATTTTAATTTAATTTGTTTTATTTTATTATGTTTTATTATCTTAATATGTTTCATTTTAATTATGGATACAGTGGTTTGGCAGTAATAATTTTTTTTACAAATTTTTACTAATTTTTTTTGGGACAGCAACTTGTCAATCGTCTGAGGGGCCGAGGCCTGAAGGGTTAATACTCGTACAGAATAGATCAAAGTCAAAGCGTTTGATCAAATAATTACAATTGTCACTTGTTCGCCACAGAAAGAACCGCTTGTAATAAAGAACTCGAAACATATGGTCAGACTGCTTCAAAGCATCGCCATTGCAACCATTATATTGCGCGGCACAAAAGACCGATGCGTCATAGACATGTATGAAAATGCTGACGCCATGCATTTGATTATGAAGCAGTCTAACCATATGTTTCGAGTTCTTTATTGCTTCCACTGTCTACTGATCAATTTTCAGCTTTTCCAAAACATTTTGGGGGTACTAATTAAAATCACACCTTTCCTAGTACGCCAGCGTCAGGTGTCCCAGAGTCTTTCCTGCTGAACCTACCCCGATATTATACGACCAAAATACTGTCTGATCTGAAAGTATAAACTATTCCGAAACTCTTGCACTTTTTTGTCGCTGGCTCTTGGCTAAAATGAAAATCGAAACATTGATCTCTTACTGGGAACCAGCAGATCACTCTGGTACAAATGAAGTAAGGATATACACAGATGGCTCCAAAACCACTCCAGGTACCGGAGCCGGCGTCTTCTCAAATGATCTAAACATCAAAATATCAACTACCTAAGCAACTTAAATACGATCTTCCAAGCAGAATGCATTGGCATCACCAGAGCAGCACAGGCAGTTGCAGCCAAAGATGTCGGAAACCTAAGCTTGAAATTTGTCTCCGACAGTGCCTCCGTGCTACAAGCGCTAGCAAAAAATACTATAACCTCTGTCCTTGTACTGGAATGCCACAATGCGCTTCAATCCATTGCAAGGTCAAATAGTGACCCTGCAATGGATTAAGGGGCACAGCGACTCACTGGGCAATGACGCGGCAGATGAACTGGCCAAAAGGGGATCAAAGGAAATAGTATATGGACCGGAACCCTTGATGCCCATACCCCAGGCCCAAATAAAAACATGGCTACGCAGGAACACCGACGAAACCCACCTTAAAGAATGGGGAAAAAACGCAGGATGCAGGCAAACAAAGAACGCGGTTCCGGAAGCGACTAAAAAACTTACCAGCAACCTCGCCAGATTAAAAAGGGACAAAATCCGTAGAGTCATAGGTACTATGACAGGCCACTGTCCCCTAAACAAACACCTGTTTACCATAGGTGTGACAGACAGCCCTCTATGCAGAGGATGCATGGAGGAAGAAGAAACGCCACAGCATGTGCTCATGGAATGCAGGAGCGTGGCAGAGCAACGGGCAAGAATACTACAATCTCCAGCATCTGTCCCGAAGACCTGTAGCAACCTAAACAGGCTGCTAACCTTCTGGGACAGCCTGGGTTGGCTGGAGTAACATAAATAGAAACATGAGCCACGCACAACGGCCCAATCAAGAGGCCAAGTGCGGGAAATAGCCCAGGAAAACTAACTAACTAACTACTGGGTACGGATTCCCCAACCCGATCGTCGCCCTCAACCTCACGATTGTGCTAAGCAGGGATGTTCGTTGGCACATTGGTAGTTATATTTACGCTGTGGTATAAATGATGTAACTAACATGCGCATCATGCGGTATGTAGTTCATGAACCTCTCTGTCAAGTTCCACTTGAAGATGTTGTACCACATTGTCCCCTGGAAGCTGTCTCCGGCATTGAGAATGAGCGACTGAGGATGCTTCTGCCACAATTCCTTAATGAGGGTGTACAGCCGAGGAAACCCACCGATACAAGGCGAAGCATTGGGATCGCAGGTCGTTGAGTTGATATTGAATTCCCCAAATCTGTGGAGGAAAGAACATTATTGAATTGCACGACAAAGTAAGGTTGTTTTTTGAATTTCTAACTGAAAATCGATATTGGTGAGCTGACTGGTACATGCAATAAAACCCGCTTATAACGAATTCCGGCTTATATCGATCATTTTTAGCGGTCCCTTGAATTTTCCTATGCTGATAGTACTAATTATCTTGCATATATCGAACCCGCTTATATCGAATTCCCGCTTATTTCGAACCATATTTTGGGTCTTGATATATCAGATATATCAAAGATCTTGGAAAAAATGCCACAATATTCAGATATTTTTGCAATTTGTTGGATATAAATATGGAAAAGGACAAAGATTACAGGAAATTTCTCATTTATAAATGACAAACATGTTTTTATTGAACGTTCAAGAGCGGTTTTTAGCCCCCAATTGGACACAACGGAAATATTATGTATGTTATATACATAATATATCCTATCTATACCTACCTAATATAAAACAAACATTCTAGTTTTTTAACTAAGGCAGTCGCAATATCATGACGGCAAAGTTCTTCAAGCTGAGTAATTGGGGTAATGTTTGCACTTCTGCTGCCGCTGGTACTGCAAAGTCAGTACCCACAGTCAGTAGGATAATTTTTGTCAAGCCTTGAGCGACAGTGTCAGATACATGCACCATAATGCGAGTGTCCACTTCTTCATGGTTACACGGGGTTAAGCTCTGTGTATCACGTGTGATATTGGTTAAAATATTTGGTCTACCCATGTTGCAAACTACCGTTGTCAGAGCTATAGGAATGACGCAAGGTGGAGATCAAATGAAACAATCCTTCCTTTCAGAAATGAATTTGTCATCAATAAGTTATCCGAAAATGACATCCTACTTGCCCTAGTACCTATAGTCCGAGAGATATAGGATTCAAAGTTACGCACGGCAAAATCAAATTCCACCCCCTCCCTTGCCACCCGCGGGGTGGCCCCCGATGGCTCGCGGTATAAAACCACTCAGGACCACCTAAGGAACAATTGTGCTAAGAATGAGCCTTTAATAAAAAAATGCTGGGCTCCCATACAAAATGTTGCACTAAATCCCCAGCTACAACCAGCGTTCTCTCTTTCGCATGGCGTTGGTTTTGTATGCAGTCTGTATTGAATGACAAGTCTTTATATGCGTCTGCGTTAGTGCCACAGACTTGCCACAAAATACTAGACATACCATATGGCGACAGTAATATATTTTTTTATTTCGTATAGGCGTTTTTAAATGTACTAGGGCCCACGAAAAACGTTTATAATTAATGCAGATTTATTATATACACTCACCTTCCGTGAAAATCATTATAGTGTATTATATTAAGGTCATAAGATAAAACTCCAGATAAAAAAGAGAAGAAACAAAACAAGAAAAATCTCATTTTAAAAGAAAAGCATTGAATACAATAAGTAACAAATATTCCTCTATCTCATTTTATAAATGTCCACATATAACGGCAGTGATAACGGCAAGTTGCACTGATATGGTCACTGATCATGTTGATATGGTTTGAGCACTTATAATAAAACCATAAAAAATCAGCACTCAAAAACAAAAAACCGCCAAATTAAAATATAGACTGCGCGTAGTTCATCGAAATTTATTGCGAATCCGTGGCAGAACGGTGGCTTGCTTTCCGTCTAATACTACGTGGGGGAAAGAGATGAACGACAATATTTTGATCGTCGATTGCGTAGTCCCTGTTGGGCAGTATATAATTTGGAAATGTCAAACTCGGGATCTAAAAATGAACATTATGGTAGCAGCCGGTTACTGAAAAGTGGTTTTTGCTAGTTACATAAATTGGGTGAATAAAGTGACTATCACATTAGGACCATCATGCAATTTCAATAGGTACTAATTTTATTTTAAAATTTAATATTTTAAAATTTTTAATTAAATTTATTTAAATTAAATATTAAATTATTTTTTTCTGGTATCCATATTATTTATTTAAAAAAATAAATACAAATAAACCACCTTTTCCTAATCTAAAATTTAATAAACTTGAGTCACGCTATTATTCAAGTAAATATTTTTTAATTTGCAAAATATAAGTATTATTTTGGAGTAAATATTTACTGGAATAATGAAGCGGCCACACTAGTTATATCTAATTTAACACTGAATGTTAAATTAGAGAAAAATAGTCTTCGTGTGTTTATTTAATAACATTGATATTGTGGACCTCAGGAGGTATCGCAGTTTAAAACTTTAGAAATATGTATTGAAAAATGGAAATTAGTACTGAACTTGCAAGGTGTTAGTAAAGTGATGACCTCCAATAGTAGATTGGCGACAAGGAAAACGATTCACGTATTTTCCAGACGCAAGGTTTCACCATTGATTTTATAAAATCAATGGTTTCACATACGCTTTTAATATTATCCGTACAATTTCAAAATAATTAACAGCGCTGCTTATTATTAGAAATACAGAAATTAAAAACTACTCACTTTCGACAGCGTATGGTCGTTTATTTACAACATAGTGGGACACTATGCAACGTCGCGTCGCTTCGTCACCCACCCGAGTGCGAGCAACAGTGGCTAAAAAATAAATAAGAAATCGCCTCGCAGTAATAAATAATATAATAATAGTTCCATATACTAGGAAGGGGAAAACAGGCGTGAAGGGAAAGGCGTGCAATGTGTTTAAATATTCGAAAAGTAAGCCGGTCAGTAGTAAAACCGTGACGTGTACGCCGTGAGCGATAGAAACATGGATAAACAATAAAGTGAATATGGTTTGTGATTACAAATTGATACACACAGTAAGTGTAACATACATCATAATTTATTTTATACGGGCGAGTACATGCGTGCGTCACTCGTGATTGATCTCGGCCGCATCGTAAAACTGTTTTACATTAATAAATATTGATTTTGATTAATTTTGATCATGTCTCAAAATTAAAAAATAATACTACACCTGTGTTCTGTATCATAAATATAAACTGTACTGTGAAGAAATGCCCTCGCGACCCTCACACCTGTATAAAATAACCGTATAGATTAGGTATACGGTTATTGTCACCTAATCTTGTGACATTTCTTATGAGCTTAAAATAATAACAATTTTTATCGCGACGTATTTTTACGGCAAATCTTTCCGTAATTTGATTATCAGCGCCCCGTTTGAATGTACAACATGATGATGATGATGATAACAACTGGCTCTATGATCATCCAACTAGCTATTTGAGCACAGATAACAAGTTACTGGCTATATGAGTTATAATATGATCATCATACCCGCCCAACTCTATTTTCAGAAACTGTCATGACACAAACGTCAAATCTCAAATCTTTCGAACGATGTTTTCATGTCAATTCGCCTGAGTTTGCTTTTCGTGGACGTTATGCTCGATTTGCGCGGCGAAATTATTTATTAATGCAATTACTGTGATATTGCGCGACGTAAGTATTCCCGGAAACACGAATAATTAAAATAACATACGCGCGAGCATGTTTCTTAGCAAATATCGCGGCA
This sequence comes from Micropterix aruncella, assembly GCA_944548615.1. Taxonomy (NCBI): domain Eukaryota; kingdom Metazoa; phylum Arthropoda; class Insecta; order Lepidoptera; family Micropterigidae; genus Micropterix; species Micropterix aruncella. The sequence goes on from OX155969.1 coordinate 1,428,270, forward strand.
AACGCGAATCGCTTTATCGATCTTGTTTTTTCGGTTTTCCTTATGTTTTTTGTGTTGTCTGTAAGGATATTGAAGTTTAGTGCTGTGAGGTGCTGTTTGTATTAGTGGTTGCTCGATTTTTTGTGCCATATGGTCCGATATGTAAATTTTTTCAATGGGTAATTTGAAAACATACGCCTACATACAGTATAAAAACGTGGATAAAAACAGCTCTTTGTTATGCGGTATGTATTTTTTCATACGTTCTAATTAGAATTCGCAATGATACATTCGCACAGGTGTTATATTTATGACTGAATATGAAAATGAATTGAGTCATATAATTATATTGGGTCCTTACCTAAGTTGCTGTTCTATAAAGGAAATTTAAGACCAAAAATTTTGTATAAAAAAAATATATTTAATTAATAGAAATATTGACCCCTATGCTCTATGCAGATTTGTCATTTTAATGGGAGTTGCTTAATTCCTCTGCTGTAAAACTCTCGTGGACAGGAACCAATCAAAACTTTGAATCCGTTTTTCACAGACTCTTCAAAGGGTATAACTGCAGTATAGGAACCTCTCCTGGATTTTTAAACGTCACCGGACTGGACTATATTCGCCACGCAGATTCCGAATTTGCAATAATCTTTTGTCGCTCTCAATAAATAAGCGAGATATAGGCATTTAAAGTTTGCATACTAAACGTCAAAAATACGGCCATATTGCTTCAGAAGTAGTGTCGGAATATAGTCGATATATCGCGAGTTCTCTAATATCCATAACAATTCGCGATATTACAAAAATGATCGCATGGTCGTGAAAAAACATGTGCGATATTAAAAAAAAAAAAACTATTTTCGGGGGTTTTTTCAATGACTTTGCGTTTTGATAATAAAAGGTATCCTGAAACAAGAGAAAATTCCTAAATATCTGAATATCCCCGCAAGCAAAAATTTTTTTTCGAATTTCGCTTTTGCCTGCGGCGCTATTGATGTTAACATGACAATGTTAAAGCGATATTTAGTTTTTTTTTCAAGGTTTTTACTAAGTGACTTTGGTGATAATGACAAAAGGTACCTAACCTTAAAAAACGAAATGTCTTCAATATCAAATTAACACCGCAGGCAAAAAGTTTGGGCGAAATTCGAACAAAACTTTTTGCCTGCGGCGCTATTGATGTTAATATGACAATGTGTTAACAATATTTCGTTTTTTTTTTAAAGGTTTGACTAAATTACTTTGGGTGATAATGACAAAAGGTAAACTGAAACAAACTAAATTTCTTCAATATCAAATTAACACCATGTGTTAGCGATCATCTAAAACAATTGGACAATTTTCATAGATTTTACGAACTGACTTGGTGTATTGATGACTAAAGGTAACCTGAAACAAACGACATTTCAGGATATCTTCTGTCATCAATATGCAAAGTCATTGAAAAGACATCGAAAATAGTGCCCTTTTTTAAGTTTTGCGAATATATGTATTTTTCCAATCGTTTTTTTCAACATATTTCGATTAATCTAAAAACTCCAAATTGTCATAATTTCTGTAATATCGCTAATAATAATTGTTATCGATATTACGATATACTCGAAAGTGTCCAACACGGTACGTACAAACAAAATGGCCGCAACTTTGTTGACATTGGGATGACAAATTTGAACGCCTATATCTCGCTTATTTATTAAGATCGAATAAAAATTATGGAAGATTCGGAATCAGCGTGGTGAATATAGCGTGGTGAATTTTATTTTGGCCTATTTAGGCCTATTTGTTTACATATAAAATTTAAACTTTGAATGCCTATATCTCGTTTATTTATAGCGACCGACACAATTTTGTGGCAAAAAAGTTATCTAAATTCTGAAAAAAAAGGGAAACTATTGGAGCAAGGTCTGGCAAGTGCAGTGGATGACCAAGCGTCTCCAGCCGCAACTCCTGCAACTTTGCGACTGTTTGCAGTGAAGTCTGTGGTTGTACATTGTCGTGCTGAAGCTGTGGCTATGAGTGATGGACCAGGCTCGGTTATTTAATCACCAGCTTTTCTATCATTGTTTGCAGTTCTTAACAGTACACATTTACGGTAACTGTATAGCCAGATTACAAGAAGCTGTAAGTAATAGAAAACACCGGCACAGGATCTCATATTTGAAAACAAATTTTCAACTTTACCATGGTAGCACAAACGAAAGTATTTGAGAAAAACAAACAACGGAAAGACAAATAAACAGCTGATTCTTAAAAAAGAATAAATAACAAGTGAAATAAAATTTATTTGAATTTGAAATTCCAAATCAAACCCAAGTTATCTAACTTCAAAGTGGCTAGTGTAAAAATACAGCAATTATAATGGTAAGGACCCAATATGCAGGTAGCTGGATTTATTTGGAGAGGAATTAAGATAAATAAATATCGAGTACTTACTAAATAAATAAATATAGAGTACTCACTAACTAAAGGACAATGGACAATAATATATGGGCGCTGGGTCCACATTTCCAATAACAATAACCTATTTACCATTGGAAAGATCTATTTATCTAGAATGTTTATATGATATGAGCTGTTTCGGAAATTTGAAGTTTGGAATCTTCTTAAATTTGGTGGCTAATTAGACGAAAACCTCGATGCCAATTATTTATTTAAAATGTATTATTTGAAGGGAAGATCCATAAAAGATAGTATATTATAATGTATGGTCATTGAGCATACCCTGTCGGACAGCTGACTTTAGAACATTACAAACATGAGACACATTTCAGAGTTCAAGCAATATATCCCAGTATTTCCCCTCCATATACTGCTGACAAACTCGAGCATTATTAGGAATATATAGTTTGTACTCACACAGCTTATGTACTTTATTGTTTCGGGTATTCTGCGACGGTTTTCATTTAAACAGTTATTAAAAATACAATGCCTGGATGTAATAGGTGCCTTAGAGGATATCAGGTAATTAGCCATATTTAATAGGATATAACTCAGAAACGGCTCATAATTGAGATCAGTTGTTCTAGTAATAAATGTTCTATAGAAAGAGATCTTTCCATTGTTATATGATTTACAGCTATTGGAAAAGTGGGCCCAAAATGCCCATTCTCTTTTATTTCAAACGCTAAAGAGTCAAGTTTTATAAGAAATACATATAGATTAACTTAACCCTTGGAGTAAATGGGTATTTTCATGGATGCATCTGTCTCTTTTGCAGGATTTTCGGCGACATCGACCTTAAAGTACTATAACTACGAAACTACTACACCAATCATAAAAAGAACAACTGCACAATGATTGCATTGAAATTTCGAATATAGAATATTGAAATATCATTTTGTAAAACAATTAGATAATTATGAATAAATATGAGAACGTCAAAGAAGTGAAAAAAACGCGCGACCAGATTTGGTCGACTCGTACTCAACGGATAATTGTTTCGCAACCAGATTTGGTTGACTCATACTCAACGGGTTAAGTTAAATCATTTCGTCATGACGACACAGGGAGGTATCGAATACAACGGGTCACCTCAGGAAGTTTTAATGATAATGTAGAAGAAGAACTAAAATGCTAACAAAAAATCCAAACAATAATGTTTAATAATTAAAAAAAAATTATATAATCGATTGGTAGCTATATCCATAGATGTTATTTTTCAATTACTGTTGCATTATACTAATATTATAAAGAGGTAAAGTTTGTGACGTTTTAGGAAGTAATCTCTGGATCTACTGAACCGATTTTGAAACTTCTTTTACCAATAGAAAGCCACCTTATTTGTGAGTGTCATAGGCTATATATTATTCCGAAAAATAAAAAGACTTTTTCGTGGTAGTCGGATTTCCAAAGTAAGTCGGAAAAAACGGTCGAACGAAAACGTTTCTAACGAACGCTGCCTTGATGATGAGAGATATATAATTAAGCTCTAGAGAAAAATTGTAGAGTTTGATAATGCCTAAAAAAAAATCAGCGACAGCATATGTCTAACTTTTATGTTTAAGTCACAAAAAGTAGTATTTTATATTAAAAAAATAATTTAAATCGTTAGGTCATGTTTATTGGTCATATTATCAACAATTATGAATTCTTATCAAAATAAGTAAATTTATCGTATCAAGTGTTTAAAACAAAAGACTTTTCCCTTTTACTGCATATAATTTCAATTTTACTGTATAAATGGTCAAAGAGATAAGACACTCACAAATAACGGTAATATAATCAAATTAGCATGCAAATACATACATACATATGCAGTAAAAATATAACCCTTCTTTTGGCAGTGGCAGTATAAATATATAATATACATGACTAACAAGATTAATTATTAGGTAACAAAAGGGAATTGATGAAAAAACGATATTCTTACTATTTATTTACAAAATCAACCAAAACGTTGCAGTGCAGTTTTTTACGCGCATGGCTGGCTTCCAACCGGTTAATAGTGGTAAAGTGTAGATCAGTGATCCCCAACGTGGTCTATATGGACCCCTAGGGGTCGATTTCAAGTTGCAGGGGATCTATGTCAGCGAGACAAAAATGAGGGTGCATGAGATGAAAATAGTGATCCACGTTAGCAGATTTGACTAAGGCAGGTCATCATAAGGCGTTCCGTAAATGTCGTATCTCATCTAAACAGATTGCGTGTACCTACAGCATAGTATTTAAAACTTACATTACTTAATCGCAATAAACAAAGGCGAGCGTCTCAAGTATCATGGAAGTTTATCAACACACAGCTCAAATTGTATCACTAGTCAATTCGGGAGGCCAACGCACACCACTAACGAGGGAAAGTGCCAGATATGTGAGTGAATTGCGATTTAACAGGTATCTGTGCGAACGAGTAGAATAGACGCATCATTTGAATGAGCAAGCGAGATAGTGCTACATGGGCAGTTACGTGTGGCTTTTTCAAATACTTTTCTTTTTAATAAGAATAAAAAATTTACATGTTTTTCATTTGTTACAGCTGTCCACGTAAGCCATCAGTACTGTGCCAGCTGTCAAAAACACATTTACATTTAATAAGCAGGCAAGGGGGTCTACGGAAGCCAAAAAAAAAACACCAAGCGGTCTAAGGGACAAAAAATTTTGGGCACCTCTGGTGTAGATTATAGAATTTAATGCTATCAGTTCCTTCTCTGTACTTTTGCCAGTCTTATTCAGGGTATGCATAAAAGGGAGCTACCGTGGCTATAGTGAGAGTGGATGTTAGCATTAGTTGTAGTTTCTGTGCTGTCTGGCATACAATAAAATACAAACGGAGCTGCCATGGAATTCACCGACCAAAAATCAGGCCCATCATATATAATTATTATACTTCTGGGAGGTGAAGGGTGGATTCCGGACTAACGACCGGCGGTGGTAGGTTTAGGACAGCTGTCTTGCCACATGTCAGCGTTCACCTTACCACCCATTCACTCCCCCTTCGATGCCATAGAATTTGAGATGCAGAAATCGCAGTTTTAGATAATTTTTCTAGAAAGGAGTTGATTATTTTCCTGGAGATGCCAAGATCTTTAAAAAGGTGAAACAAAGATTTAGCTGGCAGGCCACGAGCGCCTACTTCCACCGCGTGAAGGTGAACAGTGAAGCCGTTCCGGGTGACGGCATTTGCGAAGTCATGGTATTTATTTAATTTGTACTCGTGGTCTTTTCGGATATTTGATTCCCATGGAACAGTTAATACTACGATAAGGACCATCTTCCCAGATAGAGAGTAAAGTTATATCTGGACGCAGGGCTGTGCATCCGAGACTTTCAGGGAATTTATACTGCTTAGAGACCGAATCGACCTCCATAATCCAATCTGAAGCTTTCTCGATTATTGAGAAAGGTTTTGCAGTGAGATGTTTTTTGCCTTTAGAGCCAACCCGCACAAACTGTATTGGGGGTTTGGAGGATACTGTGGAACCCTTGTTGGCACGAGGCACTGACAGGCTAAGTACCTTGCGAATAACAGTAAGGACTTTGTCGTGGCGGTAAGTGTACCATCCTTGATCCAAGGCCACCTTGCAGCCAGCTAGAATATGTCTAGCTGTGCAAGGGGTGTTGCTACAAAGGGGACATGAACTATCCTCGGCATAGCTCCAACAAGCGAGGTTACTGCGGTCTGGAAGTGTATGCTGAAAGGCATTTAAAAAAAATTCAGCATCTCTGGCGTCCAGTCATACAACATTACTTTCCAGTGCATTGGAGGAGGAATGCAAAAGTCTCCAATTGTTGTCCAATCATTCTGGCATTGAAGGCCAATAGCGTGAGCCATACTATTGCTGTCGTAATCTCCCCGCAAGAGAGACTTCTTCAAGTCCACATCGCTCATGGTTGTACTGCCATACCCCAGACCAGTGCCATTCTGGCTGATTCCAGTAGGGAACTTTTTGTGGAAGTCAAGGCAGGCTTGTAGATCATTTGACTCACTACGGCCACTTACTACGTGCTTCGATATTGCCGGATCCTTGGAATTGCTTAGAATCGAATTTTTGGTTATTCTGGAGTCTGCGTAGAGCAGAGAGGGCAGTTTTAGAGCTAGCCCAAAATTGTGTTTGGACCTGAAGAGAGTCGAGGGGTCAGCTGGTTTGGCTAAGGACAACCAGGATTTTAGACTAACTGTCACCAGTGCATCCAGACGAGACAGTTGGGTTTTGGTGAAATCGTAAATAAGAAAGGGCCATAACAAATGTGAAGTTAGATAGTCGTCATAGATCCAAGCCTTACGAGGGCCAGAAATTAGCATTGCATCTATCTTTTCCAGGCAACTACTGAAATGTTCTATAACATGATCGCACTGGTATATAAAAGCCGAATACATAGTCATTATCCCTGTGTTACTGAAATATGCTCTGCATGAGGTCCTGATATATCCTGCACAGTGCTTTTCTTTATCTTTTTATTAACCCATTGAGTATGATACGACCAAATCTGGTTCTGAAACAATTATCCGTTGAGTATGATACGACCAGATCTGGTGCCGCGTTTTTTTCACTTCTTTGACGTTCTCATATTTATTCATAATTATCTAATTGTTTTACAAAATGATATTTCAATATTCTATATTCGAAATTTCAATGCAATCATTGTGCAGTTGTTCTTTTTATGATTGGTGTAGTAGTTTCGTAGTTATAGTACTTTAAGGTGGATGTCGCCGAAAATCCTGCAAAAGAGACAGATGCATCCATGAAAATACCCATTTACTCCAAGGGTTAATACATATTATTATAAAATTACACATATAGTTTAAGAGAGCACACATCTTTTATTCCATGTGCCAATTTTAGTCATAAATTTCAAAATGCTCCCCTGAGAAAATGGTATTTCTGACTTATGTAGTTTTATAAATAGGATAGAAAACGAATTTACCGCGTGAAATTTGTAGCACCCGACGTTTCGGTGACGTTGCAGCCGCCGTTGTCCAGGGTAGACTGAAGAGCTGTCAATTGATAGCGGAAGTAGCGGATTGACAGACTGAAGAGCTGTCATTGGATAGCGGAAGTAACCACTGGATGCAGTTTCAAAATCCCATTGTGCTATCCAAAGAACAATTCTACTTTCCTCGCATGATCCGGGAAGCCATTGAAATAAGAAGAACCCCGAACTTTAACAGAGACGACGGTTACAAACTCTCTTCTACGTGGAACCCTCTTCTTAAAATGTTCCCAACGCCGAACGCAAAGACGTAAAACAGGATACAGTGAGTGTTGTGTGCAGGACGGATTTTCAAAATTCCTGCGCTCCGAGCCCGGCCCCCCACCACCGTTATAACCTACGCAGTGGCGGAAGCGGTACGCGGCCTACCCGCAAAACAACGGATTGACAGCTCTTCAGTCTACCCTGGACAACGGCGGCTGCAACGTCACCGAAACGTCGGGTGCTACAAATTTCACGTGGTAAATTCGTTTTCTATCCTATTTATAATGTCAAACAACCGCGATAGTCTTCGATTATGTAGTTTTGCCTAATTGCCACAGATATATATTAAGTTGGTTCCAAGAGTCACATAAATAAATACAGTATAAATAAACAAATAGAGCAAGAACTTTGGATAAAATCAAATTTTTAAAATCTTGCTGCGATTGAACTGAACCTATATTACTAAACATTGCATATTTTACTTTTAGACTGACATAAGCTGAATCAATGGCTGCTCATCTACACTTCTATCTTTATTCGCGCTCTTTTCACAACTACTTCGAATATGTAAACTACCGATCTTGATTCTGCAAAAATGGAAACGGCAAAAGACGAAGAGAAACCGCCGCCGCCCGCTTTGAGAGAGGCCGAGCGCGACAGCATGAGCACGGGATCTTGGGAATTCCTCTGCTTCCCCGAGCGCAAAGCCGACTGTTCCACCTTCATCCGGAATGAGAAAGCTTTCATTTCCTCGGAGCTGGAGGAAGCAGGCGCTTCCGCCACGAAACTCAGGGTTTCGGATATCAAGATTGATGCGAGTGTCAACATCGTCCAGCCGCACAATTCCCTGGTCGTTTTGAAGACGGTCGACAAAGTTTTACCCGAGGAGGGGCCGGCGTGGAACACGGAACATATCCTCGAAGAGACTGTCCGGATACTCGACCAAAAAGAAGAACAGGTAAATACCAAATAGATGCCAATGAGTTTATTTTGAATAAGCTGGACCTAAGCAACTCTGATGAAGATATTATGCTGAATAATTCTGCATAATATCTGGACGTATGATTTAAGTTTCGAAAGTTCGATCACATTAGCTGCTTTTGCGAGGAACTTCACTGCCTTCTTATTCGCGATTGATAAAATTTGCATATGTTGTCGCTACTCTACAACATCCTCAAAAACCCCACTTTGCCTTCCTTTCCCACTCACTATTCCGTTACCTCACACTTCTGTTTACAGGTACTCTTTTACAGTCCATTCTGCTTTATTGCTTTATGATTTTACTACAAAACGCAACATGTAGATGGCACTCATAGTGCCAAAAAATTGATTAATCTTTTCTTATGTTCAATATGGCGGTGTTCGCAGTATGACAGTATGGCGGAACACTATAGATGGCGCTTTGACCGCACCTATACGGTATCTCAAAATAAAATTATAATATTATAACATATTTTAAATCATAGCTTTTATTATTACAATATTATTTACATACAGATGTCAATTTTTAATGTAGTATACAGGTCTCAATACATAAATATTACGCACTTGTAGTTCTGATAGACTAATAGATGGCAATCTATCTCTACGTATTATTTCTTTATAATCAGTCTATAAAGAAATGCAATAGATGGCACTAATACTTTAATGTTATTATTGTTATCATTGGTTAAATTATTGCGTTTTTATAATCAATCGGTCTTTTATAAAAAAACATACATTATCAATGTTATTATAGATGGCTAAATAAATTGCTATTAATTTAATCAGGCAATGCTATCAGCATCACCTGCATGTCGCTGGCGTAGAAGGGTTGCCCAAACGAACTATGGCGTTGTGCAATGTAAGATCCTATATCATTGGTTCTCAATTAGTTTTTCCTGCGTACCACTTCAAGAAAGGCCTCAAACTCGCATGAGAAATAAAAAAATGAAATCAGTCTTTAACATTTAGTAAGATCAAAAATGATGGTGAAAATCAGTTTAATATGACAAATGTGCACGTTTTTCTTTGCACAACTCTGAAACAACTTAACCCGTAGAGCCCCAATTGGCCGATATCGGCCACAACACAATTCAGCGTGACGGCCACGTTTTAATTTTATTTTAATTTAATTTGTTTTATTTTATTATGTTTTATTATGTTAATATGTTTTATTTTAATTATGGGTACAGTGGTTTGGCAGTAATTAATGTTTTGGTGAGACAGTGTCATAATTCAATTTTTTTACTAATTTTTACAAAAATTTTTTGGGACATCAACTTGTTAATCGGCTGAGGGGCCGAGGCCTGAAGGGTTAATTGAGAGATTGCCACGTGTACTCCTTGATGCAACTTCGCGTACCCCTGGGCTTACGCGTACCACTAATTGGGAAACACTGCCCTATTTAATCAATGGCAGTACCCTTTAATAGACCTACATTTCGAAGGCTTCCAGCTTTCCATTCCTATTTAATAATATTCTGATCTTCAGGTGTAGGTTGATGTTTATTGGGCAAAACATCTTAAAGTGTGCACTTCTGAGTTCTTCAATGTGGATTTTTATCTCGTTGTTCATATCCCCGGTTTTTTTTATTGTACAGCCCAGGCAAATAACGTTATCAGTCTTCTCCAGTCGAATTCCATAAGCTGTTACTGTAGATGTCTTACTTTACTGACTATCATGTACTTGGTCTTTGTAGTTGTCAGCTTCTATATTTGTCACATATTCTTGTGACATTGTTAATGAAGAAGTGGACTTTGTCCTTATTATTATTTATTCCCTAGCCGGAAATTGGGGAGGGGGTCCCCCTCGCAGCCAATACGCTGCTGTCGGTGCGACTGGATCTCGTATTCTATTCACGATTTGCTTCCATTCTTGACAATTTTTTGCCACGTCTCGAGCATCCCTAGCCTATAATCGTTAATTCTCAAGGTCGTCTTTGATGTTATTTAGCCAGGTTTTCTTCGGTGCCGATCGCTGAATTCTCCATTCTGTCGGACGGTCCCGCCAAAGAAGTTTACGTGGCAAGCGATTATTGTTCATTCGGCAAACATGGCCGAACCATTGTAATCGACGTTTTTGTACTTCTTCTTGGATCGTTGTTAGTAGATCGCATCTTTCTCTAATGATCTCGTACCCTTTCTCATTCGGTCGCGGAGTGAGACACCGAGAATCTGCCTCAGGCATCGCATTTGGAAGACTTCGAACTTGTTGAGTTCCGATTGTAGTAATGTCCACGTTTCCGATACATAAAGAAGAATGGGAAGAACCAACGTTCGGTATAGTCGTACTTTGGTTTTGATGGTAATATTTGTTCGCGTCCATATGCACCACTTAAGCGAGGCGAATGTTGCTGTTGCCTGACCGATCCGGCTATGGACATCGGCCGTCGATGCCACTTTCTTTTCCGTAACCAACGATCCTAAATACTTGAATTGTAGGACCTGTTCGATTTGGATTCCATCGAGGTAAACGCTGGCCTTCGAACCGTTCGTAGTGAGCACTTTGGTCTTATCCGCATTGATTTTCTATCCATATATATATAAATACAAACGGAGCTGCCATGGAATTCACCGACCGGAGTCGGGCCCATCATAATACTATTTTTTACACTTCTGGGGGGTGAGCAGTGGATTCCGGACTTACGAACCGGCTGTGGTAGGTTTAGGACAGCTGTCTTGCCACATGTGAGCGTTCACCTTGCCACCCATTCACTCCCCCTTCGAAGCCATAGAATTTGAGATGCGCAAATCGCAGTTTTAGATAATTTGTCTAAGAAAGAGTTGATTATTTTTCTGGAAAGGCCAAGATCTTTAAAGAGGTGAAATAGAGATTTAGCTGGCAGGCCACGAGCGCCAACTTCCACCGCGTGAAGGTGAACAGTGAAGCCGTTCCGGGTTACGGCATTTGCAAGATCATGGTATTTATTTAATTTGTACTCGTGGTCTTTTGGGATATTTGATTCCCATGGAACAGTTAATTCTACAATAAGAGCCACCTTCCGAGATAGAGAGTAAAGAGTTATATCTGGACGGAGGGCTGTGCATCCGAGACTTTCAGGGAATTTATACTGCTTAGAGACCGAATCAACCTCCAGAATCCAATCTGTAGCTTTCTCGATTATTGAGAAAGGTTTTGTAGTTAAATGTTTTTTGCCTTTAGAGCCATCCCACACAAACTGTATTGGGGGTTTGGAGGATACTATCAAACCCTTGTTGGCACGAGCCACTGAGAGACTAATTACCTCGCGAATAACAGCGAGCAATTCCGGATATGTCGTATAAAATGTCCGTTGCTTCGGAGTCAGTGTCGGCGAAAACGGCGCTATCATCGGCGAACATCAAATCGGTTATGAAGTTTGTCCTTATTAGTGCAATATACCTCCGTATATTCTTCAGTATATTTCAGTATATCTCATTATATTTCATACATACATATATACATCATATTTCATATATACATCATATTTCAGTATATTTCAGTATATTATTCAGTATATCTTCCGTATATTCTCTCAGTATACCTCCGTATATCCTTATTAGTGCAGTATTCTTCTCCATCTGCATTTTTTAAATTAATATTATCTATAGTAATATTATAAAGAGGTAAAGTTTGTGAGGTTGTAGGAAGTAATCTCTGGATCTACTGAACCAATTTCGAAAATTCTTTTACCAATAGAAAGCCACGTTATTTGTGAGTGTCATAGGCTATATATTATTCCGAAAAATGAAAAGACTTTTTCGTGGTAGTCGGATTTCCAAAGTAAGTCGGAAAAAACGGTCGAACGAAAATGTTTCTAACTAACGCTGCCGTAACGATGAGAGATATATGATTAAGTTCTAGAGAAAAGTTGTAGAGCTTGATAATGCCTACAAAAAAGTCAGCGACAGCATATGTCTAACTTTTATATTTAAGTCACAAAAAGTAGTTTTTCAAATTAAAAAAATAATTTAAATCGTTAGGTCATGTTTATTGGTCATATTATCAACAATTATGAATTATTATCAAAATAAGTAAATTTATCGTCTCAAGTGTTTAAAACAAACGAATTTTCCCTTTTACTGCATATAATTTCACTTTTATTGCATAAATGATTAAAGAGATAAGACACTCACAAATAAGACACTCACAAGAAGACACTCACAAATAACGGTAATATAGTCAAATTGGCATGCAAATACAGACATACATATGCAGTAAAAATATAACCCTTCTTTTTGCAGTCAGGAAATAAATCATAGCACTCAGTACTAACCAAAGTAAAAAGTTTTACCGCCCAACAAAGTGGGCATGGGTCAGCTAGTTATATTATACACTAGCAGTGTAAGGCTGATGCGTATCACGCGCACTAGTTTTTAAACCTGTGACTGTTTTGCACTACAACAAATGTTTAGTTTGTTTTTAAAGCTGTTGACAGAGTCAGCACTTATCATTTCTTCTGGCAATGTATTCCAAGCATCCACTACACGATTTATCAAAATGTGTTTACTGGGTTTTAATACTGCAATTGTTTTATTCAACTTCAACGAGTGTGTGCACGCAGTTGCTCATTGGTGTTCATGGCATGCGTCATGTTCTCGGGGTTGGCAAATAGAATAGAATAGAATAACTTTATTGTGCTATAAAAACATTACTTAATGAATATTACACTGGTTTTATAATAAATTAATAGTTTAAAAAAACACTAAAAACACGCTTTTGGGCTATAATACGATATTCGTATACACACGGCTATGATACGATATTCCATCATGGAATGCCAGTGTCTATTTTCCGACGTCATCATCAGACCTTGAATCCTAATCGTGGTCAAAGTTCATTCCAGAACTTTTCTAACAAGTCCAAACACAGCTATGATACGATGTTCCATCATGATGTTCCAGTTCATATCTTCCGACTCCATCATCAGATCAGTTCGACAGTACCATATTATTGTATTGTCATCAGAACTACATACAGCTGCCAATTTTTATGACGTTACGATCCTTGGAAGATGGTTAAATTAGTTACCTTAGATTCCATTACATAGTTACATACAGGTCGATCTAATAAAAGCGTGTTAAAAAAAGACAATTTATGCACAAATGATCTTGGTCACACTACAATAATCGAGAAGCATTTTGTAAGTTTCTTTTAGATCTTGCTGCCTACATTCCTCTATTGTTGTGAGAAAGAGTTCTTTCAGTTATACTTCATACGGTTTGTTCCTCAGTGATAGCACCTACTTCGTTGCTCTTCTCAAAACTCTTTCCAGGTGCTCTATATCCTTGAAGAATATCTGTATTTCTTTTTAATATAATTTTAGAAGTGGAGAAAGAAGTATATTTTATTGTAAGGTGTGCTCAAGAAATATTAGTATTTAGAGGTCTGAAAGTCTAATCCCCGTTAAAATATTGGAATAATCTGGGGTGCCGTAAAGCGCATTGACCGTAGTCAAGCATTTTGCATTTTGTAACTTTCTATTATATCTCCTCGCTTCTTACATTCCTCTAATGTTGTCAGGCGGAGTTCTTTTAGTCGTAATTCATAAGGTTTGTTCCTCAATAATAGCACCAACATCGTTTCTCTTCTCTTAACTCTTTCCAGGTTTCCTTTGATGTTTATGATGTTGAACTCAATACACTTTCTATTATAGATTATGGAAAATGGCTCCCTTCCGGATCCGATAACCGAAAGCCATTCGATGGAACCGGCGAAGCAGCCGCTCGGTTTCTACATAGACATGAACAGCATTCCCGACTCGGACGCTTCGTCGCTGCAGCAAAATTCCAACTCGCCCCGCGACAAAAAGATCTTTTCGATGTTTGTGTCGCTCGACGAGAAGCACACCGACATCGACTACAAAAAGATCCAGCAGCAGCTGCAGCGCAAGATTAAACAGACGCCAATAAAAGTGGTCATCGAGCAGCTGCAGAAGAAGATAAAAACGCAGAAAGACCTCTTGAAGACGGGCGATATCCCACAGAGTGGCGGCAATCAGAAATTCGTCAGTCTCTCAGATATTTGCAAGCCGTCGGTCAATTCCACTGCGAATATCGTGGAGACCGAGTCGCCTGTCGAGAATAACTTCCTGAGATTCGACGCCATCAGTACGACGTACGACGTGTACTCGTCGTTTAGCCTGCAGAGTCTGCTCAGTTTGAGCCGGTTGTTTCCACGGTTGTGCGAGGAGAGATTCACACATACGAGCAGCCGCTTCTCTTTTTTAAATAACGGTAAGTTTGTCTAATTTAGTTTTTTATCACTAGTTTATGGCTTTGCAGAAAATTCATTGCAGCAATGGCGTCATGAGGATGATGATGTTCCAGGGGTGTCAATTACAACGGGTGCACCCGTCACTCCAGGAAGTTTTGACGGCAACGGAGCGTTCTGTCTCCCATGGAGAAAACGGGAAAGACTTAGCAGACAAAAACAATCTTATACATTACATTTATATCGTGTTCAATTGACAGCTAAAAACCGCTCTTGGACGTCTCAAAATATTTGTGTTAGGTAGTAAGTCTGATTACTCTTCTAATCTTTAATTAACATCCATAGGTTGTCAAGAATTAGCTATAAAATAGAAAAAAATGTACCTAAGAAACTTTGGAACCTACTAAAAGTTATTCATATTTTCTTTCTTATATTCCTCAACTCCTGCAAACGGGGTCGTTGACTATCCTTAATGTGTGTAATGAGTGCTCAGAAAACTACCTGCTGTCTCTCCTGAAGAGTCCTAGGAAGGAACATGGTTATTTCAGTGTGGGTTCCCTAATAGCCCTTTTTGCTGGCCTCAGATTTGTTCCTTTCCACTTGATTAAAATCCACCTCAATCATTGGAAAAAAATCGGGGTAAAGAAACCTAATAAGTGGGTAATGCCAGCTACACTTGGAGGTGTCAACTACAACGGGAGAACTCGTCACCTCAAGAAGTTTTAACGATATTAGATCATTCTGTCTCCCGCGAGGTGAGCGTAGAAGACCTAGGAACGAAACAGTCCACTGTCTAGTTACTTCAGTCGCCCGTAAGAGACCAACGGTTTACCGCGAGAAACCGGGTCTGCACCCAGCGGGCTGACAATCGCGTTCTTACTGTGCTTCCAGTTACGGCCAGATTTCACCGGCCTCCTGATTGGTTACCGGTTCGAGGTCGCTTACGCGGTCCTCCCCCTTACGTAGCGGTGATTCGGTATCCATCGAATCTATCGCGGACCATGACATACTTTGCTTTTGCTGTACTTTCAAAATAATTCCAATTTTTTAACTATATATTTTATTTCATTATTTTGCCCTTACCACATAACTTTACCAAGTTGTAATAGAAATAATCAAAATGCTTATAAATTGTAAAAAATAATATTCTGAATTCTGCGAGATCTCTCAAAATACTGAGATCTTGCAAGGCTGACCTCTTAAATCTTGCAAATACCGAGATTGAAGATTTTGCTGCAAGATTGCATTCCCTACATATAGCACGCGGAACCAGCAATCGTTGGGGTAAAAAGGTTCTCGAATGGGGACTACGAACCGACAGACACAGTATAGGACGGCCCTCCACAAGATGGACCGATGACTGTTACGATCGCAGGAAGTTGGCGAAAGGAGGTGGCTCAAGACCGTTCGTCATGGCATTCTATGGGGAGGCCTATGTCCAAGAGTAGACATCTACTGGCTGATGTAATGTTTTGTCAATTTTCATTTAATCTTCTCGACACAGTTTCAACAGCTTGTTTTGTATGTCAGTGGAAAATATCAGTATTTCTCTCGATTACCCAGTCAATTATTATTTAAATTAACCAAATTAGATCTCAGATCAAAACTGGTTCCTAAATACTTTTGGAACCGAGCATCGCTAATCTGAGACTCATCAAGGTTATATAATAATCTTGTGTAAGCGTAATAATAGCAATTATCACATTGTTTCCTTATTTTCATCATTATAATGTTGTTTTTATTCTGATTTTACAGTCATTGAGAGCTCTTATGAGCATTATCTTAAATTAAAGGCGTTAATGGGGACATTTATTAGGTCAATTAAATTTAATAATAGTTGTTCTAAGCCAATGTTTACATTTACTTTGTAGCTGTGTTTCGGGGTTTAATTCAATTGGAAAAAAATAATAGACACCGACCTCTCCACTCTTTTGACTGCTCTGACAGTCCTTTGACGGCTCGATGGCATAGTGGGACGGCGCAGTGGCATAGTGGCTAGTACGCCTGATCTTACATTGTAAGGTTCCGGGTTCGATTCCCGGCTGGGTCATCATTTTCCGTTGGGATAAAATTAACGGAATGGCATATCAATTCTGTCGATGGAATGCAATAACAAGACACATATTTACTCATATGTTACACGTACACATACATATAAACACTTCATTGTACGGTTGCTTGTAAGAGATTGTCGTATGATAATAAAACCACCCATTGTGAAACTTCACAATAAAGAGTAGAAACAATCAGACTCTTTTGAGGCACAAACATGATAATCAGATTTTTTTGTGGAGTAACGCTTGATGCAACTTGTAGACCACTGTTTCCCAACATTCCGATGCTAACTGTGCCTTATTTATATATAGGTGAGTGTTTAATTACCGGCATCCTAGATGTGGGTAAATCAGTACCAGCAAACAAGCAACTTTTGATAATAATGTATAATTTATTTATCTTTTAATTTGGAAAACATTTTGATATATTTGAAAAACAGTTTGACAATCAGAGGGCATAAAATTGTTACGCAGTGCCCATTCGTCAGTCAAAAACCAAACTGCTTACGCAGGTGTGTGTGTTTAGGCTGTTTTCACATTTACGCATGAAAAAGTAAAAACAAAAATAAAAAACTGTTTTTTTTTTTGACTAATTATTTTCAAAGGTGTATGTTTACTGGTACTGATTTACTCACTTTAAGGATGCTGGTTAATAAAAAATCATCCTGTATAGTATTGCAAATTTATAAAATGTAATACAGATATTTATAAATTATGAAGCGTTGTACATTTAAGATCTAGGAGAAATAATCACCTCCTCATTTGTCCATTAATAAGGACTGAGTTGGAACAAAATGGAGAGGAATTGACCAACATTCTGCTGCATTAAATATTATAAAAGTATTCCCATAAATATACAATCGATGAGACAGCTAGCATTCACAAACACTTCTTGGATTCACAAGCATTCATAAATAACTAGCTTTCTTAAAAACAATGAGAATGTAGTGGGGAAGCTTTCTAACACGAAATATTAAAAGTTTAGCAATTTATTTAGGAGCATTTTACAAAAGAAAAATATTCTTCGTATTGTTGCCAATACTTTTACGTATATTGCCAGAAGAAACTGAAAGAATTCAGACTGCTTAAGCGTTGCTTAGGGAAGTTGACTGTCTTCAGGTGAGTTTTTAATTAGTGACAGCCTTGAAGTGGGTTAATCAGTAGGAGCAAAAAAGCAACTTTTAATTTAACCCCTTGAGTATGATACGACCAAATCTGGTTCTGAAACAATTATCCGTTGAGTATGATACGACCAGATCTGGTTCCGCGTTTTTTTCACTTCTTTGACGTTCTCATATTTATTCATAATTATCTAATTGTTTTACAAAATGATATTTCAATATTCTATATTTGAAATTTCAATGCAATCATTGTGCAGTTGTTCTTTTTATGATTGGTGTAGTAGTTTCGTAGTTATAGTACTTTAAGGTCGATGTCGCCGAAAATCCTGCAAAAGAGACAGATGCATCCGTGAAAATACCCATTTACTCCAAGGGTTAAAAATCTTGGAAAAACACTTTTTTTTGGGAATAAAAAAAAAAATAATGTTTTGAAAAAACAGAATAAAAAGAGTTGACCGCGTTGGCACATCTAGCGGTAGGTAAAATATCGCGACTATTGTTTATTCGCGATATTTTACCTATTTTCTAGATGGTGCAACGCTTGACAAACTTTTATTTATCAAGTTTTTCAAATTTTCAAAAAAAAAAAGTTCATAAAGACATCATTTTTTGTTTTCCCATTTTTTTAAATTAAACGTTGCTTATTTGCTCGTACTGATTCACCCACTTTAAGGATGTCACTAATTGAAAACTCATCCTGTATAGATCACAATCTATGCTAAAGCATTACGCAGTGCTTGAGCAATGCTTGGTTAAGGAATGCTCGAGCAATCGACTATAGATTCGGGTTTTAGACTTTCATCTAACTATTAATATAAAATTTGTAGTTATACGATATGTTGTTTTGGTGCTTCCACATATAATTCCCCCATAACATAAACATATGCTTAATCTTTCCTTTTTTTTAGATTTTATGAAAGAACAGACCTCATGCTCGAGTGAATTTGGTAATGACTTACTGAGGGTGTTCGAGGCGGAAATCTTACCTGATGTCACTTTACGGGTGCAGGGCAGACATATCAGAGCGCACCGCATTATTTTACGATCGAGGTAAAAATACCATTTTCGCAGCACCTAAAACATACATGAGGGTGGGATAGTCAGTAACTGACCTGGCAAGGAAATACTCAGTTTAACGTGACAACATCGTTTTTATTTTTCGACATTTCGGCTCTACGAACTTAGTCAATACACGCTTCTGTCTATCTAAAAATGTTTTGATGAAATTAGTCTGCTAACAAATTATTAAAAAATCGGTTGTGTCACCCCAAGACTTCCCCAGCAAGTAGCCAAGGACTGAGTTCATTTGAATAATAATTTCAGAAATAAAATCTATTTCTGATTTCCTATTATCTGATTCCTATTTCTATTATCAAATTTCAGCCCTCCCGACTGCATAGCCTGCGGCACCTCAGGCTATGCAGTTTGTTTCTCGGCTAGCCTCGGGTGGCTCACCGATAATATTTGATTAAAATATATGGCAGAATTGAAATATTATTAGTACAGCTTGTATATGAGATATTCTAACCGAAATTCACAATGTTATTTTGGCCCAACAAGGCATCTGCGTACCAAATTTCAAGTCTAAGTCCAATATTTCAAGAATGATATATGATTAGTAGGTACGCCCCCTGGTATACCAATTTCAACGACAATCTTTTCAACTCTTGCCATGAGCATATTATGCTTGCTTGCCAAATTTCAGCTTAATCGGATTAAGCGTTTGGGCACTATCGTGGAGTAATGCACACTCCCTCACCCACACACAGACAGAATTCAACCAGGAAATGGACTTAATCGCCTGAGGGGGCTCAAAATGGATATTTCCGTCTTCATCTCAATAAAAAAAAAGCGTTCACAATACTTTCCCTCTTTGTCAGGTAGTTTGCTGGGACAGTAAAAATAGTATATATATGTGGAAAATGGTATATATATGAAAAATGGGTATGTTCCTTGTAAAACCCCAATCCTCTTGGCGCAACTTGACTCATGTCAAACTTAAGCTTTGCATGCCGAACAAAAACATTCAATCTGCTTATTATATTGGATTCCATTGTTACATAGAGTTCTCTATTAGAGTTTCTATTTTTGAGTTGATGAATAGAGCAATGATGGTCTCACGCAGAAGCCAGATGGCAAGATCGGCCATGAGCAAGCTAGAAAGGCTGTGGATAATCGGAGTATAAGTAAGCGGACTAAGGTCAGGCTGGTTCGAGCTCTGGTTTTCTCGATCTTTCACCAACAAATCTCGCACCAACAAATCTGTCCAGGAAGAACTTGGCATCCAAGTGAGGCTCTCCACCGTATGCATGAGAAGGGTCCTGCAGTACTTCGGTCATGTTGCCAGGAGAAACCCAGAGAATCTGGAGAAAATGCTTTTCGGGGGTCAAGTGGAGGGAAGAAGAAGCAGAGGAAGATCTCCGACCTGATGGAACGGCCTCATTAAAGAAGTTACCAAAAGGTCAATACAATGTGCGACCCGCCATGCAGAATACAGGTCGAAGTGGAGGAGCCTCGTAGGCAAACTGTTGTCTAGTGGCCACGATCCTCAGTATGGAGGGAACGACGGAGAAGAAGAATAGAGCAAAACAGGAATTATAGAAGGTTGTATGGTAGACATACCTTAGTATAATATTACTTATCTCATTCGGCTAATGATTTAAAAATTCAGCACCCAAAAATGCTTATTTTAAAACATTCTCTGGTGTTCATTATAAGGACAAACATTAAAAATTAAAGAAGAAGATACAACCGAATCGATAACCACCTCATTTTTTTGAAGTCGGTAAAAAAAAAATCTACCTTCACAACACTTTTCTATTTTGTCGGTTGGTAGGCCGGGAAAGTAAAAAATATAGCTCTAATAAAATTACACATTAATTTTAAGAGTGGCAACTCTAGCGTTCAGCGACAGTAACAATTTATTTATCCGACGGGCTTGATTTGTGATATAGTTAGCAAGTAATAAACATTAGTTTATGATTTAAAATTTTCATTGCAGGTCTCCCTACTTCACTCGCCTTTTAAAACCCGAAGATACCAGTGAAAACCATAATGAAATTGTTACAATAGAAGGGTAATTATATATGTTTTTATAAGTTGTTGTAATTCCTGATATTCATTGAAAAAGACAAATTATTGTAAATATTTCAGATTCCCCTACAAACTTATGTATAGTATGTTACAATATATGTACTGCGGCGCTTCGTACTGGCCGAGGCAAATCAACGTATGGGACTTTGCTCACGGTGCTAATTTCCTAGGCCTGGAAACGCTGAAGGATTCTTTAGAACTTTTTCTCAAACCAATGTGCCATGATTTTCACGAGGTAGGTGTGGTTTGCCATTATAGTTTAAGGGTCATTATCATCTTCATACACTTGCGTGCAAGAAAATCGTGATGCCGTAATTTTGTTTCGTTAGCTTTGATTCGTCGCCTTTTATAACCCTGGGTTAAGACTAGGCTCTGTTAAAGGAGCTCATATGCCTTTGTGGGATGTTTATGAGAGGCTAGTGTAGCTGTATTATCAGCAAAAGATGCTGTTGCACAGAATGCAAAGATCGAAAAGTCGGCAGTCAACAGTCGGCAGGTAGAGGATAGGTCCAAGGATAATGCCTTGGGGAATGCTAGGGGAAATTTTGTGAAGATTGTTTGTGGCTTCATATTATTATTATTTATTTGTTATTTATTTATTTCATCATATTATTATTTATTTATTTATTTATTTATTTATTATATTTTTTAATATTTTTTATTATTATTATTTTTTATTTTATTCTGAAGACCACATTTTAGGGCAATTTAGTGTCATTAGCTTTTTACTAAAACTTGTACATTTGTAGGCAACCAAGCAATCAAGCAAACTTGATTGTAATATTGGAGTCCTGTCCACCCTAGAACGGGCTAGTCCCAGTTGGGTGACAGAAACAAATAAGCAAAAGGTTAAGGATTTGCCATTCGGTTCCTGTTATTTTTGTAAGCTAATCAATGTTTTATAGTAATTAATTCTTAAATAAATAAATAAATAAATTGTTTCATAAAGGTGTCTGTCTTGAATAGGGTTGCCAGTTTGCTTTCCAGTTTTCAGGGTCCTTGCCCGGTTTCCAAATTATTAAAAAGAGCGGGGGGACAAAAATACGGATTTTAATGTTTATTCCAGAATGTGTGTCCTCAAACTCTTAATAATAATATAATAATAATAAACTCTTTATTTTAAATAAAAAAGGTGAGCTTGCAACAATGTCTACCAGCTAACCTATAGCTTAAGTTTATAACATATTTAGAAAGTTGGCTATGCAAAAAAACAATAAAAACACAAATGATAAAAAGAAACAAACAGAAACTAGAAAGAGACAGATAATAAAAAAAGTAAAACAAATGACTAAAATTAAATATCCTGATTTAAAAAAAAGAAAATGTCATGAATGTCCTATTCTTGAGACCTTGACAACATTACAAGACTCTATAATTAAAAGTTTTTTATTTTGGCATGACTAGACTTTATCACTAAGAATAGAGTACTTTACTTATGAATCCAAGGAAAAATACCACACCAGACACTCTGATCGTAAACAAGAGGGCTGGTACTTACTTGTAGAAATGGTGTCTATGGTGGACAAGACATTAGCTGTAAAAGAGGCTTATTTGATAGAAAGACGACAATAAATTTTGGCCTCAAATTAGTCTGCGTCCGTCAATGATTGATAATGATGGAAGCACGTAATAATGATCTACAAGCCCGCGTAGACTTCTACAAAAAGTTCCTTGCTGGAATCAGCCAGAACGGCAATGGTCTGGGGTATGGCAGTACAACTATGAACGATGTGGACTTGAAGTAGTCTCTCTTGCGGGGAGATTACGACAGCAAGAGTATGGCTCACGCTATTGGCCTTCAATGCCAGAATGATTGAACAACATTGGAGACTTTTGCATTCCTCCTCCAATGCACTGGAAAGTAATGTTGTATTACTGAATTTTTGTTTAAATGCCTTTTGCATACACTTCCAGACCCCAGTAACCTCGCTCGTTGGAGCTATGCCGAGGATAGTTCATATACCCTTTGTAGCAATACTTCTTGCACAGATAGACATATTCTAGCTGGCTGCAAGGTGGCCTTGGATCAAGGACGGTACACTTACCGCCACAACAAAGTCCTTGCTGTTATTCACAAGGTAATTAGCCTCTCAGTGGCTCGTGCCAACAAGGGTTTGACATTACCCTCCAAAACCCCAATACAGTTTGTGCGGGATGGCTCTAAAGGCAAAAATATTTCACTACAACCTTTCTCAATAACCGAGAAACCTTCAGATTGGATTCTGGAGGTCGATTCGGTCTCTAAGCAGTATAAATTCCCTGAAAGTCTCGGATGCACAGCCCTGCGTCCAGATATAACTCTACTCTCTATCTCGGAAGATGGAAGAATTAACTGTTCCATGGGAATCAAATATCCCAAAAGACCACGAGTACAAATTAAATAAATACCATGATCTCGCAAATGCCGTAACCCGGAACGGCTTCACTGTTCACCTTCATGCGGTGGAAGTTAGCGCTCGTGGCCTACCCGCTAAATCTCTGTTTCACCTTTTTAAAGATCTTGGTCTCTCCAGAAAATAATCAACTCCTTCCTAGAAAAATTATCTAAAACCGCAATTTCCACATTTCAAATTCTATGGCTTCGAAGGGGGAGTGAATGGGTGGTAAGGTGAACGCTCACATGTGGCAAGACAGCTGTCCTAAACCTACCACAGCCAGTCGCTAGTCCGAAATCCACCGCTCACCCCCATAGAAGTGTAATAATAGTATTATGATGGGCCCAACTCCGGTCGGTGAATTATATGACAGCTCCGTTTGTATTTTATTTAATTAATTAGCAGCACACGAATACGGCCAAAAATAGACATTTTATAGAATAATTTTTCATGTTGGTTTAATCCAAATTTTGCACAATCAAAATGAATTGTACCTTAAGCTCTTTTTCTTCAGTGATGGAAAATAAAATACCAAGAATATAGTACGCTGCTGAGCACAGAGGTATGACATAATGACTGTTTTTAGCGCCGTCTCTACAGCGTGAGTTTTTAATTAGTGACACCCTCTTGAAATGAGTGAATCAGTACGAGGAAATAAGCAACTTTTGACAACAAATTGTTGAATCAAATAATATAATTAAATTATTTTTAAATTACATTTTATTCCAAATGATTTACAACAGTTTGAGAATCAATCAGCTGTTTTGTTTGACCTTGCTTATGGATCGAGGTCATTAAACTTTTCTTCGAGCTCTATAAAACCTATTCAAGCTCTATAAAACCACCATACTCCTACCACTTATAGAATCCGTGCTTTAGGAAGGATATAAAGCACCTGAAAATAGTTCAGATAAGAGCAACGAAGTTGGTGCTATCATTGAGTAACAAATGGTATGAAGTACGACTAAAAGAACTCCGCCTGACAACGTTAGAGGAAGGTAGGCAGCGAGGAGATGTAATAGAAACCTACTAAATGCTTCACGGATTTTTTTGTTACCAACAAGGCATGTGCCTTTGCGTGGAACTCGCCTTGTTGTCTATTGGCACCATCTTCTAGGTGGGCATAGCATCACGCAGTCGAATACTCAGGCGGTCACTCATCCAAGTATTGGCCATGCCCAACACTGCTTAACTTTGGTAACAACGAGGAGAACCGGTGTCAATGTGGCTACAGACGCTCTAATAATATAGTGTGCCCAATCTTGAGAACATGTATACCATGAACACCAACAAGCAACTGTGTGGACACTTGTTGAAGTTGAATAAGGCAATTGCAGTATCAAACCCCAGGCAACACTTTTTGACAAATCGAGTAGTGGATTCTTGGAACGCATTGCCAGAAGAAGTGATCAGTGCTAGCTCTGTAAATAGCTTTAAAAACAAACTGGACATTTTTCATAGTGCAAAACAATCGCAAGATTAACCCTTTATAGCTTCATGTGACATTTCTGTAACAAACTACTAATCCCTCTGAAATCCCCCGAAATAAGGCACTAAATTGATTTACTTTATTTGAATCCGTCTAGCACCCTTGTATACTACCACTTAGTATCGAGTAAAAATCATAGATAGCGTAACTAAGCGACTTATGTGAGTTTGAATGTTGCGCGTTGATGAAAGTGATAAATTAGAACTAAGGCAGGTGTTGAATGACTGATAGAAAAATATAAAAAGTGTATACAATTGTGTGGTTTTCGTGAAAACCTGTAGGTAAGAATATAATTTTATCCATTCAAAATTTCGAAGCAAAAGATGGCAAAGTAGGATGTTCTAACATTTACTGGAACTGACTATGGCAAATTCTTGGTTATTATACCGAAGAGTAAGAAAGGCTAAATATCTCAACGGCAAACAAATGTCCTCAGCAGAATTTAGACTTGAGATAGGCGAGATCTTATGCGAGCTTGGCCTGAAGCCTAACATCAAGAGTCGAAGGTCTTTAGAAGACGAAATTCAAGCCAAAAAACATAAGGGCCCTGCGCAACATGTTCCTCCATTGGCAGTAAAGCAGGACCAGGTCGGTCATTGGCCGATTTGGTTTAAAAAAAGGATACGTTGCAAGATTCACAAGTGTACTGGCGTTACACAAACAATTTGCGAAAAATGCAGTGTAGCATTATGCTATAATAAACAAAATAATGGTTTCAAATTTTTCCATACAACATAAATGTTTTTTTATACGTTCAACTTAATGTTACAGTAATGTCACATTCCCTTAAATGTCAAATAAATGATTAATAATAAATATTTTTGAATTTCTGAGAAATACGTGTTTTTTTATTTGCCTAAACCTATCTCATTATCAACATTATTTTTTGTTTGAAGATCTTTGGCTACAAAGGGTTAAAAACAAGTGCATGTGATATACTTGCATTAGCCTTAAACTGCCACACTCTTACCAATAAAATTATCTTATAACCGCGTTAAACCCTTGTTATTGTTATACCCGGTATAGCCGAGTTATAACGAAGTTGTAAAATCGTGACCAATAAATCAGTTATAACGCGGTTATAACTACTCCCTGAAACCAAAGACAAGTCATATTTCTAGCATGGCAACGCCCGCTTGGAAGCAGTGTGGCCAACTGAAGCGGCATGAAATGCACATGAAATGTCACTTTTTGTTGTCAGAAAGCCCTTGCCCATTGTTTTGTTACGCGAATGCTGATCGAATTTATAGTGGTATTTTGCAGGTCAGCTCTCAGGATATCGATGATTCTTGCGGCGTATGGCTTAGTGAAACGATATTTAGTTTTAAAATTGTAATAATCCAAATCGAACGGGTCGTATCGCAATTTGTAAATTTTTGGTCGCCTATCACGACGCATTTTGATTTCTTCCAATAAATCCAGATCGATCATATCATCCAAGTCGACAAAATCCATTATTCGGCTAAAACGCAGGATTTCACAGCAGTATAAAAGGCGTATCCTCGTCGTAACACGGCTATTACAACGAAAGCGCACGATTCGCGAACGAGAAGCTCCACGTCCGCGGCTGTCAGGTGGCTGTCAGTTTGAAACAGCTGTTACGCCGGTCGGCCATTTTTAAGTTAATACTCCGTTAAACCGCTGTTATACCTGGCCTCGGGGTGGTATAGCGGAGTTATAGTGCGGATGGAAATCCAGTACCACTATTCCATGCTTATACCCGAGATGATCAGTGGTGTAAGCTATACCGCGTTTATTGGTCACAGATTTTCTTATACCTAGTAATAACAGAGGTATAAATTTTACAACTCGTTTATTGGTAAGGCTGCCAGTGTATACTATAATAATAATAATGATAAACATGAAGAGCAATATATCTTTTCTTCCAGATTGTTCCTTTGCTTCCACTTGCTCCATCGTAGTATACTTGTAAAGAAAACTAGATTGGTGGTTAGGAATTAGCTTTTTCTTTTCTTCTCTGCTTTCAGAGTTACGCTTGATGGCTGAAAACGATGTGCCTTGTTAATATATCGTTTTTTTCCCAGCCGTGTCCTACTTGTATTAGCGACATCCTGGACACCCTCCCCCTTGCCATGCAGTACCAATTGGAGACCATATACTACGATTGCCTCAACTGGATTGCGGCACATTTTGACGTGACATGGCCGACAAACAAATTCTCGCAACTATCCGAAACGCTGATGGAAGGCAGTTATAAACGTGTTGTTCAAAATATAACCATAGACAATGCTGTCAGTACTATAGCCAAAATTAAGAGCATACTCGATGCGTTGGTGCTGGATGTGAAGTGTATGAATCCTGGAATTGGCAAGGTGAGCATTCGCTTTTATTTTTTATTTTATTTCATTTGTAATTCACAGTCATCTACAGTAAAATGGACATGTACCTATAATTAAAATGTCATAGACAAAAATCCTATAGACGGCGAGTTGAATACATCAATATTGCCAAGCTGCAAATTACTAATTTTACTCGCCCTATAAAATGTAACAGTTTTGTTTATAATTACTTCTAACCTGCAGAAGGTGAAATTATTTAGAGTGAGTCGCAATGGTATATGGAATAATACAGTGTTATTAAAAAACTAACCCCTTTCTATGCAATATTTTTATATATAATATTTATATTTTTTCTCTTCAAGGTGTTTTTTAAATGCAAACAAGTGCTGAATGCGGCGACTAAGATTTCTTCGAAAAACTTGTACGAAACGCTAAGCGTTGTATTGGGTACATTAAAATCGAGCCAGTCATGTCAGACACAGACATTATGGGCCATCCATTACTGCATAAATGAGGCAATCAAGACGCTAGATCATCAGAAGCTGACGCAAGTCTACTGGCTAATGGAAGACGTGAATTTGGTAAGATAGTTTTTTGTTTACAGGTATAAATAAACAAATAACAGTATAAATAAGACAAAAATGGATTTTACCGCGTGGAATTTGTACTGAATTGGTGTTAGATGTCGTCCGCTGTTGTCCTTCGGGTAGACTGCTTACTGCTGCTAGTTAGTTATTTAGTAAGTTTGTCTGGGCTATTTCCCGCACTTGGCCTCTTGATTGGGCCGTTGTGCGTGGCTTATGTTTCTATTTATGTTACTCCAGCCAACCCAGGCTGTCCCAGAAGGTTAGCAGCCTGTTTAGGTTGCTACAGGACAGATGACATTACTCCGAGACAGATGCTGGAGATTGTAGTATTCTTGCCCGTTGCTCTGCCACGCTCCTGCATTCCATGAGCACATGCTGTGGCGTTTCTTCTTCCTTCATGCATCGTCTGCATAGAGGGCTGTCTGTCACACCTATGGTAAACAGGTGTTTGTTTAGGGGACAGTGGCCTGTCATAGTACCTATGACTTTACGGATTTTGTCCCTTTTTAATCTGGTGAGGTTGCGGGCAAGTTTTTTAGGCGCTTCCGGAACCGCGTTCCTTGTTTGCCTGCATCCTGCGTTTTTTTCCATTCTTTAAGGTGGGTTTCGTCGGTGTTCCTGCGTAGCCATGTTTTTATTTGGGCCTCCCCGGTATGGGCATTAAGGGTTCCGGTCCATATACTATTTCCTTTGATCCCCTTTTGGCCAGTTCGTCTGCCGCATCGTTGCCCAGTGAGTCGCTGTGCCCTTTAATCCATTGCAGGGTCACTCTATTTGACCTTGCAATGGATTGAACCGCATTGTGGCATTCCAGTACAAGGACAGAGGTTATAGTATTTTTTGTTAGCGCTTGTAGCACGGAGGCACTCTCGGAGAGAAATTTCAAGCTTAGGTCTCCGACATCTTTGACTGCAACTGCCTGTGCTGCTCTGGTGATACTGCTGCTATTGCTATGCTGCAATTATAGCCATTGGGGAGAGGAGGGGGGGGGGGAAGGTGTGAGGTGTGCGTGAACTCGAAATTCAGCCTTGGACACATCATTCACTGTGTCTCGTTTTGTATCTTTGCACTCGGCGATGGACGTTGATAACATTTCGTAAATCATTTTGGACATACAGTAGTGTAGCAATAGTACCGATTGTGATTACATGTAATATATTTTTGTTTCAGTTTTCTAATGAAGATATGGAGATAATTGAAAAATGCAAGAATGCATTATTAACAGCAATTAATAGCAAAGGTATCTATTAAATTGGAGAATATTTATATTTCGTCGCGCTATATGTGAGACCTCTTACACGCAAACAAGCATGAGACTTTTCAGGGCGTGGAATAACTGAATAGCATTATTCACGGGATATTTTTTAGTTGTGTAAATGGGACAAAATTTTAACCCCTCAAATGAATGGCGATTAGCTCGGGTTGCCTACGGCAAAATGTATATAAATTTATATTTACATTTACATTTACATAGAGCGGGGTTTACTATAGAGCTATAGCATTACTATAGAGCGGATTACTATAAAGCGGCGCACATTTACATTTATATTTATATTTATATAAATTTATATACATTTTGTATACATTTTGCCAAGGCATCCCTTAAGGGACGCCTCACATTTGAGGGGTTAATAAAATATTAGTATACAGTACTAACGATTAAAACTGTCAAAGAGGATAGTTGTTTGCGAGGAATTACTACACTCATGCCTACGAGATACCACTGCAGCGAGAATTATAAGAAAAATAAGCAATTTGAGCCCTCAGGACATGGACAGATTGATTCGGAGCGTAATTTTAGACAAATAACAATAAAAAAATGCAAATCGATTTTTTGGCGCGTACGAGGTTTCACATATAGATTGGCGATTTCTTTTTATTGAAATTCTAGAGTGGAGAAAGCAAGTCTTTATAATTATTTATTTGGGGGTCTGAAAGTCTAATCCTCGTCTAACACCCGAAGAGCAATTGACAATGCTTAAGCGTCGGCTCAAGCCGAGTATCGCATTAGCGATGCTTGAGCATTGCTTGGAAATGGCAAACAGAATACTCGGTTCTCCTTTGTCGCATTTACGGTTTTTTTGCGTGTTTCTTGTCTTCTTTCGTGTTTTTATCGACCCTTCCGCCTTTGATTCTTGAATTCGATTTATTTTGATATTGGATTGGAAGTATTTGTAGACATTTTAACGACTTCAAAATCAAAATCAAAATGTTTTTTATTCACAATAGAATTTGTATAAAATTGCTTTGTGACGTCAAAAATGAGATACAATGTACGGTTTATATTATAGATAATGATATAAAATATTTAACAACAGAAATATTTAAAAGCAATTTAAAGTATAGGTACAGTTAGAATTTAAAATAGTCATAAAATTTAAAATAGTCATAATTAACAACAATAGTCAAAAATAAAAAATAAAAAGACAATATACCTACACAGTTAACAATTTTCAATAAAATAAGAAAAGAATATTCGATTTTATAATCATTCCAAAAAAAAATCAATATCATTCATAAAATCTACTACTTTGTAGTAAGCCTTCTTATATAGAATATTTTTAATTTTACTTCTAAACTGAGTGTCTGATAGACCCTGTATGTCCTCTGGAATTTTATTATAGAACCGTATACAGTTTCCCATGAAACAATTGCTTATCTTACTTAGTCTAAATTTTGTCACTATATATTTATTTTTATTTCTAGTATTGTATTTGTGATTGTCACAGTTTTTTGAATAATGAGATATATTTTTTCGTGCATGCATAATGTTTTCAAATATGTATTGACTAGGTACAGTAAGAATGTTAATTTCTTTGAATAATTCTCTTAGGGAATCACGTCTGCGCAAGTTGTATATGGCTCTAACCGCCCGTTTTTGTAGAATAAAGATTGAGGGCATACTTGCAGCTTGTCCCCACAGTAAGATGCCGTAAGACATAATACTGTGGAAATAAGAGAAATATACTAGCCTCGCAGTATCAACATCGGTAATTTGACGGATTTTCATAACAGCATATGCGGCTGAACTAAGCCTTGTTGACAGTTTGGTAATGTGTGAATCCCATTTTAGTTTAGAATCCAACGTGATTCCCAAGAATACGGTCTGTTCTATGAAGTCTAATTTTTCATTATTTAGAGTAACATTAAAGTTATTTCTGCTGTTAGAAAGCGAAAAACGAATACATTTAGTTTTATTTGAATTTAACCCCTTGAGTATGATACGACCAAATCTGGTTCTGAAACAATTATCCGTTGAGTATGATACGACCAGATCTGGTTCCGCGTTTTTTTCACTTCTTTGACGTTCTCATATTTATTCATAATTATCTAATTGTTTTACAAAATGATATTTCAATATTCTATATTCGAAATTTCAATGCAATCATTGTGCAGTTGTTCTTTTTATGATTGGTGTAGTAGTATAGTAGTTATAGTACTTTAAGGTCGATGTCGCCGAAAATCCTGCAAAAGAGACAGATGCATCCATGAAAATACCCATTTACTCTAAGGGTTAAAACCAGATTGTTAGATGCAAACCAGTCATGAATCTGTGCAAGAGCAATATTTATTTCGTCCACATTTGTATTTTGTTTGTTTAGTTTGAAAATTAACGAGGTGTCATCCGCAAATAGTGTGATTTTAGTTAGACTCTGTACCATAAAGGGCAGGTCATTTAGGTATACTAAAAACAGAAACGGTCCCAGTATAGAACCCTGTGGTACGCCCATTTTAACTTGCGATCCTTGTGACTTTGTCTCATTTATCTGTACTTTTTGGATTCTATCTGTCAAATATGATTTAAGCAAGCTAAGAGATTTTCCCCTTATACCGTAGTGATCTAGTTTTAGTAATAACGTATTATGATCTACACAGTCAAAAGCCTTAGATAAGTCGCAGAATATTCCAATAGCATCCTGCGAGTCATTCCAGGCACTATAGATGTTTTGTAGTAGCGCTACCCCAGCATCTGTGGTGGAACGTCCTTTGGTGAAGCCAAATTGCTGATCATGAAGTAATCGGTTTAAGTTGAAATGAGGAAGCATTTGGTTTAATAAAATCTTTTCAAATATTTTGCTTAGCACTGGCAATATAGACACCGGTCTGTAATTTCCAGGATCTTCTGTATCGCCAGATTTGAACAAGGGTACAACCTTGCTACACTTTAGTAAATCCGGAAACACGCCATTTTCAATGCATCCGTTTAGGATTGTTTCTAGATACGGCGCAATGTCGTCTATGATATATTCACAAAACTTAACAGATATACCCCAAAAATCCTCAGTGTTTTTTAGTTTCAAAACGTGGAACGCTTTGACTATCGTCTCGGAATCTATTTGCTTAAAATCAAATACAGCCTCACATCGGCCAATATTTGACTTTAGTAGATTGTTTGCTATTGAAATGGAGGAACTCAGATGTCCAGTAGTTTTTAATGGGATGTTTGTGAAGAACGTTTCAAATTCTTGTGCCACTTCCTTGTCTGAACTAACTTTACCATGAGATGTCTTTAATGTGATCTGTTTATTGAATGCTGTTTTTTTTTTGGTCTCACTATTTATAATTTTCCAAACAGTTTTAGCTTTATTTTCTGAATTAATAACCTTGCGCTTTATGAAATTTGATTTAGCTACTAAACATACTTTCTTAAAAATCCTTGAATATGTCTTTACGTAGTTTACAAAGTGCAAACTTTGATTGTATAACTTTTCATCATACAATTCAAATAACCGACCTCTGCTATTACGAATGCCTTTAGTCGCCCAGTCAGTGAACTTGAATTTGGGTTCTAATTGACGCTCTTTAAGTTTAATTTTTTTATCAAATTCAGATACCAAAATTGAAAACATTTCCCCATAAAACTTATTAGGGTCATTTGTTTTAAAAATATTTAAGGAGAGCTTTTCTTTTATTGCTGTTTTGTATCTTTCTAATAGATTTTTATTTTATAATACGTTTCTTGATTTTAATTTTATTATGATTAAGGAAACATGGGAGTAAAACAGACTGTCCACTGTGGTCAGACTGGAGACAGTTTATAATCTTCTGACCAGTAAACTCACAATTGCAGAAGATGTTATCTATACAGGTTGCTGTTTTTGATGTAATTCTGGTTGGCTCATTAAAAATATTATATAAATTAAATGATTTAAATAAACAAATTAGTCTGGTTTTGAATGATGAATCTTCTAAAAGGTTTGTATTAAAGTCTCCACAAATTACAATAAATTTTTTGCTTTTGGAAAGAATTTTCATTACATCTTCCAAAACTAATTCAAAGCAGGAAAAGCTATGGTTGTATGGTGGCCTGTAGACGCAAACCACGATGTGTCTCTCTAACTCAACACATGATATTTCTATTTTACATTCTACTGAGAGTATAGAAATGTCTTTGCGTTCTCTTGCTTTTATATTCTTCTGAACTAATATCAAAGAACCGCCTTGAGTAGTGGTCTGACGGTAGAAGGCACTAACCACGTCATAATTAGCAAAATTTAGAATTTGGTAGTTTTTAAGAAAATGTTCCGTTAAACAAAGGATGTCCAATTTGCTTGTTTCAAGAAATAACTCGACCTCTAGTTCTTTGCGTAGAAAGCCCTGTATGTTCTGATGAACTAGATGTGATTTGACCTGATGTGACTTGACCTGATTTGACAATATAATGGATTACTCGACTGCAAATGCGGACAACGTTGCTGCTGAACGGCGACCTAAAACTTATTGCCGATCTGCGATTTCTCCTCTGAATCAATACGACAAGCAGTCGTTTAAAAAGCGATAAAGATTTTCAATTATGCTACCGCGTGTATATAAACTTGTCACCAAATCTTTTTCGAAGGTAGAGTAAAGCTGCTTTCGCGTTTTATCCGCCATATCGAAATAGGTCCGAAGTCAGGCAGAGTTGTCAAAATGTCTACAAATACAATGGACCTAATAGTAAAAGAAGTCAAAGTCCGGGGATCAAAAGCGAGACTAAAAATAAACGAGGAACAATGGCAGCTAAGCTATCAAACAACAAACAAAATGGCCAGTGGCGGTCTTTTTTTTTACAATACAATACAATCAACTACTCCAGTAGATAAGCATTCCTACACTTGGATGCGTCACAATATTAAATGCTAAAAATTTAATTATTGAAAACAACTATCGTGATAGTTGTCATTGCTGTACATAACTATTGTGATAGTTGTCATATTCAATATTACCTACATACAAATAATCAAAATATACTAATGTGATTTAAAAGTCAGGGAGAGTAATATATTAAAATAGAAATGCAAATTCTATGTAGAATAATAAAAAATAAAAAAAATATTGTCAATCCAACAATATGCCTTCGTTTTTTTTAAAAATGAATAGATCTATAATAAATTATATGAATATTAGAATGTCAGTTATCATAATACCATTATGTTTAAAACTTCACACATTTCATTAATCATCATCATGGAAAATAAACTCTGAATTTTCAAACTCCCTTATACCATAAATTGGGTTTCTTACCAAATTATTTATAATTATCTTTTTAAATTCGTCCTCTCCAAGGCTTTTCATTTGCGATAGGCAATGAGTTTTAACGATAGGCAATGATTTAAAATACGGAATTTAAACAATATTTAAAAAAAAAAACGAAACCAACAAACGAATAAAAACAAGGAGAATGCCGTAATAGCATTTTTAAACGAAAAAAAAAAGTTTAGTAATGTATGTAGGAGGATTTTATGAAAGAGAAACATTCCACTTTTTGTGGCCAATACTTTTACGTGTATTGCCAGACGAAAAGGAGTGAATCCCGAATGCTTGAACATTGCTTGGGGAAATCAACTATATAGTGCTTAAGCAATGCTTGGCTAAGCAATGCTCAAGCTCTTGACTATAGATTCGGGTGTAAGTGCGGGACGCCGCTCGATACAGTCGATTGCACACAATGCATATTCGATTGGCTGACGAGTCTCGATTGTCTGACGAGGCCAGACTGAATATTTGGTTGAATAAAAAATATAGTTGTGTAGAAATAACTGGGTTCTAGTGCGGTGTCAAAAAATATGAAACATGTTCCAGAAACTTTGGGTAAAAAAAAAGAAGTGCGTTTTTTAAAAATGACTTAATACACTATTTTCTACCTGCTCGCCTGGCTGCCAAGCGAGCAGGCAGCCGCGAAGGCGGAACCCCCAATGGTAAGCTTATTCTTTTTTTTCACATTCAATTATTTATGCTTTCAGCAGGTCAGCGAGATTCACATTATCAAGTTCGGAATCGTAACCTTAGTCGCGTGAGTATCTGACGCAAACACATTTTAAAAGTAATATTGGCAAATCTATCGAAAGTGATTTTTTTATTTCAGAATCTTTCAAGTCACTCATCATCAAGCTCTTATCCTTCTGGAAAAGTTTCTCCATCATGTAAGTTAGTTTTGATTACTTTTTGTAACCCGGGAGAGAATCTATAATCTGAAGATTATCATGCTATTTTGTTGTTTTTTTTTATAATTACTGTTTCAATAAAAAAGTCTAAAATAAAATAGAACAATTCAATTTAGAAACCAAAGCAAACAAGAATGACATTGTTGTCATGGTGTGGTGTACCCAGAGTTTAACAACTAGTGACTTATAATAATGAATTGTGCTTCTGAATAGAATTCATTAATCCGTGCCGTATTAAACGCCCACTACACTACTCGCGAAGTCGATCGAAGTTGGGCGAGGACGAGAGTGTGGAGACGCACTTCGACTCGCTTCGGGCCACTTCGCTTCGCTTCGGGCGACTTCCGATCGGTGTCGGTTTTTTGCGCCCGAGTCAAAGGGCCCGCGAAGCGAGAACGAAGCGACTGATTACACTACTCGGTTCACTTCAGTTCGCGTAGAGACGTCGTCCCGTGCGCACGGAACGCGAGCGTGTTATATCATGACGCTGCAGTGTGAAATACAATACAATGATACACCGTGGCTACAGGAACAAATTATTTTATTTATCGAAACACTTCAAACAGAGCCATAGATACAATAATATATAATTATAATATAAGAACTAATTATATTGTTATTTAAAAAAATATAAATGTGTTATAAAAATTGATATCGTTACATAGGTAAGATAATAATGTATGATAAGAACTAATTATATTGTTAATTTTAAATAAACAAGTGTCTTCTAAAAATTCAAATTGTTACCTTAACTTCATTCTTAAGAACCTCGTTAAGAGCTTTGCAGACATCGACTACAATTTTTGAAATTAACTGGCTTGAAATTTTAAAAAGTGCAGACTTCTATAACTGTCGCCAGTTGCTAAAAACCTAAAGGTGATTGCTAAACGAATCTTGGCAGGTATAGCTTCTCAATGAGTATCTTGCTTGGAGATAAAGGGTTCTATTTTAGAAAGCAAAAGGTTGAAATCGGCCAATGACATTCGGTGGAAATTTTGGAATTCTCCTGATGGTTCTTGTGTGAGTTCAATCAATTGTTGTTCCAAAGTATGTCTGCAAAACCAAAAATAGAGTGATTAAAAATAATAATAGTAATCTTAAATTTCATTGTGCCTTGTTTATTCTACTAACCTTGTTCTGTTCCGGTGTATAGCAGTCATCCACCATTTTCTTTCTATATTAATTTAGTGATAAATACGCAGGTAGTTATAATATGCGAGAGTGCACATTGCAACGGCAGCCGCCACTCGGACGTTATCCATAGCGTGCGGGCGCCGCCGCGCGCGCCGGGCGACTGAGCGCTTCGCGAAGTTGCACGAGTGTGTAGTCACGTACTTCGGACTTCGGTCAACTTCACGAGTACTTCGTCGAAGCAACTTCGCGAGTAGTGTAGTGGATGCATTAGAATTATACATATCTGAAGTTTTGTATGTCTGTGTCTTTTGTGCGCTGCTGATGTCACTGGCAGAGCATTCCATTCCTATTCGATAAGAATTTTCAGCAACAACCCCGTTTAATAAGAATTTTCTAGGGCAGGAAGAATATCTTGTTTTGCAAGTTTGAGATGGTGTCTGCGAAGTTTGGGATTCTCGTTGAGGGTGAATATGTTCCCAGCCTTTTTTTGACCAGGGACTACTAAACTTTTGTGTTTGGTTCAGGGACCCCGAGGTTTAAAATAAAAACTCTTAAAATTTGAAAATCAACTTTAATCTTTTGCTTTTAGTTAAATACTTCGTATCGCCTAACAGTCAATGAATGTCGTGTTACAGATTAGCTGAACTTAATTTATGATTTTATGAAAGTAATTGTACTTTTTTGACTAGGTATTTTTATATTAAATCTTATATTACTTAACATATATTAAATATTAATGACTGTTTCTTTCTTTTCTCACATATAACTTTATTTATATTATATAATCGAATTTTATATTATATTTATAGCCGATTATTTAATGGAATTGCATTTTATTTATTATATTATCTTTTAATATTTTTTATTATTATTATTATTTTATTTTGAAGACCACATTTTAGGGCAATTTAGTGATATTAGCTTTTTACTAAAACTTGTACATTTGTAAACAATCAAACAATCAAGCAAACTTGATTGTATTATTAGAGTCCTGTCCACCCTAGAACGGGCTAGTCTCAGTTGGGTGACAGAAACAAATAAGCAAAAGGTTAAGGTTTTACCATTCGGTTCCTGTTATTTTTTAACCCTTCAGGCCTCGGCCCCTCAGCCGATTGACAAATTGATGTCCCAAAAAATTTTTGTAAAAATTAGTAAAAAAATTGAATTATGACACTGTCTCACCAAAATATTAATGACTACCAAACCACTGTACTCATAATTAAAATAAAACATATGAACATAATAAAACATAATAAAATAAAACTAATTAAATTAACCCGTTGAGTATGATACGACCAAATCTGGTTCTGAAACAATTATCCGTTGAGTATGATACGACCAGATCTGGTTCCGCGTTTTTTTTCACTTCTTTGACGTTCTCATATTTATTCATAATTATCTAATTGTTTTACAAAATGATATTTCAATATTCTATATTCGAAATTTCAATGCAATCATTGTGCAGTTGTTCTTTTTATGATTGGTGTAGTAGTTTCGTAGTTATAGTACTTTAAGGTCGATGTCGCCGAAAATCCTGCAAAAGAGACAGATGCATCCATGAAAATACCCATTTACTCCAAGGGTTAAAATAAAATTAAAACGGGGCCGTCACGCTGAATCGTGTTGTGGCCGATATCGGCCAATCGGGGCCTGAAGGGTTAAGCAAATCAATGTTTTATAGTAATTAATTCTTTAATAAATAAATAAAATACAATGAATACAAAATAAATATTAAGTTCACTACTTTATTAAGATAATAACAGAAAAAGAAATATAAAAGTACAAAAAATAAGTATATCAATCGCGTGTCAGCATGACATGATTGAATTAAACTATTTACATATTGTGCAGCATGGGATGCACTCGGTTTAATTCTCTTTATTGAAGCACCTTATGATATACAACATTTTTTGTTTTTTTATCAGGCGCAATAACAAATAAAGCGGATGATTTGCCGACACTGACCATGAGAAAAACACGGATTTGCTTTTTGTATGGGAAAATGTTTTTCTTTTATTTAAATTTTTCGTCAATTTTCCAATTTTCGTTTTTAATAGTTATTCTGCTATTCGGGACGGAGACAAATACTACAAATCAAAAACCATGAAAATCGGTCTAGCCGTTCTCGGGTTATAAATGTTCGAACAAACCCGACTTTGTTTTATATATATATAGATTAGACATACAATAATTCTTGAAGATATTTTCCATAATGAAGAACTTTTAATTGTAAATCAATGTGATTTTTGAGCTTGCATCCTTTTTACATGTTAGGCGATTCTGGGGCTGATACTGTTGCTCAAAGATACATGAATGTCAACACTTGATTTCAATCGATTTCTGGTCTTGTTATTAATTATGAGCAAAGCAAAAAACCCTTGTTTATATTGGTAAGTTGTGGAGAAGTGTATAAGACCATAAGCGTATACATATGGTCTAATGTTTTGGGGAATGGCAGCAAATTCGAAGAGGATTCTTATCCTTCAGAAAAGGGCTTTACGCAGTCTTTACAGAGCTTCTCCAAGAACTTCGTGTAAGCCGTTTTTCATCGAGTCGGGAATCATGACGATGTACTCGTGCTATATCCAACAAAATATTATGTTCGCTCGTAAGCACATATCGGATGTCCCGGCGAATAGCGATTTCCATCAACACAATACAAGAAATAAATTTGATCTACATCTAAATCGGCACAGGCTTAGTAAAGTGCGCAACAGTTTTCTTCACCAAAGCCTGTGTTATTATAACAAGGTCCCAACACATATCAGAAGTCTTGGAGAGAACCTTGGAGAGTCTTGCAAAAAAGAGGACTGCGCAGCATCTATCAGCTAACGCCCAGGACCTCATGCAGAGCATACTTCAGTAAGGCAAAGATAATGACCATGTATTCGGCGTTCATATACCAGTGCTTAATGTATGCCAGACAGCACCTAACAGAAACCGCAACTAGAGCGGACATTCATTCTTACCATACACGCGGTAATTCCCTTTTATGCGTACCCCGAACAAGACTGGCAAAAGTACAGAAGAGCTTCTTATACCTTAGCATTAAATTCTACAATTCACTCCCTACCACTATCAAAGAACTGGAGGACAAACAATTTAAAAAAAACATTAAGGAGATGCTGATAGGCCACCCTTTCTATAATCTGACCGAATTCGAGGGCCATGACTTTGCAAATATTGTACCAATTTGAATGATAATTATATATGTACTTCTAGTATTTAAATTTAAGATTTAGCTTTAGTTTGATTATTTAACAAATTACTTACTACTTTGGATGTTACTATGCACAGTTTTTAGTACGTATATATTTGATTTATTGACTATTTCAATTGTTGGGCTTCTGCTTTGATTATTCAACTTTTTAACTGACTATTTTAATTATTGTGTGTTTAGTAGGTAGCCATTGACTATTCTTTAATTTGTTTTGAAATACGATTCTACGACGAATAACTTTTAGTAGGTTCCAAAGTTTCTTAGATACTGTATATTTTTTAAAATTAATATATGTATGTAACGTATAGATTAAAGTAGTAATGACACTTACTACTTAAAACAGAAATATTTT
The DNA here is from genome assembly GCA_944548615.1 of Micropterix aruncella. Taxonomy (NCBI): domain Eukaryota; kingdom Metazoa; phylum Arthropoda; class Insecta; order Lepidoptera; family Micropterigidae; genus Micropterix; species Micropterix aruncella. The sequence goes on from OX155969.1 coordinate 1,468,206, forward strand.
GACACGTCCAAGAGCGGTTTTTAGCCACCAATTAGACACGACGTAAATGTAATGTATGTAAATTAAAACCAATTTAAAAAAGTCTTATTTAATGGCCTAGTCAAGAATCCTGTATATGACTTAAGAGATTTGGATAATGCTGAATTCTTAATCCAAGAGCATCCTAATGTAAAATAACGGAAAATTCATGATAATCAACTTTGCCAAAGAGCGTAATTTTTATTTTTATTTTTATCGACGACGGCTATATTGCTAGATTTGACAATTAACTTAAATTTAGATATTTTTAATATTTTCATGACCATCACATTATTGCCTTGATAATTATGACTACAGACATTGAGCTCTTTTTTTGATCAGCAATTTTGATTATTAGATTATTTTCTATTTATCAATGGTTTTCAAACCAATTATAATTTACTAAAATTAATTTATATTGCCATAACTATATCATGATAGTTAATATTCTTTAATTAATTACATTATTTAAAATTTTAGAGGCAAAGACGCATCCAAGTGTAGGAAAGCCTACCTACTGGAGCAGAAATAAATTGAAATTGAAATTAAGATATCGCAAGGTTAATGTCCGAACTGTAGGATATGTAATTGCTTTTTAACACCAGAACTGTACAAGGGAAACTCATTCACAAACATCCTGACAGAGCGTATCATTTTGGAGTTTAATCAGCTCTTCCCTGATTTCTTCTCCACCCACTTCAACGGCAATATCAAAAAGGTTGCAGATCAGCTTAAGGGTATCATTCCATTTGGTCTGTTAATATTTTGGGAAGTAATGGTGCAATTTATCAACCAGCAGTAACAGATGACTTTTAATGTTTTCTTGCGTATTCGTGGTAATCATGTCATCGTTACTATCATCAACCAGTACTTTCAATGTCATAAACGGAGAATAATCGTTTTCGACCACTTTACTTCTTTTACTCACTCGAGTTGCGGAGTGGCAGTTATCTCATAACAACGTACTTGCGCGCTTTGTTATCCGAAGTTTTTTTTCCTAATGATCATGGAATTTGTTTTGCCGACCTAAATTTAGTTCTCGCTGACCCCTGGTGGTGCGCGGACCACCGGTTGGGAACCCCTATTGTATAGGGATTTGGGGATCTTGTTGGGAATCTTGACTAGATCTGAATTAAGCTGGAGCTGAGTATTCCACTCCTAGCCGGTATTAAACCAGCCGCCACTTGCCAGGATAGGATTTACCGAGGACAACTGGGGGGGGACTTACTGTCACACAACTGGGGGTCCTTCCGCAGATCGGATCACAATGTTGGCTTCCAACGGGCGCCAAGTTATGATGCTAAGTCGCTGGTATTACAGTCCAGATCCAGAGCGATTTTGATTATTTCATTGAATCTTACTATTTTTGACAGCTTTTGGATCCCGCGTATCACAGAGATTGACCCGATCGACAAATTTGACAAGGCAGGCACCTGTAGAACCACCGCCTAGAGCTAAGTCTGATTCATTTCCGGCTTTGCACCAGCGATTATGCGTAAGAATTTGCTTTATTTATTCGTAATGTTAATTCTTTATTTATTCGTACTGGCGACCTTGAACTTAGATTTCAACTCAGTCAAGATTTCATTACCCGCACCCGCCGATCCAATTACACACCTCAGTCGTAACCTATTTTGAGCTGCGAGCCGCCAAAAGTTCAATAAAATGACACAGAAGTCATGCAGTGGGCTCTCGTACAATGAGGGAACCGACATTTCTAATGTGATATGTGTTTCATTCGTTAACGTTTCTGGGCCAGGTTATACACGTCTCTCCAATAATATTCAGCCTGAATGGCCTTGTTCGCCTCTAGTAGGTCCTGGTGTGTGATCGGGGTTGACAACTGCAGGCAGGATAGGAGGTGGTTTCATCCTGCAGCTTTCCACAGTTGCATATTGGATTCTCTGTGCAGCTCGCATCTGTCACACCCACCCTTAGTCTGTTAAAACTGCTGCAGGTGGTGTAGTGGGGATAGGACTTCGGTGCAATCTGTTCCTTTATTCACATCCTCGCCGAGTGAAGCCATCCATTGAGTAATGCGGTTCGAAAATTGACTGCCTTAGAATAGTTATGTGCGGCTCAAGAATGACTTTTGCAATTTGAGACAATTGTGGAGTGGTTCTTGCCCGTGCAGTGGGTGTCTTAGGTCGTCTAGCTGAAATCCTTTTAGCTGAAATGTAGGTCTTACAGGATACTGAATATTCACGCTGTTACGTTATCGGTATCCCAGCAAATAATTCTGAAGGCAACTTTAACTCTTCTAATTTATCCTATTTTTATTACAGGCATCCAATAAATCCATTTCTTCCTCAAGTTCACAGAATACAACACGAAACTTTACCGGACGAACAAATGGTAAATATTTACTTATTTTTCTATCAGGTATCCCAAACAATTTCTAAATTCTATCCTAAATCCAATTCTTGTTTTGACTTATCTGGAGCGGTAACCTAAATTAAGTGTTACATATTAATATGAAAACTTTATACTAGAAGTAAAAAACTAAAAACCTCATTTTGAATATTTTGACTATCTTTGTATGTGTGCATGTGGCAGGGCATGTAGTCAAGAGGTATTCTCAATATTATGATATGGAAAGAAACTAAATAGAAACTTAACCCGGTCGCTCCGTAACATCCCCTGGCGGACCAAATGTCGGCCGCCTAACACTCCGTAACGTTGTATACGGGACCAAACGCTCGCCGCTGCGAAAAATGCAATTTACAATTCGACACGCCGTACTATATACTTTCTGAGGGCACTACGATATGGCCAAAATATCTTTAATTCAAGATTTCCGTCTGGCAATATCGAAGGACGATTTAAAAAGTGAGCATAGACGTCAAACGCTAGTGTCCGCCGGCAACCAACACGGCCGCTTACGTTTCCGCGAAATGGGTGATAAAAATGGTGTGTGTGCAGTGTTTGAGTGTTATTTACTGGAGAACAGTGAGTAATTTGCATTTTAAGTAGTTTCGGAATGAGGATTAGTCATTTGAGATAGTCCATTTGCTGTTTTTCACGAATTTTTAAACAAAAGACTTCGGCGACGACAAACCCCTCGCGAAAAAATGGTCGTGTTTATTTTGTAATGTTTGTGAAATATCCCGATATATCGCGAAATATGACGTAATGTCGCTTTAATTTACTAACAAAATAGGTATTGCTTCATTTACATCCTAAGTTATCACATGATTAGGCATATTTTGAACATTATATGTTGTTTTCTAATATGACTCGCGCAAAGAAACTTGTTTTGATAATTACTATGAGAGAATTAAGTGCGATTTTCCATAGTTTTTCGATGAAATGTGACTCTTTGGAGTATAGTAATTAGTTATAAGACATATAATAAGTTTATAATGAGACAATATAATTGAAAAAATCTAACGAATTTTATATTATTAGCATTCAAAGTTTATTATTAAGTTTTGGACGCAAACTCTCAAAACTTTAGATTTTTCTGTAATATCAGACAAAGCTCAAAGTTCTGGTGTGATTTCTAAGAAGTATGATGTAGTAATAAAGTTATTTTGAAAGAATTTCATATAAAAAAATACCATAAGTAGTCACAAATAAAAAATAAAAAATTTTTTTTTTTACGAGAATACGTAAAATTTTTCTTGGCTGAATAAATAAATATTTTTGTATACAAATAAGTCAAGAAAAAATATGGTTATGGTAAAGCATTTAATAAAGAACATACCTGTATTTACAATTTTTGCATATTTTACGTATTTTGTGACAAAAAAATCAAAATGATTTTATAGGCGAGTTTTTTCAGTTCGCCAATTTTGTAATATTTATTCATTATTATCTTAATTGTTTTACGAGATAAAGTTATAATGTTTTATATTTCAAATTTCAATGCCGTCATTTTACAGTTATTCTTTTTATAATCGGTGTAGTGGTTTACAAGCTATGGTCGTTTGTATCAAGGTCGTCGACTCGCGTCGATTTTTCGCGCGAATATGTCGCGCGCAAAAGTGATAGCTGAATTTTTACTTCGCGAGAGGAGGGGTTAAATAGAAACATGAGCCACGCACAACGGCCTAATCAAGAGGCCAAGTGCGGGAAATAGCCCAGGAAAACTAACTAACTAGTATATATAGCCCAGGAAAACTACTAACTAGTATAGTAGATTTAATGAGTAAATTGGCCTCTCCTCTAATTCCATAATGGTTTAGCTTGTCTACCAGGGTATTGCTATCTATACAGTCGAATGCTTTGCTTAGATCGCAGAACAGTCCTGCTGAAAGCATCTTCTTGTTTCGACTATTCTCAATCATGAAACATGCATACAGCGCGGCATCCTGTGTAGATTTTTTTTTGTCCGGAATCCATATTGACTGTCTGAAATGACCACAAATTTTTCAAGGAAACCATTTAGTCGTTTTTCGGTGACCTTCTCCAAAATTTTTGAGAAATTGCTCAGTAGGGCTACGGGTCGATAATTTTCTACGCTCGTGGGATCGCCCTTTTTTATATATCGGTGTAATCTTGGCTACTTTGTGACAATCTGGAAATATTCCCTCTGAAAAGCTTAAATTGTAAAGATTTTATATTAGACAAGGTGCCAGTATTTGTTTATGGATTTTATTTACGCTAACAGGTATATCATCGAGACCAGTTGATTTTTTGTTCTTTGAAGAGTCGATGCATTTTTCTATTTCTTGATTGTTGATTGATAGTTTGATCCTTATTAAATGTAGTCTATGTAGAACTCTTTGGATGCTTTCTATTTTTCTAGTTTTCATATATTTTCGTTATTGAATTGCTGATTCTCTATGTTTGTCATTATTTCTGTTTATTTTTATTTTTCTAGTTTTTATGTCTTTGTTATTTTTGAATTTCTATGTTTTTTTTTTCAATGTTAGTTTTTTATAGACTTTTTTATAATTTGAAATGTAATTTTATTTGTAGAAATACCATATTTTTTTTGATATGTAATTTCTATACCCAGATCGGGTTTTTGAAAATATTTTTTTCTTATTTCTTATACAAAATCACCCAAAAATGTGCATCGCTGTTTATGAGCGCGAAGGCTGGCTTCAGAAAGGTTAAAGTACGGGTTCCATACTTGGTAGAATGTATTCGAGGAGCAGGCGAACATAGGTTTTATAGAGCTTGAGTTAAAGATCGCTGGTAATAATAGAAAAAGCTTTTCTTGTTGGACATAGATGTGAGTTTGCTGTTTGTCTTAACTACATTGATTATGTGGGTTTTCTATTTAAAATCTCAGGATATAGTATGTATATAATATATACCACTTTATACATGTAGTATAACACTTTCTTATTATTTTTAAGCTCCCGTTACCAAAGTTGCACCAACGCAAAGGCTTCCTCCTAAACTATCACTGCCGGTGGATAGAAGTATACATGACACAAGTAAAACCTCCGCAAGGATCACTCCACAGCAACGAAGCAGTAGCATATCTAACGTAAGTTTAACGTTTCTTATATTTACAAGCTTTTATTTACCTTTTAATGTATGTTAGTATGTATGTTTGTTTAGGTCAAATCTTCCAAGCTGAATTAGAACCATTTTCTCTTATCCTAAAAAGTTGACATTTTACACGTTGGTTCAGTTCCTATGACAATGCATTTTTTCGGTGAGCATGAACTGGATCGGCTCCCGACTAGGCTATTCTTCCACGGGCAACAGCACAGACACACAATTTTGTATAGGCATTCAATTATGATAGCCCGTTCTAAATTTTACCATGACATGGCTGCTGCACTCAGGGTTGGTTCTCGACGATGGGTTCCTCAACGGTCAACAGCACAGAAACGAAATTTTGTACAAGCATTCAGTTCTGTATATACTGGAATGTTGTGAATTCATTAAAAATAATCCTGATATCTACTCCTTACGAAGAGATGTACATTCAAGGGCTACGAGGAATAGAAACCTCATAAATTGTCCCTCAGTGAGGACAGAAATGTGTAAAAAGGGACCTGAGTTCTGTTGTGTTAAATATTTTAAAGCTATTCCACAAAACATCAAATCAATGCAACAACCAGGATTCAAACAGACATTAAAGCACTGGCTCAAAAATAAATGCTATTACAGCGTGAATGACTTTTTAAACGATAATGACAAATAAATAATAAATAAATAATGCATAATACAAATAAATAACAAATAAATAATACAAATAAATAATACAAACATATTTTTATTGTAACTCTCCAACATTTTAAACTTTAAACATTTATATTTAATTCTAGCTCTAAATCTGACAAACCGTAGATAGCCTAATAATTCCAGATTGACATTTTAATTTAAAAACAAACTGACATTTGATTTATATATAGTAATTGAAATTTACTAAATTTGTAGATATTATTTTGTTAAATTTGTAGATGTTATTTTGATTATTATTTTGTTAATACCTAAGTCTAAAACGTAATATTTACGGATTTGTTTTCCTTCAACTGCAAAGTGAACATATTTAATTATAGAAAAATACATATTGTAGCCTGTTTGGTAAACTGTATAGCACATATAATAGTACCTATCCATTTTGTACGACCTACTTACAGTTCACAATAAAGAATTCTTATTATTAAAGAATTATTATTATGATAGCCCGTTTAAAGTTTCATCGCGACAGTGCGGTTGCTTTCCAACGAGAGAACTTCTCAACGGTCGACTCCTATACGCATTTAATTACGATAACCCGTTCGAAGTTCCACTATGACATGGCTGCTGCACCTAGGGTTGATTTCAGATATTTTGTCTAGGAAGGAATTGATTATTTTCCTAGAGAGATCAAGATATTTAAAGAGGTGAAACAGATTTGGCTGCAAGGCGACGAACACTAACTTCCATTGCATGAAGGTGAACAGTGAGGCCGTTCCGGATGATGGCATTTATTTTATTTGGACTCATAGTTTTTTAGGATATTTGATTCCCAGGGAACAGTTTTGGATAAATATAAATAAATACAAACGGAGCTGCCATGGAATTCACCGACCGGAGTCGGGCCCATCATAATACAAATGCCCCTGCCTTCTGCAATATTTAGGATCCATCTTCCGAAATATATGGAATAGCGGTGTAGTCCCACAGAATTTTGGCCGAGCGACAGTCATCTTAATTCCGAAGGTCCCAGTTTGCACCGGACCAAAGGACGCTCGGCCCATTGCTCTCACAGACACTGTGGCCAAAATCTTTTTTAGCATAGTCCACACGAGGATGAGCGAATTCATGCACCGGAATGAGTACCTTGGAGTATCAGTTCAAAAAGGCTTCATGCGTGGCGTCTCGGGCTGCCTCGAGCACAATTCTCTCCTGGCTGCTGCCATCAAGGATGCGAGACAGCACGAACGCCAAATCAATGTATGCTGGCTCGACCTAGAGAATGCCTTTGGGTCAGTCCGACACAGTCTCCTCCACTTTGCACTCCGCTGGTACAACTTCCCACCAGTCGTGCGTGACATTGTAGCCTCCTACTACAACTGTCTGACTTTCCATGTTAAAACGCAAGAATGGACTACCCGCTCTATACCATATTCAATTGGACTATTTCAGGGCTGTTGCCTCTCCCCGACGATTTTTAATATAGTTTTTAATATACTGCTAGAAAGCCTGACCCAGTTTGACAGGAAGTGGGTCTACCGTTTTAAAACAGACGGCCAATACACCTCGTCGTGCCTCGCTTTTGCCGACGACCTAACTTTCATCACCAGAAGCCCCAAGCAGCTTTCCCTGCTATTACAGAAAGTGGAGCTTTTCTGCGACTGGTCAGGCTGTATAAAAGTGAAACCCTCCAAATGTTTTTGCCTTGGACTCGCCCGCATGGGCACAAAATTTACATCCTATGACCCCAAATTGGTCTATAAGGGCTCTAATATCTCCCTTATAGACCCAAACAATCATTTCAAATTCCTCGGCAGAAAAATCACCCATCAGGGAAAAGACGTCTCGGGCGATCATGTTATAGAGCATTTCAAAAGTTGCCTGGCGAAAATAGATGCCTTGCTAATTTCTGGCCCTCGTAAGGCCTGGATCTATGACAATTATCTAACGTCACATTTGTCATGGCCCTTTCTTATTTACGATTTTACCAAAACCCAACTGTCCCGTCTAGATGCGCTGGTGACAGCTAGTTTAAAATCCTGGCTGTCCTTAGCCAAACCAGCTGACCCCTCGACTCTCTTCAGGTCCAAACAAAATTTTGGGCTAGCGCTTAAACTGCCCTCTCTGCTCTACGCCAACTCCAGAATAACCAAAAATTCGATTCTGTGCAATTCCAAAGATCCGGCAATATCGAAGCACGTAATAAGTGGCCGTAGTGATTCAAATGATCTACAAGCCCGCGTAGACTTCCACAAAAAGTTCCTTACTGGAATCAGCCAGAATGGCACTGGTCTGGGGTATGGCAGTACAACCACGAGCGACGTGGACTTGAAGAAGTCTCTTTTGCGGGGAGATTACGACAGCAAGAGTATTGCTCATGCTATTGGCCTTCAATGCCAGAATGATTGGACAACAATTGGGGACTTTTGCATTCCGCCTCCAATGCACTGGAAGGTAATGCTCTATGACTGGACGCCAGAGATGCTGAAATTTTATTTGAATGCCTTTCAGCATACACTTCCAGACCCCAGTAACCTCACTCGTTGGAGCTTTGCCGAGGATAGTTCTTGTCCCCTCTGTAGCAATACCCCTTGCACAGCTAGACACATTCTAGCTGGCTGCAAGGTGGCCTTAGATCAAGGACGGTACACTTACCGCCATGACAAAGTTCTCGCTGTTATTCGCGAGGTAATTAGTCTCTCAGTGGCTCGTGCCAACAAGGGTTTGACAGTATCCTCCAAACCCCCAATACAGTTTGTGCGGGATGGCTCTAAAGGCAAAAAACATTTAACTACAAAACCTTTCTCAATAATCGAGAAAGCTACAGATTGGATTCTGGAGGTTGATTCGGTCTCTAAGCAGTATAAATTCCCTGAAAGTCTCGGATGCACAGCCCTCCGTCCAGATATAACTCTTTACTCTCTATCTCGGAAGGTGGCTCTTATTGTAGAATTAACTGTTCCATGGGAATCAAATATCCCAAAAGACCACGAGTACAAATTAAATAAATACCATGATCTTGCAAATGCCGTAACCCGGAACGACTTCACTGTTTACCTTCACGCGGTGGAAGTTGGCGCTCGTGGCCTGCCAGCTAAATCTCTATTTCACCTCTTTAAAGATCTTGGCCTTTCCAGAAAAATAATCAACTCTTTCTTAGAAAAAATATCTAAAACTGCGATTTGCGCATCTCAAATTCTATGGCTTCGAAGGGGGAGTGAATGGGTGGCAAGGTGAACGCTCACATGGGGCAAGACAGCTGTCCTAAACCTACCACAGCCGGTTCGTAAGTCCGGAATCCACTGCTCACCCCCCAGAAGTGTAAAAAATAGTATTATGATGGGCCCGACTCCGGTCGGTGAATTCCATGGCAGCTCCGTTTGTATTTATTTATATACTATAAATATAAATAATCAAAATAGAAGCCTAATATTTGAAGTAGTTAGTCATTCGAAAAGATACGTAATAAAATTATTCATCGTAATATTCAAATTGTCAGTAAAATGTTAAATAATCAAATTAAATCTACGTTATGCATTTTAAACTAAAAGTACAGATATAAGACCATATAAAATAGTCAGACAATAAGGCTCTACTTTATTAGGTAATTTAAATGGGCACAATATTTGAAAAATCATGGCTCTCAAATTCGGCCAGATTATAGAAAGGGGGGCCTATCAGCATCTCCTTGATGTACTTTTTAAATTTTATGTCCTCCAGCTGTTTAAATTTTGTAGGGAGTAGATTATAGAATTTAATGCTAAGGTACAAGTAGCTTTTCTGTACTTTTGCCAGTCGTATTCGGGGTATGCGTAAAAGGGAGCTACCGCGGGTATGATGCGAGTGAATGTCTGCATTAATTGGTGTTTCTGTTAGGTGCTGTCTAGCATACATTAAACACTGGTATATAAACGCCGAGTGTCTTATTATTCTGCATTTATATGAAATCGGTTGGGAATGGCAGTACGATTGACATCATATAGAATATTCAAGTACCACCACAAGAATATAAAGTTTTTTAGAACCCAAAGATTTTTGGTTTTTTTTAGAATCGTTAATTTTGTTATTATAATTGTTTTTTCATTTGTTTATAATTTTTTTCTTGATATTTTGATATTGATTATTTTGATTAAAATTATTTTTTGTATGACATGTTTTTGATGATTTTAATTTTATTAAGTTGTGGTACCGATAATAGGCGTGTCCTGAAAACCAGGTTGGGATTACCTGAGGATACCTCTAATTTGTAGCGTTTGTAGTTGTATTACATATGTAGGTGTTGTCTATTTTGAGCTTCAATTTGTAATTTTGTGTTTTTTGTTTTGTATAGACGGGTAAATAAATAATTTGTTATTAATATTATTAAAAAACATCGCTATACATTTCAGGTCTCTAATAAATCTCCAACCCCAAGTCCAAAAATGGCTGTGAAAAATATCACGACTCGTGCTGGATGCAGTAAGTGTTTTGCAGCTTTCAGTAATATCGAGAAAAAAAAACAGTTTTTAAATAACATTGCTCATTTTTTTTCAGAGTCGACGAAACCTGAACCTATAGCGAAAACACCGACCAGCACCTCAAAAGTTTTACAAGAAAAGAAATATTTTGATTCAAATAAATCTAATAAGGTAACCGAACCTCGAATTGTACCACAGCATAGGAGCAGAAGTACCACCACCAATGTGAGTAGCAGTTATACCATTCGCAATACTATTGATTATATATGTTATTAGATTGCTCAATGCTATACTACGTTTTGGCGGCTAGGATTTTACTATGAAATGCAACGTGACACTGATAGTTCTAAACATTAATTAATCTTCTATATTCATATTCATATTCATTCATATTCATTTTATTAATATACAAGTCAGATACAGATTAGCAAACATTCATACATTTAGCAAACAAACATTTTTTTTTATCGTAAGGAAAAGATAAAATAAACAAAACAAAATGAATAAAAAAAACACAAGAATAATGTAAAAAGAAAGAAATACAAGACAAAATGCAAAGAGATCATTAAATACTTTAGCCACCAAAGCATTTTAGACGTCACTCGAGTAATATTCCTTCAGTGAGTAAAACGCCTTATCTGTAAGGTATCTCTTAAGGTATCTCTTAAACACGTCAAGACATTGCGCCTGCCTAATGTGCTCGCTGAGTTTGTTGTAAACCGCTGGGCCGGCGTATAGGCTAGCCTTTCCGACTTGGATAATGCATGACTTACCGAACGTAGCATGCTACGGGATCTTGTTGGATAGTGATGATGCACACCATTCACTTCAAAATCGGCTAGATTTCTGCGAACGAACAGCGCTACTTCCATTATATAAATGGACGACAGCGTCATGATGCAGAGATCTCTAAACAGAGGCCTAGCTGGCGTATCAAGCGCCACACGCGCTATTGTGCGGACTGCACGCTTCTGCATAATGAAAGCCCTCTGCCTATTGGCTGCTCGCCCCCATAACTCCGCGCCGTACGTTAGCAGTGAATGAACGTATGCAAAGTAACACATGCGCAGCGTATAATGTTCAGTAGCCCAATAGACGGCGTTCTAAATACGCCTATGCAATATCCTATCTCAAAATGAAATACAGTAGGACCTAGCTTATCCAAAGTTATGTGGACCGATAATCGGAAACTCAAATAAGACAGACTCTGACTTAAGTCGGGGGGATGGGGGTGGGAGGGGGGAACATATGGTGAAGTTTCAAATGAATGAAAACGTAATCAATGAAGTAAAACAATACATCTATTACACATTTAAAATTGTAGTCAATTAAAAATGTATTACATTACATACACAAATAAATTATAAAATACGGTACTGTATAGTTAAATTGAAGCAGAGGGGTGATGTTGGGGGGTAAAAACATGGCCTGGCCATAGCCTTTTCGACCTGGTTAACCCGGAACTCGCTTAATCAGGGCTCGGATAACCGCGGTTCTACTGTAATACAAATAACAAATGAATTTTTAAATCATAGCTCTTATTATTTTAACATTATTTTCATAAAGATGTCAGTTTTAACACATTGACTGCCAAGGTGATTTTCAGGATTCTGGTCTTAAAATCAAACCTTATTAAATTTATTTATTTAAGAATGAATTACTATAAAACAATGTTTTTTCTTATAAAAATAACAGGAACCGAATGGCAAAACCTTAACCTTTCGCTTATTTGATTCTGACACCCAACTGGGACTAGCCCGTTCTAGGATGGACAACTAGGGTTGTCGACTACAGCGGGCGAGCCAGTCATCTCAGGAAGTTTTAACGATAGTCGCTCTATCTCCCTGGAGTGAGCGCAGAAGACTTGAGGACAAAACAGTCCACCGTCTAGTTACGCCACAAGTCCGTAAGAGGCCAACGCCTTAACCGCGAGATAGCCAGGAGTGTTACCCGGCGGGCCTACACGCACGCCCTTATTTCCAATTGTGACCAGATTACTCCGGTCTCTCGATTGGTTACGAGTTCGAGGTCGCTTGCGCGGTCCTCTCCCTTACGAAGCGGTGAAACGGCGTTTACCGAATCTATCGCGGACCACAGCGTCCTTTGCCCGGCTGTTCACCCAGGATTGGGTAGCCGATGGTCATTTCAAGAGCAGTCGCCGTAAGGTCCGCAACCACCCCCGCTCTATAGGAAACAGTACTGCTTCCAGACTCCCCCGACTGTTAGTCAGAGTGCACAGTCGATTGGCTTACGCTGCACGGTGCGCAGACCGTCCAGGAGCGCCAGAAGGTTGATTCCCAGGGGAAACTAACCATAGAGTCAGAGTCCTACCCAGGCTCGCACTAGGATGGACAGGAAAATTATATTATATTTTTAAAAATGTAATAATAGTACACCGTGGAATTTAAATTGTGCACAAAAATTTAAGGGGTGATTCCACCCATTAAATAGATCACAAAAATATTTTTTATATGAAATCGGAGACTATCGCGGTTTTTGAAATTATAAACACAAACCGGTAACCAGTCAGGAGGCCGGAGAAATCTGGCCAAAACTGGAAGTAAGGGCGCGAGTGTCAGCCCGCAGTTTGCATACCCGGCTTCTCGCGGTAAGGCGTTGGTCTCTTACGGGCGAGTGGGGTAACTAGACAGTGGACTGTTTCGTCTCAAGTCTTCTACGGTCACCTCATGGGAGACCGAACGATCAAATATCGTTAAATCTACCTTAGGTGACGTTTTTTCCCGTTGTAGTTGTACCTTCAAGTATGGCATTGAGCAATCTAAACCCTATATAATCAATAGCACTACCTACTCATCGTTGCTTGAACCAAATTGTTTGATCAATTTCTCCTTTTTATGCAGGCTAACAAGACTTCCAGACAAACCGTGGCAAAATCGTGGAGCCCAGGTACGTTTTGCTTAATATTTACGGTCAATCAACCTACCATCCTCCAGTTTAATTTAACTAATAGTATAATACTTTAATTTTACTTTATACATATATAACACTTTATTTTCACTTTCGGTGGCTATTATACTTAACAGTACAATAGCCACCGAAAGTATAATAAATGCAAACGTAGTTACCGTAGAACTCACAGACCGGATTCGGGCCATCGTAATATTATTATTACACTTCTTGGGGGTGAACGGTAGACTCCGGACTGACGACCAGCTGTGGCAAATTTAGGACAGCTGATGTGAGTGCCCACTTTACCACTGATTCACTCTCCTTCGAAGCCATAAGATTTGAGATCCTGAAATTGCGTTTCTAGAATGTTTCTAGAAATAGTTGATTATTATCCTAGAGACACCAAGATCTTTGAGATGAAATAGAGATTTGGCTGGCAGGCCACGAGCTAACTTCTGCCGCGTTAAGATGAACAGTGAAGCCCCTCCGGGTGACACCATTTGCGATGAGATCATGGCATGCGTTTAGTTTGTACTCGTGGTCTTTTGGGATATTTGATTCCCATGGAACAATTAATTTTACAATAAAGGCCATCTTTCGAGATAGGGAGTAAAGAGTTTTATCTGGAAAGTTGTGCATCCAATACTTTCAGGGAATTGCGAGGTCATGGAACTGTCAATTCTACAATCATCCGAGATCGGTTTTAGACAGAGGGATGCATCCGAGATTTTCATGGAATTGATACTGCTTAAAGACCGAATCGACTCCCAGAATCCAGTCGGAAGCTTTCTCGATTATTGAGAAAGGTTTTGAGGTGGCATGTTTTTTGGGTTTTATCCGTTTAATCCTTCAGGCCTCGGCCCCTCAGCCGATTGACAAGTTGATGTCCCAAAAAAAAATTGGTATAAATTAGTAAAAAAATTGAATTATGACACTGTCTCACCAAAACATTAATTAGTGCCAAACCACTGTACCCATAATTAAAATAAAATATATTAACATAATAAAATAATACAAATTAAATTGGGGCCAATTGGGGCTCTAGGGGTTAAGGACCATGGGACGTATATGTCCCATAACTTCATAAATAATTTTGTAGATTATCGAATACGAATAATTTATAAATTATATATTTTCCATATTATTGAAACATAAGATCTTATTATTAGCAAAACAATAAATAAATACAAACGGAGCTGCCATGGAATTCACCGACCGGAGTCGGGCCCATCATAATACAATTTTTTTTTTTACACTTCTGGGGGGTGAGCAGTGGATTCCGGACTTACGAACCGGCTGTGGTAGGTTTAGGACAGCTGTCTTGCCACATGTGAGCGTTCACCTTACCACCCATTCACTCCCCCTTCGAAGCCATAGAATTTGAGATGCGCAAATCGCAGTTTTAGATAATTTTTCTAAGAAAGAGTTGATTATTTTTCTGGAAAGGCCAAGATCTTTAAAGAGGTGAAATAGAGATTTAGCTGGCAGTCCACGAGCGCCAACTTCCACCGCGTGAAGGTGAACAGTGAAGCCGTTCCGGGTTACGGCATTTGCAAGATCATGGTATTTATTTAATTTGTACTCGTGGTCTTTTGGGATATTTGATTCCCATGGAACAGTTAATTCTACAATATTATTAAAAAATATATACCGTAATTTTTTACAGAAAATAATGCAAATTACCAACGAATTGGCGACTTCAAATAAATAGATAAAATATTTATGGCGACTTTTCCTACTTGATATTTTGTTAGTATGTATAATTTCTGAGATAAATAATTAAAAAAAAAAACAAATTTTGGAAAAAGTTGTTATAGCCGGTCCAAACAATGCGATGCGGCGCAAAAAATTTGCTGTATGGGCGTACACACTTACAGTGCATCGTGCGGTGCCGCAACGTTACTACGACGGCGCAGTGGGCGAATAGTGTAGTAGTTAATTGTACGTAGAACTAGTGAAATGAGGTAGTCAATGCCGATATCTTCTTCGTTGGTACTCATTTTAAACACTTTGATCAAAAACTAACACAAATTTTTATTTTATTTTATTTTTTATTCAGGAAACAAACAGTACAAAAAACATATTTACTTAATCAAAATATAACAATCATAAACCATTTATATGTTTCCACCAATTAAACGGTCATATAGTGCGTTATTCTATAGAAAAGAAAAGTTTAAAATACACAAGCATTTTAAAAGTGAAAAGTGAAATTATTAGGGTTTTTTAAACAAACAAAAAATATTCTGAAAAGTAATTAAACAGTCCAAAGTATTAAAAGAGTAAATATAAAGTAAATAGAGCAGAAAAACAGCAAATAGATTCATAAACATGTATATATATGGTAATAAATTAATTTATTATTAAATAGATAGTAATAAGAAAATAAAATATATAATTATGTAATGACACATTTTATGAGAAGGAAAAATAGAAAAAAGAAATAAGTTATGTAAATACAAAGATAAGAGGAGAATAACTATTTTCATAATAAACAGATTACTTAATTAAATTGTAATATATTCATAATAAGATATTTAAATGTATCTGGGGTTGTGGCAAATATATCAACATCCATAAACACCGAGTTGTAATGATGACAAGCTCTATAAAGAAAAGCATTTTGTGCATAGTTAGAATTGACAATTGGCAGTTGAAAGGAACGCTGAGAGCGAGCTGGTCGAGGGGGCACGAAAAAATTTATCTGCTCCAAGATTTGACTAGCATCAACTTGATTGTTAATTAGCTTATGCAGATATACTGCGTCGATCATTCTTCGGCGCTTTTCTAACGACATCATCTTATGAAACCGAAGCGACTCTGTGTACGAAGCTGGTTTTGCAAAATATAACAAATTTAAACGCTTCGTCATCCGTTTTTGAATTGCCTCAATTCGGGAAATATATGTTTTGTATTGCGGATTCCAGATGACTGACGCGAATTCCAAATGACTTCTCACGTAGGAATTAAATAATATTTTTATGGTATCGGTCGACCTGAAAAGAGTAGATGCTCTAAGGACAAAACCCAACATTTTATTAGCTTTTGAAATAACATTATCAATGTGCTCCGCAAATAGCAATTTATTATCTAGGATGATCCCAAGATCAAACACAAATACGTGAAAATAAATTAAACAGGCAGGCATGTACCCTCTTTCGACTGCATTTAACAACTGAGCAGTGCCGCTCTGGCGCATATACCCGGTTTGCGTGCGGTGCGGCGCCGGAACGCACCGTGTGACATACCATGGATATTTGTATGTAGGAAGCCGAAGCGGCACTGCTCAGGCGCCGCGCCGCAGCCGCACCGCATCGTGTGGCCCGGTCCTTACTGCATCTTTATGGAACACAGGGATACTTATGTCCCATTAATTTATACAAAATCTTTGAACCGATTTTCACAAGCCTAAGATAATTTATAAAATGATTTTTGAAGTTATGGGACACATGTCCCATAGTTTTTAAAGGGTTAAGAGGATATCCTCTCCGTGGCTATAGCATATAAATATTAATAGAGAGCTATATATACTGATACGTATCTGCTGTGCTGCTGCTTTGTTGATGTGGTGTTCTGCTTAAAAGTTTCTCATTTTTCTGAAATTGACAGGTTATACGCAACCAAAAGCAGCGAGAATGCCCGCGTTGACACATGCTACACCAAAGAAAGTGCAGAATATTCCAAATGTAAGTTGAGTTTTTTTCTTTCGTCGAACACCCTTTGTAGAAAGGAAATGTTTCCGTTTATCCAAAGGTTTTGTACTACTTTTTAGCGTACCTAATTCTATTTACTCGAATGCAACATTGTTTTTTTTTTAATAGGTCCCTCTACACACTAATTTTTATGCAAAAGCTATTGGAATACAAACATTATTCTTATTACCCAAATATAAAGAAAAAAAATAGCTATATATACTTAACTTAATTAACTTAACTTAATACCTAACTTTATTTCCCCTTTCACATAAGGAATAATCACGAAATTGTATTGTTTGCTGATGATACTTCTTTGACGTTTAAAATTAGTCGAAAATTGTACAATTATGACGAAGTTAACAATGCACTCTCAAAAGTTGTCCATTGGTTTAATGTAAATAACCTACTATTAAATGAAAGAAAAACCAAAGTGATTAAATTTTCTACACCTAATGTTAAGCAGGTACAAACCAATGTAGAAATAAATGGAACTAGACTGGAGCCTGTTGCTTCAACTGTGTTTCTAGGGATAACAATTGACTCCAAATTACAATGGGGCCCACAAATTGAGAAAATGTCAGGAAAACTTAGCTCTGCGGCATACGCAGTTAAAACAATAAGGCGGCTGACTGATGTAGATACAGCAAGAATAGTATACTTTAGTTACTTTCATAGCATTATGTCCTATGGGATTCTTCTCTGGGGAAGCTGTGCGGACATCAATAACATCTTTATACTACAGAAACGTGCTGTAAGAGCTATATATAAACTTGGTCCTCGAGTTTCACTTAGAGAAAAATTCAAAGAGATAAATATTCTTACTGTTGCATCACAATATATATGAAAATCTGTTGTATGTCCACAAGAATATTGACAAGTTTAAAATAAAAAGCTACACTCATAATTTTAATACTAGACATAAGCATAACCTTGTTGTACGTGCTACTCGTCTCCACAAAATAAGCAATTCTTTTTTGGGACAATGTATACGCTTCTATAACAAACTTCCTCATACTATTAGAGAACTATCTGTAAATAAGTTTAAAGCTACCATCAAAGCAAAATTGTATAAAAAAGCATACTATACAATATCTGATTATGTAAATGACAAAACGGCTTGGGAGTAAGGCTTGGACGCATCATAAGAACATAAATTAAAAATAATATTTAATTGTGTCTATATGAATAAAGAACATTTTGATTTGATTTGATTTGATTTGATTATTTCACCAAAATTTCTAAATATTCCCTTTTGCCAGTATCTTATATACTCATATTGGAAAGACAATAATAAGTAGAATTTAATATATTTAACTCGAAATTATCCTCTGCTGAATGATGACTTTCATTGGGTTTAATTTATTTTTCTTATAAAAAAGTTATTTTGTAGAATGACCTTTAATTACCATTTATCTTTGGATATGATTTTTTGAATTGTTGCACTATTATTGATATTATGTGTTTCCAATGTATGCTTACAGTCGGCCCGATTGCTTTTCTTCGTGAACTAAAATCGGAATTACTTCATGCGAGCGAGACAGGCTAATAGGTTAGAGCGGAATATGAAATGATTGATTGTCACTTTTGCAACTAGGGTTGTCGACTACAGCGGGCGAGCCCGTCACCTCAGGAAGTTTTAACGATTAGTCGTTCTATCTCCCTGGAGTGAGCGCAGAAGACTTGTACAAAACAGTCCATCATCTAGCTCCGCCACAAGCCCGTAAGAGGCCAACGCCTTAACCGCGAGATAGCCAGGAGTGTTACCCGGCGGGCTTACACTCACGCCCTTACTTCCAATTGTGACCAGATTACTCCAGTCTCTCGATTGGTTACGAGTTCGAGGTCGCTTGCGCGGTCCTCTCCCTTACGAAGCGGTGAGGCGGTGTTTACCGAATCTATCGCGGATCACAGCGTCCTTTGCCCGGCTGTTCACCCAGGATCGGATAGCCGATGATCGTTTCAAGAGCAGTCGCGTAAAGTCCGCAACCACGTACTGCTTCCAGACTCCCCCGACTGTTAGTCAGAGTGCACAGTCGATTGGCTTACACCGCACGGTGCGCAGACCGTCCAGGAGCGCCAGAAGGTTGATTCCCAGGGGAAACTAACCATATGGCCAGAGTCCAACTTCATGCGTGGAGGCCGTCGGATAGGTGTTGACCCGTGAGTGTGACCAACTCTGAACAGAATGGGTCTTTGTGGCCAACTCAGCAAGGGCCCATTAACTCCCCAACTGTCATTTTTGCAGTATAAACTACCAATAGAACATAAAGCGGGATGATGTAAGGCCGGACAAAATGTTTTCAAACTAAATCAGATTATTTTATGTGCGGTAGGTAGATTTTGTGCCGGAAAAGATACAATAGTTCATTTTACATTTCAACGCACTGCTCTGTTTCGTTCGCATGAACTATTTTCCAATATTAGTTTACGAAGATGTACAGTTGATAACAATGTCTTTTAAAGATTTACTAGGAACTAAAGAATCGTCATTATTTTCAGGGACAAAATATGAGTCCGCGTTCCCCTCTTCCAGTCAAAGCAATGTTTATTAGGTACGTCTGATTATTTACATTACAATTAAGATATACCGAGTTTAAAAAAGTAATGACATATGTTTATTTCACTTGCAGTCAAAATGGAAATGCTAAAGCTCATAGGAAACCATCTCGTAAGTCTACTATTTGAATACCATTTTTATAAATAAATAAAAATAAAGTTAAATACTTTAATAGGTTCACTGCGGTGCCGATTTCTCGTTATAAACCCTAGATGCTGATCTACAGGGGAAGTTTTAATTTACCGGCATCCTCGAAGTGGGTGAACCAGTAGAAGCAAATAAGCAACTTAAAATAAAAATGTGGAAAAAAAAGTTGTTTTTATTTTTAAATTTCATTTTAATTTTTTTTTGAAATATAGTGTAAAATCCTTGAGCATGATACGCCATCTAGCGAAATATAAAATTACGCAGATATTGTTTATTAGCGATATTTTACCTACCGGTACATGGTGCAGCGCGCTTCAATTTTTCTATTCATACAAGTTCAAAAAAAAAATGGGTACTTTTTTAATGTATTTTTCACAAAAATTTTATCAAAAGTTGCTTATTTCCTCGTACTAATTCACCCCTTCATGAATGCCGGTTAATTAAAAGTCACCTGTATAAATAGTGTTTTGCAAATTTAGAATTTTTTTCAAGTAATTTTAAATTCCTATGGTTCTTTTAAAAATTATTTTTTCTATAATAACTATAACATTTTAAATTTCTCCGAAATCTGTCTCGTGACTCCTTTCAGCATTTTACTCTATCTGTATTGATTTTGGATTTTACCATAATGTCCTATTTCGAAAAACTCATTCTGTATATATGCATTTATATTAGGCGCATGTGGTACACATGTTGGAGCTTCAGTCCAACATACCCACAACAAAAAAGTAATTTCTACAGAATCAAAACCGCAAACTCGCTCAAATCTACACGAGCCAGCTGCAGTTGATTTCCAACTAAATTCGGCATTTCACGCACAGTCAGGTGGCAAAGGCAAAAGCGGCTACTTCGTCGCCAGTTACGTGAAGCCAAGAAAGCCGGGGATAAAGCCCTCTGCCACAACTTCTCGCGCGCGTACCGCTCTATACTAAAACTCATACAGAGCGTAGCAACGCAAAACGACAAGCGCAAGGCAGCATTTCTCAAATCCAAAGAGGAAGCCCGGTTCGACAAAAACCGTTTTAACTACAGCAAAACGGTTTTGTCTGCCGCCAAGGGAAAAATCCAAATCCCGGAAGAAATGGCCACGGAATATTTTTCGACCACGTATGAGGACCCAATGCGGCTCCATAATTACAGCCCTCCGCCGGGCATTACACCTCCGCCCCTGCCTACGGTAGCGTTTGCTTCTCAACCTCCATCTCTAGATGAGATTCTTAATCAAGTAAAGAGGAAGCCGTCGGGCTCTACTCCGGGTCCCGATGGTATTCCCTATTTAGTATACAAAAAATGCCCCTGCCTTCTGCAATATTTAGGATCCATCTTCCGAAATATATGGAATAGCGGTGTAGTCCCACAGAATTTTGGCCGAGCGACAGTCATCTTAATTCCGAAGGTCCCAGTTTGCACCGGACCAAAGGACGCTCGGCCCATTGCTCTCACAGACACTGTGGCCAAAATCTTTTTTAGCATAGTCCACACGAGGATGAGCGAATTCATGCACCGGAATGAGTACCTTGGAGTATCAGTTCAAAAAGGCTTCATGCGTGGCGTCTCGGGCTGCCTCGAGCACAATTCTCTCCTGGCTGCTGCCATCAAGGATGCGAGACAGCACGAACGCCAAATCAATGTATGCTGGCTCGACCTAGAGAATGCCTTTGGGTCAGTCCGACACAGTCTCCTCCACTTTGCACTCCGCTGGTACAACTTCCCACCAGTCGTGCGTGACATTGTAGCCTCCTACTACAACTGTCTGACTTTCCATGTTAAAACGCAAGAATGGACTACCCGCTCTATACCATATTCAATTGGACTATTTCAGGGCTGTTGCCTCTCCCCGACGATTTTTAATATAGTTTTTAATATACTGCTGGAAAGCCTGACCCAGTTTGACAGGAAGTGGGGCTACCGTTTTAAAACAGACGGCCAATACACCTCGTCGTGCCTCGCTTTTGCCGACGACCTAACTTTCATCACCAGAAGCCCCAAGCAGCTTTCCCTGCTATTACAGAAAGTGGAGCTTTTCTGCGACTGGTCAGGCTGTATAAAAGTGAAGCCCTCCAAATGTTTTTGCCTTGGACTCGCCCGCATGGGCACAAAATTTACATCCTATGACCCCAAATTGGTCTATAAGGGCTCTAATATCTCCCTTATAGACCCAAACAATCATTTCAAATTCCTCGGCAGAAAAATCACCCATCAGGGAAAAGACGTCTCGGGCGATCATGTTATAGAGCATTTCAAAAGTTGCCTGGCGAAAATAGATGCCTTGCTAATTTCTGGCCCTCGTAAGGCCTGGATCTATGACAATTATCTAACGTCACATTTGTCATGGCCCTTTCTTATTTACGATTTTACCAAAACCCAACTGTCCCGTCTAGATGCGCTGGTGACAGCTAGTTTAAAATCCTGGCTGTCCTTAGCCAAACCAGCTGACCCCTCGACTCTCTTCAGGTCCAAACAAAATTTTGGGCTAGCGCTTAAACTGCCCTCTCTGCTCTACGCCAACTCCAGAATAACCAAAAATTCGATTCTGTGCAATTCCAAAGATCCGGCAATATCGAAGCACGTAATAAGTGGCCGTAGTGATTCAAATGATCTACAAGCCCGCGTAGACTTCCACAAAAAGTTCCTTACTGGAATCAGCCAGAATGGCACTGGTCTGGGGTATGGCAGTACAACCACGAGCGACGTGGACTTGAAGAAGTCTCTTTTGCGGGGAGATTACGACAGCAAGAGTATGGCTCATGCTATTGGCCTTCAATGCCAGAATGATTGGACAACAATTGGGGACTTTTGCATTCCGCCTCCAATGCACTGGAATTTAATGCTCTATGACTGGACGCCAGAGATGCTGAAATTTTATTTGAATGCCTTTCAGCATACACTTCCAGACCCCAGTAACCTCGCTCGTTGGAGCTTTGCCGAGGATAGTTCTTGTCCCCTCTGTAGCAATACCCCTTGCACAGCTAGACACATTCTAGCTGGCTGCAAGGTGGCCTTAGATCAAGGACGGTACACTTACCGCCATGACAAAGTTCTCGCTGTTATTCGCGAGGTAATTAGTCTCTCAGTGGCTCGTGCCAACAAGGGTTTGACAGTATCCTCCAAACCCCCAATACAGTTTGTGCGGGATGGCTCTAAAGGCAAAAAACATTTAACTACAAAACCTTTCTCAATAATCGAGAAAGCTACAGATTGGATTCTGGAGGTTGATTCGGTTTCTAACCAGTATAAATTCCCTGAAAGTCTCGGATGCACAGCCCTCCGTCCAGATATAACTCTTTACTCTCTATCTCGGAAGGTGGCTCTTATCGTAGAATTAACTGTTCCATGGGAATCAAATATCCCAAAAGACCACGAGTACAAATTAAATAAATACCATGATCTTGCAAATGCCGTAACCCGGAACGGCTTCACTGTTCACCTTCACGCGGTGGAAGTTGGCGCTCGTGGCCTGCCAGCTAAATCTCTATTTCACCTCTTTAAAGATCTTGGCCTTTCCAGAAAAATAATCAACTCTTTCTTAGAAAAATTATCTAAAACTGCGATTTGCGCATCTCAAATTCTATGGCTTCGAAGGGGGAGTGAATGGGTGGCAAGGTGAACGCTCACATGTGGCAAGACAGCTGTCCTAAACCTACCACAGCCGGTTCGTAAGTCCGGAATCCACTGCTCACCCCCCAGAAGTGTAAAAAAAATAGTATTATGATGGGCCCGACTCCGGTCGGTGAATTCCATGGCAGCTCCGTTTGTATTTATTATTTATATGACTAATGTCATTTCTTCTGATCTATACGAAATTAACACATATTTCTCACCCCACTCACAACTATTGCGTCACTACTTACAATATAAAACGCAGTACATTTCGATCGATCGATATCATTCCTGTTGGGCAGTTATCGCACTACACATCTTCATCATTCCCCTTGGTGGACAGTTATCGCGACTACACTTCATTATCAAGCAGTACCTGCATTATCCGCGATACCGATCGTCAAGCCTCGCTGCTCGACTACACACTTCGGACACACTACCTACACAACGGCGAAACATCAATCAAGGCGTTACGACCAGAGACCTTCTGATTAAATACTGTAACTTCGACATCCTCGACTTTCAATCACGGAGAAAACTTCCTGATGAGAACCACCCTTCGCTCACAATCAATTGGAGTCTAGTGAAGGGTGTCCACTCTCACACACATAGGAGGTTGTGTAGCTGGCGCCGGTGAGTTACGACGGGGAGCGGAGGCAAGAAGGGCAGCTAGAGTTGCGTTATCACGTAGGGAGTAGGAATGTACAATGACTTTGCTATATGGTCGATTCCGGTAGAATTTAATTTAATCTTTCTCATTTTTATATTTTCCTAATTTTTTTACCAGAAATTCCACGCTACATCTGGCCATCGACTAACAACATCGTCGAATCGCCGACGTCGTCGCCGACGCTCAATCGGTCGAGTACTTTCATCATTGACACCAAACGCGAGCAGACGGAGACCAACAATTGTACAAACTAAACCGTATGCAATCATGAGACATTCCATAATATTATATTTAAGTTTTTGTCAGGGTTGAATGTAGGAAGGTCTCGACTTTTGAATTGCTTAACCATAGCCCTCAATGTCCGATACACCACTAAGAGATGGAATTTTTATTTAAATGCTTTCTAAGCATACATTTCCAAAACCTAGCAGTCTAATCCATTAGAGTGGACAACTTGGGTTGTCGACTACAGCGGGCGAGTCCGTCACCTCAGGAAGTTTTAACGATTAGTCGTTCTATCTACACGTCGGATTGTAGTAGCTACACGGCGGATTGTTTTTGTCCAAAGTCTTCTACGCTCACTCCAGGGAGATAGAACGACTAATCGTTAAAACTCCCTGTGGTGACGGGCTCGCCCGTTGTAGTCGACCACCCAAGTTGCCACATTATGCGACATGACCAGCGTTACAGTGCGACGTATATAGGACAACTAAGCTAGTTTGTTAATATTCAATTGGTTATGATTTAAAGTTCGAAGTCTTGACAATATTACATTCACCCTGAATAATTCAAAGAGTCAAACCCACACATGCGTACTATTTTGTTAAATGTGCAATTATTTTATAAAGTTGAGAATTATTGAGTTTTAGATGCTTAAAAGTGGTGTCTGGTATTTTTCACATACAGGTTGTATCATCGGGAACTTGTTCGTGACATACATGACATACGTGACATACAGAAACAGGTATACAGCATTTTTCTGTGATATGCGTAATACTTTAACCTATATTCGTTAGCAATTGCATAGATATAGTGGAGGGGGGTTCGTAACCGGATCCAGTCCGTCCATCCCCAGTTTTATAAAAAGTTAAAAAAATCATAATTTTGGATGAGTTTTCGTTGTTTTTAAATGAAGAACATGAGTCCTTCAGTCTAGTCCTTCAGTGAGTCCTTCAGTCTAGAACATGAGTTCTAGAGATTCCTAACTTAAACATATACTTGGAAGCATTTTAGAGTGCTAAATTTGCTGAGAACCGCAGCAGCTATGAGGATTTAATTTTTACTTATACAAAATACATTTGGTTCAGGAATTAAAGACAGTGTTGTTGCACAGAGGCTGAAATTTGCCACTTATTTGTTAGATAATTTTTCACCTTTTAAGCTCATCAGCTGATATTCTCAACAGCTGGTCTTCCAAATTTTGGTGGTTTCTCATGGCTTCAATTAACTTTGAAACCAGGAGTAAGGGTGAAATGAAGGGGGCGCCTGTCATATCTTTTATACCAAGAGAGATCGCAGAAACCAAAAGAAGTCTGGGCTCGAAAAAATAACCGTTTACAAGAATAATACATATGCCCTAGTATAGCTAACATAATCATAATCCGACAGAAATCACTTATATTTACCTATATGATGTCATTTAATTGAAAATAATTAAACAAGGCGATAAAAATAGAACAATGCTATCTATTGTATTTCCTTGGAACTAATTCAAATGAAAATGCTAAAAAATACCAGGTTTCAGAATCTAATATTTGCAAAAATATATATAGAAGTAAAAGATTGAAGTAAAAAAATTAAACATGTGAAAATAAAGCAAGAAATCAACGTTAGAACAAAATAAAAGAGGAATATTCCATGTTATACAGTTTGATCGCAATAGATAGTATTACTTTTTTTATATCTCAAAAGCTGTACATGTTAAAAATATTTTTTTAATGGATTTAGTTGCAGAAAAAATATATCATTTATTTGTAATAGTTTTTATTAATGTCCAGGCTATTTGTCGATATATCCAATCTTATCCAGGAACAAAATAGCTGATTCCCTTTGCGAATGAAATTAAAACGAGCATCTCATATGAATTCCAGTTTTATAACATCGCTAGTTGCATTGAAAGGTTATGGTTATATGATATGCGCCATAACATACATTATTCATTCTGGTTTTCAACTCTTACTTTTGTTTTTGAATTCAGTAAAATGATGTATAAGATTTTATTTCTATTACCTGGAAGAATAATTTCCTGAATTTAATATACCTACTCATTGATGATACAACATGTATAATTTTTGTGGGCTGTCAAAATAGGCATTTTGACTTGACCATGATAATGCTGTTTTAACCAAAGAAATGGAAATGATGGATTGAATTAAGGGGTACCACAGTGTAAATAAAACTACCAGTGAGACAATACTTTTTAACTATTGGAAATTCCGCTGCCAGCTTTCGTATCAGGGTTGTCACTTACCAATCTCTGATTTCATCTGCTTTTGAATAATCATCACCATTCTACTAAATGCTTCAATTTCGCTCCATTCTAGTTTGACATACAAATAAGATTAAACTGAATGAAATCACTTTTCAAAAGTTATATAAATATAATATTATTTTATTTTTATATTTATTCATTTTTTATTTTACTGAGTAGGTATCTATCTATTTACTATTATTATGATTTAGATTTTTATTTATTAACTCGATATTTTTATGATTATAATTTCAAATACTTTTTGATGAAATTTTAATTTAATTTTTTTAAATATGTTTACGACAAAGACATAATTTAGAATTTTTGATATTTTTTTGTGTGCACAGGTAAAATATCTCCTGGTATACCTGCCTTAGTACAGGCCTAGGCCTAGTTAGGCGGTGTTGACGTAGTGACCAAGATGCTGCAGTGCGCTCTATTTTTCGCTACTGGTCCAAACACATTTTTTTTTTAATGCTGCAGGAAATTATATCTCGTGCTTTACCTTTAATAAATAAATAAATAAAATAAATATATTTTTTTGTAAACAGTAAACCACTAATTGTAAATAGGTTCGATAGCATAAACAAATAACCTGATTTGACAGACTAAAATTAAAATGCATAACCCTCCACAAAGTGCATGAAATCGCTGCGCGTTTTCTGAGTGTTTCTACCTTGGCACACTGGTGATTTTTCTACGCTGTGGCAATAATCCGAATCGTCTGCTGTTAAAGTTCCAAACTTCTCATACAATGAGAAACAGATACCACTTTTACCATCTTATACTTGAACATATTATAAAAATCAGAGATTTCTATATGATGATAATGACTATATAATGTATATCGTGACATTTTACGCATTTGTAATATTAATTATTTATACGTTTTATAAGAGCATAATGTAAGAACTCTATTATTATAGTATTTTAAATAGAAAAAATAAGCTTTATTAGCGATATAATTAGTTAACAAACTGCAGGATACAGCTGGATTTCTTCCTACATAATCCTTCGTCTCGCCGGAATAGACACAAATTTTTTATTTATATGACCCGAAGTTGGCCTATAAGGGATCTGATTACTCCCTTATTTACCCAAAAAGTAATTTTAAATTCCTCGGCAGGAAAATTACTCATCAGGGCAACTACCTCTCTGCCGATAATATAATGAACATTTTTGTAGTTGCCTGGCAAAAATAGATGTTTTGCTAATTTCTGGCCATCGAAAGGCTTTAATCTAAGGCAACTACTTAACTTGTCTCATTTGTCGTGGCCCTATCTCATTTATTATTTCACCAAAACCCAACCGTCCCATCTGGAGGAACTGATGACAGCTGGTTTAACTTTTGGTTGTCCTTAGTCAAACCGGCTCAGTCAAGTCAAACCTTCCACTCTCTTAAGGTCCAGACACAATTTTGGGCTAGCTCTAAAACACCCTCTCTGCCTTAGCTAACTCTAGAATAACCAAGACTTTGATTCTGTCCAATTCTAAGGATCTGGCAATATCGAATCGGCAATATCGAAGAACGTCAATTTGGCAATATCGAAGAACGTAGTAAATGCCTGTAGTGAATCAATTTATTTTCAAGCCTGCATAGATTTCCACAACAGTTTTTTGCTGGAACCAGAGTGGCGCTTTTCTGGGGTATGGCAATGCAATCATGAGCGATGTGGAAGAATTAACCCTTGCGAGGAGATTATGACAGCTACAGTATGGCTCATGCCGTTGTCATCATGATGTCAGAATGATTGGACAGGAGCTGGAGACTTATGCTTATGTTTCCTTTAAATTTTGACAATTCTAGCTCTATTCTGCAGTTAATTGATTCTACTTACTCATTATATTAATAAAATATATTCCATGACAAATTAGTATTTAGACAGTCTTTATCATAAAAATTGCAATGATGGGAGGGGGCCACACTGAAAATTTCCAGAAACGAATAAGAAATATTACAATGTATGGCTTGAAGTAATTTATTGTTTCTCATAATACTCTCCGTAAGTATTTTTAATACACTTTTTGATACGTACAACCCAATTTTCATAATTATTCCACTCCTCCGTGGTGACCTCGGAAACATGTATTTCATATGCTTTATCAGCCTCTTCTAGCATTGAAAATTGTTGACTGCGTAATTGGTTCTTAATTTTTGGGAACAAGAAGAAGTCAAGGTGCCAAGTCGAGACTGTATGGAGAATGGCTCATGAGTTCTACCATTTTCGCCTTAAAAAAATCGTTTGTCGGTCTGGCCGCGTGAGAGCTGGCATTGTCTGTGCAAGATAATGCAGCGTTTACGGCTGCTTTTATGGAGTTCGTCAATAACTTCCGGCAAGGAAATCATCGTGTACTAATCAGCATTCAGTCTCCAAAGCAACAATAGCTATATGTCCAGTTCTCCTTAAAAAGAAGCGATCATCCGCTTTATAGCATATTGCATACATGCCACTTTGGTTAGGTTTGACTCATGTCGAAAACCCAAATGGTTGATTGTTGAAACTCAACCGTAAATTCATATTTCGTCACCTGTTACTATATTCCACACCAAATTTGACGCCTATTTAAGTGACGCATCATACGGCGCACAGCATCGATGTTTTTGTTGTTGACAGCAGTGGTCGGATGGACCTTTGCGAAAATCGTTACTGAGATTGATACAACCACTTTTGAAGTCCGCAATCCGACTATAAATGGTCGTCTTGCTAGGTGTTTAATCGCCAAAAGCATTTTGAAGACAAGCAAGGCTCTACAGAGCTGTCGAGTTGCACTTAAAATTGTAGAAAATCATACAGCAAAAATTTTTACGAGTTAAATCCATCATAATTTTAAAATGATGATGATGATGATGATGTCCTCCTCATCGTGATCCGACGACGGCGACCTCTTGGTTGACAGGACTTATTCGAAGATGCGCGAAAGTGACTCGTGAATTCCAGTTTGTTTTTGAAGGTCCGATTACAACACTACAGTAGAGTTCATCGCAGTTGTTTTAAGTTTATGTGTAAGTGGGCTTCGGACGAGTTTTGCGCTGTTGGCGGTTTGAGTCGAGGTTTTCAAGCCGGGCTTCCTCAAACTCTTTAATTTTCGTGGTCACCGTGGAGCGCCACTCGCTGCGTTTGTGAGCAGCCCTCCCCAACTCTCAGGTGGAATACCACCGGCGGTTAGGTTTTTTAAGACTAGGTAAGTTTAAAACGACGCCACAACGAAAAAACAAATGACAGTTAGATGACATAAACTATATGTTGCAGCTAAAAAGTTCCCATTTACAAATATTGTAATTATTTCTTAATAATTGTTTATGTACTTATTGCCAGTTCTGGAAACTTTCAGTTTGACCTATGTATACACCGAGTTTCATTTCGTTTTCCGAATACTGAAAGACTAGCTTATCATTATGAGACTACATATCTATCATTTTTATGAGTGGAAAGTTGTGTGTTTGTTTGTGTACGTTTGTGTGCGTCTGTGACGATAACTCCAGAACATGTTGTCTGATTTCAAAAATTCTTTTGCCTTAAGGTTTTATTCATCAATGGGAAGAACTGATTCAATTTAGGGTCCTGTAGCTGTGATAGACATGAGAGCTGCCATAGAAACGAGTCTCTTTGAAATGACATTTTACTGGTACATAATGAGCAGGGTAAGACAGGGCAAGTCTGGGCGGAGGTGCAGAATGGGTAGGGTAAGACGGGCAAATCCGGGTGGAGGAGCGGAAAATATTGTACTTTTATTAAATATCGTACTTTTCAAAAACATTGTACTTGTGAAAAATATCGTACTGTTTAAAAATATCATATTGTCAAATAATATTGTAGTTGTTAAAAAGAAATTGCATTTTAAAAAATATCACATTTAAAAATATCGTACTTTTTAATAATATTGGCCGAGAAAAAGTCCTAGGAAGGGATGTGCATGGTGCCTTATTTAAGGGGAATAGTTTGGTGCATTGGATAGACATATTCGTATTAGGGCTTCTTTGAAACAGTTTTATTTTTTTTTTTAAATATCGAAATTTCCCAAAATATCGTACATTTCAAAAATATTGGCCCAGTAAACATGCTGGGAAGGGATGTACATAGAGCCCTATTTGAGCGGTCTCGTTTGGTGCGCTGGATGGACATATAAGGCTTCTTTCACACATAATAGCCAAATCATTTGTCTTTCCAATCATAAACAAACAATGCTAAAGAATTAAAGACAGGAATAAAGTTATAAATAGGATAGAAAACGAATTTACCGCGTGAAATTTGTAGCACCCGACGTTTCGGTGACGTTGCAGCCGCTGTTGTCTAGGGTAGACTGTAGAGCTGTCAATCCGCTGTTGACATTGACAGCTTTTCAGTCTACCCTAGACAACGGCGGCTGCTCGGTCACCGAAACGTCGGATGCTACAAATTTCACGCGGTAAATTCGTTTTCTATCCTATTTATAATGTCAAACATTCGCGATAGTCTTCGAAGGAATAAAGTTTCTTAGTCGAAATTGTTTGAAACCGCTAGGAGAAGCTAGATTTTCTGTATTCGGAAAACAAAATGGGACACGATGCATAGGGTTTGATCAAAAATAATGTGTACCGCTAAAAGAGTTTTCAAAAGCGATTGTGCAATTTTTTCGATCAATCAAACTTTAATATTAGATGAGTCACTGCTACCTAGTATTAGTATATAGACCATAGACATAATAAATAGACCACACGACCAGCCTAAGAAAGCGATAGAGGAATAGAAAGAAAAACCTGCATATGGGCCCCCTCTATCCTTGTTTAGTCACCCATGCGCGGGAAATAATTCGGAACTAATTATTATACTCAATTAAAGAATGATAAACGTGCATGCGTGACTAGATAAGGATAGAGGGGGTCCATAAGCAGTTATCTCTTTATATTCTGCTATCGCATTCACTCACAGTCCACCTTCATACTCCCGTGGTCTATTGTAGTATGACTATGGTATAGACAGGCTATATTTTATACTCATTAAATGTGTCATGTATATGCCATAAGTGTCTGTCTTTTACCTTGTGGTGTAATTTTGTGCAATGGTCTGTATCGTCAGCTGAACGTGACCAATTTTAATGTTGTTTTATCCATTATTATTAATTAATTTAATGCGATCTCAAATGCTAGTCGTAGCGTCTATTTCTGCAGACTCCTTATTTTTGTATATTCAACGGAATTGAAAATCATTTGCGTTTTGTTTATTTTTGTATAAAGCGATAAAGGCCAGTGAATGCCTGTACTGCAAAGTCTTTTCGGAGAATAATGATATAAACATTATCGAGAGTAAAACTTGTATGTTGAGTTCTGGGTGCCAATTCTTGAAACCATTCCAAAATTTTACTGTGTTAAGTATTTTGCTTGTTTTCGCGAAATCCTTTTCTTGAAAGCAATAAATAATAAATAATAATAAATAATAAATAAATACAAACGGAGCTGCCATGGAATTCACCGACCGGAGTCGGGCCCATCATAATACTATTTTTTTTTACACTTCTGGGGGGTGAGCAGTGGATTCCGGACTTACGAACCGGCTGTGGTAGGTTTAGGACAGCTGTCTTGCCACATGTGAGCGTTTACCTTACCACCCATTCACTCCCCCTTCGAAGCCATAGAATTTGAGATGCGCAAATCGCAGTTTTAGATAAGTTTTCTAAGAAAGAGTTGATTATTTTTCTGGAATAATAAATATAGTTTAATAAATATAGTATAGCGGATTCTTATTCTGTAAAAATAGCTACCTTCATTATATAAAAATCAATCAAAGAAATCATGTGGCAACCCACATAGCAACTGCCACTTTTTGAGATGTTTCTTTTTTCTCGATGACAAATGTAGCCCTTAGCAAACGTTTTATGAATAAACGGTTATTGTTTAATTCAAAATGTAGTCCTTAGCAAACGTTTTACGAATAACAACGTTTATCCTGTAAAAAATAAGATTTTAGCTGATGTATATTTTAGAGACAACGGTTCTCATATTGGCACGCTTAATATTTCAAGAATTAGCCCCCAGGCAAAGATATTCTGAAAGGTCGTTTGCTCGGAAATAACGCTTAAAAGGTAAGTTAAAGTTTACTCTTGACAAAGGTGCAATAAAAGCGACTTCACCTAATAAATAATAGTAATTATCGTACCAGTGAATTGATTTTTAGATTTAAATGAACTCGAAATTTTGACACTAATGATCTCCAGGTAAAAACCGTCCCATTTTTTTTTCTCTTTTGGCCATTCCATAAAAAAAAAAGAATTATATTTTAATTCGCTTTGAGGCTATATTTTTATAAATATCGTGCTTGTATATACGTAGTAATAATAATAATAATAATTGTTATCATGTTATAGTTTTTAATAGAGTACAGAAAAGCATAATAAAGAATAAATATGTTTAAAATGTGTTTTTTTTTGGCACTTCCTTAAGTGCTTGCGCCGACGCACCGGCTCCCGAAAAAACACATGGAAGTCGCCAGTAGGTAGGTACTTATGGCTACTGCTATCTACTAGCAGGCACGTGTACAAAAAGGTAATTAAATTACAAATGGCTGACGAGTAAGTGGCACAGAGTCCATTCGAAACGATGCACAGCTCTAGAAATCTACAGTTCTTAAGTTTGAATTAAAAATAGTCGGAACTAGAAAAGGTATATTCCGCATTACTCTTACTGGCATAAGTACAGAAAAGCTACTTGTACCTTAGCATTAAATTCTATAATCTACTCCCTACAAAATTTAAACAGCTGGAGGACATAAAATTTAAAAAAAAACATCAAGGAGATGCTGATAGGCCACCCTTTCTGGCCGAATTTGAGGGCCATAATTTTTCAAATGTTGTGCCCATTTAAATTACTTGAAAAAGTAGAGCCTTATTGTCTGATTATTTTATATGGTCTTATATATGTACTTTTAGTTTAAAATGCATAATGTAGATTTAATTTGATTATTTAACATTTTACTGACAATTTGAATATTACGATGAATAATTTTATTACGTATCTTTTCGCATTACTAACTACTTCAAATATTAGGCTTCTATTTTGATTATTTATATTTATAGTTTGACAATCTAGTAGTTAATCCTTGACTACCTATGTATGTTCAGTAAAGAGTAGTAACGAAACTTACTACCTAACCCAATTATTTTGACACGTCCAAGAGCGGTCTTTAGTCGTCAATTGGACACGACGAAAATGTAATGTAAGTATTTCCGCATTCCATGTGAAACCTGAACGTACGGATAAGATGATAACTAAGCAATAATATTAGTTTTGTCAAAACTATTTCGGAACTATTACTGAAGCCAGCCTTTGCACGCAAAGATAACGCTGCACTTTTTTGGTCAATTTTGTATTGTAATATTACCAATATCGTTTTTTTATGAATTCTCCGTTGTTACCAAAAAAAATAATGTTAGTAGTATAATATAGGTATGTATAATACTAGCTGCGCCCCGCGGTTTCACCCGCGTGATGATGGAAAATTGTGATGATGATGATAGAAAACTATATATATTGATAAATTATAGCCGATGTGTTATTCTGATGTGTAAGCTATATTATTGTAAAGTTTCATCAAAATCCATTCAGTAGTTTTTGCGTGAAAGAGTAACAAACATCCATACATACATACAAACTTTCGCGTTTATAATATT
Organism: Micropterix aruncella; assembly: GCA_944548615.1. NCBI lineage: Eukaryota > Metazoa > Arthropoda > Insecta > Lepidoptera > Micropterigidae > Micropterix > Micropterix aruncella. The sequence continues at coordinate 1,502,461 of OX155969.1, forward strand.
AGTAGGATTTTAGTAGGATATATGGAGGCAGGCCAAAACGCCTACCGGCGGATCAAGGGCGATCGGCATTTTTGGCGCCCCAGCGGTTAAAAGTGGTTCCATTAGAAGGCGGATCTCTTACAAAATATCTATACAAGAATTGTGGGAGGGTTTGGCATGGGAGGGGGGGGGGAGGGTTGTATACTTGCCGGGAAAGTTTAAGAAAAACTGTTTGTTGCTTGTGTTTTAGGGTTATGTAAACTCGAGTGCTTTTCCTGGTTTCCAAGTTTGCTTCTGCATAAATTAAGCACTGATAAAAGAATTCAAATAAAAGTCATTATTTTATGATCTATGATAGGTGAGGTCTAGTTTTTAACACGCTTTTATTAGGTCGACCTGTATGTAACTAACTATGTAATGGAATCTAAGGTAACTAATTTAACCATCTTCCAAGGACCGTAGCGTCATGAAAATTGGCAGCTGTATGTAGTTCTGATGGCAATACAATAATATGGTACTGTCGAACTGATCTGATGATGGAGTCGGAAGATATGAACTGGAACTTCATGATGGAACATCGTATCATAGCTGTGTTTGGACTTGTTAGAAAAGTCTCGGAATGAACTTTGACCACGATTAGGTTTCAAGGTCTGATGATGAAGCCGGAAGATAGGCACTGGCATTTCATCATGGAATATCGTATCACAGCCCAAAAGCGTGTTTTTAGCGTTTTTTTTAAACTATTAATTTATTATATATATCAGTGATTGTCTATTTTTATTATGTAATATTGTGAGTTAGATAATAAAAAGAGCTTTAAAGTGACGCTTTACTCCCCCTCACTGCCATTTTCTATTATTTGCAGTTTTGCCCTCCCTATCATACAATATTGATTCGTCCATCCAAAATCGAAGATACTGGGCTGTTTCTTCTGATATATTCTCCTACTGCTTCGACGTCTTTTTCCAGAATCTTCAAATTTTTCACATTTTTCCTGATGCCACCGAATCCATCTCCGCCGGACGTCATATAACTGCTTCCGACTATTTCGTAAGTCTTGGTGGAGTTCATCGGTTCGAAGGTTTCTTCGTCGCAGGTTTGGCAGATGACGTCGACGCTGCTGACGCGACTGTTGATCGGCTTCGATATATTGTAGACTACCCTCAGACCGGACACTTGCAGAAGTCTAGCGTCGAGACCCAGATCGAAGTTCCACTTGGATATGGAGTATTCCAGAGCGTTTAATAAATGTGCACCGATTAATTCGAAGGTTGCTACCCGGTTGCCAAATGGGAGAAGCGTTTTTAAGTCCATTGTAGTTATTGCTGCAGAAAATATCAAAACTAAAAAAAATCATTAAGAGAAAATAGGTATATTTTGTGATACTTACAACCACTTGGAAGTGGGCTTCTAATCGTTCCTGCACTCAGAATACAAATCCGTCTGTGTTTTGTGCCCGGATACTAAAATGGGAATTTTAAAAAATATAATTGCACAGAATTTTAAAAACAAATGCACAGAAAGACCTTGGTATAACGATAACGGACAACTTGAAATGGGCAAACCATATTGAAAACATCGTAAAACAGGCAAACTCACTTCTATATTTGGTAAAGAAAGCTTTTCAAATATTGACAATACCGACATTTCTAAAAATTTACAAAACCTACATTCGTCCTCTGATCGAGTATGGTTTTCAAATCTGGAATCCTTGTTTTGCCAAGGACATCAACCTGCTTGAAAGTATACAATGTAGAGCTACAAAACTGCCAAAACCCCTAAGAAAAACACCCTATGAACATAGATTAAAAATCCTCAAACTGACAACTCTGGAGCAACGGAGACACAGAGGAGATCTCATAGAAACATACAAAATACTGAGGCAACACTACGACTGCCCAGATTTGGAAAGCATGTTTGTGTTTGATTCAAGCCATCACTTAAGAGGTCACAGCCTGAAACTCAACGATACAAGCTTTTCAACTGAAGCAAGAAAGCACTTCCTGACAAACAGAATCGTTAACAGCTGGAATAAACTGCCCGAGGAAGTTATTGAAGCCCCAACCATAAACGCATTCAAAAACAGGCTTGATATATATATAAAAAAAGAAACATCAACACCAGTTAATTTCATAGATATGAACACATCAGCGTTAAGCTGCTAGTTCATCAATAAATAATAATAATAATAATAATAATAAAAAAAAACTCAAACTTCTATGGACATGTATGGTGTCCTCCTCATCGTGATCCGACGACGGCGACCTCTTCGTTGACAGGACTTCTTCGAATATGCGCGCGGAAGTGACTCGTGAATCCCAGTTTGTTTTTGAAGGTCCGATTACAACGACTACAGTAGAGTTCACCGCAGTCATTGTAAGTATATGTGTAAGTATATGAGTATATGTGTATGAAACATGGACATGTATAACCATCATTCAGTAGGGTTATGCAGGTAAAAACAATAAGGTTATGCAGGGATGTAGTCGAATTCCCTTCGTCAATAGAGCAACTTAAGCTGGGCGGCAGTTATATTTATTTTTTTTATTTATAAAATGAGCCAGTGGGTAGGAATCCCCTCCTTTTATTTTATTTATTTATTTTATTTTATTCTGGTACCAAACAGAACTACATACAATGCAATGAAAACGTATTTAAAAGTGACAAAAATCCATTAATGTGATTCCTAATATATAATGTATACAAAATGAACGCAATATACTTTTATATTGTTGTCGCTTGAGAATGGGGGGAATCAGGATGGGAAGTGAGGTTAAAGGCAGAGACAAAATAGATTAAAAAAATATTATGTATGAACATAAATATATTTATATTTAATTTTAGGTATGATATATAGGTATTATAATAAATATACTTGAGATAAATTATGTCCATGAACTAAATTAAATGAAATATAACATGTATACATTTTGTGATAATCTAGATAGATTCTAGATTTTTTTATTGAATTCTTATAAGAGGTTTTTGATGAGTGTAATATGTCCACACTTAAAAAGTCTGTATTATATCTATGACACGCTCTGTATAGAAATGCGTTTTGAGATGCGTTGGTTTTCACCACAGGGAGATGAAATAGTCGATGCGATCGAACAGGGTGAGGAGGAACATAAAATTCAATGCGCTCCAAAATCGCGTTCGCATCGATGGAAATATTTACCAACCCATGCAAGTATACGGAATCGATCAAGACTCTACGGCTCTCCAATGACATTAACTTGTGGGCTTTTAAGGATTCGTCATAGGAGCTGGGCTTAGTGAAAGAAGTGAAATTTAATCGCTTCATAAGTCTTTTTTGTATCGATTCCATCCGCGATATGTAAGCAAATATTGGGGATTCCAGACCACTGATGCAAATTCCAACTGACTTCTTACATAGGAATTATAGAGGATTTTAAGCGTGTCAGTGGAAGTATTTTAGTTTAGTATTTTCAAATTGATTTTGCATGATTCACCATAATATATGGTATGCTAAGCCTCAGACTCAGTTTGGTTGCCTAATAAGCAATTAAAAGCCCTAAAATAATTCTTTGATTCCTGTCGACAAGAGTTCTACAGCAAGGAAAAACCAACTCCCATTAAAATTGCTGTACTAAAATCGCAAACCAACTACCATTAAAATTATATTATATACTAGCTGACCCGTGCCCACTTCGTTGGGCGGTAAAACTTTTTACTTGTGATGAAATTATGAGTGTGGTTTGGTTAGTACTGAGTGCTATGATTTATTTCCTGACTGCCAAAAGAAGGGTTATATTTTTACTGCATATGTATGTATGTATTTGCATGCCAATTTGACTATATTACCGTTATTTGTGAGTGTCTTATTTGTGAGTGTCTTATCTCTTTAACCATTTATGCAGTAAAAAGGAAATTATATGCAGTAAACGGGAAAAGTCTTTTGTTTTAAACACTTGAGACAATAAATTTACTTATTTTGATATGAATTCATAAGTGTTGATAATATGACCAATAAACATGACCTAACGATTTAAATTATTTTTTTAATGTAAAAAACTACTTTTTGTGACAAGTATAAAATTTAGTCATATAATGTGGCTGACTTTTTTGTAGGCATTATCAAGCTCTACAACTTTTCTTTAGAACTTAATCATATATCTCTCATCGTTAAGGCAGCGTTAGTTAGAAACGTTTTCGTTCGACTGCTTATTCTCCGACTTACTTTGCAAATCCGACTACCACGAAGAAGTCTTTTCATTTTTCGGATTAATATATAGCCTATGACACACACGAATAACGTGGCTTTCTTTTGGTAAAATAATTTTCAAAATCGGTTCAGTAGATCCAGAGATTACTTCCTACAACATCACAAACTTTACCTCTTTATAATATTAGTATAGATAGTATAGATGGGTCAATATTTTGGTTAATGAAATATATATTTTTCACACAAATCTTTGATCTTAAATTCACTTAGCGGAACTGGCCACTGTGCCATGGTATCGATAGTTTTTATCAGAATGATTATTACCTACAGGGTGCGGCAGTGAGGACGGACGGTTTTAAAAAAATCATAAAATAGTTAATTTTTACTCAAAAACATATTTATTGATGGAATCAGGTTCGCAAGGAAATAGCATTTGAGACAGTCAAGGGTGGAAAATCACATCAGGCATGTGGTGGCCGAAATCGTTGATGCAGTGCTGGAGGTGTTCTTGGAAATTCGGGTAGACTCTCTCCAACATCGCTCTTTCAACTTGGGCGACTTCCACGCGAATTGGGTCCTTCAATTCGTCCAGAGTTCGGGGCTTGTTCTTGTATACAGCGCACCAAACCATTGGCCCTTAGTTCTTCGAAGACGGTAATAGTCGTCCTGTTACCGTGAACTCAGAGCGTCGAAATGATCACCAACTTCTTTTTCCCTAAATTACGACGGCGATGTGTTCCAATCCGACGTGTGTGGTTCCAGCAGGTTGGGGCGACCGTCCACACAGCCAGAGCATCAATGGACGTTAATCGCCCTCTCTTCCCTGGTCGCCTTATTTCCAGGTTTGGCGATGTTCATTGGCCTCCTCGGTCCCCAGATTTATCCATATGCGTTTTTTTCTTATGGGGACACCTCAAGGCTAGAGTATACGAGAACAAACCCCGAACTCTGGACGAATTGAAGGACGCAATTCGCGTGGAAGTCGCCCAAGTTGAAAGAGCGATGTTGGAGAGAGTCTACGCGAATTTCCAAGAACACCTCCAGCACTGCATCAACGATTTCGGCCACCACATGCCTGATGTGATTTTCCACCCTTGACTGTCTCAAATGCTATTTCCTTGCGAACCTGATTCCATCAATAAATATGTTTTTGAGTAAAAATTAACTGTTTTATGATTTTTTTAAAACCGTCCGTCCTCACTGCCGCACCCTGTATAAACGGGCTACTTTGTTACTACCGATTTTATAATTAAATACTAACAATATCGCTTTTTCATGAATTCCCTCTTGTTGAATTAATCTTGTTTGTCATGTATATTATATATTTATATAATATAGGTATATGGGGGTCGGCCGAAATGGTTACGCGTGCATCTCAAACGTCAAACGATGCAAAATGGCTATAGGCACTGTTGGCGTCCGACGGGTTAAAGTAGCGCCAAGAACTGTTAGTTACCCTTACAGTCAAAGTAGCCCTGTTTTACGGTAGTTATCGATATAGTTTACAGAGCATTTAGAACACCTTTGTCTTTAACCTTTCAGAAGCCAGTCAGTCCACACAACATTTTCGAAACCCTCGAAAATTTGTTTGTAGAAGGTGTGTGTAAGCATACTAATATATAACGGTGACTTACTCAATGGCAGGCTTCATTGACAGGCTTCTACCGCAGTGGAGGGAGAAATCGAGCCGATAATTGAATAAATACGGATATAATACGGATAATACTAAAAACGCCGCTCGGCGTGCCTAACCACCCAGGGGTTAAGAGTCCTTCATATCAAAACTAATTTCGCATGGGTTGACTGGTTATTACAAAACACGGCTCAATAAAAGCTTAGTAATTATTATTCCCTTACCATTGTCGAGTAAGCGTCGCATACAAGATTCCCTGCTTGGCATTCGGCTTTTACGCACGAGTCATAGTCGAGAAAGGCTTCCGATTCGCCTATTATATCGTCTTGATAGAGTGTCTTCAATTCAGTTTTATAGGGTTCCAGTATTTCCAACATGTTCGGATCTTGTTCTATTGTGGCGTCCAACAAGACGGAGTTTCCACTGTATGTTAACAATTTTCCTCGTTTGTCGAATTTCAATTTTAGGTGACCCAAGAAGCGACAGTTGCTCATCGACTGCACGATCAAAATCTGTAATGATATGATAATATCATGTTTGTTTTTTTTTAAGTACCCGAGTCTCCTCCTTACCCTGTCTCCACTGTCTCTTTCAACAACCACTGGATACTCGTGGTCGGCTTTTAAATTGTATTTGGGTTCACCGTTATAAAACAGATAGTGTGAATGGCCGCCCACTATCACATCAATATGGGGACTTCCCCTTTTTGCTATTTCGCTGAAAAAGTAAATAAACAGAACAATATTCAAATCAATGAAAATCTCGGAACCCAATTTTACAATTAGTCAAAATAGAAAAAAATAATTCGGAACGATACGCACTGGCATCTTTTATTGATGGCATATACAGATTAAAAATAAAAATAGAATAAAATACTAACAGAGCTGCCATGGAATTCACCGACCGGAATTCATCATAATACTATTTTTACACTTCTGGGGGGTGAGCAGTGGATTCCGGACTAACGACCGACTGGTTTAGGACAGCTGTCTTGCCAAATGTGAGCGTTCACCTTATCACCCATTCACTCCCCCTGCGAAGCCATAGAATTTGAGATGCGGAAATCGCAGTTTTAGATAATTTCCCTAGGAAAGAGTTGATTATTTTTGTGCAAAGAGCAAGATCTTTAAAGAGCTGAAACAGATATTTGGCTGGCAGGTAACGAGCGCCAGCTTCCACCGCGTGAAGGTGAACAGTGAAGCCATTACGGGTGACGGCATTTGCGAGATAATGGTATTTATTTAATTTGTACTCGAGGTCTTTTGGGATATTTGATTCCCATGGAAGTTAATTCTACAATTATGGCCACCTTCCCAGATAGAGAGTAAAAAGTTATATCTGGGTGGAGGGCTGGGCATCCGAGACTTTCAGGGAATGTATACTGCTTAGAGACCGAATCGACCTCCAAAATCCAATCTCATGCTTTCTCGATTATTGTGAAAGGTTTTGTAGTTAAATGTTTTTTGCCTTTAGAGCCATCATGCACAAACTGTATTGGGGGTTTGGAGGGTAATGTCAAACTCTTGTTGGCACGAGCCACTGCGAGGCTAATTACCTTTTGTCATGGCGGTAAGTGTACCGTCCTTGATCAAAGTCCACCTTGTAGCCAGCTAGAATATGTCTAGCTGTGCAAGGGCTATTGCTACAAAGGGACATGAACTATCCTCGGCATAGCTCCAACGAGCGAGGTTACTGGGGTCTGGAAGTGTATGCTGAAAGGCATTCAAATAAAATTTCAGCATCTCTGGCGTCCAGTCATAGAGCATTACAGTCACATTCAAATATTCTGATTGGCCCCGTAAATTTGGAGCAAATTTGTATATGGAACAATACTTATTGGCACCTTTTATTGTTCTAAATTCAAATATTCTCATCGAGCCTGTTGGAGACTCCGTCCAACATACCCACAACAAAAAGGTAATTTCTATAGAGTCGAAATCGCAAACACGCTCGAATATACACGAGCCAGCTGCAATTGATTTCCAACTAAATTCGGCATTTTATGCACAGTCAAACGATGACTAATGTCATTTCTTCTGATCGATACGAATTAACACACTTATTTCTCACCCCACTCATAACTATTGCATCATTCACACGATATAAAACGCAGCACATTTCGATCGATCAACATCATTCCCTTAGTGGGCAGTTACCGCGGCTACACATCATTCCCTTAGTGGACAGTTACCGCGGCTACACATCATTCCCCTGTTGGGCAGTTATCGCGACTACACTTCATTATCAAGCAGTACCTGCATTATCCGCGATACCGATCGTCAGGCCTCGCTCCTCGACTACACACTTCGGACACACTACCACGACTTCACCTCGCGCCCACACTACCTACACAACGGCGAAATATCAATCAAGGCGTTACGAACTGGCAACCTACTACAGACCTTCTGAATAAATACTTCAACTACAACGACTTTCAATAACGGAGAAAACTTCCTGATGAGAACCACCCTTCGCTCACAATCAATTGGAGTCAAGTGAAGGGTGGCCACTCTCACAAGCCTGTACATTTGATATCTGAGAAAATTTGAATTTGGAACCTTATCTATTTGTCAATTCCAGTTTATAATTGTCATATCTTGATTGGCGAGCTATACAATTAAGATCTGTGAGGTAATGGAGTGCATTATTTTTAAATCTTTGAAATAGTACTGATACATCTTACAGATCAATAGGGAATCCAACATGGGAGAGAACTATGATAATGTTCACTCCTTCTTTGGCCAGGCGTTCCGCTTCTTTGCTTACTGTTTCTACTTCGTCCGAGAACGTGAGATTGCCAATCGCTGAAATTGTCTGTAAGCATAATAATTTCTTATAGTATCATTGGTGTATGTTTGGAAATACACCAGACACAATTCACTTATTCGAGGTCACTGCTGCGGTGTTTTAACTAATAGGAATCATGCTGCCGGAGGCCAGCATGATTCCTATTACTAATAATAATGTTTATTTTATAATTTACTTGTAATGATGCTAAAACCACACCAATAATCCCGATCTTGCGTCCGTTTTTGATTAAAACGATGCTCTTCTTGAACAGATTCTTCATCATTGGCTCGTTTGTTACATTCATGTTCGCCGCCACGATCGGCGCCGCTAAAGCCTTCATATATTGGGCTAAACTTTCTACACCGTCGTCGAATTCGTGGTTGCCAAGCGTCTGAAGATAAAAGAATCTAATATAGGAAGACTGGAACTGGCAGAATATGGCTCCATGTTTATGGGCTTAAAGGGTCCCATCAAACTTGCAGAAGGCAAATTTGCAGACGGCAATCTTGCAGACGGCATTCTTGCAGGCGGCAGTTTTGCAGAAGGCAATCTTGCAGAAGGCAGTTTTGCAAATGTCAAAATGACCTAACCTAACCTAACAGAAAAACTTAAAACATTTTTTTTAATGTTTAGTTTGATGTATAAAAGTCATCCACTACAAGGATGCCGGTAATTAATGTCACTTCGATTTTAGGGAAAGAAAAACCTAACCTAACCTAACCTAACAGAAAAACTTAAAAACTGTACTGAAGGTTGCCGCCTGCAAGGTTGCCGCCTGCAAGGTTTCCTCCTGCAAATCTGCCCTCAACAAATTTGGAACTGTCAAAAGTGACATTTGTGCAAAATTGCCGCATGCAAAACTGGCGCCCCCCGGCTTAAAGATCACCTTATTTTATTAATATAACATTAATATTTGATTACTCACATGAGCGTCGTGCGGCAGCAAATTCATAACTTTCTGCGTGAGGTTCCACTTGAAATTGGAATGCCAGACCGTTCCTTGAAACGTATCACCGGCATTCAGGAGTAAGGTATTATTGTCTCTTAATAGATTAACGGCCGTATATAAACGGGGAAATCCCCCAATGCAAGTGACATTCGGATGACAAGTGGTTGATTGGGGGGTAGTTTCCTCATAGCTAATTAAGAATAATAAAATATTATTTACTTGTTAGAAAATGCATCCTTAGTAGCATCATTGCTTTTATAGTATAAAATCAATGGTAGCATATACCATTTTAGTTCCATGCAAGACATATAAAAGCCACATACATACAACTAGGGTTGTCGACTATAGCGGGCGAGCCCGTCACCTCAGGAAGTTTTAACGATTAGTCGTTCAATCTCCCTGGAGTGAGCGCAGAAGACTTGGACAAAACAGTCCACCGTCTAGCTCCGCCACAAACCCGTAAGAGGCCAACGCCTTAACCATGAGATAGCCAGGAGTGTTACCCAGCGGGCTTACACTCACGCCCTTACTTCCAATTGCGACCAGATTACTCCAGTCTCTCGATTGGTTACGAGTTCGAGGTCGCTTGCGCGGTCCTCTTCCTTACGAAGCGGTGAAACGGTGTATACCGAATCTATCGCGACCGCGGACCCGGCTGTTCACCCAGGGTCGGGTAGCCGATGGTCGTTTCAAGAGCAGTCGCCGTAAGGCCCGCAACCACCCCCGCTCTATAGGGAACAGTACTGCTTCCAGACTCCCCCGACTGTTAGTCAGAGTGCGCAATCGATTGGCTTATGCCGCACGGTGCGCAGACCGTCCAGGAGCGCCAGAAGCTTGATTCCCAGGGGAAACTAACCATAAGGCCAGAGTCCTACCCAGGCTCGCACTTCATGCGTGGAGGCCGTCGGATCGTTGACCCGTGAGTGTGACCAACCCTAAACAGAATAAGTCTTCGTTGCTAACTCAGCAAGGGCCCATTAACTCCCACATATATACAAACTAGCTGACCCGTGGCCACTTCGTTGGGCGATAAAACTTTTTACCTGTGATGAAATTATGAGTGTGGTTCGGTTAGTACTGAGTGCTATGATTTATTTCCTGACTGCCAAAAGAAGGGATATATTTTTACTGCATATCTATGTATGTATTTGCATGACAATTTGACTATAATACCGTTATTTGTGAGTGTCTTCTTGTGATTCTCTTTAACTATTATCTCTTTAACTATTTTTGCAGTAAAAGGGAAAAGTCTTTTGTTTTAAACACTTGAGACGATAAATTTACTTATTTTGATAATAATTAATAATTGTTGATAATATGACCAATAAACATAACCTAACGAATTAGGTTATTTTTTTAATTTGAAAAACTACTTTTTGTGGCTTAAATATAAAAGTTAGACATATGCTGTCGCTGACTTTTTTGTAGGCATTATCAAGCTCTACAACTTTTCTCTGGAACTTAATCAAATATCTCTCATCGTTAAGGCAGCGTTCGTTAGAAACCTTTTCGTTCGACCATTTTTTCCGACTTACTTTGGAAATTCGACTACCACGAAAAAGTCTTTTAATTTTTCGGATTTTTATATAGCCTATGACACTCACAAATAACGTGGCTTTCTATTGGTTAAGAATGTTCAAAATCGGTTCAGTAGATGCAGAGATTACTTCCTACAACGTCACAAACGTTACCTCTTTATAATATTAGTATAGATAATAAATAAGCTATTGGGCAGGAAATAAGACCAAATCAAAACTATTATAATTTGTCCCAAACTTCATAAAAAGCGAGGGGTTCCTAAACTTTGATTTATGAACAATATTCACAGCACTTCGGGAAAGTACTCAAATGTGCTTAACCCGACAAATGACAGGCGTCCTTTTGGGGATGCAAGTTTTAATACACTGGAATGACAGGCGTCCACTTGGTCCAGTGATGACGACACGATGGAGGCCGTCTGCGTTTTGTAATTTGTCGCCATTATTATCTTAATTGATTTACGAGATAAGGTTATAATGTTTTATATGTCAAATTTCAATGCGATCATTTTACAGTTCTTCTTTTTATGATCCGTATAGTGGTTTACAAGTTATGGTCGTTTTTATCAAGGTCGTCGATTTTGCGCGCGAAAAGGTCGCGCGCGAATGGGACAGCTGAATTTTTACTCCGCGAGGAGAGGAGTTAAAAGCAGGATTTTATTTATACACTTAAAAGTATATAAATATAATCAGTACAATAAAAATGTGGGTCCCAAATACTATTGTCTTGTGGTGTATTTTGGTTGAACAAATAATTAAACTTGCTTTTCGAAAAAAAAAAGAAATTCGTAGAATACATTTTATATAATGTATAGATAATAATAATGAGTCTTTATCTATACTATAATATTATAAAGAGGTAAAGTTTGTGAGGTTGTATGGAGTAATCTCTGGATCTACTGAACCGATTTTGAAAATTCTTTTACCAATAGAAAGTCACATTATTTTCGTGGTAGTCGGATTTGCAGGCTTTTTCGTGGTAGTCAAATTTGCAAAGTAAGTCGGAGAAAAAACGGTCGAATGAAAAGGTTTCTTACGAACGCTGCCTTAACGATGAGAGATATATGATTGAGTTCTAGAGAAAAGTTGTAGAGCTTGATAATGCATACAAAAAGCCAGCGACAGCATATGTCTAACTTTTATATTTAAGTCACAAAAAGTAGTTTTTATATTATCTATACTAATATTATAAAGAGGTAAAGTTTGTGAGTTTGTGAGGTTGTAGGGAGTAATCTCCGGGTCTACTGAGCCGAGGTTGTAGGGAGTAATCTCTGGGTCGTAGTAGTTTTTCATATTAAAAAAAATATTTAAATCGTTAGGTCATGTTTATTGGTCATAGGTATTATCAACAATTATGAATTCTTATCAAAATAAGTAAATTTATCGTCTCAAGTGTTTAAAACAAAAGACTTTTCCCTTTTACTGAATATAATTTTCCTTTTACTGCATAAATGGTTAAATAGGTATGTTACATAGGTATGGAACCGCGACCGTATCTCGGGTTGGAACTATGCTATCCGCATTACAAAGTGGCGAGTCAGGTAATTTATCATCGAAATCGTGCTATCTCTTTCGCACTTGCACGGCCTTATGGAGCGATACCTGTAACCGTAGTGTAGGCAGTTTTACGCATTCAAAAGGAATGTCGATAAAGTAATGAAACGAGGGAAATAAATAATATTTCAGCATTGTTTCATTACGATAAATATTAAATAAGTTAAAAATATAAATATTGATATTGAATTATTAAAATAAAAATATAAAAGTATCAAATTTATAATAGTTGATAATAAAATAATTGTTATACAAAAAGAATTAAAACTAAACAAAGAAAGTCAGCAAGCTATTCATATTCGTCTTCACTGTCACTATCGTCATGTAGATTAATAACATGACAATGGGTGTCAATTATATGTGATTTGGCCAGGTCTTCGTTCTGGAGATTTTTGAATTCGATTCCGAATTCGATCTAGAGTTCGTTCGCTCGTTCCACAAACTAATGCTGCTAACTTTCTTGGTTGTTGAAAATCAATTTTCCTTACGACATCAGGGTCTTCTTTTAACTTATGCAACCACTTATAAATGTTGAGAATGACATGCCGGCTTTGCTGGTTAACATCACTTCTTAACTTGGTCAAATTAGTTTTGTAAAAATCTTTCATCATGATGTAGATTCACAAATAGAGTTCGTATAACGAATAAGTTATGCTCTTTGAGATTAGGCCTTTTATAGCAGAATATTTTGTTATCAATAATGCCTAATGACCTACATAAAACACACGATAATTATAGTAGACGAAAACTAATTTGGCAAAAGTGTCGTTAAAATGTCATAAAATGTCGAAATCGAACTGTTACGGTTACCACAATTAATAGTCCTAATCGGTTAGCCACTTACCACCTATTACGTTATTTACTCACCGCTTTTGGCTAAATCTAGGAATTTTATCTATCTATCTAATTTTAGCAGGTAAAAGTCTTTTCATTTTTCGGATTAATATATAGCCTATGACACTCACAAATAATGTGGCTTTCTATTGGTAAAAGAATTTTCAAAATCGGTTCAGTAGATTCAGAGATTACTTCCTACAACGTCACAAACTTTACCTCTTTATATTATTAGTATAGAAGGATAGATTACGATACGGTCGCGGTTCCATACCTATGTCGTATTATCTCTTTAACTATTTATGCAGTAAAAGGGAAATGTCTTTTGTTTTACACACTTGAGACGATAAATTTACTTATTTTGATAAGAATTCATAATTAATAAAATGTAAAAGTTAGACATATGCTGTCGCTGACTTTTTTGTAGGCATTATCAACCTCTACAACTTTTCTCTAGAACTTAATCATATATCTCTCATCGTTAAGGCAGTGTTAGTTAGAAACGTTAATTCGACCGCTTATTCTCCGACTTACTTTGCAAATCTGACTACCACGAAAAAGTCTTTCCATTTTTCGGATTAATATATAACTTATGACACTCACAAATAATGTGGCTTTCTATTGGTAAAAGAATTTTCAAAATCGGTTCAGTAGATCCATAAATTACATCCTACAATATCACAAACTTCACCTCTATATAATATTAGTATAGATAAATATTTTATAGACATGGTACCATTCCTATATTAACTGTCTCTAATTGCCCCTGTCGCCAGTTTGTACTGCGGATACTATACCTAGTATACAGAGACGTTTCGGACAATTAAAATAAACATAATTTATTCAATCATAATCATTTCATTCACTCATTTGAAACCAGGTAATATAGCCAAATCGACATGCAAATACATACATACATATGCAGTAAAAATATAACTCTCCTTTTGGCAGCCAGGAAATAAATCATTGCACACAGTACTAACCGAACCACACTCATAATTTCATCACAAGTAAAAATGTTTACCGTCCGACGAAGTGGGCACGGGTCAGCTAGTATATAAATATGTGTAGGTAATTTGATTAAAAACACTCACTTGGCATGAAAATCGTTGTGATGCAAAATATTCAAGTCGTAAGTTCCCAATCCTTCCGAAAATGTTGAAACAGGAAATTCTGTTGTTAAAAACATTATCAAAACTAAATTATATCTCATATTATAAGATTGTTGAATATAGGTGTTTTACGATGACAGAGGACGACCTCGACTAGGTGATCTTGACTTTGAAATGCTTAATTATTATACAAAGAACTGGTTCTATACCTACACATGCAATATTGTGTTATTCAAATAGGCTTGTATTTAAAATTAATTAGAAATCGATTTATTTTCTTGATACGATGAGGGCATTTATATATTATTAACCTTTACTTTGCGTGCCATATCCATATGGATATACTCGCCGTCTCGCCACATTTCGACATACCAATTTTGGATGCAAAACTAATAGGGGCAAGTCGTGTACCTTCGGACGAGTGTACCATCGGAGAGTATTATTTTCTCTTAACTGGTATACTTTAGTTTAATTATGTCAACATATTCTAACATTGTTTTTGGTATATAGCAAACTGATTTATGCAGGGTTCACTTCTGTCACAAGTCTGTTTAGGAAACACCATTGCAGTTTTTTTCAAGAAAAAAACAATTTTTTAAATGTGATTTTAATTGTGGAAAATTGGTATGTAATCGCGCAACTCAAGAAAGCTTTTAGTAATTGGGAAATGTTTATTTTAGATATTTTTTTGTAATTACAACATGATAATAAAATGGCATCAAAATTAAACTAATTCATAAAACATATATAAGGTATATTCCATGTCAATTCGGGCAATGGGTTAGGTACTTCATAGTCTCAGAAGTTTTTCAGTTTCATTGAACATATGTTAAAATCTAGAAAAATGTAATATACACGAATATTTTTTGTTTTGCCCAAAAAATATCCTGGCCCGAAATACGGGTCGCCCAAAAATTGCATTTCGGAACCATTTCTCACTTGTGAACTTCGACAAAAAAAATAAAATGGAAATGGGCAAGATATATATATATATATATATATATAAATATATATATATATATATATATATATATATATATATATATATATATATATATATATATATATATATATATATATATATATATATATATATATATATATATATATATATATATATATATATATATATATATATATATATATATATATATATATATATATATATATATATATATATATATATATATATATGTATGTATATATATATATATATATATATATATATATATATATATATATATATATATATATATATATATATATATATATATATATATATATATATATATATATATATATATATATATATATATATATATATATATATATATATATATATATATATATATATATATATATATATATATATATATATATATATATATATGATAAGGTTTGTAAAGAAATCCGTTTATAGGATGATGTTTTTATTTAAAATAAAATTAGTAAAAGCTACTTAAAAAGTAGCGAAGGAAATCCCAGCTTGTATTGGGAAATGCTTATGTTTGAATGAGATATACTTACGGATGTGCACGACTTTCGACGGTGCAATGTAAGTTTAAAGGTCCTTTTGCAGTCGACTAACGATCACTATTCATCCATATATCTCATAAATAGGGCTTATCCTTATGCAACACAAAATGCCTTCAATTGAGACGAATTAAGCGAAAAAATAAAAAATTTTAAATTTAAAAGTGATCAATAGTTTAATTTTTTATTTTTTCGCTTAATTCGTCTCAATTGAAGGCATTTTGTGTTGCATAAGGATAAGCCCTATTTATGAGATATATGGATGAATAGTGATCGTTAGTCGACTGCAAAAGGACCTTTAAACTTACATTGCACCGTCGAAAGTCGTGCACATCCGTAAGTATATATCATTCAAACATAAGCATTTCCCAATACAAGCTGGGATTTCCTTCGCTACTTTTTAAGTAGCTTTTACTAATTTTATTTTATATATATATATATATATATATATATATATATATATATATATATATATATATATATATATATATATATATATATATATATATATATATATATATATATATATAGAGGAGAAGAAAAACGGCGTGGAGTCGCTCCTGGTCGCCACAGACCAGATAAGTGCCCTTTCATTTATTTTATAATAATGAAAGGGCACTTATCTGGGCACATTTATTTAGTAATAAACATAATTTCAATTTGAAAATATATATATATATATATATATATATATATATATATATATATATATATATATATATATATATATATATATATATATATATATATATATATATATATATATATATATATATATATATATATATATATTATATATATATATATATATATATATATATATATATATATATATATATATATATATATATATATATATATATATATATATATATATATATATATATATATATATATTTTCAATAATATATAAAATTAGATTCATGAAAAGTTACTTATCTGGGGTCCTGGTGGACCAGAAACATTTAAACGATAGTTAATGTCCTCTTTAAATACTTAGGGCAGCGGCGCCTGTTTCCGCAATTGATAACCTATGATGTTCTTAGTTATTGCAGCCGAATTACTGTATGCCCTTGGATGTAATAAGTATAGGAGGATGGTTTCTGTAACAGAAATGGATGTTAGTAACTTATTTTAGAAGAAATTATATGATTGAGAATATTTCGACACTAGTCGTATTCATCTCTATGACATTTCTGATAGAACAATTTTTTCAAAATTTAAATTTAAAAAAAACTGAACATAGAGAAATGGGTTAATAATATTTTGCAATATCGTTATAAATGCACTATAACCGACCTTGAAAAACATTATTAATAATGATTTTTAAATGAAAAATATTAATAAGCTTTTAATGAATATGTCTGAACAAATATAATTACTGTATTAATTTTGCCTATTCAGACCGGGACCCTTGCAAGCGCCTAAAATATTTATAAAAGCCAACTCCCAAGATTTAACGTCTCTTTCTTTAGCGTTATCGCCAAGGCACTTAATTATTTTTACTTTAAAACAATTATCAAAAGTTAAATTGTGTGCCTTAGCATGCAATGCTATTGGAAGTTGACTTTCATTGCCTACGCTGGCCCTGTGATTATTTAACCTAATGCTAAGAGGTGTAGTTGTTTCCCCAATATAAAATGCATTGCAGGTCTGGCAAAGTAATTGATATACAATATTTTTTGAAATGCAACTACTATTAAAAGGAACTCTGTAACTGTTGGGAGTGTTAGGACTAGTAAAATAAATGCTTCGATCTAATAAAGGACATGTTTTACAACGTGATCGACCGCAAGGCTGTAGGCCCAAATTTAATATATATATATATATATTAATTTAAATTAATTAATATATATTAATTATTATAATATTATATATTAATATAATATATTATAATTAATTAATATATATAATATTAATTATAATATATTAATTACTTATAATTCAGCTTTAAATTAATATATATATATATTAATTTAAAGCTAATATTGTTATGTTTAGAGTGATGTACTCCACTTTGAAATATGTGCCCTAATGTCTTGCTGCAGCTATCTAAAAACACCAATTAATTTTTTTTATTTTTTTTACTGTTTTTGATAGTTGCAGCAAGAACAGTTTGACAAAAATTTAGCTTTAAGCTTTAAAAAACACAACGAAATATCTTGCTCCATGTCTTACTTTTTAGATATTTGCCGAAATATCTTACTTTTTTCTATATTTTATGTTTACATAGTTACATTGAAAAACTTCTGAGACTATGAAGGTCCCTTGCCTGAATTGACAAGGAATGATCATAAATTTGCGAAGAATATTATTCCCACCGAAAGCGAAAATAATCTAAGTGGAAACTAACTCTTACTTGCTTAAAGCTAACTATATTATAATAAGGGAAAATATATGGATATTAAATATATTCAATAAGAAATTAACGGATGGTCATACATACATTTCTAAAATTTCATACATTTCTAAAGTGATCCCAAAGTTTAAAAGTGTCACAAAAACTAATAGTTCTACAGGTTTAAAATTGTAATAGAAAATAGGATATGATAAATAAGATAAAACTAATAACCCGTTTAAAGTTATGGCAATGCTGCAACCGCCATTATCAAGAGTAGACGTTCAGTTTACAACGGCGGTGGCAAAACAAGCATAGATAATAAAAGCCAATATTTCGATTAAGTAATTGGTTCACTGTCCAACTAAAAATGGGCATTGCGCCATTCGACTGTCCAATACTTTTATTTATTTATCTGTTTAATAAAGTAACCTGTTCTATCAAGTCCACTGTATTATTAAACTTTTCATAAGTCAAATTTATTTATTACTATACGAACCGACCCGGCCCACATTCCCACATATGGGCTGTGGAACCAATTCGGCGATTATTTATATGGAAACATACATATGTTACATTATTGAAAAGCTTAGGAAAATTGCTATACACTAAGCGTATTATTTTATTTTGACGTGACAACGTCTTATAAATCGATGGAGCCTGCTGCACGCACGAAAAAACATGACTCATGCGGCGTTACCTCGCTCTGAGGCGTTCCATTTATTATATTTATTATTCAATATAAATGCTGCCATCTACCGGTTGCGACAAGAATTATTTACTAACCTCAGTCTAAAATAGTACGAATGAAAATCACTAGATTGATTAGAATTCTTGACATAACTTTATATGTATTCTTGATATACGGAATGTTATAACTGAACGGACAATTTTCTTGTGGGTACAACGAAGTGCAACAAAGTAAGCAACTTTTATTAAAAAAAAAACGATGCGCTATCTAGCGGTTGGTAAAATGTCGCTGATATTGTTTATTTACGACGTATTACCTACCGCTAGATGGCGCAGCGTGCTCAAACGCTTCTCAAATCGTTATTTAACAGTTTGAGATTTCAAACTTTCAAATAAAAAAAAAACAATAAACTTTAAACAATAAACAATTATACAATTATACTGCTATACAATAATACATTTACATGTTGTAGTCAAATCGGTGAGTATAAAAGCATATATTTTTGGGTGTTTGTAATAAACAATATCAGAATCTTAAATGAAACTGCTTCAAATGCAACCATTCCATCAGTATTTTCTTATGACGTTGTCCGGCTTTACAGACAACCGATTTTGTTTTTATTTTATTTTTATTTTTATTATTCGGAAAACTTACAGCGTTTTATACTTAATGCTAACACATATTATACAAATCTAAGTCCAATTAAAAGTTTTCACAATTAAACTAAATCTTTTGTTACAGCGCAATGAGCTATGAAAAAAATGCAGGTTTAAGTAAGGGGAAAGGGATAGGGAAGCCACATTATGAGTTATGTAGATGTATTTAAGATATATGATGTTATATAACATACATACATTTATACATACATACACGTGCACAAATAATAAATTAATATAAATAATACGATAAGGTAATAATAAAATATAAAAGCATAGTTAATATAAATATATATAATATACATCAAAATGTATTTATAATAAATATGAACTTTTATAGAAAATATTATTCTGGTTAGAAAGCATTGTTATAGTGTAGTAACCATTACCACAGCCTACCTACCTAACGGACGAAGAAATACGAATCAAACCCGAAGGCTGTTTATCGTATTTCTAATTTCTTCGAACCAAGTATTTGAAGATAAAATTATAACTTATAGTTACTTTTTATAGTGATGCCACGAATAGGAATATTCGAATACGCTATCGGCCGAAGCTCCGAATATTCGGCTGCCGAATGTTCGGCGAAACTTTATTGCGAATAGATCTTCACTGAAAGTTAAGCTTGAAAAACGGTTCAAATTTGATAATAATGAAAAATATCTTGTTGTCACTTGACCCGCGTTTTAAAACGAGTTTCCCGGGATTGGTTCAAACGGAGAGAGCAAGACATTTTTTTGAAGCTCTGAAAATGAGTTGCGATGAGTATAGTAGTATTGAATCTGATGATTATCTTCCCCACTTCATAAGAAAAGAAACACCAATGAAAATAATAACGATTGAAATACACGACAGTGTAACGGACCTTAAGTCCACGACATACGATTAACAAATGTATCGATCCAACAAATGTATCGAGCAACCAAATTATCAGTCCCCGATTGATCATCTTCCCCCAAGGTTGCGACGGCATATCCGGTACCCCTCTACGAGGTCGCTCAACGGATCCGGCTCCTTGGTTTCCTTCCCTCATTTTCCCTGAGTCTCGAAGCATCATATTGAGATGTCAACCACAACGGGCGAACCCGTCACCGCAGGACGTTTTAACGATTCATCGTTCTATCGACCGTGCAGTGAGCGTAGACTTTGGACATAACAAATCCGACGTCTAGCTACGCCACAACCCGTTAGAGACCAACGCCTTACCGCGAGTAGCCAGGTATGTTACCTGGCGGGCGGCACTCGCGCCCTAACTACCAATTGTGACCAGATTTCTCCGGTCTCTCGATTGGTCGTCTCGAAGCATCAGTCTGTAATCCCACAGACTCGAGCCGTGCCCAGTACAAGATACTAGGAGCACACATACAATCCTCATCCACTCTCCTACATAACCGCCGTCGCGCAACCCTCGCGTCTCGATAAAGTAATCCGGGCACTCGTTAATTCGGCAAGCGTTATAACTGGCAATATTCAATCGATTCAACAATGAATATCTTTTGCTTCATCAGAACCGCCTTTAAATACGGAGATAACTCGTAAGTTGACACCACCACCTCACATTGAATAATTTGGAGTCTTGTGAGGGGTGGTCCCTCACAACAGTTTCTGGAACTGTTTTGAGGAAGTAGCAACAGATAATATGCAAAATGATGAGGATGTGGAGAAAAGTTCTACTGCACATGAGATTGATCCTTATTTGAAAACTGTTCGCCTAAATCGGACGGCAGACCTTTACGAAAGGTGGTCAAAAAACGCAAAATAATATCTGAGCCTGACAAAATTCGCAACGATTTATCTATCATCTAGCAGTAGTGTTTATAGTGAGAGGATATTTTCAGCAGCAGGTATTGTTTACGAGGAAAAGCGCAGTCGTTTACAACCAACCAGTGCTGAAAAAAAAAGTTTTCATTCATCTTAACTTACCTTTCAATAGATTGTAAGTATTGGTGCAATAATATAATGTGTGATTAAAATAGATACATTTTTAGTCCTTTTTTTATGGTATTCGGTATTCGGTCGAATAGTACGCAGTATTCGGCAGAATACCGAATATAAAAAAAAGTGGCCAAATGGGCCTAGTACCGAATATTCGTGGTATCAAAGTTCAAAGTTTATTTATTCTAAAACAACCCGGCGAGGGTATAGAATTTACAATTAATAAATACATTTTTTATAATATTCATATTTTAAACATATCATATATCTGGCAAAAATAAAATTAAATCACGTTAGAAATCTGAAAGTCAATAAACTATACAAAATCGACCATAACGTTGTCTAAATATTAAAAAGAGCATTACGAAATATCAAAAATAGAAATACCAAATCCATTGAATGATCTCGCAAATAAATAAATCAATAATAATCAAGGAGTCCAATTTGGAAAGAATCAAATAATAATCAGAGTAAAAATATAAGAATACAAGCAATAATTCCTAAATCATGTTACATAATCAGAAAGTAAATTGTCTATAAAATGAAGTGTTCAGAATAGGATTTAAATGGAAGTTTAAAAAAAATAATAATAATAAAATAAACAAGTAGTCATTTGTGAATATAAATCTATTCACAAAATCGCTAGTTATTACAAAATGACCCTCATCGGGTCAATAGAATAAATCAATTTCTAAATAATTTTAAATACAATCCTATTGATTTACATAATAGAGCATGTAGATAAGACCAGTTTTTTTCTTATGGCCGCTCTACACTTAGTCCACGAATCGCGCGCGAAGCCGCGAAGGTGCGCGAACGCGTAGTGTGGAGCCGCTTCGCATATTCTTCGCGGCTTCGCGCCCTGTTCCCCGATTTTTGTCCGTTTTCTGTCCCGCGACAAAGGCACCGCGAAGCGCGAACTTAGTGCGAACGCGCAGTCGCCACACTCGCGCGCCACTCAGTTGACTGTCGTCAGCGCCGGTGTGTAGTCGTGTCTGTTCCTAATTAATATGTTGCTGAGATTTCCTAAAAAATTACCGTAAACTGGATGAAACAATTTTAGCTGCAGTTTCTTGAATACTACTAAACCAACGAAGTACGCCTTACGCAGACACAAAAGTCCTTTGGATATTTGAGCTATAAGCTCTTTAACCAGCTACCACTCTCCACAAGAAAGATGGAAACAAAGGCGTTTAAAAGATATATTAAACAAAAGCTGCAATCCAGACATGCTTTCTATAAGCTGGGTGATTTTTTTGAGCATGCCAATTCTTTCAAATGGGAATAACATTAATATGTAACTTTCAGGTACATACCTCATTTTAGTTCTTATTGTTTAATAATAATATTATGAATTTAATATTTAATATGTAGATTACAATGTGTAACGTAACATACCTGACCATATACATACGTTGTTTTTTCCATTTTTGTTTTGATACTTTCTATTGAGTGAGTATTTTTTGTATAAAGTGCCTAAGATGACTATTAATATTCTTATAATAATTATCTATTTTATATGTATACTCATGTACATGGATAC
This sequence comes from Micropterix aruncella, assembly GCA_944548615.1. Taxonomy (NCBI): domain Eukaryota; kingdom Metazoa; phylum Arthropoda; class Insecta; order Lepidoptera; family Micropterigidae; genus Micropterix; species Micropterix aruncella. The sequence goes on from OX155969.1 coordinate 1,525,732, forward strand.
AGCTCTTTTTTTAAAATTTTATTTGTCTGCCGTGTAAAGCCGACTTTAGTCAACGCTATTGTCGATTTAATATTTATGCTTTAATAGTTTTATATCTACTAATATTAATATATTACTAGCAACTGACAAATTCTAATATGCGATAATTATCTTTAATTGACAATTCATGCTTTTATTGTATATTCTGAATGAATAAATTGAATACTGAATACTGAATACCGATCACGTTTTTTGGAATGCAAATCGTAAAGATTGGAATGCAAAGCGCCATATGAAAGAACATGTAGAAATTTTGAAAAAAAAAGGAATCCCTTCCAGAAATTACAAAAGCAAAGTAAAAAATCCTACTTGAAAAAATCTCAGTTGGTTTGAATATGAAATAATGAATGGATGATATAATTTTGTTTACTTTTAATATATTCATAATTATAGTGCGCTATTGCGCACAACATGAGGGACGCAGTTAAAGCTAATTTGACGTCCATCTTCTTCAAACGCGTCCATCTATAATGTGAAACTACCGCGAACCATTGCGAGTGTGGAGCTTTGTTTCGCTCATCGTGAGTTCGCAGTGAGCTCGCGCCGCGAAGTCGCGCGCGATTCGCGGACTAAAGTCTAAGTCACACGAAGCGAGTATTCGCTGCGAGTTCAATCGCCGCGAGTGAAATCGCTGCTTGTGACAACCTACTCGCGGCGACTCAAATCCACTCGCCGCGACTAAAAACGCCGCGAGTATAATTGAACATGTTCAATTATACTCGCGGCGAGAGCGCTACTCGCGGCGAATGGAACGCACGCGCGAGCTGTGTGACAAGGCACTCGCTGCTACGCCATTCGCGTCGTGCGTGCGCCCACGCCACACGTCTCGGACGCCGCGCTACCTGCACTCCACGCTGTGTCGCTTTATTGTTCGCGAGTTCAAAATGGCGGAAGCAAAATCAAAGAAGCAGGACTCTTTGAAATGGGGTGCTTTGGAAGTTATTCGTTTTTTGAATGTGTATCAAAAATATGAAGAATTATGGAACACCAACGACGCCAAATTTATGAACAAGAACGCGCGAGACGACGCTTTCCAAAAGTTGTTTAAAGAGCTGATTGAATTTGGATTTGTAATAGCTACCGCGGATCATCTAAAGAGAAAAATAAAAAATTTAAAAGATGCATACAGAGCCGAATTAAATAAAGTGAAGAAGTCTATGAAAAGTGGTGTAGGAACCGATGACATTTATGTGCCAAAACTAGTGTGGTTCCGTGAGGCATCGTTCCTGAAAAATGTGCTATCAGGGCGTGAGTCATCATCAAACCTGGTAAGTGTCTACAGTTTTTTGTATTTTAAAACGTTTTTATTTTGTACTAGCTGCGGTAGGGTACCCGACTTCACTAGGGAAGAAATCGGAAATCACATTTTTTTGACAGGAACCCAAATTTTTGTTTTGCTAAACCTACGTAGCTTCGTTGATAATGCAATAATGTGGTGACCTTAACCTGATGCTGCAGCCAGGGCAGCCTGCACTCCTTCAACGGCTTACAGCAGACATGTCGTGTTGGGGCTCGTTAGATTTCTCTCGATGAGGGCTCTAACCCTAGCTGGTTTCCAGGGTCTGTCGATGGAGCTGGAAAGTGGTCACTGGAACTCGCCAATTATACAGTTGTAACCCCTTTGTGTTTAGATTCGTTGGATATGTCTCGATGAAGACTCGCTAAAAAGTTTAAAATTTATATATATATATATATATATATATATATATATATATATATATATATATATATATATATATATATATATATATATATATATATATATATATATATATATATATATATATATATATATATATATATATATATATATATATATATATATATATATATATATATATATATATATATATATATATATATATATATATATATATATATATATATATATATATATATATATATATATATATATACATATATACATATATACATATATACATACATATCAATTTCTAATCTCGCAAAAACTCGAAAATGGCTCGACCGATTTCAATATTTTTTTTTGTTTTTTTTTTTGTATTCAATAAATATAAAATTTAATAAATATAAAATAATAATAAATATGTGTGGCTTTATAGAGGGGTGTCGAGTTTCTAGACTATCCTAGTTCCTAGAGGGGTGTCGAGTTCCTAAACGAGTTCCTTGATTTTGAGTAAAAATGTATGCTAAAAGACATGGGCCTCCTCAACAATATATTAGCATTATAATATCTAATGTTTTCTGGTAGTTTAACCTACCGAATTCTGGAAGTAAAAGCTTGTTCTTAGTCAAATCATTTATTTTCAATTTAGCATTTACAAATTTTGAACTGCACGTGACTGCCACGGAACAGATAATGTTGTGCGGAAGGCTCTAGCGTATTTTCGCCTCAAAGATTCGGCGTCATTCGAGTAATGATTTGATAAATATCCACCTTCATCTCGGTTGATACTCCTGAGTTGCTCGGTCACTTCCGTTCTCCACGTTCCTGGCTGTATCACGTTTGTATGTAAGTCCTCTCTATCAACGCATCTTGGTGGCATGTAGTTTTTAGAGGATATTCGGAGCCAATTGTGAATGGCGCAAGCTGCCTTAACAAGTACTTCTGTTGTTTCTACCTTTAAGTCAATGGGCCGTCGTAAGATACGGAATCTGGAAGCAAGGATCCCGAATGCGTTTTCAGAAATTCTTCTAGCCCTTGACAGACGATAATTGAATATTTTTTCTTCAAGTGTCAAGTTTCTATGACTAAAAGGCTTCAGTAAGTTAGTTCGCAATGGAAAAGCGTCGTCTCCTACACACACTCCTCCCTCTGGCCAGTTGAGTAAATTCATTTCCATTGCCACATTCAAAGTTGACGTTCTAAATATAGTACTATCAGAAGCTCTTCCATCACTTCCAACATCAATGTATCTGAAACAATAATCTGCATCCACCATTGCGAACAATACAATGCTGTAGAACTGTTTGTAGTTAAAAAATGTAGATGTACTGTTCGGCGGCCGTTGGATTCTTATGTGCTTTCCATCTAGGGCTCCACAGCAATTAGGAAAGTTCCACCTTATTTCAAACATATTTTGGATGAATTTCCATTCTTCCACAGTATCAGGAGCCTGAAACAAAGATTTATATTTAATATTAAGCAAGATATATGGCACCGTTCTTTTTTATTGTAACGGTGCCTATGAACGTTCGCCTTAGAATGAATGTCATGCCGGCAATATCCCATTTGCAAATGGCATACTATACAATATAAATTATATTTGCTAATCAGGTATTTCTTTCATTTACAGGATCTGTCACAGAACGAGACTCCCGAGGAAGACAACTACGATTTTAATGAAAGTGCAGAAAATTCCTTGCAATATCAACGTGATGATGCTTCCGACCCGTTATCTTTAACATCAACCAAAAGTAAGGCTAAAAATAAAGTGATGACCCGGCATGCAGAACCTCGTCCGCCTCCAGAACCTCCAAAGAAAATTTCTAAAACTTCGGCTTCAAGTTTCACAGACTCGGTGTTACAACTTCAAGATATTGCCAGAATGTCTACTGTACAAGAAGACGAGTACGACCGCTTTGCATTACATATTGGAGCCCAGCTTAGAAAGCTACCAGAGAGAAGCTTCGTTTTACTGCAAGGAAAAATTCAAAATTTAATAACCCAAGAAAGGTGACGACACATGACATCTCCATACTACCATAATGAACCCTCTCCAGGATCTTCATATGGTTATGGTACGCCACCTCCTCATTCGCCTAACATTATACGAAGTTTCGTATCGCATGAAGAACCAATCACACCTGACCAACAGGCCAACGTAATGTCAGAAGAATCAGTGGAGCATACCTACGAAGCACCACCGCAACAGACCGACGTCGTAATATTAGGAGAACAACTGCAACAGAACAACTTCGTGATATCAGAAGCACATCTCCAACAGGCTAACTACGTTTTGCCAGACGCACCGCCGCAACACGGCAGCAGAATTACAACTTCAGACAAATTAAAATTAGCAATTAATTCTATAAAGGACTGCTTTGACTAGTCTGCGAATCTGACTAGTATTTCTAAATTGTTTTATATCTGATTTGTTCTCCGACGAAAAGAAGCGCTTTGTCCAGTTTGTTTGTATATTTTTTCCATACAATCTTCTTAAGAGGCCTTCCACATTTTGTGTCCAAATTGTGACATTTTTATTGGTTTTCTTGTCTAAAGTATAAAGAACTTCAATGAAAATATTATATAAATGGATAGATCTATCCTTGATGTAGATTAAGTAGATTTTTGCTTTTCTTAATAGAATTATAAAAAAATCATATTTTTTCGGCGGCTGTTTTCGGATTTCACGCGTAGGAGTTCGACAAAATGGTAAAATTTACTTTAAAAACTAACTAAAATTACTAAATAAATAATACTCTCGAACTAAAAACAGACGATTACAGACTTCTTTGTTGCTGCAAATTTGAAATTTGTACGACAATAAAAAAAAAAAATATGAAAATTTTAAGTTTTCCGCAAAACTAAGAGTTACGTTTGATTTTTTATGGAAATAATACGTTAATTTAGTAACAAAAATTATTTCAAAAAGAAATTTGAATCTTTATAAAGCTTAGAAAAAATATTTTTAAAGTTTGAATTACTTCTAATATTTCTTTCATATTTTTATAAAACGTATATAAAGCGCGACGGCGGCGATTCCGGCCAAATCAGTCGGTTTGCGTCGCGCCGCCGCGCCGTCGCGTTTCAAAATATGAAAGAAATATTAGAAATTACTCAAGCTTTAATTTTTTTTATGTTAACAAAGATTCATAGTTTGTTTTTAAAACAGTTCCTGTTACTAAATTCTCATTAACATTTCCAGAATAAAATCAAATGTAACCCTTAGTTTTGCGAAAAACTTCAAATTTTCGTATTTTTTTAACCCATTTTTCGTACAAAATTAAAAATTCCAGCCCCAAAGAGGTCTTTAATCATCTTTTTTTTAGTTCGATAGTATTTTTTAATCAGTAATTTTAGTAAATTTTTACCGAAAATTTTACCATTTTCTCGAACGCCTAAGCGTGAAATCCTAAAACACGCTGAAAAAATAGGATTTTTTCATAATTCTAGTAAAAAAAACAAGAATCTACTTCCAAGGGCGTCTACATCGAGGATAGATCTATCCATTTATATAATATTTTTATTGAAGTTCTTTATACTTTATACAAGAAAACCAATCAAAATGTCACAATTTGGGCACAAAATGTGGAAGGCCCCTTAAAGTAACCACCGCTTAGTTTCGGTTATCGTCCTTAGAAATGAGGTTTTATTTTCTTAAATATTTTGTAATACTTAAATATAAAACAAAATAAAATGTATGTTTCATTTTACCCTTTAGTACTTAAAGCCGGTTCTTCGGCAGCGAATTCTTTCATAACAGTAGTATAAGTTTCATGTTTATCTCTCCATCCTATCTATCCATATAATCTGTTTATCTCTCCATATAATCTATTTATGAACCCACTTAGTCCCATTATAAAAGACCCAGAATAAAAAAACTTGTTATATACACATAGAATAAAAAAATAAAGGTTTGAAAGTAAAAACAATTGGTTCATACCTGTATGAATGGCGACAAAGCTTTGTAAATTGCATTCAAAACCGTAGGCAAAAACGTAGATATTGTGTTGTGAGGCACTCTAAACAAGTAGGAAATTTGTTTCAGGCTACTGCCACTCCCAATATAGTTGAGTGTTATCTCCAATTTAGTTCTGCATGTAATGGCGTTTCTCATAATTGTGTCTTGTTTTCTTATTTCTGGACTTATTAGTTCAAGTAATTCCTCAAACTTATCTTTCGTTATACGTAGAATATTTCTGTAATCTGTTGGTTCTTCGGCAGCTAATTCTTTCATTAGGGTATTAGAAGCTCCATATTTATCTCTTCGTCCAATCCATTTACGTACCCACTTCGTTCTTTTCTTCCGATTGAGCTTTTTCAGCGTTTGGTCTGCTAATTCCGCGCAAGCCAAACGAATCAATTCTCTGAGACGTGCGCGACGTTGTCCGACGGACGACATTTTCCCGCGGTAACGTCGACCAACTGTAGAAACTCGCGCGGCGCACGCGAGTTTACTCGTCACATGTGACTGAAATAGCGAGCTCATTCGCTGCGAGCAAATTCGCAGCGAATAGATCGCAGCGAGCAAACTCGCTCCGTGTGACTTAGGCTTAAGTGTAGAGCGGACTTTATAATAATATGCCATTCCGCAGTCAAAATAACCTATTAGTCGACGCTTTCCTCTATCAACATTAACACCTGTAGTCAAAAATCTGATATTATGATACACAATTTAGTTTTAATACTGTTTTTAGCGGCAGTATTTCCTGTTTCAACATTTTTGAACGGATTGGGATCTTACGAATTAAATATTTTGCACCACAACGATTTCCATGCACAGTGAGTATTTTTAATCAGATCACCTACATAGATATTGAGACATAGGGCTCGATTGCGTTTCTTCGTGAACTAAAATTCGAAATTAGTTCGTGTGAGCGAGACAGGGCATTATGCTAGATCGGAATGTGAGATGAACGGTTGTCACTGTTTCGCATTAAAACTACCCACCAACGATAAAGCATATGAATCTAAGACCGCACGAAATGTGTTCAAATTTATTCGGACGAGTATAAGTTTAACTGGTAGTTTTTATCGACGATCGTTCGTTTTATATTCCGCTCTAAAGTATTTTTTTACCACGTTCGCTTGAACTAATGTCAGTTTTAGTTCACAAAGAAACGCAATCAGTCCCATTGATACATAGGGCTTGATTGCGGTTCTTCGTGAACTAAAATCCGTGCGCATGAAACAGGGCAATACGCTAGAGCAGGATGTGAAATGAATGGTTGTCGCTTTTTCGCATTAAAACTACCCACAAAAGATAAAGCATCTGAATCTAACACCCCACGAAATGTGTTCAAATTTTTTCGGAGGAGTATAACTTCGACTGGTAGTTTTTATCGACGATTGTTCGTTTCATATTCCTCTGTAACGTATTGCTCTATCTGGTTCGCTTGAACTAATTTCAGGTTTAGTTCACAAAGAAACGCAATCGGGCCCATATTATATATTATAATTAAATGTAATCTACGAATACCCGTTTATCAGAAGGAGGTTCAATTGTTTGTTCAACTTAAATATGTTATACATGTAAATACTCTGCGTATTGGTTCTTATGAGAAGGAAGGACAGCAGGCCAGGCGCACAGGCTCAGAAAACATCACAGCTCTTTCTATCCATCACCCTTACACAGGCTTATACCTAGTGAGGTGATGTAATCCCGACGAAGTAATGCCTTTTCACGACTTTCTTTCATGTATTGAAAAAATATATAAAAAAATGTTACGCAATTTATATTCTATGTAACTATAAATGCAACAAACTTTAAATAAATGAATAAATAACTCATCTCCCTGTATCTTTATATAAAAATAAAACAAAATTTATGCAAATTCTATATTGTTAAAATGTTGTCAGAAACTTCCTCTTTCAAATGAGGATGTATTATTCCTGGTTGTATCGGTGAAATTAAATTAATAAAGCGATAAAACAACAAACGATCGAAAATCACTCCCCTTACTAACAACTAACCTTAGGTATACCTAAAGCCGGGTTGAAACGACCATCGGCTACCCGATTCCGGGTGAACAGCACGGCAAAGGATGCTGTGGTCCGCGATTGATTCGGTAGACACCGTATCACCTCTACGTAAGCGAGAGGACCACGCAAGCGACCTCGAATCTATAACCAGTCGGGACCGGAGTAATCTGGTTGCAACTGGAAGTAAGGTATCTCGCGGTAAGGCGTTGGCTTCTTACGGGCGTGTGGCGTAACTAGACGGTGGAATGTTTTCGTTCCAAGTCTTCTAGGCTCACCTCACGGGGAGACAGAACGATTCAATATCGTTAAAACTTCCTGAGGTGACGGGTTCGCCCGTTGTAGTTGACAGCTATAGTTGTTACTATTGACGGTAGCGAATGGTAGCGAATGGCTTCGTGCAGCTTGGGCTATTTATTTATTTTTAATTTGTTGTGTGGGCTTTTTCTAAGGTCTTTATGAGCCTCGTAACACTGCGACCATTGCTAATCTATTGTGTTCGCCATCCACTATAGTTCTGCGCTAAGCCTGGTCAGGTTGGAGGTAATGACCACCCAAGTGGGTGTATCTTTTACGCATCAGCGGGCCACACTCGCGCATGAGGTGCAGGGGAGTTTCCTCTGCCCCTTGGCAGAACCCGCACATTTTCGTGTCTCGGAGCTTGAGGTTGTACATGTGCTTGTTCAGGCCACAATGCCCCATGAGCGCCCTCACCAGTATGCGTAGATTGTTCCTATTTGGCGATAAGGCCTTAAGGCAGTCTTACGGACGTAAGCCTTAATTAGCGCTTTGGAATGATTTAACCCTGGCGTGTTGTTCCAGTGGTTGGCGGATTTTTATAAACATATTTGTTTGAGCATTAGGTTTGCAAGGCTTTTTGGTACGCCACAGCAAGGATCAGGGCCGTATAACGTTCCCTTTGCTCCCGTCTTAGCAAGTTCGTCGGCTGTTTCATTTCCCTCGATTCCTGCATGGCCGGGAACCCATCTTAGAATTAGCCTGTTCTTTTCGCCCAGGGAATTCAGTAGTGATACGCAGTTTTGCACTAGCTTTGAATTAATGCTATTTGAGACTAGTGCCATAAGATCTGCCTCGTTATCCGAGTGGATATATATAGATACGGTGGTTGGCGTAGTTCTTATAGAGGTTGATATCTGCACATTCAATAATTGTGTATACCTCCGCTTGGAATATGGAGGCGTATTTCCCCAAGTTTACACTTCTTTCGAAGTTTGGTCGCTCTCCATATATACCACAGCCTACGTCAAGTCCCGATTTGAACCCATCAGTATACCATTTAAGGCTACCGGCCTCCCAGTGCAGTTGGCTTCTTAGCCAGTCGTCTCTGGGCGGCAGTTCCACTGTAAGAAGTTTCCAAAGTTTAGGAGTGGTAGCATGGTGTCTGATACCATGTTAACCACTGACTAAGTCAAGACCTGATCTTAGCGATTGTGAAATCCAGTTTATCTTCTCCCGGGCAGACAGCCTGTACATGCTGGCTTTCGCCACCTGTTGCAAGTGAATGTGTAGGGGCGGTAAGTTCAGTAGCTTGGGCCATAAAATCCATCGTGTTATCGGATCGGTCAAATTCACGATTCAACTCCTATTCATGAGCCTCCTCGTGTTCCAAGCCTCGGAACGGTTGTAGTAGTATTCCATTTAGTAGTTCCATTTCTTATACGTATAAAAAAATCGCGAAAGGGCATTATATAAATAGTATATGTTACTAGAAATGCATTTCCTGATAAATAATAATATTCTTTTATATTTAATTAGCTATGAGGAGACTACCCCCCAATCAACCGCTTGTCGTCCGAATGTAACTTGCATCGGGGGATTTCCCCGTTTATATACGGCCGTTAATCTATTAAGAGACAACAATACCTTACTCCTGAATGCCGGTGATACGTTTCAAGGAACTGCCTGGTATTCCAAGTTTAAGTGGAACCTCACGCAGAAAGTTATGAATTTGCTGCCGCATGACGCTCATGTAAGTAATAAAAGATTGATAGTATCTTGATCTTTGAGCGCATAAGCATGAAGCCATCGTCTGCCAGTTACTATCCTCCTATATAAGATTTTTTTGTTTGATCTTCAGACGCTTGGCAACCACGAATTCGATGACGGTATAGAAAGTTTAGCGCAGTATATGAAGGCTATAACGGCGCCGATCTTGGCGGCGAACATGAATGCAACAAACGAGCTAAGGATGAAGGATCTGTTCAAGAAGAGCATCGTTCTGAGCAGAAACGGACGCAAGATCGGGATTATTGGTGTGGTTTTAGCATCATTACAAGTAAATTATAAAACAATCATTATTTTTAGTTTTAGGCTGTAGCCCTCCGAAATTCTCCTCTACCAAACAACACCGTAACAGTGACTTTGAATTCGTCAAACTTGTACGGTGTTTCAATTTCCAAATATACACCAGCGACACTACAGAAAATTATTATGTTTACAGGAAATTCCAACGATTGGCAATCTCACGTTCTCGGACGAAGTAGAATCAGTAAGCAAAGAAGCAGACCGCCTGGCCGAAGAAGGAGTGAACATTATTATAGTTCTCTCACATGTTGGATTCCCTATCGATCTGTAAGTTGATACGTATCAGTCCTATTTCAATGATCTCAAAATAATGTACTTAATTTCCTTAAGGATTTCAATTTGAATATTACGATGAATAATTTTACTACGTATCTTTTCGAATTACTAACTACTTCAAATAATGGCTTCTATTTTGATTATTTATATTTATAGTTTGACAATCTAGTAGTTAATTCTTGACTAACTATGTATGTTCAGTAAAGAGTAGTAACGAAACTTACTACCTAACCCAATTATTTTGACACTTCCAAGAGCGGTCTTTAGCCGTCAATTGGACACGACGAAAATGTAATGTAAATGTAATTGTATAGCTGGCCAATAAGAACATTTGAATTTGGAACAATAAAAAAACAGTTATAAACAGGAATTGACGTTTAGATAACGCTCCAAATTCAAATTTCCTCAGTTGTCAAATTTAAGGGGCCGATGAGAATATTTGAATTTAAAACACATGAAGGTGCCAATTTTTCCATATTCAAATTTACAGGGACGAACAGAATATTCGAATTTAGAGCAATAAAAATTCCAGTGCGTATCGTTCCAAGTTTAAATTTTCTTGTCTAAACTGTAAAATTGGATTCCGAGTGTTTAATTCATATGAATATTGTTCTGTTTATTTACTTTTCCAGCGAAATAGCAAAAAGGGGAAGTCCCCATATTGATGTGATAGTGGGCGGCCATTCACACTATCTGTTTTATAACGGTGAGCCCAAATACAATTTGAAAGCTGACCACGAGTATCCAGTGGTTGTTGAAAAAAGCGCTGGCCACAGGGTAATGGGGGGACTTGGGTATTTAAAATAACAGAAAATATATCATAATATAATTTCAGATTTTGATCGTGCAGTCGATGAGCAACTGTCGCTTCTTGGGTCACCTTAAATTGAAATTCGACAGACGAGGAAAATTATTAACATACAGTGGAAACTCCGTCTTGTTGGACGCCACAGTAGAACAAGATCCGAACATGTTGGAAATGCTGGAACCCTATAAAACTAAATTAAAGACACTCTCCCAAGACGTTATAATAGGCGAATCGGAAGCCTTTCTCGACTGTGACTCGTGTGAAAGTGCAGAATGCGAAGCAGGGAACTTTGTATGCGACGCTTTCTCGAAAATGGTAAGGGAATTTTCAAAAAATGTCGGTCGAGAAATCATGTTTTTGACGACTTTTGGGCAGTTAAATGTAATTGCCCCAAAAGTACTGTGAACGAGCCAACCTACCAGGTGGGAAAATATTTTGCACGAGATAATATGAAAATATCCAATTTTAGCCCCCCTGTGACGGCTAAGACCATTTCAAGATTGATATCTGTCTGTGTGGCTGTCTGTCTGTCTGGTAGCGAATGGTTTCGTGCAGTTTGGGCCATGAGATCCATTTTGTTCTCGGATCGGTTTAACTCGCGATTCAGCTCCTATTCAGAAGCGTCCACATGTGGAAGGCTACCTCGGGTAAGACTCTCGCGTCTCAGGCCACACGTCTGGTGGACCGGTTTCTCCTGGTGGAATTGCATCCCGGCGCTACTGGACGGTTTGCGCACCGTTCGGCGACGCCAATCGGTTGTGCACTCTGACTAATTGCTGAAGGAGTCTGGAGACTATTGAAATATTCTGTCCCCTAAGCGACGGGGGTGTATGTTGGCCTGTTGTCATGCCATTCTTGAAACGACCTATTGGCCACCCGATCCCGTGTGGTACTACGGGTAAAGGACGCCAAGGTAGAGGCCGCACAAGCGACTTCGGACCCGCAGCCAGTCGGGAGGACGATGGTATCCTGAAGGTTAATTCCGGACGGAGATATCCTTTCAAAATTAGTAGCTGAGGGGAGAGGCTGCCCGATGTTTACCTTTCCCGGTGCCTCGCCGTAAAGCGTTGGCCTCTAACGGGCATGTTGGCAGAGATAGACAGTTGATTTGTCTTGTCTCTAAGTCTTCTACGCTCATCCCACGGCTGAAAGAACGATCACATATCGTTATACCAGCCTGGGGTGACGGGTTCGCCCTTTGTAGTCAACACCGACCTACTGTGTCTGTCTGTATGTCTGCCTGTGTATGTGTATTCCTCCACGATAGCGCCCAAACGCTTCATCCGATTGAATTTAATTTTAGCATGCAGGCATCATTATTTGATGGTAAGAGTAAAGAGATTGTGGTTGAAATCGGCCCACCAGGGAGCGCACTAGTCATATTTTAATCTCGAAATATTAGACTTAGAGCATAAGTCTTCAACCCGCGGCCCGCGGTGGCGTTCTTGGCGGCCCGCTCTCGCCCGCGCCCACCCTCGTTTCGTTCGCGACGGACACACTCGTTTTGTTCGCTCGCTCAGTGCGTTAATGAGAGTTGAATAGAAAACACGTTGCAACTTGCAACCTTGAGACCAGTTTGAGAATTGCAAAGACCACTATATTGGAATATATTATAAGTTTATATTGGAATATTTTGTTTGTGTCGCGGCCCGCCGAACCAAAATCAAAGTATTGTCGGCCCTCGACTTCAAAAAGGTTGAAGACCCCTGACTTAGAGACTTGACATTTGGTACACAGATGCCCGAAATAATATTGTGAAATTTTGTTTGGAATATCTCGTATACAAGCTACACTAATAATATTTAAATTCATTTTAATTAAATATTAATTCCGAGCCACCCGAGGCTAGTTGAGAAACGAACCGCGCCGGCCGAGGCGGTGGTGTAAAGGTAGTCAGTCTTTTTGTCCCTTAACTTTACACAATCTGTAATAATGGCATCGAGCAATGCTTTAACCCTTTTTGAGGACCATAAGCTTTGCGATAGAGTACGCAAATTTTTAACACATAAAGGGCGATGTAAATAACATTTATGTCTAGATTTGTAAAAATTGGTTTAACAAATTTTGCATAAATTGATGGGACATAAGTGTCCCTATGTTAATTAGTGTAATAATGCAAAGTTACAAGTTTTAAAAAAAAAGATTATTTTATTATTACACTCAGAAATTACACGTACTGTAAAACGTACTAAAAGAAGAAAAAAAATAAAAGTCGCCATTAATATTTTATTTATATATTTAAAATTACCAGTGTTCGTTGGTCATTTGCGATATTAAAAAAAAACGGTATATTTCTATACAATAATATATATTTTTTTACTAATTTTAAGATTCTGATGTCTCAAAAACATAGAAAAAAAATATTTTATAAATTCTTCGTATTCAGTAATATATAAAATAATTTTGAAATTATGGGACACTTATGTCCCATGGTTCTGAAAGTTTAAGCACTCAAAAATTTATCCGTTTGCAAGTGGTATTAAAGCCTATATGCTTATTAGCTCAATGCATGCATGTTTAATTGTAATAGTAAAGAGTAATCTTTTATCTATTTCTTGCGAATCGAATCACTTGGTTCGGTTTACTAGAAACCGCTAGGTTCGGTTTACTAGAAAAATTTATAGAATTACATTCAGAGTTGGTGTGCAATTGCACACCGGTTAAAGTTCCATTTTGGGCCCCACAATTTATCGTGGGCACCGGTGCGCCGCACCGGCTGCACCGGCTTAGTTACGCCACTGATTCTAAGCATGTAGACGCGATCTCTGTAGTAAAATAGATGTTAACACTTGTTGGGAATTGGTGTTTATTTTATTACAATTTAACGACACTTGTGAAATAAAATTTCGTCGAATATAAACAAAATGGAATGTATTCAAAATAGCTTCATAAAGTATTCAAATTAGGCCCATGATTCAGTCTTCCTTCACCAAATCATTTATAATGAAGCAAACTGTATGGCTCTATACCAGCTAATACAATTCCCGACCCCTTTAAGAACGACAAGACTGTCCACATTATATCATAAAATAATCAAATTATACACAAATGAATTATAGAAATATACCATATAAGGTAAATTATGTTTAATCAATTTGACGATAACAATGACAGTTATCAATTTTTATAGAGGTGTTCGTTTTTTTTTTAAATTTTGTTTTTAAAATCCCTATTTTAGTATCCGGGCAAAAAACACCGACGTATTTGTATCCTGAACGCAGGAATTTTTAGAAACCCACTTCCAAGCGGTCGTAAGTATATCAAAATTTATCTATTTTCTCCTAATTCAACATTTTTAGTTTTGATGTTTTCTGCAGAAATAACTACAATGGACTTAGAAGCGCTTCTCCCGTTTGGCAACCGGGTGGTAACATACGAATTACTCGGAGCGCATTTATTAAGCGCTCTGGAATACTCTATATCCAAGTGGGACTTCGATTTGGGTATCGACCCTAGATTTCTGCAGGTGTCCGGTCTGAGGGTAGTCTACAACGTATCGAAGCCGATCAACAGTCGCGTCAGCAGCGTCGACGTCATCTGCCAAACCTGCGACGAAGAAACCTTCGAACCGATGAACTCGACTAAGACTTACGAAATGGTGGGAACCAATTTTATAACATCCGGCGGCGATGGATTCGTGGAAATCAGCGAGAATCTCAAGAATTTGAAGATTATGGAAAAAGACGTCAAAGCAATAGCAGACTATATCAGAAAATACAGCCCAGTATCTTCGATCTTAGATGGGCGTATTAAGCTTGTACGATAGGGAATGCAAAACTGCAAATAAAAACAAATTCAAATTCAAATTCTTTACTAGCTGAAACCCATCGTATTCGACGGTCACTTTATGGACCGTAATGTTTAAAAAATAAACGGAATATACTCATTATGTACAAATAGTATTTGTTTCGATTAATTTGATTACGTTTCGGTGCCTTGCCTATTTTATCTACGATCAGGAATGTCACCAAGGTCTTGGAGAAAACGGACAGAAACAATCGAAGAGCGACGCGGACGTGACGTGACAAGTTTCGCGCCAATTCGGAGTATTCAGTTATTTCCAAGTTGGAAAGCATGAGTTCCATCTCAGTTGGCTGCATTGAAGTTTACGTTTCAGGGCTGGATGTTCTGCGCTTCTTTGCTTTGTCGTAAATTAAGTTGTTTTGCTTTTCTCGTTGAGACTATTCGTCATCGAGCCTTGCTAGAGTTGTATTTTGGAATTGACGGGCTCTTTCTCAACTTCGAAAACAAAAAAAAAGTGTTAAAATTATGTGGTTTTGCCATTGTTTTTACAAACACTTTATTTATTCAATGCCTACAGTTACATCTGTGGAAGAGACTAAGGGGGGGGGGGGGGGGTCGAGAGAACTAAATTACAGTATAAGGGGGAGGGGGTAGCGTAAGGGTTTTATATTGTTTTTATCAAAAAGGGAGTCGCGATCTAAAAATGGTTGAAAAACACTGACATACATAATAGAGGGCAATGTTAAGATTAATTAGAGGGTTCACTGTCCAACTCAAAATGGGGCTGATCGCCCCCCCCCCCCCCCCCTCCCTCCCCCGCCCCCCGTCCAATACTTTTATTTGCTTATCTGTTTAATTCATTAACCTTTTCTTTAAGTTCTATCAACTCTTCACGTCCAATTTATTAATTGCTATACAAACCGACCCGGCCCACAACCCACATGTGGGCTGTGGAATCAATTCTGCGAATATTTACAGGTTTATAATAACATGCATAGGTAATATATTTTTGACGTGACAACGTCTTATAAATCGATGGAGGCTGCTGCACGCACAAAAAAACATGACTCATGCGGCGTTACCTCGCTCTGAGGCGTTCCATTTATTATATTTATTATTCAATATAAATGCTGCCATCTACCGGTTGCGACAAGAATTATTTACTAACCTCAGTCTAAAATAGTACGAATGAAAATCACTAGATTGATTTAAATTCTTGACATAATTTTATATGTATTCTTGATATACGGAATGTTATTACTGAACGGACAATTGTCTTGTGGGTACAACGAAGTGCAACAAAGTAAGCAACTTTTATTTAAAAAAAAAAAAAGTATGAAAAGCTATCATTACGATGCGCTATCTAGCGGTTGGTAAAATGTCGCTGTTATTGTTTATTTATGACGTATTACCTACCGCTAGATGGCGCAGCGTGCTCAAACGCTTCTCAAACCGTTATTTAACAGTTTGAGATTTCAAACTTTCAAATTTAAAAAACAATAAACTTTATACAATAAACAATTATACAATTATACTGCTATACAATAATACATTTACACGTTGTAGTCAAATCGGTGAGTATAAAAGCATATATTTTTGGGTGTTTGTAATAAACAATATCTGAATCTTAAATGAAACTGCTTCAAATTGTAACAAAAACTGCATATTTTGTTGTCTTGTTTTCGCGCCTTTGTGCAGATTATGTTCGCTGCACCCGTTTTTCCATGTTTTCCCCGTGTTTAGTCATGTTTCCTGTTGGTTTTCGCTGTTTTCATGATTTTCTCTCATATTATGACAATTAAAAGAACCATGTTACGAAATTTCGAAAATGTCAAATTTTTGACAGATAGAGCTGTGCAGTCATAATTTTTATCGCCCTAACTGATTCTGGCGATTACTAGTGGCGACACTGGTCTGGCTCTACCCTTTATGGGCGACTTCCGCCTTGCAATCATTCTGTTTCGTTTCAAGATGGCTAGGACACAGACGCATAGGTTCGGCTGTGAGAATTGGCGACCGCCGTAAGAAGCCGGAGAGTGACCGCCTGGCGGTAAAAATTTGTTATGTGAAGTGTGTGTGACTTATCTGGTAAGCATTTAATGTCCTTTTGGGTAGCTTTTCATATAAGATCCTCGCGATTTTAACGGATTTTTCTATTAATCGCAGTTTTTGGGGCACCTCTGTTTTTTGGTCAATATTGCTTCTAATGTGACGTAAAACATCACCAAATGTGAGGATTTCACCTCACCTTTAAATTGCACCGAGATTTTTGTCTTCACGTGGAAAAGGAAATAAAATAACCCTCAATTCTTGAGCGGTGACATGTTGGCTGATTGCACGCCGTAATAAAATACATCGACAGGAGGGTGGCCTTGTGATGGATTAAACGCGAACTTTACATAACTTTGTGTTTCTTTTTGTGCTGTAGTCTTTCGTGTGTCTGAGGAAAAGGGTTTTCTGTGG
This sequence comes from Micropterix aruncella, assembly GCA_944548615.1. Classification (NCBI taxonomy): domain Eukaryota; kingdom Metazoa; phylum Arthropoda; class Insecta; order Lepidoptera; family Micropterigidae; genus Micropterix; species Micropterix aruncella. The sequence goes on from OX155969.1 coordinate 1,543,008, forward strand.
GCCAAACCCAATGCTCATTAATATTTAGCCCACTCTCTGAGATAGTTTTTTTTGAGGTTAACTTTTTTCTTTTTTAAAATTTCTTTCGGGTATCTTTTTTTTTTTTGAATAAGTTTCCTTCTTTTTTCTTTAAAAGGAGGTGGCGTCCTTTTACTTGCATTCTTTTGGGTTTTGGTTGATTCTACCGTGTTTCTTCTAAACACGGAAATTAGTATTTTGAGGTTATAAAATGCAACCATTCCATCAGTGTTTTCTTATGACGTTGTCACGTTCAACTATCGTCAGTAAACCGACTTTACAGACAACCGATTTTTTTTTAATCTTAGGAAATTTCCTATATACTAAGCGTATTCTATCGTATGGTTACTATAGTTTTGCATCGAAAATCGGCGTGTGGAACATGCGGCGTGTGGAACATGTGAACATAAGGCGAGTGTATCCTTATGGATACGGCGCGAAAAGTAAAGGTTAATACAAAATGACCTTCGTCGTATCAATAAAGTACACAAATTTATTTAAAATACACCAATTAACCAATCACCGGACCTGTTTTTAGTATTATAATAAGCCATTTCAAAGTCAAAATCACATATTATTCGTCGACGCCTTCCTCATTCGACATAACCACCTATTATATTCTACACTCTCATAATGAGATATATTTTTTCTTTCATATTATTTTTGACAGCAGAATTTTCTGCTTCGACATTTTCGACAGAATTGGGATCTTACGACTTGAATATTTTGCATCACAACGATTTCCATGCACAGTGAGTCTTTTAAGTCAAATTATGTACCTGCATAAAATATATTGAGACGTAATATATTATATATTAAAGGAAAAACATTCAATGAATTTCTTTTTTTCCGAAAAGAAAGTTCAATTGTCAATTACATTTCGTACGTACTGCTGTCAAATAAGTAATAATAAAAACTCTTTGTTTGCATAAAATTTTCAACATAGAGGCGACCTTGTTGCCACCTGGCAATATCCAACAGCTAACCTTTGGCAGTTTATCGATGAGCGCGTAATAGAGTTACTTACCTACAAGAATACTAATAGGCTACAAAGGAAATAAATATACTAATATATTCCAAGAAGGAGGAAGTTAAAGTCTCTTCGGCTACGTAACGATCAAATTTGGTTGAACATCAGAACACCGTTGAATACGTAACGTTTATTAATATTGGCGGCTTGCTCCCGGAGCGCACAGTAATTTATTTTCTAAATCGAACGCATCCTAAAGTCCATACCAAATATCTCATTATTACCATAGATTCATAGACGGCCGCTAGAATAACTTTGCGCATCATTTTGCAGATATTTCTGGTAAAATTCCATTGTCAAACATCATCATTTTTTTTTTCGAGAAATCGTCAAAATTTTTATTTATCTAAATATTTTTGTATCTAAATAAGCAAAACGAAATAATACCTTTGATAGAGAATCCAATAAAGATCACGATAGTATTTACAATTTCTAAATAGGGTTCCGTATTTTTCCTTAAGACAAGTACAAGTTAGAAATGCCGAGTTTTTTCACTTTTTCGATCTTCTCATATTTATTCATAATTATCTAATTATTTTACAAAATGACATTTCAATATTCTATATAGGAAATTTCAATGCGATCATTGCACAGTTATTCTTTTTATGGTAGATATAGTAGTTCCATAGTTATAGTACTTTTTGTCGAGCGCGGCGATATTGTAAGAAATTCCAATAAATTGCCGCGGTCTGCCATCAAATTATGCCGCTACTCGAAGAGTTAATGGAAATGATACGAAGAAAAAAAGGGCGAAGAAAAATGTGTAGCGTACGTAGCCGCGTTGACACCAGTTCTCCTCGTTGTTACCGAAGTTAAGCAGCGATGGGCGCGGTCAATACTGGGATGGGTGACCGCCTGAGTATTTAACTGCGTGATGCTATAAATGCCCACCTCGAAGATGTTGCCGATAGGCAAAAAGGCATCAGACTTGTGGATAAAAAAGGGGAAAAGAACTGATGAGAACTGAGAACCCTCTCAGTAGAGAGGGGTAGTGTTGTTGAGAAAATGGATCCATTATATTATCCGGTAGACCATTTATAAATTCAAGCAGCATAAACGGCAAAAAAATAAGAAAAAAATCGTCCTGTAGAAGGAATTTTCAAAAGTTTGCAAGAATGCGAACGAAGTTGTGGGACGTGGGAAAATATTGGTTCGACGAGGGCTAGAAGATAGGATAAGCCAGATAGGAATAAATACTAGGAATTGTCCAATACAAGACTAAATAGAGGCCTAATCATAAAAAAACATTTTGTCTGCGAATTATGTGTTATGGATTTGGGCCATTTATTATCATTTTTGGACAGTTTTCTAAAAGCGACGTATAAAGATAGGTAACGGTATCGGAATACTATTGGGTTCGCGGGTGATTTACGACTGATGTCAGAATGCTAGCACTAGGATGACACATGTATGCTGGCACCAGGCTATCTCCAGTATTCCGGAATCATGCTAATATTCCGGGCCTTAATATTGTTTGTTTGACTGGTTGCCCCTCTGCATCTCAAGAAAGAATTTGTATTGAACAATCCCCCGATAATCAAATAATATCATTAACATGACTTTGATATTCGTTTCAATTTGACGTGGATTTTCATAATCGTCTGTGGCTGATTTGCCTGTCAAACTCATAAGTCACTGTTCGTTCACCCTTTATGATGTGAGTTGAGTCGACGAACTTAAACAATACCTGTGATAAAATTGGTCGACAGATTGCGGTAAAACTCTACGCGATAATTAATGGTTGTTCAACGTGTAAATAGTTGAACAACCGGCGGGATCATAACCGTGAATAAATTATACTGAAATAAATAAATATATTCTAATATGCGGGTACTTTACAAAATAAGACAAAATCGATGCGCGCAAATCCCACAAACATCAACACGTAATCATATATATGTCTGTAAAACACCGACTGACCTGTGATGATGATCCTCGCCTAGCTGAAGTCCCAGCACTGCTACGGACCCTCGAGGTGCCTGCTGGTGGATTTTTCATGCTATCTTCGATAATGTCACACAAGACCCACTCGACGCGGATCAGTCCTTTCGCGGAGTTTTATTATGATTTTGCGGAGCGGTTCAAGAAGGCGATAAAAATAAAGCGATAAATAAAGCGGTTTAGAGTCGCGGGAGTATGCAAAACCTCTGAAAATATATGTGCAGTCTTCGTGACGGCGAGGCGGATGATTGTATATGCAGTCGCCGTGACCGCGCGGCGGATGATTATAAAACTAGCGACGGGTAGGCATTTTTGAGCGAACGCAGTACTGGCAGCGTTGAAGTAGTTCTTCTTCTTCTTCGGAGTCAACATCTGTCAGTGAAATCGAACATCCACATATACTAATTAAATGCTGATGCAAAAGATAATTTGCGCGCAACCAATTAAATACATTGCTCCCTAACTAAAACCATTTCTTCGTAGATTGGAGGTACGTGAACTTTTAAATTCCCGATACTTATTTGAAATGGTATGTGCTGAAAGTCAAGAGACAATAATTATAGCTAGTATTTTTTTCGACGATTCTATGACGCTGGTAAGATCCGTCAATGAAACCATACTTTAACTTTTTGTAGGGTTACATCGTATAGTATCGGACATGGCACAGTATTCAAAGGTCTATTAATAGGAAAAAATAAAGGAAATTAATTTATAATGCAACCAGATTAAGCCATTGACGGCACAAGTATGCACATCTCATCTGCTATGTGCGTTTCCTTGTTAGTAGTACTATCGTTGAAGACAGAAAGATATTACATGACATAGTGGGGAAGTCCACAACAACGGGAGAACCTGTTACCCCAGGCTGGTGTAATAAAATATAATCGTTCTTTTAGCCGTGGGATGAGAGTAGAGACTTAGGCGAAGACATTCCACTAACTAACTCCGCCAACTGGAATGTGCACACAGCAGGCAAACCTCGCGCCTATACTACGAGTTTTGACCGGATTATCCTGACCTTCCGACTGTTTGCGCGGTCCCCTCCCTAATGTAAGCGGCAATTCGTTCGAATCATCGCAGACCGGGTCAGCCTTTGCCCGACTGTTGATTCGGGATCGGGTGGCCGATCGGTCGTTTCAAGAGCGTAAACGTAGGTAAAGAGCCACCCCCTGTCTAAAACAAAGTCGCTTCCAGACTCCCCCGCTTATCTATCGGAACGCACAGTCAATTGGCTGACGCCGCACGGTGCGCCAAGTGTCCAGGTGCGTCCGAAGAACGACTCCCAGGGGAAACTAACCCACAGGGTCTACAGAGCCTTACCAGGTTCGAACTTCTACTTGGAGGCTACCGGAAGGGTGCTGACCTGTGAGTTAGGCCGACCGTAACACATGGGTCATAATGTTTTTATTAGGTAATTAAGATATTTCTGTTACATTAAGTATGATTTTGTTTATTTATATAAATATAATATTATAGATTTCTTAGGATAATTAAAATAAATTGTCCACCTTGGAACAGGCGGCAGCCTAGTTAGGTTAAGACTTTTGTATATTGAATGTACTCATAATTTTAACTCAATAAATAATTTGACATTTGAACCTCCCATGCATATGACATGGTTGGGCGGTGCCGACTACAAAGGGCAAGCCCGTCACCACAGACTGGTATAACGATGTGTGATCGTTCTTTCAGCCGTGGGATGAGCGTAGAAGACTTAGACAATGATAATCCACTATCTAACACCGTTAACTAGCCCGCGAGAGAAGTACCCTTACCGCCCGGCACCGGGTAGTTAACCCAGCGGGAAGACCCAGCGCCCTCGCTACCAGTTATGGCCAGATTTCTTTGACCTCCCGACCGCTTATAGGAACGAACTCGCTTGCGCAGTCCTCTCGCATGACACTTGCAATGGGGGATTTCCCCGTTTATATACGGCCGTTAATCTATTAGGAGACATCAATACCTTACTCCTGAATGCTGGTGATTCGTTTCAAGGATCTGACTGGTATTCTAATTTCAAGTTTTGTGCAGCTTGGGCCAGCACTCTTAAAATGACCATATGGCTGCCTGATCATGGATTCAGAGCCGGTTAATAGATGCAAGGTCCGCGATAGATCCTGGTTGAATCACCGCCGTATATACGGCAGGTAGAGGTCGCGAAAGCGACTTCGCTCGACCCGTAACTAGTCGAGAGGTTGGAGGTATCTTGATGGTTAATTCCAGACGAAGATATCCTTCCAAAACCGGTAGACAGGGGGCGAGGCTGCCAGCTGTATGTCGGGCATTTTGACCTCTGTCGGGCCGTTGGCCTCTGTCGGGCATGTTAGCTTAGCTAGACCTCACGGGAGTTAGAACGATCACTATCGTTAAAATTTGCTGAGGTGACGGGCTCGCCCGTTGTAGTTGACAACCATAGTTGTGTGAGAGTGGTCACCCTGCACTAGACTCCAATTGCTCGTGAGTGAAGGGTGGTTCTCATCAAGGGGTTTTCTCCGTATTGAAAGTCGATGTTGCTGAGGTTGAAGTGATTTATTCAGAAGGTATGTGATCGGTTGCCAGTTTGTAACGCCTTAATTGCTGGGTCGCCGAGTGTGTAGCGTGTGCTCGAAGTATATGTCGCAGGTGATAGATTTGAAGATGATGATGATCGCGTGTACTATGCGTGACTGTCGCCAGAGGATGAGTGAAGAGCGAGGTATAAACGCGATGACTGCTGTGTAGAGGATGATGAATGATCGATCGAATGTATGGCTTTAAATATCGTGTGTATGATGCAATGCTCAATGCGTGGTGGAAAACTAAGTGTGTCAAATTGAATCGATCAGAAGAAAAGAAATTAGTCATCGGCTGAGTGTGCGTTAATTGTCGAAATTATATAGAATTCAATGCTAGTTGACGCGTGTTACATTAAGTGTGTTTGCAGTTTCGATTCTGGAGAATTTACTTCTTCTGTTGACTGATATGTGGGCGAAGTCCTCACAGTTGTTACTTTTAACACGAGTCTCCCCTACATTGTTTCGATGTCCAAATGTCATAGTATTCATTGATACATAAAATTTTAAATATTATTTTTCTCTTTTACTATCGTTCTATCCGAGCAGGGAAATATTTATTTATTTCACATACATATCAAATAAAGGTTACATAATAATAGTAAAGTTATTTATTTATTTATATATTTTATTTATCTCCTATTATACATAATTAATTTCCTATAGTTAGTTAACTACTCGTACATACAGATTTTAGCGCCCTGGAAATTTACTAAAGAGTACGGCTTCGACGGGTTTTTATCATTTGGGAACACAATTTATAATAGTTTTTTTTTGGTAATATTTCCTGCCCAGCAGGTTATTTATCATTTGTATCTCGGCTTTTGTATCTCAGGCACAAAAGTAAAATTTTAACTTTATCCTTTATTTAATTCTAATGAATTACGTCTAAATATTACAAAATCAAAAATAATTTCTTTTCGCTTAAGACCTGCCAATGTTAACTATTTTAAATGATTACACGATTATTTTGAAATCCACATCACAGAAGATATAAATTTTCTAGGATTAAGAATTGACAGTAAATTACAATGAAATGAGCACATTCAACAATTAGCTAGTAAGCTATGTAGCTCGATATACTCTATTTAAAAAATCAGAAGTCTTTGTGGTTTTGCGGCAGCTAAATCAGTATACTTTGCGTATTTTAACTCATCAATGACTTATGGACTACTATTTTGGGGAAATGCTGCAACCAGTAAAAGAATCTTTCTATTGCAAAAAAGAGCACTGCGCAGCATGTATCAGGTAAAGACTAGGACCTCATGCAAAGAATATTTCATCAAGGCAAGGGTAATGACTATGTATTCGGCGTTCATATACCAGTGTTTGATGTATGCTAGACAGCACATAGCAGAAACACTCGCATCATACCCGCGGTAGCTCCCTTTTATGCGTACCCCGAACACGACTGGCAAAAGTACAGAAAAGCTACTTGTACCTTAGTATTAAATTCTATAATCTACTCCCTACAAAATTTAAACAGCTGGAGGACATAAAATTAAAAAAAAACATCAAGGAGATGCTGATAGGCCACCCTTTCTATAATCTGGCCGAATTTGAGGGCCATGATTTTTCATATATTGTGCCCATTTAAATTACTTAAAAAGTAGAACCTTATTGTCTGATTATTTTATATGGTTTTATATCTGTACTTTTAGTTTAAAATGCATAACGTAGATTTAATTCGACTATTTAACATTTTACTGACAATTTGAATATTACGATAAATAATTTTACTACGTATTTTTTCGAATTACTAAATACTTCAAATATTAGGCTTCTATTTTGATTTTTTATATTTATAGTTTGACAATCTAGTAGTTATTCTTGACTACCTATGTATGTTCAGTAAAGAGTAGTAACGAAACTTACTACATAACCCAATTATTTTGACACGTCCAAGAGCGGTCTTTAGCCGTCAATTGGACACGACGAAAATGTAATGTAATGTAATTTATAATTAATTTTCTCTCCATTTTTTTATACGTATAAAAAAATCGCGAAAGGGCATTATATAAATAGTATATGTTACCAGAAACGAATTTTCTGATAAATAATAATATTCTTTTATATTTAAATAGCTATGAGGAGACTACCCCCAAATCAACCGCTTGTCGTCCGAATGTAACTTGCATCGGGGGATTTCCCCGTTTATATACGGCCGTTAATCTATTAAGAGACAACAATACCTTACTCCTGAATGCCGGTGATACGTTTCAAGGAACTGCCTGGTATTCCAAGTTTATGTGGAACCTCACGCAGAAAGTTATGAATTTGCTGCCGCATGACGCTCATGTAAGTAATAAAAGATTGATGTTATCTTTATAAAATAAGGTGATCTTTGAGCGCATAAGCATGAAGCCGTCTTCTGCCAGTTACTATTCTCCTATATAAGATTTTTTTGTTTGATCTTCAGACGCTTGGCAACCACGAATTTGATGACGGTATAGAAGGTTTAGCGCAGTATATGAAGGCTATTGCGGTGCCGATCGTGGCAGCGAACATGAATGCAACAAACGAGCCAATGATGTAGGATTTGTTTAAGAAGAGCATCGTTCTGAGCAAAAATGGACGCAAGATCGGCATTATTGGTGTGGTTTTATCATCATTACAAGTAAATTATAAAATAATCATTAATATTAGTAATAGGAATCATGTTGGCCTCCACCATTCTTCTTTACGAAATAACATCGCAAACTTGAATTCGTCATGCCGCATCCATACGCTTGCCAGGCCTCGGCAAGCCTATACAAATTCAAACGTGTGGATCTGGCGTTTGGCAATCCAAACGTTTGAGTTTGCAAAGGCTTGCCGAGGCTTGGCAAGCTAATGCTTGTGTTGGCTTGCAAGCGCTTGTCGGCGATCCGATGAAATGTCGGTTTTGTGCGCAAATTAAATAAAGCTTGTGGCAAACGCTTGCCTGCCATCCAAGCGGTTTGTCGCAAGCGTGTGGTTGTAACATCAAATTGTTCGGTGTTTCAATTTTCATAGGAAATTATTATGTTTACAGGATATTTCAACGACTGCCAATCTCACTTTCTCGGATGAAGTAGAATCAGTAAGCAAAGAAGCAGACCGCCTGGCGCAAGAAGGAGTGAACATTATCATAGTTCTCTCCCATGTTGGATTCCCTATGGATCTGTAAGATAAGATGTATCAATCATATTTCAACAATCTGAAAATAATTCACTCCATTTTCTACCTACCTGGAATAAAAACCACTGACCTCAATGATATAGCTGGCCTATAAGAACATTTGAATTTGGAACAGTAAAATAATGACAGTTATAAACAGGTATTGGCGTTTAGGTAAAGTTCCAAATTCAAATTTCCTCAGATGTGACAACGAGTATTGTCCCATATCCAAATTTACAGGGTCCATCAGAATAATTGAATTTAGAGCAATGAAATATGCCAGTGCATATCGTTCCAAATTCAAATGTTCTTATCAAACAACTGTAAAATTGAGTTCAGAGATTTCATTGATTTGAATATTGTACTGTTGATTAACTATTTCAGAGAAATAGCAAAAAGGGGAAGTCCCCATATTGATGTCATAGTGGGCGGCCATTCACACTATCTGTTTTATAACGGTATACCCAAATACAATTTGAAAGCCGACCACGAGTATCCGGTGGTTGTTAAAAGAGACGAGACTCAGGCACTCTTAAAAAAATCGGTTGTCTGTAAAGTCGGTTTACTGACGATAGCTGAACGTGACAACGCCATAAGAAAATACTGATGGAATGGTTGCATTTGAAGCAGTTTCATTTAAGTTTCATATATTGTTTATTACAAACACCCAAAAATATATGCTTTTACACTCACCGATTTGACTACAACATGTAAATGTATTATTGTATAGCAGTATAATTGTATAATTGTTTATTGTTTTTTTTTATTTGAAAGTTTGAAATCTCAAACTGTTAAATAACGGTTTGAGAAGGGTTTGAGCACGCTGCCCCATCTAGCGGTAGGTAATACGTCTTAAATAAACAATATCAGCGACATTTTACCAACCGCTAGATAGCGCATCGTAATGATAGCTTTTCATATTTTTTAATTTTTTTAAAAATAAAAGTTGCTTACTTCGTTGCACTTCGTTGTACCCACAAGAAAATTGTCCGTTTAGTAATAACATTCCGTATATCAAGAATACATATAAAATTATGTCAAGAATTTAAATCAATCTAGTGATTTTCATTCGTACTATTTTAGACTGAGGTTAGTAAATAATTCTTGTCGCAACCGGTAGATGGCAGCATTTATATTGAATAATAAATATAATAAATGGAACGCCTCAGAGCGAGGTAACGCCGCATGAGTCAAGTTTTTTCGTGCGTGCAGCAGGCTCCATCGATTTATAAGACGTTGTCACGTCAAAACAACAATATATCATCATATCATTTCAGATTTTGATCGTGCAGTCGATGTGCTACTGTCGCTACTTGGGTCATCTAAAATTAAAATTCGACAAACGAGGAAAATTATTAACATACAGTGGAAACTCCGTTTTGTTGGACGCCGCAATAGAACAAGACCCGGACATGTTGGAAATGCTGAAACCCTATAAAACTGAATTGAAGACACTCTATCCAGACGATATAATAGGCGAATCGGATCGCTTTCTTGACTATGATTGGGAATGGGATGCTTTGATGACTATGACAGGGAATGGGATTATTTTTTTATATTTTTTTTCCGTTAACATTGATGAAAACAATTCACCATAAATAAAAATAAATGTCACACGGCTCAAGTTGCTCCATTGGGGACAGGGAAGAACCATCCTTGCCTACTCTGAAACAATATTTTTCGTTTTTTTTAAAATGTTGTTTTAAAATAAAACCATTTTAGTATCCGGGGAGAAAACACCGACGGATATGTATCCTAAACGCAGGAATAATTAGAAGCCCACTTCCAGGTGGTCGTAAGTACCCAAATATATACATATTTTCTCCTAATTATTTTGTTTAGCTTTCATTTTTCTGCAGCAATAACAATACTGGACTTAAAAACACTTCTCCTGTTTGGCAACCGGGTAGTAACCTACGAATTACTCGGTGCGCATTTATTAAGCGCTCTGGAATACTCCATATCCAAGTGGGACTTCGATCTGGGTCTCGACCCTAGATTTCTGCAAGTTTCCGGTCTGAGGGTAGTCTACAACATATCGAAGCCGATCAACAGTCGCGTCAGCAGCGTCGACGTCATCTGCCAAACCTGTGACGAAGAAACCTTCGAACCGTTGAACTCGACCAAGACTTACGAAATAGTCGGAACGAGCTTTATAGCGTCGGGCGGCGATGGATTCGTGGACGTCAGCAGAAATCTCAAGAACTTGAAGATTTGGGAAAAAGACGTCGAAGCAATGAAAGAATATATCAGAAATAACAGCCCAGTATCTTCGATTTTGGATTGGCGAATCAAGATTGTACGATAGGGAATGCCAAAATGCAAATAAAAACAAATGGCCTTAAATATATATTTGCGTGGGAGAATAAAGCGTCACATTTGATCAATAATTTTTACTATTTATCTGACAATAAAAAAAATATATAAAAAAATACAATCGGACCTGCCATGGAATTCACCGACCAAAAATCGGGCCCATCATATATAATTATTACACTTCTGGGAGGTGAAGGGTGGATTCCGGATTAACGACCGGCTGTGGTAGGTTTAGGACAGCTGTCTTGCCACATGTGAGCGTTCACCTTACCACCCATTCACTCCCCCTTCGAAGCCATAGAATTTGAGATGCAGAAATCGCGGTTTTAGATATTTTTTCTAGAAAGGAGTTGGTTATTTTCCTGGAGAGATCAAGATCTTTAAAAAGGTGAAACAAAGATTTAGCTGACAGGCCACGAGCGCCTACTTCCACCTCGTGAAGGTGAACAGTGAAGCCGTTCCGGGTGGTATTTATTTAATTTGTACTCGTGGTCTTTTGGGATATTTGATTCCCATGGAACAGTTAATTCTACGATAAGGACCATTTTCCGAGATAGAGGGTAAAGAGTTATATCTGGACGTAGGGCTGTGCATCCGAGACTTTCAGGGAATTTATACTGCTTAGAGACCGAATCGACCTCCATAATCCAATCTGAAGCTTTCTCGATTATTGAGAAAGGTTTTGCAGTGAGATGTTTTTTGCCTTTAGAGCCAACCCGCACCAACTGTATTGGGGGTTTGGAGGATACTGTGGAACCCTTATTGGCACGAGCCACTGAGAGGCTAAGTACCTCGCTAATATAACAGCGAGGACTTTGTCGTGGCGAAAGGTGTACCGTCCTTGATCCAAGGCCACCTTGCAGCCAGCTAGAATATGTCTAGCTGTGCAAGGGGTGTTGCTACAAAGAGGACATGAACTATCCTCGGCATAGCTCCAACGAGCGAGGTTACTGGGGTCTGGAAGTGTATGCTGCATGAAAGGCATTTAAATAAAATTTCAGCATCTCTGGCGTCCAGTCATACAACATAGGCCAATAGCGTGAGCCATACTATTGCTGTCGTAATCTCCCCGCAAGAGAGACTTCTTCAAGTCCACATCGCTCATGGTTGTACTGCCATACCCAAGGCCGTGCCCAGTGGGGGGGGTCCGAGGGGTCCGGACCCCCCTCGAAATGAAATGGATTTACACTAGATAGAATCGAGTTTCCAAAATGAAATAGATCTACACTAGATAAAATCGATTTTTAGGTGCAAAAAATACATTAGGAGTATTCCGCTAAACTTTTTTTTTTTTGGACCCCCCCCCCCGAACAAAAATTCTGGGCACGGCCTTGGCCATACCCTAGACCAGTGCCATTCTGGCTGATCCCAGTATGAAACTTTTTGTGGAAGTCTACGCGGGCCTGTAGATCATTTGACTCACTACGGCTACTTACTACGTGCTTCGATATTGCCGGATCCTTGGAATTGCTTAGAATCGAATTTTTGGTTATTCTGGAGTTGTCGTAGAGCAGAGAGGGCAGCTTTAGAGCTAGCCCAAAATTGTGTTTGGACCTGAAGAGAGTTGAGGGGTCAGCTGGTTTGGCTAAGGACAACCAGGATTTTAAACTAGCTGTCACCAGTGCATCCAGACGAGACAGTTGAGTTTTGGTGAAATCGTAAATAAGAAAGGGCCATGACAAATGTGAAGGTAGATAGTTGTCATAGATCCAAGCCTTACGAGGGCCAGAAATTAGCAATGCATCTATCTTTTCCAGGCAACTACTGACATGTTCTATAGCATGATCGCCAGAGAGGTCTTTTCCCTGGCAGGTGATTTTCCTGCCAAGAAATTTGAAGTGGGGGGCCAAGAAATTTGAAGTAGGGGCCATCCACATATTACGTAATCACGTTTTTGGGATTTTCGACCCCCCCCCCCCCCCCCATGTCAACAGACTTAATCAGCGGCCTGACCCCCATCCCCAGATTACGTAATCAACGTAATTTGGGCAAAATTTAAAGAATCGTGAACCTAGCGTTTGTAAAGTGTTTGAAGGCGGTAAGTACGTGGAAAGAAACATTTTGGAATGCTTTTAAAAATGTACTTTATTCATTTAATTATTTACAAAATCTCAAAAATTTTGGTTTATTTTACACATCCCAATCTTTAGACCGCAGTGGCTGTAAAGACGGTATTAAGGAGAAAAAATATTTAAGAATGTATTTAAAAATGCACTATTGTGTATTTTAAATCTAAAACAATTAGAGAGGAGTGAAAACGCTTTGCCGTACGTACTGAGAAACTCCATGTTTAAATCCGCCATACTTGATGGGCCACACGAGCACGTTAATCTTTCCGTGATGAAGTTGGAGCGTGCAGCGGCGCGCTAGTCAGTTGCAGCCGCAACGCAGAGCGACCACCGGCTTGCCAGTGCGCGCAGGAACAGGCCCGGGCCACTCAATCGGAGACGAGCGCGTGGACTATCTACACACATCACGCATGTACGAGGACTATTTACATGAGGACTATCTACACACATCACGCATTTTCGACGCGGCACTACGCTATTTCCCTGCAGGTTTAGACCAAAAAAATTTCCATGCGGTGACCAAAGTTGATTACGTAATCAAGACGGGGATTACGTAATCAAGACAATCCCCCCACATAATCAAGCGTAAGCCTCAGCTCAACCTCCCCCCCCCCACCCCCCTCGGTGACACCCACCCTTACATGATTTAAAACTATACCGCACAGGGTTATTTGGGTTAAAAATAGAGATCACTGTGCTCCGGGTCTTTTAAAGATAAAAAATATTGTCACCTAAATCTGAATTCATTTATCGGTGTTATGAATTTATTTATGTGGAAGCAGTCTTGGAAAACCAGAAGAAACACTCGAATTAACCCATTCCAGCCTACTGGGTATTTAAATACCCAAAAAAGTGTTGACACCTAAGAAAATCTAGCGTTGAATAGGTGAGAGATATCGCTGCATTTTGTTAGTTTTTGTAAAGGCACAGAATGGGCCTAAAAAATAAATAATAGAACGGCATAATTTTCAGCGGTTTACCTTTGTTATTTTACAGGTAAAAGTCGCGCTTTTTCTTGTCTGGAAGTGCTCAGGAAAAGTGCTGCCAAATATAGGGAAATGGGGAAAACAAAAAACGCTCACCCTTACCTTTACGCTTACCTCACCCTTACGCTTTAGGTGTTCTCTAAGTAATAAAGAAAAACCAAAAGCGATATGTCAATACACCTGGCTGTCAAACCAGGTCTAATGAAAATGGTATTTTAAATACCCAACAGTCCATGGTGTATACCAAAAATATCTATTTTTTGCAATATGAAAAACAATCTTTTGGAGTGAATAAAAGCTCATTTAAATCTGAATTGTTTTTATTTTCTTGAGGAAACATAAAGAGATATGTTATTTAGCCTTAGCAATCTTCATATTATCTGATGCAACACCGTTGTGGTAATCCAGGAAGCAAGGAGCGGGTTGCAAGTTAGCCTGGCCCTTCAAGCAACCATATTTAGTTTTGCCACCGCATTGCGGACAACTGCGACGTGTATTGAGTTTTCCGATAAAATGATCTACCCGGATGATGATAATTGTTGTTCTACCCGAAAGATGACAATAACCATGTGTTTGCGGCAAGGTGTGGTAACCGGTTATATACAACACGCCCAAAAATGTTTTCATTTCTCCAATTGATGCAATGAATAATGGACAATTGTTGGCCGAAGCATATTGGTTGGTAGAAGTGACCAACAGGTTCAACACGTCCTCGTCGATGAATATTTCCCAAGCTGCACAGGATTCATGGCACCAATCTGTTGATACAACGCTTTGTATGAAGTGGCCGCATCATCGAATGGAATCTTATCGAATTGATAATTTTGCAACCGAGACCATTTTGGTTTTATTGCTTCATCGATTAGGGATCGCTTCGGTGCCTTCCTTGATTTCAGTGTTGATTTACGGCCACGAACACTAGACGTTGAAGCCACTGGCGTACCATCTTGTTCTTCTTGTTCAAGGTTGGGTTCATTTACGACATCTGTATCATCATCACCACAGCCCGATGGCATGTGTTCGTTCGTGTCATCGTAATTACATTCAATTTCGAACTGTCCGGCAATCTCACGAAGCATCTCCAGTTCATCGTGCAACAATTTAAAATTGTCGTCCAATTCTCCATTGTCACTAACAGAATCGACCGCATCGGGTAGTGTTATGACAATATTAACGGCGTCTGCGTATTGGCCAAAGTTATATTCTACATCACAATCTCCATCAGACCAATTATCCAAAATAGCTTGCAGCTCGGTAGCAGTAAGACCTTTCTTTCGACTAACCATTCTGAATCTTTACGAATCAACGCTGTCAGGGTGTTCTTTATACAAATAATAACCTTAAAATGCACACGGTATATGCTAAAAGATATATCAAAGTGAAAGCAGTTACTACTTCTTCTTCTTTTTTATTATTATATGGCAATCCACCCAAGTGTAGGTGAATTATGCCAGTCGTCAAAACTAACACAGCAATGCCTGTCGGGTATTTAAACACCCATGTCATATATCAGTTGTGTTGACAGATAAAAAAAATTTTTTTTTGCTGTCAACTTCTATGGTCCCCTGGACACACATATCAAAATTTCATCAAAATCGTACGAGCCGATCTATGGGCAGGCTTTAATGGGTTAACATGACCATAGCCAATTTGATGCATTAAAGAATTTGATGCATTAAAAACAATTATAAAAAGGAAAATTTGGATGAATTTGATATGGCTATCTTGAATCTTAAAAGATAATAATAGTATTAATTAAATATTTTTGTTTATTCTAGTTTTTTTAAATTATACTTTTGTGAGATTTTATATCCCCTTTCAAGTACTTTTTTATGTAAATTAATTTTATTTTCTGTTCTTTTTCCTTATTATTACTTCTGGGGTTGATTATTCTTGAACAATTTAAAGAACCTGATTATTGGTATATTTTATTGACTACTATTGTTTTACTTTTCTGGCAAGGAAAGTATTGTGAACGCATTTCTGTTGGTCTGTGTGTGTATGTGTATGCGTGTATTCCTCCGCGATAACATCCAAACGCTTCATCCTGTTGAGCTGAAATTCGGCATGCAAGCATCATTTCGTCATGGCAAGAGTTGAAAAGATTGTGTTTGAAATCGGTTCACCAGGGGTTGTTCTAGTCACACTTCAATCTCGAAATATTGTACTTAGAGACTTGAAATTCGGTACACATATGCGTCATAGGGTCGAAACCACATTGTAAAATTTGGGTTTTAATATCTCGTATACGGGCGACGTAAAAATAATAATACAGTGTAAAAAAACACTAAAAACACGCTTTTCAAGTCCAAACACGCCTATGATACGATATTCCATCATGGAATGCCAGTGCCTATCTTCCGGCTTCATCATCAGACCATGAAACCTAATCTTGGTCAAAATTCATTCCAAGACTTTTCTAACAAGTCCAAACACAGCTATGATACGATGTTTCATCATGAAGTTCCAGTTCATATCTTCCGACTCCATCATCAGATCAGTTCGACAGTACCATATTATTGTATTGTCATCAGAACCACATACAGCTGCCAATTTTCATGACGCTACGATCCTTGGAAAATGGTTAAATTAGTTACCTTAGATTCCATTACATAGTTACACACAGGTCGACCTAATAAAAGTGTGTTAAAAAAAATACCGCCGTATGATACATAATATTTAGGAAATACTACATAATATTTAGGAAAATACCACGGTAATACTACAAAAACATGCTATCCTCAAATAAATAACTTGTAATTTGTAATTTGAATGGAGGCATTTCGTTTCGGACGACAATATTCTTCTTCCAATATTCTTCCTCTTCCGTGGGTTCCTACGCCGCTTTATCTAGAGTGGTTTAATTTCGAAGAAGATAGACCAAGTACTCAGAATGTATAAAGTTTGGGACTAAACTATTCTTCTTGCTTCGATATTCTTCTTCTTCCGTGGGTTTCTATACTTACCGCTTTATCTAGAGTGCTTTAACTTTAAAGAAGATAGACCAAGCGCATTCGCGCATTTGCGCATTCTGTACGTGTTTTTCTACTTCGAAAAAATAAGGTCGCAAAGTAACTTGTTAGCTTGAATTTCAACGGAGAAATCAACAAAAATGAGAAAAACCGTCATCTAACAAAAAAATATACAGTTTGGTTGGGGTTGCTAACAGTGGATTCAAATATGTTGTCTAGGTCCCTTGTGTCGCGATTACCTGGCCATACTACGAGTATAATTTAAAATCTCCTAATATACAAAATATATTTTCCTAAAAAGGTCAAATCCCCAAAAAAAAAAATATTTTTTCTTCATTGTATATGGACACCAGTATGTACGTACACGAGTGTTCTTAAAGATGTCGACTACAACGTCATACCCGTCACCCCAGGAAGTTTTAACGATAATGATCAGAACGATCATCCCGTGAGCTGAGAGTAGAAGACTGTGAGACGATATAAACCTAACGTCCAGCAAAGCCACAAAGCCTCCAACGCCTTGCGGCGAGGCACTAAGATGGTAACCCAATGGAGCCACCTCGCTCCCTGGCACCTCGCTCACGATACCTCCGTCCACCCGACTAGTTACGGCATTGAGGTCGCTTGCGCAGTCCCCTAACTGTCGTGTTTTCAGCGCTGATTCAGTTTGAATCTATCGCGGACCATGGCGTCTTTTGCCCGGCTCTGAATTTGGGATCAGGTGGTCGAATGGTCTTTTCGAGATAGGAAGACGGCAACATCCATCCTTTCAACATCCATCGCCGCTTCTTAGGAGACAGTATATTTCCGTAGTCTCCACACTCCTTTAGTATGTACCTAATTACTAAATGACTAATTAGTCAGAGTATACAATTGATTGGCTGACGCCGCACGGTGCGCAAACCGTGGCGCCGTAGGGCTATCCTCCAGGGGAAACCGGTGGTCGAAATGTGTATATCCGTCGTCATCTCATTTTTTTTTATTCGTTCACAATACTTTACCTCCTCGTCGGTTGGCGATCTGTTAAAGTAATAGTTATGTATAGATAAACACAATATATATACTATCTATTTTAAGTATAAACACTAATCATAGTAATTATAGGTCTTTTCGGCATCTTACATGGATATAATATTTCAAACAAATTTAACTACAATTGTCGGTTCTTTCACTGTTTCAGAAAGCCTTAACTCCAATAGCCATTTATTAATTCTAGTTTTGGAACTATCAATATTATCTAATACTTTAAAAGGTAGTTCGTGTATTATGTCATGAAATCTATAGTTCATGTCATGAAATCTATAGTAATGTATAAGTTTTGTCTATCAATACGTTTTTACTGACGTTTTCGCGTCAAAAGTCATATTCTATGACTTAGATCGTATCGTAATCATAATCGCAGACGAAATGAAAAATTTGTCACTACAATATGTACATTTTCCTTATTGACGTATATTGATTAGCATATTGACGTGCATTTGATTTATATTTTATTCATTTGATATAACTTCCATCTCTTTTAAACTGGTTCGTTAACCCTGAAATGTTTCGCCGGTCTCAAAAATCTTAAATTGTATCGGCTGGGAATCTTTTTAATCGTGTTTTACTGCTCTCCAATAATGAAATATCATGATGATCTTTGATCTATCGACTTTTGACCTCACCGTTGATATTTCGAGCAAAAGATCCTTGACAAATATGTTAAATTCATTAAGTAGTGTTTACCCACACACCACGCCGAACTGTTAAAGTACCTAGTATTGAAGATAATGTGATTATTTCACATCAATAAGAAAACCAGTCGTGTTACAATATCGGTTCAATAAAGGTGTGTCATGTTGCGAGAAATAGTCGGGTTTCTCTTTCTGTTTGCGAAGGTGAATAGTGAATCAACGGAAGAAATTTTATACGATTTGGATATATTGCACCATAATGATTTCCATGCCCAGTGAGTATAATATATGTACATTTATCAAAATTTTGTTAAGAGCCGTATACCTGAATAGTCTGTTCAACAAGTAAATATATCTATACTAATATTATAAAAAGGCAAAGTTTGTGAGGTTGTAGAAAGTAATCTCTGGATCTACTGAACCGATTTTAAAAATTCTTTTACCAACAGAAAGCCACGTTATTTGTGAGTGTCATAGGCTATATATTAATCTGAAAAATAAAAAGACTTTTTCGTGGTAGTCGGATTTGCAAAGTAAGTCGGAGAATAAGCGGTCGAACGAAAACGTTTCTACTCACGCTGCCTTAACGATGAGAGATATATGATTAAGTTCTAGAGAAAAGTTGTAGAGCTTGATAATGCCTACAAAAAAATCAGCAACAGCATATGTCTAACTTTTATATTTAAGTCACAAAAAGTAGTATTTTATATTAAAAAAATAATTTAAATCGTTAGGTCATGTTTATTGGTCATATTATCAACAATTATGAATTCTTATCAAAATAAGTAAATTTATCGTCTCAAGTGTTTAAAACAAAAGACTTTTCCCTTTTACTGCATAAATAGTTAAAGAGATAATACGCTCACAAATAAGACACTCACAAATAACGGTATTATAGTCAAATTGGCATGCAAATACATACATACATATGCAATACAAATATAACCCTTTTTTTGGCAGTCAGGAAATAAATCATAGCCCTCAGTACTAACCGAACCACACTCATAATTTCATCACAGGTAAAAAGTTTTACCGCCCAACGAAGTGGGCACGGGTCAGCTAGTTAAAAATTTTAAAAAATACATGACTGCCGTTACAGAAAGTAAACTATTGAATTTATAATTATTTTTATTACGGGTTTTTATGAAATATTGGATAATGGTTAATGATAATATTATTTATTTAATATTGTATTTATTATAGTATTTATTCCGGTTATCAGTTATCAGTTGAGAAGTGTCGACTACAACGGGCGAACTCGTCAACCCAGGCTGGTATATCGATATGTGATCGTTCTTTCAACCAACTAGGGTTGTCGACTACAGCGGGCAAGCCCGTCACCTCAGGAAGTTTTAACGATTAGTCGTTCTATCTCCCTGGAGTGAGCGCAGAAGACTTGCACAAAACGGTCCACCGTCTAGCTCCGCCGCAAACCCGTAAGAGGCCACCGCCTTAAGATAGCCAGGAGTGTTACCCGGCGAGCCTACACTCACGCCCTTACTTCCAATTGTGACCAGATTACTTCAGTCTCTCGATTGGTTACGAGTTCGAGGTCCTCTCCCTTGCGGTGAAACGGTGAAACGGTGAAGCGGTGAAGCGGTGAAACGGTGTTTACCGAATCTATCGCGGACCACAGCGTCCTTTGCCCGGCTGTTCACATAGGATCGGGTAGCCGATGGTCGTTTCAAGAGCAGTCGCCGTAAGGTCCGCAACCACACCCGCTCTATAGGAAACAGTACTGCTTCCAGACTGTTTCCTATAGAGCGTCCACGGTGCGCAGACCGTCCAGGAGCGCCGGAAGGTTGATTCCCAGGGGAAACTAACCATGAGGCCAGAGTCCTATCCAGGCTCGCACTTCATGCGTGGAGGCCGTCGGATAGGTGTTGACCCGTTAGTGTGACAAACGCTGAACAGAACGGGTCTTCGTGGCCATCTCATCAAGGGGCCATTAACTCCCACTTTCAACCAGTTTAGAGTTTCAAGGCGATAGGTGAGGGCAGCAAACCCCGCCCACCGCCCGGGCAGTTATAACGACGAGGGTCGTCTTGTCTGCTCGGGATGTCGTGCTACGACAACCCTGCGCGTACCAGAAGGGTAGAACGCGCAGGGGGTGAAATAGGGTAAACCACCCCCCCCGTACCGCCCCGAGAACCCATTTATTTATAATAATAAAAGAATTTACAAAGTAAAATTACAAAAAATAATACTAAATTTACCATATTTACAAATTAAAAAAAATAAAATAAAACAACAAATAACAAATTTAGGGCCGGTAAGCGGGGTAGAGGACGCTCCAGAAACGATGATGGTGGAGGCGCACGGTCCGTGGGCAGGTCTCGGAGCAGCCACGGGGGGGAGGAATCCCTGGATCCTGCAAAGAACGAAACGCCCTTCGGGGCGGTAAAGAGACGGACACAAAGACGGGCACTTCGGGCTGGAAGTAGCCGCCGAATCACGCCACCAAGGAAGAGGGTACCCCCTGGGGGGTATCCCGAGGCCTCATGCTTTCCCAAGAAGCCACCCAGTGCTCCACAAGCTTGCCAAACGACTCCCACTTTCAACCGTGGGTTGAGCGTAGATGACTTTGGGACGGCACAAACCTACCGTTCAACAAAGCCACGAACCCGCCAGAGTCCAACGCCTTACGGCGAGGCACTAGGAAGGTAACCCAGTGGAGCCACCTCGCCCCCTGGCTACCAGTTTTGGTAGGATATCGCCGTCTGGAATTAACCTTCAGGATACCTACGCTTACGCGACGTCATACCTGCCGCAA
Organism: Micropterix aruncella; assembly: GCA_944548615.1. NCBI lineage: Eukaryota > Metazoa > Arthropoda > Insecta > Lepidoptera > Micropterigidae > Micropterix > Micropterix aruncella. Next base: position 1,564,476 of record OX155969.1, read on the forward strand.
TTCCGTGGTGATTCAGTTTGAATCTATCGCGGACCAAAGACATATTTTTCCCGGCTCTGAATTCAGGATCAGGTAGCGTAATGGTCAATTCAAGAGTGGTGGACGACAGGTCAACATCCACCACCGCTGCTTAGGAGAGAGTATATTTCTATATTCTCGAAACTCCTTCAGCAATTAGTCAGAGTGTACAACCGATAGGCGTCGCCATCGCCGACGGTGCGCAAACCGCCCAGTAGCGCCGGGATGCAATCCCCCCAGGAGAAACCGGTCTACCAGTTATCTGGCCTGAGACGCGAGAGTCTTACCCGGGGTAGCCTTCCGCACCAGGAGGCTTCTGAACAGGAGCTGAATCGTGAGTTAAGCCGATCCGAGAACAGAGAAGTGGATCTTGTGGCCCAAGCTGCACGAAACCGTTCGCTACTAGTATTTTCACAATGTGATTTCGGCCGAACGACGCGCCTGTGTGCCGAATTTTAAGTCCTAAGTGCAACATTTCGATATTATTATATGACGAGCGCGCCCCCTGTTGGATCGACTTCTAACCACAATTTCAAACTTTTGAACTCTTACCATGCATCAAATGATGCCTGCATGCTAAATTTCAGCTCAATCCGATATACCGTTTGGGTGCTATCGTGGAGGAATACACACAGACGCATATACAGACAGGCAAGCAGAAGTGCGTTCACTAATTTTTCCCTCTGCTAGTAAAGTAAAAAAAGAAGAAGAACGTAAAATCGATTAAATTAAAGAATCAGATTAAAAAGTTTATAAATAAGCGGGGTAGGTACCCGTTTCAGACCATACCGATGTTTTATCGTTGACTATTTTATTATGTATTTTTTTGTCGTTCAACATAACTAAATCTTTCTATCGGTGAGCTCCGTGTTCCTATTTTTTGGTTTACTCATTATTTTCTTTAATTAGCTACGAAGAAACGACCCCGCAGTCATCGACTTGTCACCCTGGTGATTCAGCGTGCATTGGAGGTTTCCCTCGACTGTATACAGCAGTGAACGCCCTCAGAAACAACAACAGCATACTCCTAAACGCCGGAGACACATTTCAAGGAACACCCTGGTACGAACTCTTCAAATGGAACCTCACGCAGCAGATCATGAATATGTTACCGCACGATGCCCACGTACGTATGTTTTTGTCTTATTCATTTACCAAAAAATCGTGAGCTAAGAGTGAAACATCCCTAAGTCAGAAATTCGATTGTTAGATAAGGTGTGTTAAAGATTTTGCAAATCTCAATTCAAAACACCCGGTACGTACACAGCGATTTTTTTATGCTGGGGCCACACTAACGGGAAACGCTGTTATTATCGCGATGGTGGACGTTTAACGTTGGAGTAGCGATAATTTTAAAAACGGCATTAACATTGCCGTTAGGCGATAGGTCGAGTGAATCAAAGAGATTTAACGCGAGAATTGATGCGATGAAGCGGCCACGCTACATTTGGCATTGTGCACCGTGAGCGCGACGGGGTCGCACGTGTTTGTCTTCAAAAATATATGGAGTGGACTGACGAGAAAGTCATTGTAATTATCGAAATTCTGCAAACAGAGCCATGTTTGTGTGATCCGAGACATAAGTTACAAGAATCGTGCATCACAAAATGATACTTGGCGACCAACATTTGAATTATTACCATTTAAAACAACAATTGAAGAAATGAAAAAGAAAAAGGACACCCTAATGGGTAATATTATAAAACCAATCTCAACAAATTTAAAAAGTGATGTCCAGTCTTTTTTTCTTCAATCGATAATGATAAAATATATTCATATAATAAAAAAATACACTCGTAAAATACAGTGTAACAGCGTCAACGTCCATCTTGCTTGACATTCAAGGAAAATTACGCCATTTTTATTGCCAAGAATGGGCATTGACGTTGACCGTTCAAGTGTGGCCACTCAATTTAACGCATTAATAATAAACACAATATTTATCGCGATGATGAGCATTAGAAATAATGATTTGACGATGATCGTTGAGGTTAACAATATACCCTTTACCGCGTTGTGATCAGTGTAGAGAATGGATGAGCACGATCTCGGTGTGTGGTAATGGCGGTTTCGCCGGAGGCAAGCGAAAGAAAAGAAAAACACAGAGTATTAGTCCGGCAGACGGTTTAATTGAGACTATTGAGCGTGTGAACATGTTCAGGTGCATTTTCATTTACACCGAGTTCGTTCGTTAAAGTAGATAGATAGATAGATAGAGATTCTTTATTGCACATTAACCAAAAACATACAAAAGGCGGACTTATTGCCTAAAATACAATCTCTTACAGCCAACCTTCGTGGAAGTGTAAAAATTTAGATGCCAAAAGATAAATTAAAAATTAACAATAAAAGAAGAAAAACTTATTACATAACAAAAATTAACCAAGTAACAAAAATGCCATTTTTTAACTAAAATTAGGATTTGGAATAATTCGCAAGGAGCGAAGGATAGGAGAGGATGGGATGAGACCTAGGATAACTAGGAATTTAGGGACATGAAATGCTTTTTCAGAGACACTTGAAAGGTAGAAACCGTTGGTGAATTTCTGATGTCTGGCGGGAGCTGGTTCCATAGTCTAGCTGCATGAACGGTGAAGAAATGAGTAAAAAAAGAAGAATTATAAGTGGGAATCGCAATTTTACTATCCTGACTGGAACGGAGTGAAAGACCATGACTTCCTAAGTGATTGAATTTTTCGGTTAGGTAGGAGGGAGCGGTAGGATTCTTGAGGATGTTATAAAGAAGGAGAAGAATATGCATGTTTCTACGTTCACGTATTCGAAGCCAATGAAGTCTGCTTCTATACTCAGAGACGTGATATTTTTTTTTCGCATTGAAGATATACCTAATGCATACATTTTGCAACCGCTCTAATTTGTCAAGGATGGCTTCAGTGACGTCAAGGTAGCAGACATCAGCATAGTCTAGTATAGGCAATAGCAGTGATTGAGTTATGGTCTTCTTAACCTCCACTGGTAAAAATCTTTGCAACCGCCGAAGACTATGAAATCCAGCAAATATGCGTTTGCTGACTTCATTAATCTGTGACTCGAATGCGCGTTCGAAATTCAAATTTCCATTGCTTTGCGTCGCATATTTAATTGGCCTTCAGCACTTATTTCTCAATGTGTACCTATATATGTTTAACTAGCTGTAAGTTTTCCTAAGAAATGAAAATAAAATAAAATAAAATAATAACAGGAATTTTCGCCAACTGCCCATCGAACTTATTTGTGAAATAAATATTCAGATGAAATAAGTCCCTGGCTACTTGCCGGGAAAGTCTTGGGGTGAAACAAACTATTTTTTTATATTTTTACGAAATCTTGAACCACTTATCACTTCCATCCACAGACCATAGGAAACCATGAATTCGACGACGGAATCGAAGGTCTCGTACCGTATTTGAAGGCTTTAAAGGCGCCGGTCGTGGCGGTGAACATCAACGCGACGAACGAACCAGCCATGAAGAATCTATTCCGGAAGAGCATCGTTTTAAACAAAAATGGACGCAAAATCGGAATAATCGGCGTGGTTTTAGCATCATTGCCGGTAAGTTTAGGCATTTTCAAGTTCATTCTGCAGTATTTTATTTTCGCATTGCCTTTTTTTATTGAAATTAACAAGTTTTTGGTATTATTATTATGTATTTTACTGACAAAAACTGGTTTTATTTCAGGAAATCGCAAACACTCGGAATTTAACGTTTTTCGATGAAGTAAAATCAGTGAGCGAAGAAGCTGAGCGCTTGACTGCCGATGGAGTAGATATCATTATTGTGCTCTCGCACTGCGGTTTGAATATTGATACGTAAGTACAAATAAGGTGCCTCCGAAATCCAGCACAAAACAAACCATGTTAGATTGGCTCACCAAGAATAATGAGAAAAGTTGAGTTTTATAATTTAGTTCAGATACAGAAAAAACATTTAAAATGGTCGAAAGATATCTGTTCGAAAGCTATATTATGCCAAATAAATAATTTTAATTTTATTATAAATAAGCGAGGGGTGCTTGATATCAATTATTATAAATACTTTATTGGCAGTTGTGTGTTAGGAGTTGTTGTTGGAGGTATTATAAAAATAAAATATAAAAAACCTCACGCTTTTTAAAATAAAAGTATTTTATCTCTTTATTCGCATTTTTCCCAACAAAAAAAATCACTTTATTCGCAATATACGTTTCATGACGTCTATCACCCCCGTGCGCCTTCGTATCTCTTCATGGCGCACTCTGTCGCGGAGACTGATGTCCAGCATTGCTCTCTCCATGGCCCTGTTGGCACTGCTCTGCGTTCGAGGCACTGTTTCAAGGCCGTACGTTGCTACTGGCAACTAGGGTTGTCGACTACAGCGGGCGAGCCCGTCACCTCAGGCAGTTTTAACGATCAGTCGTTCTATCTCCCTGGAGTGAGCGCAGAAGACTTGAGGACAAAACAGTCCACCATCTAGCTACGCCAGAAGCCCGTAAGAGGCCAACGCCTTCACCGCGAGATAGCCAGGAGTGTTACCCGGCGGGCTTACACTCACGCCCTTACTTCCAATTGTGACCAGATTACTCCCATCTCTCGGTTGGTTACGAGTTCGAGGTCGCTTGCGCGGTCCTCTCCCTTACGAAGCGGTGAAACGGTGTTTACCGAATCTATCGCGGACCACAGCGTCTTTTGCCCGGCTGTTCACCCAGGATCAGATAGCCGATGGTCGTTTCAAGAGCAGTCGCTGTAAGGTCCGCAACCAGCCCCGCTCTATAGGAAACAGTACTGCTTCCAGACTCCCCCGACTGTTTGTCAGAGCGCACAGTCGATTGGCTTACGCCGCACGGTGCGCAGACCGTCCAGGAGCGCCAGAAGGTTGAGTCCCAGGGGAAACTGACCATAAGGCCAGAGTCCTACTTCATGCGTGGAGGCCGTCGGATAGGTGTTGACCCGTGAGTGTGACCAACCCTGAACAGAATGGGTCTTCATGGCCATCTCAGCAAGGGCCCATAAAATCCCCGTTGCTACTGGCAGCACGCATCCCTCATAAACCTTCCGCTTTAGGTTGATGGGCATCGCTGGGTCTCTCAGGATGTACGCAAGGTTTCCGAAGACCGCCCAAGTCAATCCCATGCACCAAGAATAATGTACATCTGACAACTTCTGCACGTTGGTTGTCTTTGCCCAGTTTGATATTGTGGCCAAGATGTGGTCATAGGTCATAGGTCATAGAAAGTGGTCGACGACTTCGAGTGTCTGACTCTCAACGGTGATCCGGACTGCGTCTGGGCTGAGGATAGTTGTTTTCTGAAGATTCATCTTCAGACCCACTCTCGCTGATGCTGCGTGGAGTTTCTTGAGCATGGTCTTATTTTGTGATGGGTCATTACCGATGGTTATTACCGATAACGATAATACAGATCAATGAAATTAGGACGAAAATACGTCCTAATTTTAACTAAACTCATTCAAATATTTAAAAATAAAAGTGTTTACAAATTCTAATATGTATCACTTCTAATAAAAACAAATTCAAATTCAAATTCAAAATTCTTTATTGATCTATAATATTACATATATTTTTAAATTCAAAGCCATCCTAACTAGGCCTCGCCTGTACTAAGGTAGGTTATTATAAAAGAAGGTAGAGTGGTTTTCGTAACTTGCTGTATTATTTTCGCATATTATTATTATGAAGATAGATAGATGGAAGATGGAAGATAGAAGATGTCTCCAAAATAATAAAGCGTAATAATATTAAATTTAGGTATACACATATAAATATACACGTACATACATAAATAAATATATACTTTATAGATAAATATAAAATAATACTATATATATACATATATCTCACAAATCGTGCTCTATTTTGATATATATGTTATTAATGTCTCCGTTTCTTGTCGACCCATAGTCAAAAGTGACTTAGTTAAGTTTTTCTTTACGCGGTGACTAGTCCTAGATTTCAGTCCTGCAGGAAAAACACTATTCATTTTGTTGAACAGTCGAGGAGCAATGTAAGAAAAGTGTTTTTGCGCAAAACTTGTTCTCTTTTATTGGATTACAACAGACAATTACAAAGATGTGTAAGTACAGAGATGATCGGTGAAAATCACCCTTCATCCATCCATCTCAAAATCCAAGCTCATCCCTTTGCTAAATAAAGTCTTCCGAATAGAATTAGAAATTAATCAAAAAACAACGAATAACTCACATTGATAAAATAGGCGAATTCCGTTGCTTATATATAGGATGTCAGTTTTGAAAACCTTTTTTTTAATGTTATTCTTTTATATAAAAAGGGAATATAAGGATACTGCGCTCGTTATAATCCAGCTTTTAAATTAAAAATCAAAAGCTTGATGTAGGTTCTCAATTTATGAAAAAAAATACTCTAATATTCATTCTGGATTGAGCAATGTATTCTTAAGCCTGTAAGGTATCAGCATATCAGCAAGAGTTTTTATGGGAGTATGTTAGAAACAAAAGATATAATTGTATAATATTAATAATATTTAGAAAGGTTTAGCTAAAATCTTTTGATATTAATTTACATTTTTTTTACATTTACATTTCCGTCGTGTCCAATTGACGGCTAAAGACCGCTCTTGGACGTGTCTAAATAATTGGGTTAGGTAGTAAGTCTCGTTACTACTCTTTACTGAACATACATAGGTAGTCAAGAATTAACTACTAGATTGTCAAACTATAAATATAAATAATCAAAATAGAAGCCTAATATTTGAAGTAGTTAGTAATTCGAAAAGATACGTAGTAATATTCAAATTGTCAGTAAAATGTTAAATAATCAAATTAAATCTACGTTATGCATTTTAAACTAAAAGTACAGATATAAGACCATATAAAATAATCAGACAATAAGGCTCTACTTTTTAAGTAGTTTAAATCGGCACAATATTTGAAAAATCATGGCCCTCAAATTCGGCCAGATTATAGAAAGGGTGATTTTAATCGTTCACAGGATGATTTTTTGCCACATGACGAAATGCTAAAGCTTAAATGAGATGAGTAAAGAAATGTGCTCTACTGCGCTATGTAGGTTAAATGGGAGTCTCTTTGTCACCGGTGTACGATCACGCTTCATCCATCCATCTCAAAAACCAAGCTCATCCCTTTGCTAAATAAAATCTATCCAATGGAGTTGAATTTAAGCGAAAAACAATGATAAAGTATATTGACAAGCGAAGTTTTTTATAACTTGTGCGTGATTGATTACCTACTTGCAGAGAAATCGCCCGAAGAGGAAGTCCCCACATTGACGTCATAGTCGGAGGACATTCTCACTCTTTACTCTACAAAGGAGTCCCTGAATACAACTTCGAAGTCGTGGATGACTATCCAAGAATCGTTAGAAGAGAACATAACCATAAGGCATAATAATATTACATAAATATTTACAAAATATTACTTTGCAATGACCGAAACAATAACGATTTACAGATATTGATAGTGCAATCGATGTGTTACTGCCGATTTTTGGGACATTTAACACTCAAATTTAACCAAACTGGCGATATCGTCGAGTACGACGGCAACTCGATATACCTAGATTCTACCTTCCAACAAGGTACTATTTTTTTAAATAAAATCAAGCAACTCAAAATCCCGAGGACGGAGCTTGCCGACGATCCTATTCATATTTTGAATTTGGGACAATAAGGGTAGATGATGCTTGTCCTACATACGCAACGTATATACGCAACGCTTCCACGTTGGTGGGAGCGTTGTCCCACGTGTCCCGCGTATGCAAGTTATATCTGGCATTTGAAGCTGCAGTCACTTCTCAGAAGGTGCTCTTGTATCACAGTATACCAGACAGTAGCTTATCTTAGAACACAAATGAAATCGAAGCGAATACGTCACGAGTCATAAGGGCTTGGATATGGCCGCCAGATATCGGCTACTCGGCCCCAAACGTTCGAAAAATTCGCCAGCCTTTACCTGCGTGTAACGCTAACCAAATGTAATGTAATGTATTATGTACAACCGCTGTACAATATGTTTTCTTTGTATGAGAGTGAGTTTGAGAACGATTTCCTCAGTTGTTTGTTAATTTTTATTGGTTACAGAGATATGTCCGCACCACAAAAACAAAAAATAAGTTAGAAAAAAAGATATTGGATTTGTTAGATAAATGGAGAAGAGAAAATTTAGAAAATACCATAAGTACGCTAATGCGGAAAATGGAATATGAAAACGTAAGTTCTAGAAACACTCTGGTTTTATGCGTGTGACAGCGTACTGCCCCCCCCCCCCCCCCCCATTCACCTTTTAACGTCGATCGCAGTTTGACGTTGCGTGGGATGCGTTTAACAGCGTTGCTTATGATAAGGGGTCCGACACACTGGGCCTACTTAGGCAACGCATAATGACATCTGGACCTTACATTTAGATGGAAGCAGACACACTTATCCCACGCAACGTTGCGTAGGATAAGAGTATTGCTATACATTTTTGTATAGAGTGCCTAAGATGACTATTAATATTCTTATAATAATTATTTATTTTATATGTATACTCATGTACATGAATTCAGCTGTATTTTTTTTAATTTTATTTGTCTGCCGTGTAAAGCCGACTTTAGTCAACGCTATTGTCAAATTAATTAATATTTCTGCTTTAATAGTTTTATATCTCAAGGGCCAGATGTCATAATGCGTTGCGTTCGTCGAACCAGTGTGCCTGACCCCTAAGTGTGTTTCATCTGTCTTTTTTCAAGTCATCTGTTTTTATGGAGATTCGAGGGTTCAGATGTCATAACGCATTACATATGTTGAGTATGTGGGACAAGCTTGTGTCTCTATTTTAAACGTTTCACGTTTTACAGGTTTTTGTCGTTTTTTCGTGTTTTTGTTGTAGTAAATTTAATCCGTCGACAAGCTCTGCATTAGTTTTTATATTTTTAGATCCAGCGGTTCTCAAAATGCTGGCTCCGTACAAAAACCGGCTGAATTTAGCCTCAGATCACACTATCATCGGCTATTCCGACGTATTCATGGATATTTCGACCTGCAAATATGCCGAATGCATTATTGGTGACTTCGTCTGCCAAGCACATTCTGAGATGCATACGGAGGTTAGCATGAACAAAACTACTCGGCCGATTTGCCTTGAGAACGTGGGTGCGCTCAGGAGTCCATTGGCTGACGGACGTAAGTATTTTAACATAGTCATAGTCGAATTTTATTTATTTATTTATGGTAATGTACACAATATGCAACAAGCGTAACAAATCATACTTAATATCTACACTTTAAATAAAACCCACAGCAAGTTGTGTCACGCTTATAGTGAAGATCGGTCCCATGTCGCCCAACTAAGTAAACACTTGTTCTAGGGCAAACATATTAAACAAATACTAGTTAAAAAATAAAACATATTTAAAAGAAAAAAAATAGATTAAACGAAAAAAAAGGCGAAAATGGGAAAAAAAACATTGAATTAAATAAAAACATGTATAAAAATAAAATATGTAAATATATAATTATAATAAAATAAAACATTGAAGTAAATAAATAATTAATTACACGTATCCTTCGGTTAATAATAAATTATCTAGTCATAACTTAAATTATAAATAATTTTTTTAAATATTTTTTAAGAAAATTAAAAAGTGACAATAAAATTATAATACTAGTAATAGTAAAGTTTCGAAAAAAATAAAATAGTCACATAGAAAAATTAAAATAATAGTAATAGTGACAAAGTGCAGCCAAACAAAGCTAGATAGTTGAGAGTTCTTGATGTGTTCGGGACCTTCCTGGTCCAATCATCCACAAGACCAGTTGTTTCTTAAAAATTGAAATACTCGGGCTAATCTTCATACCTTGTTTGTTTGTTTATTTTATTTATTGTGAATTTCACAATGGGCTGGTTTATTGTCATGCGATAATCTCTTCCAACCAACCCTACTATGAAGTGTTTATATGTATGTGTGCATGTAACATGTGTGTAAGTATGTGTCTTGTTATTGCATCGATCGACAGAATTGAAATGCAGTTCCGTTAATTTTATCTCAATGGTAAATGGTGACCCAGCCGGGAAACGAACCCAGCATTTTATAATGTAAGATCAGGCGACCCAACCATTATACCACCAGTTTTCGTTTTATAGTCGAGCCCAAGATGTTCGGTATCGGTATCGGTTTCGTTACCGGTATCGGTATCGGTATCGGTATTGGTACCGGTACCGGTATCTGTATCGGTATCGGTATCGGTATCGGTATCGGTATCGGTATCGGTATTGGTATCGGCATCGGTATCGGCATCGGCATCGGTATCGGTATCGGTATCGGTATCGGTATCGGTATCGGTATCGGTATCGGTATCAATATCGGTATTGGTGTTGGTATCGGTATCGGTATCGGTATCGGTATCGGTGTCGGTATCGGTATCGGTATCGGTATCGGTATCGGTATCGGTATCGGTATCGGTATCGGTCCACCTCTACTTGAGTATTGCTTCGAAACATCGTATGCAATTTTCGATGGTTGTGCGATATTGTGTTTCGGTTTTCTTGTGAATTTCGATGTTATTTAACTATTTTATAGACCTCTTGGATTGTTTTTGAATTTTGATTTTTTTACTATTGCATTGAAAACCTCTTTATTTTGATTTTTGATATGATGATTTCATTTTTACATGACTGCCTAACAAAAGAGGAGTGTAATGTGTTCAGTGTTCATATATGTATGTTTTCTGTTTCTTTATTACACCATAACTTCTAAACGCTTGGGCCGATGTAAAAGTGTGTGGTATTGTTAGAATTGTTATGTCACCCCAAGTGCCATAGGGTACTTTAACTCTCCAAATATCAAGTAAGTAGTTGTCTAAATGTCAATAAGTTTACATAAATATATCGTGTTTAGTGTGAAATGAAAGTCTATTTGAGTACATTCCGGATAAGTATAAATACATAGACAACAAAAACTAATTAAAAAATCGTAATAAAAATAATTATAAATACAATAGTTCACTTTCTGTAACGGCAGTCGTGTTTTTTATTTACTTGTGTCTTTTGCTGTTTATTATTATTATATTTTTATGCTGTTTCAAATTCAACATTATTATATATTTTATGCTTTTTGAGCGTTTATCGCGCAAAAACACACATCACGTAAACTACAGGTGTACAGCGAACTGCGAACACGATCAAAAGGAATAAACGTTTGGTAATGTATTTTTAAGCTGTTTATGAAATAAACATATTCCATATATTATTATATGGATAATTATATAAATAAACCTATACATATTATTTATATAAATATCATCAATTCCTCTGTGTAATGGGAAAGCCATTAAGATGGCCCTAATTTTCAGAGACAGATCTAGGCAGGGAGCGTTTGAAAACTGTCAAATGGGTCTCAAACGGGTAAAAGAATGGTTTGACTGTAACCTTTTATCTCTAAATGTAGAGAAAAACAAATACATGACGTTTTCCAAAACAAGCAAGGGAATGCAACAAACATCTAGACTATCCCTCATAGTACACACATGTAAGGACAGTCCATCAACTATCTGTGCCTGTTCTAATCTAGACAAGGTGAGCATTAAATACCTTGTCTTGACTTTGGACAATAGATTAACCTGGTCTTACCATATGTACAACGCAGCGGCTAAAATTCGCAAACTTATTCATCCTTCTAAACTCATTCAAAATTCTACGTAACGTAATGTCGAAACCGTTACTAAAAGTTGTCTATTACGCGCTTGCACACAGCATCATATCAAATGGGATTCTTAGTTGGAGCGGTGCAGCACTATCACACCTAGATCCACTTATTAAAGCTCAGAAGGCGCTGTTAAAAGTTGTCAACAAAAAACCGTTGAGATACCCGTCTGAGCAACTTTTTCGTGAGTACTCTGTTCTTGACGTACGGCAAACATTTGCTAAAACGATAATACTCTATTATCACAAACATAAAGAATTGCACCAGCAAACAACCCATAAAATTATAACACGAGCGATAACTAATAGTAACCACATAGTGCCCAAACTGAATAGTACCCATGCACAGAGACATTTTCTATACTTGGCACCGTCGTTGTTCAATAAAACTAAGGATATACCCGGCATTTATACTCAAGATATACAATAAAATATAAACAAATAAATATAAACAATAAACTATAATAAACAAATAAATATAAAAATAAATATAAACAATAAAATATAACAAATAAATATAAACAAAAAAAGACTATCCCACTGGTTGATCACCCAGGGAAGGAAAGAAATTGAAAAACTAATTTTCTTTTTTCCTAGCTAACTTACCATTCCTAAGACATTATTATTCACCTACCATATATGTATGATTGGCATGCTTTTTGTTCTTTATATTATTATTATCACATACCTTTTAAGATTATTTGAATACTATTTTTTATAAAAATTTTAGTTTACTTAATTTTTTTTTCACGGCATTCTTCAGCGTAATATTTTATTATTTTTTTATTTAGCATTAGGCAGTACTTAATTATACGAATCTGAGCCTACCTTAGTGCGGACGTCTCGTGCGATCCAGTTAGGTTAGGTTTAATTTATTTGTAACTGATATTATGATTTTTGTAAAATAAAGAATTTGAATTTGAAAAATAGTCAAACAAATGTTCAAACAAATGTTGTAATAAAAATAATCATGAAAGATTTGAAAATTTAATAATGTCAAAGTCCTTAATAGAATATTCAATGTCCAAAACGTTTGAAAGTGTTCCCGCTCGATACGTATAAATTCCCGAATACCTGAGCCATATTTTGCGGTTAGAAGACATTTATCGTCTATCGAATTCATGTACGGTACTCAGGTAATAATTTACTAAGCATTACTTAAGTACTGAACCGAAATTCGACTATATATTTGGGTATTAATCATATCATACAATATTCGTCAAAATAACAAATAATTTAATAGTAAAAACACATTTTTAAAAACAAGCTTCTATTAAAATGTTTGTCATAGTGGAACTTAGAACGGGATATCATTATTGAATACGTGTACGAAATATCGTTTCTGTGCTGTTGACCATTCAGGAGTCCTCTCGTTGGAAGCCAATACTGTTTGCAGCATCCCTGTAGCGGTAAAACTTAGGTGAAACGTAGAAGCGGCTATCATAATTTAGTGCGTATACAACATTTCGTGTCTCTGCTGTTGACCTTTGAGGAGTTCCCTCGCTGGAAGCCAACCCTGGGTGCCGCAGTCCTGTCTTGATGAAACTTAGAACGGGCTTCGATATTGATTGCTACTGGTGTTAGACCACCAGTAGCAATCAAAACGGTATAATAATTTATGAATACAGTTCTCGCAATGTAAAGTTACTTGCGAATGCTAGATCTTATACAAATCAGCCAAGGTATAAACTAAAAAAAACAAAATATGCAAATAAACAAATGGAAGTATGATATTTAGTTTTTTGCCTCTCCTGTAAAATTGAGTTCAACGCTTTTAGATCGTTTTGTTCGCCAACTTCTCAGTTTGTCTTTAAAAAAATCAGAAAAATCAATAAAATCGTACGCAAAGTAGCACAGACACAGAGCATGGCTATCAGGAACACTGCGGAGCACGCAGGCATTACAATTCGTAACACGCACGAACTTGAACGCAAATTGCATCGAATCCTTAGATTGTTCTAGAAACTTGCTCACCTGTGCGTAATTTTGCTTTCAGCAATAGAACTCAATGATCTGAAAATGCTGCATCCTTTCGGAAACCGAATAGTGACATTTGACCTACAAGGAGCTCACATCCTTGAGACTCTGGAATATTCGATGTCAGTTTGGCAGCCAGAGTTCAACATCAGCAGCTATTTTATCCAAGTTTCAGGTATGTTGGAATTTTTTGATTATTTATTTTTTTAAATCCACTTATGCTTAAAGAACTAAACATTCTTACAAAAACATATCTAATATTATTAATTTTATGTAGATTAATTAAAACAAACCTTCTCCCCCCCCCCCCCCCCTATCCTTCCCGTCTCTCACCAATTAGGAGGTGTCTAATTAAGTAAATAAATAAAAAATATATCGTATTATTGATTATGACCACTTAGAAAGCATCAAGCATAGAAAGAATCAAAGCATCTATGGGAAGATTAATTAATTTAGAAATGATCAAGACGGAGAAGCATAGAATAACTTTATTGTGCTATAAAAACACTACTTAATGAATATTACACTGGTTTTATAAAAAAGAGACAACTTATGCACAAATGGCGGACTTATCGCCATCGCGATATCTTACCAGTCAACCACAAAAGCCCGCTTCTATACTGATGTGAAGTAGAAAGTCTGCTTCTATACTAATCAATTTATTTCGAATTGTAGATATACCAAATGCACATATTTTGAAACCGATCCAATTTGTCAAAGATTGTTTCAGTGACGTCAAGGTAGCAAACATTGGCACAGTCTAGTATAAGCAATAACAGTTGTTGAACTATGGCCTTCCAACCGCCGAAGACCATGAAAACCAACAAAGATGCGTTTGTTGACTTCATTGATCTGATACGCATTTTTTTCCACACAAATATCTGTGAAGTAGCAATAATTATAGCGATAGTGTTCTTCTTGTTGTATTTAATTTTAGTCTAGTTTTCTTTGAATAATCAGAGATTGGTTTTAAGTCGTTGTTTATTTCTGTTATTTTTGAAGTCTTCTGAAATATAGTATTAAGCTATTGCATAGCTTTTATCGCGGGCCTAGGCCAGCGCGGCGACCGAATAAAGAAATTTCTTAACGAAATTAATGATTTTAAACTGATAATTACGTCTAAACGAGTACTGCTTACGATTCGAAAAAAATATATGTTAAACAAGAACATTTTCCTATTATTCTTAGCTTTGAATATTTTAGATTTCGTTTATATTGCATAGTGTAATTAATTTGTGAAATTAGGTCTAATCGAACACAAAAACGACTACTACGCAAATACTATCTGGCGTATTATTATGAAACCTGCACCATTTTAAAGATAATTTAATTATCTATCTTTTTATCTACGATTTTTTTCGAATAATTCGTTTTTTTTGCTTTATTGAATAAAAAATTCGTGCGCGGCGCTCTATCGAAAGACGTTTAAATTATTCCGAATCATTTGCTTTCGCAGCCGCAAATGATTCGGAATAATTTCAACGTTTTCCGATAGAGCGCAGTTATCTGATATCAGAAAAAATAAAATAAATAAATAAATATAATTGCATAAGTTGTTAAAAATGCTATGCAATAGCTTTACCGCGGCAGTCCCCGAGTGCCACACGTATTTTTTTTTTTACTTTTTCAGGTTTAAACGTGGTATACAATATCTCTAAACCAGTAAACCAACGAGTAGTAAAGGTTGAAGTAATCTGCCAAACTTGTACAGATCATAAACTTCAACCTCTAGATCCAAATGAAACTTACAGAATAGTAGCTAATTCTTTTATGACTAATGACGGCGACGGATTGACGGTAAGTACTATAAAATCTCAAAAATAAATAGAGTTAGCCCAGTCAAAATAGACCAAAAAAGGGTCGTGCCTTGAACTAATTTCGACAAAGCTGGAAATTATTTTATTTCACTTTAGGCTTCCCAAATAATATAGGCCAAGAGGCAGCGATAAAAATAGTTCAAGAATTTTGTAAAAGTTTATACTTTCAGACCAGACAGTAATTTGGTAATATACTGCTGTGGTAAAGTCAGCAGGCCAGACTCCAGTACACGCTGGCGCTGTCGTACTAGGAAAGGTGTAATTTTAAATAGTACCCCCAAAGTGTCTCAGAAAAGCTTCCGAGACACTTTGGGGGTACTGGATGCAATACAGAACTCGAAAAAAATAGTCAAATTGCTAAACAATAGAGTACGTGGCGTCAGCATTACTCCATACATGTCACAAAAATTAAGTCCATTATATTGCGCGGCAAACCTTAGAACCACTATCGGTCTTCTCACCGGACACACGACCCATAGAGCACATCTATTCAACCTTGGCTTGACCGAGAGCAAGGACTGCCGAATATGTAGCGAAGAACCTAGCATTGCTCCCCTTTTTTCAATAAAGCTGGTATCCTTACCATGTCGTCCATGTACCTAGATATATCAGTGCCTCTTATATGCCAAAGTAAATCTTTTAAATTGCGAGCTTCACTCCACTCGACATAGCCATAATACGCGGCGGCATAAAACCAATGTGTTATTGCCTAAAGTACGATTGACTAAATATCAAAAAACATTTTCATATATTATTTTTAAATTGTTAAATGCTTTGCCGTCATCGACGAGAAGACTTGAGACGGCAGCATATAAAATCTGCTTGAAAAATCAGTTAGTCAAACATGCCCATTACAAACTGGACGACTTTTATGATATTGTGTCCACAATTGCTGGATTATAAATAACCAAAGTATGACTATACTTTCGCACTAAGTTTTAGATTTTATTGACATTGTTTTTAATTACGCATGTTTCAGAATTTTTCTTTTTCATTGTATTGATTATTATTTATTGTTTGGTTATTGATTATTTTGTAAATTTGTCTATTTTTAAGTAATCACCTCTGATTACAATTATTTTTTTTCCTTTTAATTAATCAAAGCGGTTTTATCATCCGGTAAATTATGATTGTAAAATTTGACATGTTCCTCAGTATTGTGAAATGCTTTTATGGAGTGAATAAATGATGATGATGATGATGACAGCATTCATATCGTTGGTCGCTGCCCAGGCCTCGCCGCTAAAAGACACAGTTTACTGGGACGAGCCTTCCTCGAACCCAGCGATCTGCCTAACTTGAAGGTCAGTGATCTGCTTGGACTGGTAAGCAGTACCGGGCTACTAGCATACTACTGACCCAACCACAAAGTGGGTAGTTACAAAAGATCTTATAGATCCAGGTGACATCAAGAGCTGGAAACTAGCCCAGCACTCCGTATACTACTACTACTACTTATTGCGCGGCACATTAGAGCGATGCGTTATAGTTACCGACAAATGCGTACTGGCGTACTTGCGCGGGCTTTATTCATTCTGTTGTTCCCCAAGAATGTGTAACGTCCCTTCCGGGATGCAAAAGGTACGGCCGAGTTTTTACTTCACAAGTTTAGGGGTTAAAGCAGTCTGACTATTTGTTTCAAGTTCTGTATTACATCCACTGTCTACTGATGAATTTTCAGCTTTTTCAAAACACTTTGGGGGTACTAATTAAAATTACGCTTTTCCTAGCACGCCAGCGCCTGATGTCCCGGAATCTGGTCTACTGACTCTACCCCGGAATTCTATGGTCGAAATACTGTCTGCTCTAAAAGTATCAGCTTTTTAAAAACTCTCGCACTTATTGTTGCTGGCTATTAATATAACTAATAATAAAACTAATAATAATATAATATAACTAATAATAATATAAATAATCTATACTAATATTATAAAGAGGTAAAGTTTATGACGTTGTAGGAAGTAATCTCAGGATCTACTAAACCGATTTTGAAAATTCTTTTACCAATAGAAAGCCACGTTATTTGTGAGTGTATGGGCTATATATTAATCCGAAAAATGAAAAGACTTTTTCGTGGTAGTCGGATTTCGAAAGTAAGTCGGAAAAAACGGTCGAACGAAAACGTTTCTAACTAACGCTGCCTTAACGATGAGAGATATATGATTAAGTTCTAGAGAAAAGTTGTAGAGCTTGATAATGCCTACAAAAAAGTCAGCGTCAGCATATGCCTAACTTTTATATTTAAGTCACAAAAAGTAGTTTTTTTATATTTAAAAAAATATTTAAATCGTTAGGTCATGTTTATTGGTCATATTATCAACAATTATGAATTATTATCAAAATAAGCAAATTTATCGTCTCAAGTGTTTAAAACAAAAGACTTTTCCCTTTTACAGCATATAATTTCACCTTTACTGCATAAATGGTTAAAGAGATAAGACACTCACAAATAAGACACTCACAAGAATACACTCACAAATAATGGTAATGTAGTTAAATTGGCATGCAAATACATACGTACATATGCAGTAAAAATATAACCCTTCTTTTGGCAGTCAGGAAATAAGTCATAGCACTTAGTATTAACCGAACCACACTCATAATTTCATCACAAGTAAAATGTTTTACCGCCCAACGAAGTGGGCACGGGTCAGCTAGTATAATATATAACTAATAATAATGTAAATTTGCGACGGTTTCTAAATGGAGCGTTGGACGCTATGGCCTAAAAACAAAACAAAAACAGCACTTTTTTGCTGTTTTTGGCTTTCTGATTTTGAATTCTGAACGGTACTTCTTACCGAAAAATCTACAAAACAAAAATTGTATTGCATAAAATTCCGCGTCCAATGACACCCCCAAAGATTAAATTTGTTTCAGTGATATGGCCATAATCGTCAAAGATAGGAGAATTTTACCGTCGTCTAAGCATTTTTCCATTTGGAATAGCCGATTTTAAGTCACGGAGACTCAAAATCGTAATGAGCGTAAAACACTTTTTAGTCAAAATGGTAAAATTTGCCAGTTTTTTGGGTGAAGGTGTAGTAGACTGTAAATGCCCTGGCGTGCTGGTTGGTCCAACGACAAGGTCCATGAACACGTCCAGAGATTTATCTTTGAATCCTGTATATCTCGATGTTTTCACAGAGAGAGTAGAGAGAGTGTATCACATCACGCTGTATGTATGTATGCAAGATCATTGGATACGTAATTTTATGCTCTACAATTTAAAGTTAACAGCATTCTTAAATAGAAGCACCGCTGAGAATTCATACGTGAACAAAACGAAAAAGTGCCGAAATTTCGCGGTTTTTTGGCCATAGATTCTAACGCTCTACTCATAAACCGCCGCAACCTCATATTACTGTTATTTGGGATCCCCAAAGTAAAATTAAGTCATTTCCAGCTTTGCCGGAAGTAATTCAAACCAAAAGTTTAATTTAACTGGGTTAAGGCTGACCAATGAATAATTTATTGTTTTTCCAGATGCTCAGCAAGAATCTTAAAAATCTAAGAGTACACGAAACAGATCTGGAGGTGCTACGAAGATACATCAGCGATAGTAGTCCAATTCACACAACTCTAGATGGAAGAATAAAAGTGGTTCGTTAGGAAAATTTAATTGTGTTTTATTTTTCAACATTGATTTTAAACGACTGCCCCAAAAAGGAGGAATGTAATGTTTTCGGGGTTCATATATGTATGTCTGTTGTCCGTTTCTTTATTCCACCATAACTTCTACATGCTTACACCGATTTAGAAGTGTTTGGTATTGTCAGAATCGTTATATCATCCCGGTCAGTGCCGGATTTATACTTGATAAGGCCCTAAGTGGTTTGAGCTATTGTTGCAGTATATTTATATATTACAATTGCTGACTCGGATATTTTTTTCGGGGGCCCCCAGGAAAGTGGGGGCCCTAAGCTTGTGTAGCTTACACGTAAATCCTGAACTGATCCGCGTTAAGTATCAAATACCAAGGGCAATTGACTGCGTGCGGCGGTGGCGCAGGGCGCGAGGCTATATAAAGCGTCCCGATTGGCATGCGATCGGCACGAGATACCTGCCGCAGGGAGTAGGCCATGTGACCATGAATTCAGAAAGATCTCAGTGGTTCGTTAGCAAATTTCAGTTGTGTTTTATTACTTTTCTGACCCACCAATCTCTCAAGGGGAAAGTATTGTGAACGCGCATTTTTTTGCCAGATGACCACGGAAATATTAAGTTTGTCTTAATTGACCCCGTCGGGAACAACATTAAGTTTCAGAATGTTTGTTACTCTTTCACGCAAAAACTACTGAATGGATTTTGATGAAACTTTACAATAATATAGCATACACATCAGAATAACACATAGGCTATAAGTTATAAAGATTTCTGTTATCATTAACAGTTTAGTTTCTGTCATCATTATCACAGTTTTCTGTCATCATTATCACAATTTTCCATCACCACGCGGCTGAAACCGCGGGGCGCAGCTAGTATTATTATTAACACGCTTTTATTAGGTCGACCTGTATGTAACTAACTATGTAATGGAATCTAAGGTAACTAATTTAACCATCTTCTAAGGATCGTAGCGTCATGAAAATTGGAAGTTGTATGTAGTTCTGATGACAATTCAATAATATGGTACTGTCGAACTGATCTGATGATGGAGTCGGAAGATATGAATTGGAACTTCATGATGGAACATCGTATCATAGCTGTGTTTGGACTTGTTAGAAAAGTCTTGGAATGAACTTTGACCACGATTAGGTTTCAAGGTCTGATGATGAAGCCGGAAGATAGGCACTGGCATTCCATGATGGAATATCGTATCATAGCCGTGTTTGGACTTGTTAGAAAGGTCTTGTAATGAACTTTGACCACGATTAAGTTTCAAGGTCTGATGATGAAGCCGGATTTTTTGGTTTTGACGTGCATTTATAAAAGCGTGTTTTTAGTGTTTTTTTTAAAACTATTAATTTATAATATTATCATCCTTTAACAATAAGTAGAATTACTTATTATAATCAACATTAGTCTCTCTTTATTAGTTGTCTATTTTACAGTTACATAAATGTATTTATATATACATAAAATACTATCAAAGTTAGTTTTTAAACTTGTAGGTATCTATCAAAAATCAACGTACATCTATCAAAAAGTCATACCTTTAATTAAGAAGAGATCAGAGAAGTTAACACATAGCCAACTATGGACCAATGTCTTATTATAGGTTTAGTACTATTTGTATTCAGTCTTACAAAATTACTTTTTTGTAAATAGGTATAACAAAATTTTACCATAATTGGCATATAATTAAAGGCTTTTAAAAATCATTATTTTAGCAATGTTCAATCAGTCTTAGTTTCATAAGATTCTCAGCGATGGCAAGCATATTATGTCAAATTTTGTTCCGTACTTACATCGTGCGCCTATAAATAGCACGTGCTACATTGGATCCAGGTTTCATTTGGTCTACTGGATTTGTAAATTTTATTTCTAAATTCGAATTTTGAAGTGACAGCAGCATTAGTTGTATTTTTTCCTTAATGAAATCATAATATAATATTAAATGGGACACAGAAGGAGTCTCCCCGAAGATTGTGCACATTTTCGACTGTCTGGTTTGCGACCATAAACAATCGGGCGTCCCTGGAAACGGTGAGTCTAAACTCATCGGCCAATCCTTCTACCATCGGGCCAAAGAACACTGTGACAAGATGCCGAGCCAATCTCGTCCGCTGGTACTTCAAAGGGAATCCAACATACGACTGCAGAACTCCGCAGGATGAAGATGTCTACCCCCATCACACACCAGGACCTACAAGAGACAAACAACAAGACCACCCAGGCCGCAGATTTTTGAAGAGACGTGTCCTAACATGGCATGGACACGCTGGAATTGTATGGACGCATACATACGCGCAAAACAAAAGCATTCTTCTTCGTCGTTTTCGTCTTTATCAGATTCCATTGAATTCATATCCTTCTTCGTTCTTTAACCTTTTCTTGCTCGGATTAGTTTATTGTGTTTTTTATTGCTGCTTAAATTAGTAGTTTTCCTCTATTTTTTTAAAATATATAAATAATATATTGGAATGAAAATCATTAGCAAATCCATTAATTATTCTTTTAATGTTTTTTTTCCCGTTTTCATATTTAAAAAGTTATTGGGTACAATTGAGACACATGGGGCAATTGAGACGCTTTGTTTCTCAATCGTGCGCAACGACACTTTTTAAATAAAAACTCAATTTAATGTTTGTCACTCAGTCACTCATGTTTTTCCATAAACGACCGAGAAGAAAGCAACACAGAACTACAAGAGCATCTGCAGGTCTGAATTATGCCGTTCCCCGAGTAAATTTTTTATTTGCCCAAAGACAATTTAACTATATATCACCCAAAATGTTCAACCGTCTCGATGACAATATTAAAGAAATAGAAAGTACTATTTTATTCAATAAAAAAAATAAAAAAATGGCTTCTGACGACATAGGACGTTCAAGGCCAGAGAACGAACTTCTGCAAATCAACTCTTAAAAAATAATATGCCTGCATAACTTTACTATTGTACTGCATAATATTATATAAGAAAATAAACATCTATAATAATATTATAAAGAGGTAAAGTTTGTGACGTTGTAGGAAGTAATCTCTGGATCTACAGAACCGATTTTGAAAATTCTTTTACCAATAGAAAGCCACGTTATTTGTGAGTGTCATAGGCTATATATTAATCCGTAAAATGAAAAGGCTTTTCCGTGGTAGTCGGATTTCCAAAGCAAGTCGAAAAAAACGGTCGAACGAAAAGGTTTCTAACTAACGCTGCCTTAACGATGAGAGATATATGATTAAGTTCTAGGGAAAAGTTGTAGAGCTTGATAATGCCTACAAAAAAGCCAACGAGAGCATATGTCTAACTTTTATATTTAAGTCACAAAAAGTATTTTTTCAAATTAAAAAATTAATTTAAATCGTTAGGTCAGGTTTATTGGTCATATTATCAACAATTATGAATTATTATCAAAATAAGTAAATGTATCGTCTCAAGTAAGTGTTTAAAACAAAAGACTTTTCCCTTTTACTGTATATAATTTCACTTTCACTGCATAAATGGTTAAAGAGATAAGACACTCGCAAATAAGACACTCACAAGGAGACACTCAGAAATAACGCTAATATAGTCAAATTGGCATTCAAATACATACATACATATGCAGCAAAAATATAACCCTTCTTTTGGCAGTCAGAAAATAAATCATTGCACTCAGTACTAACCAAACCACCTCATAATTTGATCAAAATTAAAAAGTTTTACTGCCCAACGAAGTGGGCACGGGTCAGCTAGTAATATAATATAATTCAAAGGAATAATACTACAATATAAGTAGATCGTTATATTTATATGAGTGTGTGTGTGTATATGTATATGTAGGTATCTATATGAGTACCTACGTCAGTTATGCTTCTCCACCCAAGTCAGACAATAAGTCGTATGCCCAGATACATGCAATATTCTGTCTAGTTGGGTATGCACTGAGCATGGTCATGTGAATGTGGGCCGTTGTTTACTTCACAATATTACTTGGTATGACCATTTTTAAACTTCCGTACCTTCTGACACCCGACCGTGCGATTGCACGCGGATGGCTGACCGGGGGTTACATCGAACATTTAAGGGTATGTGCTGTTTGACAAACACGTTTATAGGATGCATAGAATCCGATAAACGGCATTGTCTCAACTGCCACATGTCTCAGGGAGCTAACGGGCCCATGATGAGTTGGCCACGATGACCCATGTGTTCAGGGTCGGTCACACTCACGGGTCAACACCCATCCGACGGCCTCCACGCACGGGGTGCGAACCTGGGTAGGACTCTGGAATCAGTTTCCCCTGGGAATCAAACCTCTGGCGCTCCTGGACGGTCTGCGCACCGTGCGGCGCAAGCCAATCGATTGTGCACTCCGACTAACATCTTGCGGTGTCAACTACAACGGGCGAGCCCGTCACCACAGGACGTTTTAACGATTAGTCGTTCTGTCGCCCTGCAGTGAACGTAGAAGACTTGGACAGTACATTCTACGTCCAGCTACGTCACAACCCGTGAGAGTCCAACGCCTTACCGCGAGTGAGCCAGGAATAAACCCGGCGGGCTCGAGATACTCGCGCCCTCACTTCCAATTGTGACCAGATTTCTCCGGTCTCTCGATTGGTTCCGAGTTTGAGGTCGCTTACGCGGTCCTCTCCCTTACGAAGCGGTGAAACGGAGTGCACCGAATCTGTCGCGGACCAAGGCGTCCTTTGCCCGACTCTGAACCGGGATCGGATGGCCAATGGTCATTTCAAGAGCAGTCGCCGTAAGGTAAACAACTGCCCCCGCTCTATAGGAAACAATACAGTTCCCAGACTCCCCCGATTGTTAGTCGGAGAGCGCAATCGATTGGCTTGCGCCGCACGGTGCGCAGACCGTCCAGGAGCGCCAGAGGATTGTTCCCAGGCGAGACTGGTTGACCCAGTGTCCTACCCAGGCTCGCCCCCATGCGTGGAGGCCATCGGATGGGTGTTGACCCGTGAGTGTGACCGACCCTGAAACAGAATGGGTCTTCGTGGCCAACTCAGCAAGGGCCCATTAGCTCCCTAACAGTCGGGGGAGTCTGGAAACTGTATTGTTTCCTATAGAGCGGGGGTGGTTGCGTACCTTACGGCGACTGCTCTTGAAATGACCATTGGCCATCCGATCCTGGGTAAGAGGCGGGCAAAGGACGACATGGTCCGCGATAGATTCGGTATACACCGTTTCACCGCTTCTCAAGGGAAAGGATTGCGCAAGCGACCTCGAACTCGGAACCAATCGAGAGACCGGAGAAATCTGGTCACAATTGGAAGTTAGGGCGCGAGTGTCGGGCCCGCCAGGTAACATAACTGGCTATCTCGCAGTAAGGCGTTGGTCTCTAACGGGTTGTGGCGTAGCTAGACGGTGGATTGTTTTTGTCCTAAGTCTTCTACGCTCACTCCAGGGAGATAGAACGACTAATCGTTAAAACTCCCTGTGGTGACGGGCTCGCCCGTTGTAGTCGACAACCCAAGTTGCCACATGTCTCTTTTGACCCCAGTCTTCCCTACTACAAGGAACCTTCTTCTGAAAATGTTCTTAACGCCTGCCACCGAGCCCAACGACGCGAAACAAGATACAGTGATGGGGCGTTTACACTCTCGCGCGAGGCGCGAGGCGAGACGCAAAACCATGTAGTAAACAAACGGAACAGAGGCAAAGCTTCTAGCAAGTAGGTAAACATTTTGTACGCTCGTTAGAAGCTTTGCCTCTGTTCCATTTGTTTACTGATATGGTTTTGCGTCTCGCCTCGCGCCTCGCGCGAGAGTGTAAACACCCTATGAGAGTTATGTGTCGCCGTATGCTTGTCGCCGATGCACAGCAGCGGATACAGAAAAAACTCAAAAGGGGGGCGCTAAAAAACATATTAAGATATAAAGGCTAACATGCTACCTTTGCAAATCCAACTATTCGACTGACGAATAAATTACGTATAGATGGATACTTGGAGGTGTCAACTACAATGGGCGAACCCGTCACCCCAGGAAGTTTTAACAATATTGATCGTTATGTATCCCGTGAGGTGAGCGTAGAAAACAGTTGCGCCACTCGCCCGTAATAAGCCAACGTTTTACTGCGAGACACTGGGTTCGCACCTAGCGGGCGGCCTCGCGCCTTTACTACCAGTTTAGGCCAGATTTCTTCGGCCTCTATCTACCGAATTTATCAGTTGGAATGCATAGTCGATTGGCTGACGCCGCACGGTGCGCAAACCGCCGAAGAGCGATTCTCAGGGGAACTGGCCCGTAGGCAACATTGAGCGATTCTCAGGGGAGTCCTACCCGGGCTCGCACTTCTGCGTGGATGCTACCGGATGGGTGCTTAGCTGTGAGTTGAGCCGACCCTAACACATGGGTCATAATGGCCCAACTGCACTGGGCCCATGGATACTCAGGCGGGCGTGAAGCCCGCTTGGGTTTCCAAAACCTACTATGTCATTAAGCGACATAATATTCTATGTAATCAATGGTAATTTCGGACATCATAAACTTATTTTCTATAATATTTCGCCTGTATACTTTTTAGTAAATCCGATTAGTAATTCTGAATCACAGTTAAGTAGTTAAAAATAGTTTTGCCTTGGTTTGGGCTATCTTAACCATGTGCCGGAGCGTACCACAATATTGTGGTTTTACAATTGTTCATTTATCAAAATCATTCAAAACGCAAAACGCGATTGTAAATGTGGGAATAAATGGTTGTATCTCGTATTATTTTGATAATATCAAACAGGAAATGCACTTTATTGGTTAACCGCGAAACGCATAAGGTGCATATAATTTTATGAAAGAAATGCAAAATATTTTGCACTCCTTGCATTTTCTAAAGTTATAAAAGATCGCAGAAAATAAAATGCAGCAGTAGCTAATCTAAACTCCAATATCGAAGCTTGGTCTATCCATTTATAATCAAATTATGTAAGTTATTTTAATTTATTTGTTTTTTTTTAGGAAAACCAACAGCTATTTATAATTTAACAAAAAGACGGAGTAGGATAACAGAGAGCCAATTAAAGGTTTTCACGTTTAAGTAACGTTGTAGAAACATATGTGACCTTTCAATTAAAGCTATAGATTAAAAACACATCAAAAAATATTCAACAATTAATGCTAAAGAATTCACTATTCAGCCGCTGCCTAGCTAAGATAATACTCGTACAGAATAGATCAAAGTCAAAGCGTTTAATCAAGTCATTGAAATTATCACGTGTTCGCCACAGAAATGCATTTTGCCTATAGTTGGTAACAGCATGAGGAACATGGAGAGCAGGGTTAAATCTATTGAGTTTGGAAGGAACACGGAGATTAATTTTATTTAGTAAGTCGGGACAGTTAATGTTATTGGAGGTGATTTTTAGCAAAAAGGTTAAGTCCGCGGTTCACGCCGCTTTATCAAGGGGAGGATATGAAATTTCTTGCATAAATTCAAATAGTTAGATGAGCTGTATGGGATTTTCAGACGGAAGCAGAGATATTTCACGAAGTTCATTTGAATGCGCTCGATTCTATTTATATATTTATCATGACAAGGGTTCCATACCTGAGATGCATATTCCAAGATGCTTCTGACAAAAGTGCAGTAAAGGATCTTGAAAGTTTTAGCACGGTGAAAGCAAGTTGCACTCCTCATAACAAAACCTAAAGCTTTGGAAGCTTTAGAAACAATAGATTGAACGTGATTATCGAACAGTAGATGAGAATCATGAATGACACCAAGATCTTTAACCACGCTGCGTCTCTGCAAGGTCTGAAACTTTAATGACTAAAGGGTAATATGAAGTATATGTTATATATGTTATATGTTATATATATACTTTAATGACTAAAGGTTTAATAACTAAAGGGTTATTTTTCATTAACCAGTGCCAGATGTAGAGGCCTTTAGGCCGTTGAAGTCTCGGGGCCACCTTTGTACTTTCCGGGCCCCCTTTCGGCTGTCAAACATTCTAGCGACGATATAGTGTGGAATACACATGTACAGTATATAAAAAACACGATCGCACCGGCAAATTGGGCTGTAAAGTATTTCCGACAACGCTTATGTCGCGTAACAAAGAGGCGGATATATACAAAACACGATCGCACAGGCTGGCAGCGGCCAACTGTCGGTAATTTATAACAATTATATTATTAGTCGGATCGAAAAATGTATTATACTAGTAACTATTGTACTAGACCGCAAGATAAGACGGTCACATGACTTCATTAAAATAAAATAAAATATCATTTTTAAATAACACAAAATTTCAATTTTCTATGATTGCATGAGTGCATGAGTGGAAAATAACCGAACAATAAGTACCTACGTCAGAAAGACAAATGAATAACTGATATCGGAATAAGGAGTAAAATGGCTTTGAAATTAAATTTATTTTAATTTGGAATTCTAATTCAAACATAAGTTATACAAGTTTAAAATGGCCAGTACGAAAAAGCAGAAATTACAGGTACATAAAGCATACATTATTCAAAGGTGTTTTTACAAAGATTTATTTATTTAAATTAATTTCAATAAAACAGTGATATTGTTTACAAAAATAACAGCAACCGAGTGGCAAAACCTAAACCTCATGCTTATTCGAATCTGTCACCCAACTAGAACTAGGGCGGACAGAGCTGTAATAATACCATAAATCATTTAAACGTGTAGTAAACTGTTCATCAAGCTAAATTGCCTTAAACTGTAATAATAAAAAAATGCCATTCCATTATAAAATCGGCAATAAAATGTAACATACAATTCCGTTAAATACTGTGTGCCAAATATGTAGAATAGACTTTAAACCAAAAAAGAGAAAAAGCAATAAAATAAAATAGAAAGATAAGAAATAAAAAACCATTATAAAATTACAATTGAACATAAAATAAATAGAATAGGCTTAAAACTATAACAAAGAAAAAACGAATGTTATGAGAAAGAAAATAAAAGAGAAAAAAACAAAAGATAACATCATGGCAAAAATCAAATAGTCTATGGCTCCGCTTGCTGGGTGTATACCGTTTGGATTGCGTGCACAAACTTATGATTGCGTGCGTGTATAGCAGGTGCGATTACAGGCGGCGTGCGCTCCGCGTGAGAGTGACTGGTCGACTGTAATTGCACCTGGTATACACCCAGCAACCGGAGCCATACTGGTGACCCCGACCTGATTTGAACATATTTTTTGTTCTTTTTTTTTCTCTTTTTTATTATTTACATAATTTATATGACATTGAAAAAATTTACAGTTTTAAAGAGTATGCTATTGCCTACATTATTTTAAGTATTACATTTGTATATGAGCTCGCCACAAGTCATTAATATGAAATACATGGTAAGGAATATAATATTTTATATAATAATACCTAGTCAAAATATGTAGATAGAATGCGTTGTCAAAACAATATATAACAATAACATTTAGGAATTTTTGATAAAAAAACGTCGATGTTAAAAATAATATCATATTTGTGCACCTAAGTTTTGTTAATTATAATTTCTAACATTTCATTTATTTATTTATTTATTAATTTATTTAAGAATCAATTACTATAAAACATTGATTAGCTTACAAAAATAACAGGAACCGAATGGCAAAACCCTAACCTTTTGCTTATTTGTTTCTGTCACCCAACTGGGACTAGCCCGTTCTAGGGTGGACAGGACTCTAATATTACAATCAAGTTTTCTTGATTGCTTGATTGCTTACAAATGTACAAGTTTTAAGTTCATGCATGGTTGGTTAGTCTTTCATGATTCGATAACCATTCCTTAACCATTTTTAAATACGTTAAATGTCAAATTCATTTTTATTTCCAAATTGATCAAGTTGTAAAATTATCAAGTTAAAAGTAACAAAGGGAGATTATTTTTCAGTGGTTGCATTCGCCTAGCCCTTAAATTTCTTGTGAATTCGTTTGTAGGGATCCAGAACTCCAGAAACGGGTAAATCTACTTTTCAAGAGACCTCTTGAGCCGATATTCGTCCCAAAGGGCGACGATAAGGAAGCGTTCGAGGTTTCCCCAACTTACTTGGTGAGTATATATTTGAACAAGTAAAGATTTCTGCAGCGACAGAAACATCTTCACAGATCGGTTTCCTTCGTGCCGGTCCATGTCCAGTCTAGAGAGCCAAGGATCCCACTCTAATCAACATCCCAGTCTAGTCAACATCCCACTCTAGTCAACATTCCACTTCTAATCGATATTGAAATACCAGCTATCACTTCCCAGGATGGGTTATCCTGCCACAGCAAGGTTGTTAGCCAGATGGAGTTTAGCGTGCCACAAAAATAAAATACTGGGTCGCAGCATTGTCTCCATGTTTTAACCAATCATACCCGTAAATGATCAAATGGCACGTCATTCATTGCCGCACGATACTTTACCTCTTATCGATGAACATTTGCTAGGATTGGGAATTAATCTAAAAGAATATTTTCTTCTAATCATCGGCCACCATGCGGGGATAAGGCACCCATTTTCAGTCAAGATAGAATCCGAGAGAGATTTATCGGATTCAAATGTCGACTCTTTCATTGAACTGTCATGTGACACAGCGCTCAAAAATATATTCGAAAGAAATATAATTGATAGATTTTTCTATATATTGTTGTCAAGAGTACCCAGCTATAGCCGAACAAGCGATACGTTTTCTATCGCCTTTCGTCACGACCTAACGTACGGCGCGGAGTTAAGGGGGCGAGCAGCCGACAGGCAGAGGGCTTTCGTCATGCAGAAGCGTGCAGTCGCACAATAGCGCGTGTGGCGCTTGATACACCAGCTAGGCCTCCGTTTAGATATCTCTGCATCATGACGCTGCCGTCCATTTATATAATGGAAGTAGCGCTGTTCGTTCGCAGAAATCTAGCCGATTTTGAAGTGAATGGTGAGCATCATCACTATCCAACAAGATCCCGTAGGATGCTACGTTCGGTAAGTCATGCATTATCCAAGTCGGAGAGGCTAGCCTATATCGCCGGCCCAGCTGTTTACAACAAACTCAGCGAGCACATTTGGCAGGCGCAATTTCTTGACGTGTTTAAGGTACGCCTTAAGAGATACCTTACAGATAAGGCGTTTTACTTACTGGAGGAATATTACTCGAGTGATCTCTTTGCATTTTGTCTTGTATTTCTTCTTTTTACATTATTCTTGTGTTTTTTCTTCGTTTTGTTTTGTTTATTTTATCTTTTCTTTAAGATAAAAAATATGTTTGTTTTCTAATATGTATGAATGTTTGCTAATCTGTATCTGACTATACCAGTATACTAATAAAATAAATATTAATATGCATATGACTATGTAAAAATAAACATACTTCTCACTTTAATTCGTCAACTAATATAATCACATGTAATTATTACATTATTGTTAAAATTTAACGCTTTAATTAAATTATACACTTCTATATGGAAATTCAAATGTGTTTAATTTTGCCTATTTACCCTCCAGTAAAAAAATAGTGGGTATCGAAGGAGATGTTAAAAAAATCCGGGCCAGGGCGAAAATAGTTTTCGAAACGCTGCTCTCAATGACAATTAAATACATTGTTACTAACAAACACCCAATTTTAATTTTTAATGTATTAAACGTGCCATTTTTAAACGAACAACTATCGGTGTTTATTTGACAGTATGTAGGTATACATACATTCTCATGATGAATTTCCTCATATGTTACAAGTTAGATAATATTGTGTTACAGAACGAGGACTACAAAGGCCTAGGAGTAGTTCTGAGCAGCCGCTTCGGAGCAGCAGACAAGTTTCCACTGGCAGAACCTTCAGTTACCCCAGATTTGTCATTCGCCCAAAGAATTGACAAGAGGGAACCTTTCACGACACTCATCCCAAAGCACAATGAGATTGCATCAAAAGTCATCAATATCTTTACATGTACGTTACGTTATTTTTTAACTCCCCATGATATCTGCCAGTGGCTTGGACAGATTTTTCTCCTGGTTCAGAAAAAGAAATCGGTTGTTTCACTCCAAGACACCTTCAAAATCGGTTAAAGCGTTTAGAAGTTTTGGTGGAATAAAGAAACAGAAAACATACATAGATGAACCCTGAATATATTACACTCCTTTTTTGTTGGGCAGTTATGTAAAAAATACAAATTCAGATTAAATAATAGTTTAAAGAGAAAGTCGGTGAGAAATGCAGGGAATTGGAAGTAATTAGGAAGAAGGCGTTTGATAATGGTGTATATATTATATATATATATATATATATATATATATATATATATATATATATATATATATATATATATATATATATATATATATATATATATATATATATATATATATATATATATATATATATATATATATATATATATATATATATATATATATATATATATATATATATATATATATATATATATATATATATATATATATATATATATATATATATATATATATATATATATATATAAATATATATATATATATATATATATATATATATATATATATATATAAATATATATATATATATATGTATATATATATATATATATATATATATATATATATATATATATATATATATATATATATATATATATATATATATATATATATATATATATATATATATATATAGATATATATATATATATATATATATATATATATATATATATATATATATATATATATATCTATCTATATATATATATATAATTTATAAATATATATATATATATATATATATATATATATATATATATATATATATATATATATATATATATATATATATATATATATATATATATATATATATATATATATATATATATATATATATATATTAATATTTGATTGTAAATGTGTAAATTATTATTTTTTCAAATTGAAATTATGTTTATTACTAAATAAATGAAATGATAAAATAAATGAAAGGGCACTTATCTGGTCTGTGGCGACCAGGAGCGACTCCACGCCTTTTTCGTTTTCTCTTCTTTCAGTATTTGCGGTTTCCTTCTGTGGTATTGGAACCTTTCTACTTTATCCTACAGCGGCAACACAACAATTCGAAAGATGAGATCAATGCTGGAAAATAATAGGCGATTAGATATCTTAAAAACTAATGATTATTAAAAATGTCTATCAATATTTCGGCCAAGCCGTCGTCAAGATAAATGACATTTCTGAAATCGAACAATTCGTTGAAAATTTAAATTCAAGGAATCGAACAAAAAAAAATGGATAATAATATTTTATATTTTACACGATTAAGTTAAAGTATATCATAACCAACCGTGTGATACGTTATTTTTAAATGAATGATAATTAAAAATAAAAAGCATTTGATGATTATGATGATATGATAAACCTTATTAATTTTGCCTATTGAGACCGGAACCTTTGCAAGCGCCTAAAATCGTGTAAAATATAAAAATAGATATATATACGGAATATATATATATATATATATATATATATATATATATATATATATATATATATATATATATATATATATATATATATATATATATATATATATATATATATATATATATATATATATATATATATATATATATATATATATATATATATATATATATATATATATATATATATATATATATATATATATATATATATATATATATATATATATATATATATATATATATATATATATATATATATATATTTGATAAGGTTTGTAAACAAATCCGTTTATAGGATGATGTTTTTATTTAAAATAAAATTAGTAAAAGCTACTTAAAAAGTAGCGAAGGAAATCCCAGCTTGTATTGGGAAATGCTTATGTTTGAATGAGATATACTTACGGATGTGCACGACTTTCGACGGTGCAATGTAAGTTTAAAGGTCCTTTTGCAGTCGACTAACGATCACTATTCATCCATATATCTCATAAATAGGGCTTATCCTTATGCAACACAAAATGCCTTCAATTGAGACAAATTAAGCGAGAAAATAAAAAAATTAAACTATTGATCACTTTGGCAAAGCCGTTTTCTAAATGAAAGTGACATTACGAAATAATTCAAATTTCGAATGCTACCAACATTTAAAATATGATACAATTGGCTGAGTTTGTTATCAACGAGCCATTATATCGAAATAAAAATAAAAAAACCTCCATATGCTCAATGAAATGAAAGAAGGTACTTTCATTTCATTGAGCATATGGAGGTATCACCTGCATATTAATTTCATAAATAAAATGGATAAGCGCCCTCTCTCAGCCGGAGGACGAACACGGTTGAATTTCATTGCGACGCTTCCTTTCGTTTCTCGACAGGGTTGGGCCAAGCATTAACATATGGCGTTAATATTTAATTGAAATGTATGGCGGAATTTAAATATATTATTAAGTGTAGCTTGGAGGTATATGAGATATTCAAAACAAAATGAACGGTTGAAATCGGTCCACCGCTAGTCATATATGAATCTCGAAATATTGGACTTGAGGACTTGAAATTTGGTACACAGATGCCATGTTAAGCTGAAATAACATTGAAAAAAATTTTGGTTGGAATTTCTCATATACAATCTACAATAATAATATTTAAATTCTGCTATGCATTTAAAGAAATATCAACGCCATCTGTTGGCGCTTGGCCTAACCCCGCCCTTAGTCGAGAAACGAACTGCGGCGCCCGAGACGATTGTAACGGAATCCAGCCGGGTTCGTCCGCCGACTTAGAGATTAAAATCTCATCGATTTTATTTATGAAACTAATATTGAAATTAAATCAGTCCTTCGCTACTTGCCGGGAAAGTCTTGAGGTGATACAACCGATTTTTTTCAGTGTAACTTCGAATCCCAGGTTATTAATATCAGCGACATACACCAATGAATTACGTCTTCATAACAACGAACAGCTCAATTCAGCTTTTATTATAACAACGACCAGGTTACTTTTCACGTCCAAAACATCTCTGTATATTAGTCCTATCTAACATACCATTATTAACAGAGCAACTATTATTAATCAAAATCATAATCATATTTATTTTTCAAAAAAGACTAGGTATCTACAACAAGCATGGGTAGATAACTAATCTGGTGAAATCGTCAAAAAAAATACATATTGGATAAATTACATATTAGTTAAATTTCAAAATGAAAAACCATAGTAGATAAAGAAATAGTGACAATAGTGTCAAATTAAAAGATATAACAAAATGAAATAAAAATATCGCATTAAAAAAAGTATTAAAAAAAACTGAACAAAACAAAAAATATATAAAAAGAAATGTTACATGATCCACTAATTAAATTCCAAGATAATTTGGAAATAATACGGTTTCAATAGTCAACTTAACAACTAAAACGCCTGAAGCGTATATTTAAAAAATCCTATCAATATTGTAAAATATGACTTCATCTCCTAAACTGTTTTTTTTAATTCAAATTCAAAATCAAAATTCTTTATTAATCTATAATATTACATATATTTTTAAATTCAAAGCCATCCTAACTAGGCCTCGCCTGTACTAAGGTAGGCTTAACATAAAAGAAGGTAGAGTGGTTTTCGTAACTTGCTGTATTATCTTTGTATATTATTATGTTAAATTTAAGAAGATAGATATGTCTCCAAAATAATAAAGCGTAATAATATTAAATTTAGATATATACTTATAAATATACACATACATACATAAATAAATATATACTTTATAGGTAAATATAAAATAATACTCTATATATATACATATATCTTACAATTCGTGCTCTATTTTAATATAAATGTCTCCGTTTCTTGTCGACCCATAGTCAAAAGTGACTTAGTTAGGTTTTTCTTTACGCCGTGACTATTCCTAGATTTCAGTCCTGCAGGAAAAACACTATTCATTTTGTTGAACAGTCGAGGAGCAATGTAAGAAAAGTGTTTTTGTGCAAAACTTGTTCTTTTTTTTGTTGGATTAAGTGCTGTCTGGTGGTTGTCACTCGTGTTCCTTTATGGTGTGTTGAATATAGATGATAATTCTCATGATTATAGTAGTAGAGTAAGACTGCCTTAGCGTATATTTGACGAACGTCAAGGACTTTAGATTCATTGTTCAAGCTCTCAGAAGAATACCGGAAGGGTTTTTTGTTTAAATCTAATATACAAATAATATTTAGACTACAAACGATTCAGCACAGCTGTAGAACTCGTCCAACATATTATCATTATTATTTACTTAATATAATATATTAATTATTAGCATGCTTTTTGAGTTGCATTTCAAAATTGTCACCATTTACACAATATTTTTCGAAACACATGTATGTATACTGAATAAATTTTTTTATTTAAATTTTATTTTGTTTAAATTTTGTTCGATTTTATTTTTTTTTTTTTCATAAATATTCCTATTGAATTTGATAGTTTTAAAATAAAATGGTATTAGTTTACATATTTGTTTGATTCTAGGTTTTGTGAATATTTTTGATTGATTATATGACTTTCTTCAATCTATTATTGTACTTATCATTAGGCAGTATTTAATTAAACGTATCTTCTCGTGCGATCCAGTTAGGTTGGGTTTTATTATCTTTGTATCTGTTATTAGGATTTTTGAGAAATAAAGAATTTGAATTCGATTTAAAATTTTTCAACAGCTCTTCCTCATAACCAATTAGAAGACTTCGTGGCTGTAGCGGCATATTGCAGGGATAGACTTAATCCTAAACTCTTCAACTACGCTCTTTCCGTAGCCCTGGCACACAGGTTCGTAAGTATTCGTATATAACAAAAAGAACTGGAATATTATTAGACCATTATTATGTAACAGCCGTTTTCCCACTGGCCAATTTAATCTTAAATAAATTCGGCTGAGTTGGAATTGAAGTCCTTGATCGTAAATGCGCCAAAATACCCCATTCATTATATTCGACATCGCCCATAATTTAGCCAATTAAAACAATAATAACATTCAAATATTGGTGCCATCTATCGCATTTTTAAATAGGCTGATTACATCATTTTATTTTATTTATTTTTATTTTTTATTTTCTTTTATTCAGGAAAATAACAGTGTATAAAAGTAAGTAGCCAAACAAGATAGATATAAAAATTACACCAGAGACAATTTTCCACTAAATGTTAACATCAAGATTATCTAAATGATAAGAGACAGAAAAAAACGAGAAAAGAAAGAGGATAGGAAGGGAGGGACCAGGAAGGGAAGGAGGAACATAGGAAAAAAAAAATACATTATGTTGATGGGTGTCCACGTATTTAACAAATTTACTCGTACGATATTTGAAGTTGAGACAGTTAAGTTGGTATGAATAAGTACAAGTGCAAAAAGTAGATAATAAGTAATAAATTTTAAATAATAATAATTATTAAATTTTAAATATTAAGTGTTAAATATCGCCCTCTTTAACAAATTTCTGAATCCAATGTTCGATTCAGCGAAGATATCTATTGATGCGTATCGATCATCGTAAACCCTACACACACGGTTTAAGAAAGAGTTCTTACGGTAGTTGTTATTGCAACGGCTAATGTGAAACAATGAGGACTGTCTTGTCGTTCTTGATGGGGTCCGGAAATGTATTAGTTGGACCAAGTCCATGCAGTTTAATTTGTTGTTCAAGATTTTATGTAGGAAGACTAGATCATGGTACATCCTTCGATTAGCCAAAGAAGTAAAGTTGTACGAGTGGTGAACGTTGATGCCGTAAGAATTGTCAAGTGTCAAGTAAAATCTATAGTTTAAGTATTTCAAGAATTTAGTCTGGATGCGCTCGATTCTGTTATTATGGATGGCATATGAGGGGTTCCACACTTGCGAGCAGTATTCAAGATGCGGGCGGACGTAGGCATAGTAAAGCGTTTTAATAGTGTGTATATTAAAGAGTGATTTAGAAGTCCTTAGAATGAAACCCAACATTCCAAATGCTTTATTCGTTATTGTGTCGATATGATCAATAAACTGCAGTTTGTCGTCCAATAGAATACCTAGGTCTTTGGTTACGGATTTAGAATGGATGTCAATATTAAAGAGTTGGTATTGGTGTTTAATCATATCTCTTTTCCTGGTAAATCGAACCAAGTGGCATTTGTGTACGTTGAGCTGTAGGTGGTTCAGTTTGCAATAGGTAGAAAATCGATTGAGGTCTTCTTGGAAGTTTAAACAATCGTGTATCGAGCTAATACGCATAAAGGCTTTCATATCGTCCGCGAATAGAAGGATTTTAGAATGCTTAAAACATTCGTCGATATCATTTATATATAATGTGTATAATAAAGGCCCAAGAATACTACCTTGCGGCACACCAGAGGTTACTAATTCTCTATTTGACTTGAAGCCTGCTGCTACTACAATTTGACTTCTTTTACTGATATATGATTTCAACCACCTCAGTAAGTCGCCATGTATACCTATCTTTAATAATTTCGATATTAGAGTAGGATGGTTTACTTTATCGAAGGCCTTACTAAAGTCTGTGTAGATGGCGTCTGTCTGTCTGTGTAGATGGCGTCTGTCATAGTAATAATACCTAGAGACTTGTCGCTACGTATTATTACTATGATGAGACTTGTCTCACGTGTACCCATACCGGAGCGGAAATCAAACTGACTCTCGCCTAGTTGTCCATCACATTTCGGTCGTATCCTATTGTGTATTATAGACAAGAACAGTTTATGTATTATATAGTATTATGTATAATAAACATTAAATATCCAATTATTTATATTATATTTTT
The DNA here is from genome assembly GCA_944548615.1 of Micropterix aruncella. Taxonomy (NCBI): domain Eukaryota; kingdom Metazoa; phylum Arthropoda; class Insecta; order Lepidoptera; family Micropterigidae; genus Micropterix; species Micropterix aruncella. The sequence continues at coordinate 1,602,254 of OX155969.1, forward strand.
CCTTTACATATGCCATTTTTTCACGTACCCTGCTCATGCTATTTCTATTAAAAGTTGCTTATGCAAGCGTTGTAAACTTCTCATTAGATAGTTGTTTTGTATTTTATTTATTTTTATTTAATACCCATTTTTTTTAATACAGCTTTGTATAAAATCCAGCCAAGCCTAAGGCTTACCTGCTGGAAATTATGATAGAGTGACTTTCATTGCAACTTTAGTGGCCATTTTGACCATATTATAATATATCTGCTGCATTATCTGCTACATTAGTCAGGATTAGTCGGCACAGAAAGCCACCCCCTTGATAATATTTATATAAAAAGATTCTAGAATTCTAGATTAGAACGTACTTAATGCTAATAAAATAAAATATGTATCTTATTCGTATCATTTACACGTGTGTTTCACTTTCACTTATTTTAAGGCTAACTATTTTTAATTCTTTTTTTTTTCTTTTTTTTGTACATTTTTTTATAAGTTTTTAAATTTAGAGGAATTTTGTTGAATATATGAGGCATTAGCCAATTCAATCTTCTTTTGCCATAAAGGTTGCGAAAAGGAGGGACGGTAGCCGTTCATTTTGTATCTGTCTAGTGCTGTGTTTATGTTGGACGTAAATTCGGAACTCGTCAGTCTCGAAATATTGAACTGTCAGTATTCAGTATTCAGTATTCAGTATTCAATTTATTTATTCAGAATATACAATAAAAGCATGAATTATGAATTAAAGCTAATTATCGCATATTAGAATTCGTCAGTTTAAATGTAGATATAAAACGATTAAAGCATAAATATTAATTCGACAATAGCGTTGACTAAAGTCGGCTTTACACGGCAGACAAATAAAATTTAAAAAAAAAAAAAATAGAGCTGAATCCATGTACATGAGTATACATATAAAATAGATTATTATAAGAATATTAATAGTCATCAAGCACTTTATACAAAAAATAATCACACAATAGGAAGTATCAAAACAAAATTGGAAAAAACAACGTACATGATCAGGTATGTTACATTACACATTGTAATCTACATATTAAATATTAAATTCATAATATTATTATTAAACAATAAGAACTAAAATGAGGTACCTGAAAGTTACATATTAATGTTATTCCCATTTGAAGGAATTGGCATGCTCAAAAAAATCACCCAGCTTATAGAAAGCATGTGTGGATTGTAGCTTTTGTTTAATAAATCTTTTAAACGCCTTTGTTTCCATCTTTCTTGTGGAGAGTGGTAGCTGGTTAAAGAGCTTATAGCTCAAATATCCGTCTATAACTAATAAAAAACTATAAAAAACTGACAAATATCAGTCTATAAATAAATAACACATCAGCTGGTAATATGTCACAATAATTGAAAAGTCCTATCTGGTCGTTTCTGAATTTATTTCGAATCTAGTTTGGAACTATTATTTTTAAAATACGGTGTTGTAGAGATGTGATGCGCGATATATAAGATTTAAATGTGTTACAATAGGTTGTAATTCCATAAGCAATAATAGATTCAACCAGGGCAAAATACAGAGTTCTCAGGTGATTGTATTTCAGAATGTATTTCAAGTGGTAGATTTTTATAATTATTTGTCTAAGTTTTTTGCAAATGTTATTAATGTGCACTTCCTAGTTGAATTTTTTATTAATCGTTAGTCCAAAGTACCTTTCAGCATCGACTTTTTCTATATGCTCACACCGACAGTCCGGTTGTGGATTATGTAGACAATTATGCGTGTGGAATTTAATTGCAAAGCTACTTCCTCGTTCTCTTGCCTGCGATGACCTGATATGCATAACTTTAGTTTTTTCGGCATTGATTATCAGTCCATTGTTATGGGCCCATTCCTGTATCTTATTAAAATCGTGTTGCAAGTTTTGAGAAGCCGTATTAATGTCCGTATCACACGCAAATAAAAGGTGTCGTCGGCGTAGGTATACATTTGGCAGTCGGAGGTACATCCGCTGATCCCGTTTGTGTACATGATGTACAGTATTGGGCCCCAAATGCTTCCCTGAGCAGTGTCTGATCGTACTATCTCCTCACTACTAAATTTGTTATTATTTTTAACTACCATGTGTCTGTTGTTTAGGTAGTTTGTTAGTAGTCTCGATACATTTTCCCTTATTTCGGCTTCTTCATAGACTTTCGGAAACTGACTGTGTTTTAAGGTATCAAATGCACGAGGAAAGTCTATTAAAAGCATGATCACATGTTTCTTATCATTTAGAGCTGTGTTTACACAATTTGCAAATTTAGATAGCAGCCCAGTAGTGCTTCTGCCTTTTAGAAAGCCGTGTTGATTTTCCGCGATTATGTCGTGATTTTGGAAGTATTTTTGTATTTTATCTCCGATGTAGGCTTCAATAACTTTGTCTATAGCGGATAATATGAATATAGGCCTGTAAGTATGAATAGGTTTAGCGAATTCTCTATCTTGTATTTACTATCTGTATGTACAAATAAAAATAAAATAAACGTTTTCATTGTAAAATATCCATTGCATTTAATCTTAGTAACTTCAAAATGAGAATAATTGTGAAGTCATTTTGAAGAGTAATTTTTTCATAATTTTCAAGAATTCACTTCTTTTTAGAACACCTAGTTTTTCTTGCAATTTTTAATGCAGTTTTCTTTTACAGGTCCGACACGAACAGCATAAAAGTTCCAAACTTTGTAGAGACATTTCCAGCTGTTTTCATCGATGGCAAGGTGTTCCAGGACGCCAGGGAGACCGCCTCATTGGTGCCGCTCAGCGAAAGGGTAAAACTTGCAGTAAGACCTACTTCAGTCCTCTTACGCTTCCTTCTGTTACGTAATAAAAACGTAAAGTCCGGGACAGGTTAGGACAACTAGAGTTGCCAACTACAGCGGGCGAGCCCGTTCTGTCTCCCTGAAGTGAGCGCAGAAGACTTGGACAAAAACAGTCCATCATCAAGCTCCGCCACAAGCCAGTAAGAGGCCAACGCCTTAACCGCGAGATCGCCAGGAATGCTACCCAGCGGGCTTACACTCACGCCCTTACTTCCAATTGCGACCAGATAATCCAGTCTCTCGATTGGTTCCGAGTTCGAGGTCGCTTGCGCGGTCCTCTCCCTTACGAAGTGGTGAAACGGTGTATACCGAATCTGTCGCGAACCACGGCATCCTTTGCCCGGCTGTTACCCAGGATCGGGTAGCCGATGGTCGTTTCAAGAGCAGTCGCCGTAAGGTCCGTAACCACCCCCGCTCTATAGGAAACAGTACTGCTTCAAGACTCCCCCGACTATTAGTCACAATTGGTAAGTAAGGGCGTGAGTGCAAGCCCGCCGGGTAACACTCCTGGCTACTCGCGGTTAAGGCGTTGGCCTCTTACGGGCTTGTGACGTAGCTAGATGGTGGACTGTTATGTCCCAAGTCTTCTACGCTCACTCCAGGGAGATAGAACGACTAATCGTTAAAACTTCCTGTGGTGACGGGTTCGCCCGTTGTAGTCGACAACCCAAGTTGTTAGTCAGAGTGCGCAATCGATTGACAATGCCGCACGGAGCGCAGACCGTCCAGGAGCGCCAGAAGTTTGATTCCCAGGGGAAACTGACCATACGGCCAGAGTCCTACCCGGGCTCGAACTTCATGCGTGGAGGCTGTCGGATAGGTGTTGACCCGTGAGTGAGACCAACCCTAAACAGAATGGGTCTTCGTGGCCAACTCAGCAAGGGCCCCTTAGCTCCCGGACAGGTTAGGACACGTATCTCCAAAAGTATGCGGCCTGGGTGGTCTTGTCGTTTGCCTGTTGTAGGTCCTGGTGTGTGACGGGGTTTGGCAACTGCGGCCAGAATAGGAAGCGGTCTTCATTATGCAGCGTTCTACAGTCGCATATTGGATTCTCTGTGTAGCTTCAGCGGACGATATTGGCTCGGCATCTTCTCACAGAGAAAAATAAGACAACGCCAGGGGGTATAGCGGAGATAGGACCCCGCTGCTTTCTCATCCTTTGCCTCCTCGCCAAGTGAAGCCTTCTATTGGTTCGAAGATTGACTGCCTTAGAGCAGTTATGTGCAGCTTGAGAACGACATTCGCGATTTGACGCGATTGTAGCGTGGTTCTTGCCCGTGCAGTGGGTGTCTTGGGTCGTCTAGATACGCCTTTATTTTTTTAATTATTTTTATATATTTTTTTTTAAACCCGATCTGGGTATAAAATTACATATCAAATAAAATTGGTATTTCTACAAATAAAATTACATTTCAAATTACTCATAAAATTATAAAAAAGTCTATAAAAAAACTAATAATTGAAAAATAACATAGAAATTTAAAAATAACATAGACATAAAAACTAAAAAAATAAAAAACAACAGAAATAATGAGAAAACATACAGAATCAGCAATTCAATAACAAAAATATATGAAAACTAGAAAAATAGAAAGCATCCAAAGAGTTCTACATAAACTACATTTAATAAGGATCAAACTATCGATCAACAATCAAGTAATAGAAAAATGTATCGACTTTCCAAAGAACAAAAAATCAACTGGTTTCGATGACATAGGTACCTGTTAGCGTAATGAAAATCCATATACGTGTACTGGCACCTTGTCTAACAATTTAAGCTTTTCAGAGGGAATATTTCCAGATTGTCATAAAGTAGCCAAGATTACACCGATATATAAAAAAGGGCGATCCCACCTGCGTAGAAAATTATCGACCCGTAGCCCTACTGAGTAATTTCTCAAAAATTTTGGAGGTCATCGAAAAACGACTAAATGGTTTCCTTGAAAAATTTGGGGTCAGTGGGAGGCGTTCAGAATCAGCCAGAACATCACTTCGTATTGCAGGGGGGAGCGATGCTGATAAGCGAATGAAGCTTTTCGACGAAAGTAGGTTTGAGGCAGCCGGAGACAATTCTCGAAGCATCGGTCCAGCAGTGTTGACCATTTTTGTTTCAGAGATATAACGGAAAATATATAAGATTGTATGACAAAGTAATGAAATATAAATTATTTTTTTTGTTCAGTTTATTATAAAAACAATATGGGTGAATGAAATTAAACGATGGGTTTTGTAAATTAATAGTATCTAGCTTTGTCAGATTCAGTCAGAAAATGAGGGAAGAAACGAATCGAATGAAATGGCTCGTGATATTTGTCAGTAGACTATTACCCTTTACCAGCTTCTCGTGAACCGGGCCTATCAGCCCGGCTTGCAGTATACAACTTCGCAGGACTGCGCTCCCTACGGTAGGTGTCAGCTGACGCCCCTCTTATTGACGTAGATTTACACGGGAGAAGGAACATGATCTTTGCTTCGGCGAAGGGCTGCGGTCTGCTAATCTCACAATCTACTCAGGAACGGTTTACGGATTACCGGCGGAAAGGTGTGCAGCGGAGCTAGCTCAAGAATGTGGCCGTGCGGCGAGATTAAACGAGGCAGACAGAGAATTTTAAATATATATATATATATATATATATATATATATATATATATATATATATATATATATATATATATATATATATATATATATATATATATATATATATATATATATATATATATATATATATATATATATATATATATATATATATATATATATATATATATATATATATATATATATATATATATATATATATATTTGTATCCAATCATTATCGCATTCAGTGAATCGTTTTAATCACTTACATTGCACACGTATCGTGAATATACAAGGAATTTTAAATTTCCTCACCACAAATTTTACTCAACACCACGAAGAGTTAAGAGAATGTTTATTTTTTCTTTTACCATCCAGGCTTCAGTACCGATCACTATCCCTAGCGACCTGACAGCTTCAGACCTGGAACCCGAGCATCGACTGGCCTACTTCCGCGAGGATATTGGCATCAACCTTCACCACTGGCACTGGCACTTGGTGTACCCTTTCTCCGCTGGTACCTACGACCCCAGCATCGTCAAGAAGGACAGACGTGGGGAGCTCTTCTACTACATGCATAATCAAATATTATCAAGGTAGAGACAGACTCTCAATATTTTACGAGGCGTATGCATAACGTTCAATTTACTTAACATCCAAGAGTGGCCACTTCAGAAAATTAGATTTTCTGCAACCTTGCTCAGAGATTATCGAATTTGTTAGTAAAACACTTTGATATTTAAAACTGACACCGGTGGTTCTTAAAAAATGCCTAACTCAGTGGTCGATTGGCAAAGGTAGTGCGGTATTCTATTCTAAACTGAAAGTATCCTCACGACATTTCAAAAATAATTTACACACTCACATATCTGACAATATAAATTAAATTAACTATGTGTATATTAAGGTGACTTCAGATTATTATTTTTAATACTTATTATTTTTTATTTGGATATATTTTTTATTATTTTTGACTAGTTTTATCATTTTATTACTATAATGATAATAATAATAATAATAATATGCTGTTTATTAACACTTAATTATGATACAAACAGGCGAGCTTATTGCCACATGGCAATGTCTTACAACTAACCTAATCATAGTGGAGCATTGTTGAAATAAAGATTATTAAGTTCGTCTGCATAGAATACATACCAGTATTCAGGTATTTAAAACTAAGAATGCCCGAAGAGAGAAAATTGGGAGAGGAAGAGGCAGAAAGGGAAGAACTGGTTACTTCTTAGAAAGGTAGTAATCTTTGAAGTCAGTCTTAAATTATGGTAAAGAAGGCGAGTTTCGAATATTTTGCCTTTTAGAATTTTAAATTGCTTTAAATTCATTAAAATTAACCTTCAATTAAATTAAACTAAAAATGAACCTAATCATGTTAAATTGACAACCTAACGCTCCCTCCCATATACTGGAGCACATACATAGAAAACCAACTTCTTAGCTACCTTATCATGTTACATTGACAACCTAACGCCCCTCTTCCTACCATACAGATACAACGCTGAACGTCTCTGCAATAAGCTCGCCCGCGTGGTGAAGTTCAGCAACTTTCGCGATCCGATCCCCGAGGCCTACTACTCCAAGTTGAACAGCTTCACGGCGTCAAGGTCGTGGCCGCCGCGTCAGCGCATGATGACCTGGCAAGACCTAAACCGGGACTTTGACTCCCTCCGCTTTTCCGTCATGGACATGGAGACGTGGAGGACACGGATTGACGACGCAATCGGCACTGGCATGGCGAAGAATGTTAGTTTTTCTATTACTTACAAAATGTCACTATTTATTAAAGAATTTATTAGTATATAACCTTTATTTATTTATTTAATTAATGAAGACTTTGTTTCTATAAAACATCTTTTTTGCTTACAAAAATATAAGGAATCGAATGGCAAAATCCTAACCTCATACTTATTCGATTCTGTCACTTAACTGGAACTCACCCGTTCTTGGGGAGACAGGGCCTGGACAGGAAAACGTACGATTGCAGACTCTACCGGTTATTTGCCGGATTGCGCTAGCGATCGGCTGACGCAGCCTGGCGCGCAAACCGCTTATTTCCGCTTCCGGAACATACTCAATCAGACCTCACATTTGACACTAGACACGATGAATTTATTTTAATTTATTGACATTTGGACATTTCAACATTTAGACAACTACTTACTTCATATTTAGTCAGTTCAGCTCCCTATGACACTCGGACTGATAAAACGATTATAACAATACCACTCTTCTAAATCGGTTTAACCCCTCAAATGTGAGGCGTCCCTTAAGGGATGCCTTGGCAAAATGTATACAAAATGTATATAAATTTATATAAATGTAAATATAAATTTATATACATTTTGCCGTAGGCAACCCGAGCTAATCGCCATTCATTTGAGGGGTTAAGCGTTTAGAAGATATGGTGGAATTGTAATGGGCCTTAAGTCCATTACATGCGATTAACAAATGCATCGATTTCCAGTGACATCCACTGACACAACTCAGCTATTATTTTGACTCGTGCAGCTATGAATCAGCACGATGAAACAATACTTTTACTCGGAATATTTCGAATTGCATCATTTCCCGGCCTATATAAACCGGCGAAAAAGCAACCAAAGTATCATTCCCCGAGTGATCACCTTCCCCCAAGGTTGCAACGGCATTCGGCACTCTCTCTCTCTCACGAGTTAGGTCAACGAATCCGGCTCCTTGGTTTCCGTTCCTTATTCTTCCTGAGTCTCGAAGCATCAGTCTGTAATCCCACAGATTCGAGCCGTGCCCAGTACAAGATACTAGGAGCACACGCACAATCCTCATCCTTATATCCTCGTAACCGCAGTCGCGCATCTATACACTCGCGTCAACGTAAACTATTCGGCAAGCTTTCTAACTGGCAATATTCAAACCTTCGATCAATTAATTCCTTCTACTTCACATCAAAACCGCATTTCAATACGGAGATAAGTCGTAAGTTGATACCACCACCTCACACCGAACGATTTGGAGTCTTGTGAGGAGTGGTCCTTCACAGAATAAAGAAACTGAAAACATACACATATGAAACCTGAACATATTACACTCCTTTTTTGTTGGGCAGTCGTGTAAAAATAATAATTCTGATTGTAAATTTTACAGATATTCGTTATCTCTAAAAGGAGGTGATTCACTCTCGACTATTTATTTATTTATTTATTTATTTAAGAATTAATTACTATGAAATATTGATTAGCTTATAAAAATAACAGGAACCGAATGGCAAAACCTTAAACTTTTGCTTATTTGTTTCTGTCACCCAACTGGGACTAGCCCGTTCTAGGGTGGACAGGACTCCAATATTTATCAAGTTTGCTTGATTGCTTGGTTGCTTACAAATATACAAGTTACTATGTTACTATGTTACTATGTTATCATACTCTAATCTAAAACATGATTCTTCATTTGTTTTCATTTTTTTAATTCCTGCAGGCTAAAGGAGAACTGGTACCCCTAACGATCGATGTATTAGGCAATCTCATAGAAAGCAGCGACCTTTCGGTTAACCCTAAGTATTATGGTGATTTGCACAATACTGGACATTTGATGACCGCTTACATCCACGATCCTGACGGCAGATACCTGGTAAGCTATCTGTAACGTACGATTGATAGATGTTTACACTATTTTAATACGTGTATTTATTGACTGTTAGCTTTTTGACGTGACAACGTCTTATAATTCAATGGGCCGGCTGCACGCACGAAAAAACATGAGTCATAGGGCGTTACCTCGCTCTGAGGCGTTCCATTTATTAAGCTATTGCATAGCTTTTATCGCGGGCCTAGGCCAGCGCGGCGACCGAATGAAGATATTTCTTAACGAAAATTAATGATTTTAAACTGATAATTACGTCTAAACGAGTACTGCTTACGATTCGAAAAAAATACATGTTAAACAAGAACATTTTTCTAATATTCTTAGCTTTGAATATTTTAGATTTTGTTTATATTACATAGTGTTAAAAAATTGTGAAATTAGGTCTAACCGAACACAAAAACGACTACTACGCAAATACTATCTGGCGTATTATTATGAAACCTGCACCATTTTAAAGATAATTTAATTATCTATCTTTTTATCTACGACTTTTTTCGAATAATCCGTTTTTTTTGCTTTATCGAATAACAAATTCGTGCGCGGCGCTCTATCGGAAGACGTTTAAATTATTTCGAATCATTTGCTACCGCAGCCGCAAATGAATCGGAATAATTTCAACGTTTTCCGATAGAGCGCAGTTATCTGATATCAGAAAAAATAAAATAAATAAATAATTATAATTGCATAAGTTGTTAAAAATGCTATGCAATAGCTTTACCGCGGCAGTCCCCGAGTGCCACACGTATTTTTATATTTATTATTCAATATAAACGCTGCCATCTACCGGTTGCGACAAAAATTATTTACTAACCTCAGTCTAAAATAGTACGAATGAAATTCACTAGATTGATTTAAATTCTTGACATAATTTTTTATGTATTCTTGATATACGGAATGTTATTACGGAATGGACAATTTTCTTGTGGGTACAATAAAGTGCAACATAGTAAGCAACTTTTATTAAAAAAAAAAAGTATGAAAAGCTATCATTACGATGCGCTATCTAGCGGTTGGTAAAATGCCGCTGATATTGTTTATTTACGACGTATTACCTACCGCTAGATGGCGCAGCGTGCTCAAACGCTATTTAACAGTTTGAGATTTCAAACTTTCAAATTGAAAAAAAAATAAACAATTATACAATTTGTTTATTTATTTTATTTATTTATTTATTTATTTCCGTAATTCAAGATACAAATTACAAAGAAAATCCTTATTCTAACAAAAAAACAGTTTATAATAAGTGTATATATTAAACCTAGCTTAGAAAGGAAATTCATCTTTTGACATAACGGTTTACCACCTCACTAGGTATGAACCTGTGTTGAGGTGGTACTAACATCGATGAATTCTTTTGAGACGAGAGGGCAAATCTTATCTAATACTTAAGTACAATTAAAAATTTAAAGTTAAATTTAAAAACATCAATAAAATTATAAACTAAATTAAAATTTATGACAATCTACTAAGTTATATGGAATAATTATTATTTTTTATATATTAGATATAAACACATATAAATATGATATATACCATATATAGATATATATTATTATAATATATATTATATATATATCATATAACATATATATACTAATAATTTTAATATATATTATATAACATATATACTAATATTATATATAAATTCATACATATAATATGATAGTAGGTATATAAAATAGAGTTATAATATAAAATATTAATTATATTATACTGCAATTATACTGCTATACAATAATACATTTACATGTTGTAGTCAAATCGGTGAGTATGAAAGCATATATTTTTGGGTGTTTGTAATAAACAATATCAGAATCTTAAATGAAACTGCTTCAAATGCAACCATTCCATCAGTATTTTCTTATGACGTTGTCACGTTCAACTATCGTCAGTAAACCGACTTTACAGACAACCGATTTTTTAAGTTATTATAAGATTAGACTAGGCTGCGGCGGTGCACGTGGGATAGATGTCAATTGGTGGCGCGCAGTCGATACCGAGTTTCTAAAATATGGAGGCTATCGTCACAGTATACAGATAGTAACTTCTCTTAGAACAAAATAGAAATCGAAGTGAGCGACGTCGTGAGTCCAAAGGGATAACACAAATCGTAATAAGATTACTAGACATTGTACCACAAGCGTTGACCGTGCCGACTACCTACTGTATAGTAAAATTCGCCGATACAAGCGGGCTAGCGCGTCGTCTTATGGCCGGCACGTTCACTTCCCATCGAACAACGCAGATATTGACATGTTCGTGAAATTTTACAACCTCCATCCACGTAACGCCAGCACAAGCACTTGGCGTAACGTTTCCCTCTGCTCACTTCAGTTTCACCCTATCCCCGCAACGCCTTGACACACGAGAGTCAACTCGGTATGCTATGCTAGTTAGTTAGTTAGTTTTCCTGGGCTATTTCCCACACTTGGCCTCTTGATTGGGCCGTTGTGCGTGGCACATGTTTCTATTTATGTTACTCCAGCCAACCCAGGCTGTCCCAGAAGGTTAGCAGCCTGTTTAGGTTGCTACAGGCCTCCGGGACAAATGCTGGAGATTGTAGTATTCTTGCCCGTTGCTCTGCCACGCTCCTGCATTCCATGAGCACATGCTGTGGCGTTTCTTCTTTCTCCAGGCATCCTCTGCGTAGAGGGCTGTCTGTCACACCTATGGTAAACAGGTCTTGTTTAGGGGACAGTGGCCTGTCATAGTACATATGACTTCATCTACGCTATGCTATCGTTGATCCAAAGTGAGATACGCTGAGGCGAGGGAGCAATCAGCAGACCGATCATCACGTAGGCAAGTAGAGCTGAGCGATGAGTATTTTCTATGTAGTCGATTCGGCACAGATCTATTGCTGATAGGTCAGCTTTACGCAATACTTTCTGTCGTTTACAAATCAAGATGATCAAATTGGACGATTATATAAACAAAAGAGTCAATTGGGGCTCCTCTCGCCTAAGGGCCTTATACAAAATAAGGGACTCTCTCAGCTCCAGGGTTCGAATCTTAACAATTAATGCATTGATCAACTCATCGTAATTTTCACTGCAATTAAAACTTATTAATATTACTATTAGCGATAAGTCTGCCGTTTGTGCATAAATTGTCATTTTTATAAAACCAGTGTAATATTCGTTAAGTTATGTTTTTATAGCACAATAAAGTTATTCTATTCTATATTTCAATTTCAATTTCAATTTATTTCTGCTCCAGTAGGTAGGCTTTCCTACACTTGGATGCGTCTTTGTCTCTAAAATTTTAAATAATGTAATTAATTAAAGAATATTAACTATCATTATATAGTTGTGGCAATATAAATTAATTTTAGTAAATTATAATTGGTTTGAAAACCATTGATAAATAGAAAATAATCTAATAATCAGAATTGCTGATCAAAAAAAGAGCTCAATATCTGTAGTCATAATTATCAAGGCAATAATATGATGGCCAAGAAAATAGATGAGGGTATGTTAAAATTATCTAAATTTAAGTTAATTGTCAAATCTAGCAATACAGCCGTCGTCGATAAAAATAAAAATAAAAATTACGTTCTTTGGCAAAGTTGATTATCATGAATTATCCGTTATTTTACATTAGGATGCTCTGGAATAAGAATTCAGCATTATCCAAATCTCTTAAGTCATATACAGGATTCTTGACTAGGCCATTAAATAAGACTTTTTATTATAACAAAAGAGGACAAAGCAGTAGCCAGAAGCTGGGGGTGTGGGGCTGGGGGCGATGAATCAACCAAACAGAACCACGTACAATGCAATAAAAACCTATTTAAAAGTGACAAAAATCCATTAATGTGATTCCGAATATAAAGTATACAAAATGAACGCTATTTAATTTTACATATATTGTTTCCGATTGAGAATGGGGGGAATAAGGATGGGATGTGAGGTGAAAGGAAGAGACAAAATAGATCAAAATATATTATGTATGTATATAAATATATTCATATTTAAAATTAGGTATATATTTTCATGAATATACTTGAGATATTTTATCTCAAGTATAATCATGAATATACTTGAGATAAAATTATAAACATACATATATAGATAAATATTACGACCTGATGTTACTCCTATGCATTATATTAGATTATAATGCAATTTATTATAATGTAATATACCATATTATTGTAGTATAATAGTGAATATATGCAGATATATTATTCTTAAAGAGATAGTTCTAAGGAGTGCGATCTCTGTCCTTGAACGACCTATGTATATCGTCAAGAAGTCATTACCTGTATGTTTCTTACAGGAACACTTTAGCGTACTGGGCGATGAAGCTACTGCCATGAGAGATCCATTTTTCTACCGCTGGCATGCCTTTATGGACAGCATGTTCCAGAAGTTTAAGGCGCGGATCAGTCCATATCTTCAAGCTGAGGTAAGCTCTCCTCTGTTAGAAATTTACTTAGAGCTGAATTTCATTTCATTGAGAAACATGTATGTTACACCCTGTTTAAAAACTTTTACATTTTCGTTGACTCTAATCCCTCGCAAATAATCCTCAAGGTAATGCAAATACTGCTCCCAGTTAATCTGTGTTCCCAACGTGTGGTCCGTGAACAAACAAGGGTCCGCGAGAATATTTAATCTAGGTTCACGAATCAAAGTTTCATGATCATGAGCAAAACTCGTCAGATAGCAACGCGCAAGCGAAGCCACTCGAGCGTGCAATAGCGCGCATTTACAAAATAAATAAGTTAATACATACATAGTTAAAAAACATTTTTAAAACAAGCTTTTATCAAAATGCTCTGTCTCGAGCCAACCCTGGGTGCAGCAGCCCTTCCGCGGTGAAACTTAGAACGGTCTAGAATAATTAATGTCCGTTGAGGAGTAGCCTCGACGGGAGCCGATCCTGGTTGTAGAATCAGGTCGGGAGCTAATGAGCCTTGGGCAGTTTGGCCACTGAGACCCATGTGTTCAGGGTCGGTCAAACTCACGGGTCAACACCCATCCGGCGGTCTCTAGGCAGAAGTGCGGGCCAGGGTAGGACTCTGTGACTCTGGCCTGCAGGCCAGTTTACCCTAGGTCATCCTTCGGGCTCTCCTGGAGGGTTTACGCACCATGCGGCGTCAGCCAATCGATTGTGCATTCTGACAGACAACCGGGGGAGTCTGGAAACAGTACTACCTTCTACAAAGCGGGGGTAGTTTTTCACCTTACGGCAACTGCTCTTGAACCGACCAATCGGCTACCCGATACCTGGTGAAGAGCCGGGCAAAGGATGCCGTAGTCCGCGATAGATTCGGTAGATACCTTATTATTGCTACGCAAGGAATGGGACCGAGTAAGCGACCTCGAACCTGTAACCAGTCGGGAGACCGGAGTAATCTGGTTGCAACTGGTAGTAAGAGCGCGAGTGTCGGCCCGCTGGTTGATTAACCATGGTTATCTCGCAGTATACAACTCAGATACATATTAGAGAACAAACATTATTTTTATCATAAAGAAAAAATAACAATAAACAAAATAACTAAAATAAACAAGAATAATGAAAAAAGAGGAATACAAGACAAAATGCAAAGAGATCCTTAAACACTTTAGCATTTTAACACCAAAGCATTTTAGACTTCACTCGAGTAATCTTACACTTATCTGTGAGGTACCTCTTTTAAGGCGTCTCTTAAATGCGTCAAGAGATTGCGCATGCCTAATGTGCTCGTTGAGTTTGTTGTAAACCGCTGGGCCGGCGATATAGGCTAGCCTCTCCGACTTGGATAATGAATGACTTACCGAACGTAACATGCTACGGGATCTTGTTGGATAGTGGTGATGCACACCATTCACTTCAAAATCGGCTCGATTTCTGCGAACGAACAGCGCTACTTCCATTATATAAATGGACGGCAGCGTCATGATGCAGAGATCTCTAAACAGAGGCCTAGCTGGCGTATCAAGTGCCACACGAGCTATTATGCGGACTGCACGCTTCTGCATAACGAAGACCCTCTACCTGTCGGCTGCTCGCCCCCATAACTCCGCGCCGTACGTTAGCAGTGGATAAAAATATGTAAAGTAACACATGCGCAGCGCGGATAAATCGAGAAATGAAGCGATGCGTTAGAGTGCATAGCACGCTCTTCCCAATTTATCACATGTTTCAGGTAATAATTACGCGCTTTAATGTTCAGATAGGCTAATAGAAGGCAGCCTTTAAAGAAATGCGATACATTGAAGTAATAATTAAATGTTATTATTGTTATCACTGGTTAAATAATTGTTTTTTTTAATAATTAATCATTCCTTTATTCAAAAAACCACTCAATATTAATGTTATTATAGATGGCCAAAGACGTTTCTATTAGTTCCTCGGACAATACTATGGCATTGAGGAATCTAATATCTAATATCTATCCTGAGTGATAATTTGAATGTACCTAGGATGAAGACGACTATCGGACAGCGACACTACTCTTTCATAGCTACAAGACTTTACAATAAATTAAGCAGCGACATAAAAACCAGCCCCAATTGTCATTTGTTTAAAAGCAAAATAAATAAATGGCTGTTGCAAGAAGAGCGTTTATCTATCCATGCCATGATTGATGCAGTAGAATAAGTTGAAGCTGACTTAACATATATTGTGTATATATGCATGTATGTGTGTATATGTGTATTCTAACGTATTTAGTATTTCTAATTCCTATATAATATTGTAATTTTTATTTTTATATATATTTATTATTATTAATTTTTTTTTATTATTTTTTTTTTATTGTGTTTGGTTGATTCATCGACCCTCGTTTTAAATGTAATTATATACATTGCTTGCCCTGGCACGGGCATATCCCAGTTGGGCAGCACTAGCTAGTGAATGAAAGAGGAAAGTTTTTGCCATTTGTTTTAATATTATACTTATTGTAAATGGCTATTTTGATACATGTAATAGCCTATAAGGATACATGTATAATCAATGATCTAGGTCTACTTTGAAACATTGAAAATAAAAGAGAATCCTTTGTTTTTTCTTTTGCGGTATAGCTCGAGTATCCAGGGGTGAAAATCACAGATTTCCAAGTGAATGAGGAAGGGTCAAAGGATACTCCCAACATCTTAAATACCCACTGGATGCAAAGCATAGTAGACCTGTCCAGGGGGCTGGACTTTGCAGACGGCGGCGCTGTCTACACCAGATTCACGCATCTAAACCACAGTCCTTTCAATTACACGTAAGACTTTATCAGTATCTTAAGGGTCCTTTCCGAGTTGACGCGACTAAAAATTTAGGTATTTTTGCAATGCCGGACGCCCGCGCGCTTTCTATATATACATAAAGATGTATAGGTATACCGCGGAGACAAGGGAATACGTCCCACCGTTGGCAGTGGCCAATTACGAATGCCGATTTCGGCTTCACGCGTCGTCTAATATGGTCGATTTGGCTTTCAATTATAATATAATAAATTATCAAATGAGTAGTTTTTTATAAAGTAAAAATTAGATTACAATAATAAAATAACTTAAGATCACTGTGTTATTTTTTATATCATTTGAAAGTATCTTTAATAAATAGAAAAAAAAATAATGTTTGGCCACATTTCTGGAAATTACGTAATTTCAAACATATATTTCTTATATTATTTGTATGGAAGTTCCAAAACCTGTCTTAGTACGACGCAAATAGACCATATGCTGGTGTAAATAGTATTTTTTTTAATATTGAGAATCATCTCCGCCGCAGCTAATATTAACTAGCATGAAATCGAAGACTATCGCGGTTGTTTGACATTATCTTCTTCTTCTTCTTCTTATATATAAAAATGAATCGCCGTGCGTTAGTCTCGCAAGATCTCGAAAATGACTGAACCGATTTGAATTATATATGTTTTGTTTGCCTTGATTCAAGGGTGGTTTACACAAAAAAATATTTAGGAAAAATTTAAAGAAACAACTGAAAATCGAAAAAATCGAAATTGGTCAATTTGGGAAATGGGCCACTTTCAATAGATGGCGTTCGCGGCGATCCTATTGTTTGGCAGCTGCGCCATCCATAAATGTTATTCATTCCGTGCGATTGTGTAAAATTTCAAAAAGTCGAAAAAGTCAAACGAGTCGAAAAAATCAAAAAAGATGAAAAAGTCGAAAACGTCGATAAAGTCGAAAAGGTCGAAAAAGTGGTAAAAGTCGCAAAAAGTGGAAAAGGTCGGAAAATTCGAAAAACTCAAAAAAGTCAAAAAAAGTCCAAAAAGTCAAAAAATGCAAAAAAAAAACTCGAAAAAGTCAAAAAAGTCAAAAACGTCGAAAAAGTCAAAAAAGTCCGAAAAGTCGAAAAATGCAAAAAAGTCGAAAAAGTCAGAAAAGTTGAATAAGTCGAAGAAGCCGAAAAAGTCGAAAAAGTCGGAAAAGTCGAAAAAGCATTTATATTTCATCATGTAAATTAAAAACATTGAATTTATTATAATTACAAACGACTTTCATTTAATCTCCAAACGAAACTCAAGCCGTATATGATTCGGCCATATTATAGATTTCAATGAATTTGAAGGTTGATTAGGATCAATAAACGCTTATGAAGAGTTACAATCAAATCAATTTTAGGTGGTACGAAGTTCACAGGGTCATCTAGTTATAAATAAAATAAAAACGAATTTGCCGCGGTAAGTGTGTAGCACCATCGCTTGCAACACCGCCGGGTGCTAGAAATTTCACGCAGTAATTTCGCGCGGTAATTTATCTTATTTATAAAGTATATTCAAATATATGAGTATGCGTTTTCATTATCATCCGAATTTCTATGCTGGTACTCATGTTTCTATCTTTTCGCGTCAAAGTGCGCATGGTTGTTTCCAAGATATTTCCAATCGCATTTATGAGTTCCGTATACTTTCCTTGCTTTCAGAATTACAATTCAGAATACTGGCCCAGTCCGATTCGCGACCTGTCGCATATTCATGGCTCCGGCGCTGGACGAGCGAGGGCTGCCGTTCCAGTACGAAGACCAGAGGCTTCTCTTCTTCGAGACGGATAAATTCGTTGTGCGACGTAAGATATCCTCCACATATATCCCATTTCCGAAAGTAGGCAACTGTCACGGCCATTATCAAAATGATTGAAATGCCGGCAAAACACAAGCTTTTTAATTTGCAAATTGATTGATAATTACCAAAAAAAATATATTGTGTCACCCCAAATCCCGGCAAATATACAAGCCGCCCTAGATCACCCCCCCCCCCCCACCACCCCTACCCCCCACCCCCCTAATGGGCCCTGTTGCAGTTAGGCCCCTAAGACCAATGTGTTTAGGGTCGGCCAAACTCACGGGTTAACACCCCGTGCGAGCCCGGGTCTGGTCTGAGGGCCAGTTTTCCGTAGGAGAAAACCTTCGGGCGCACCGTGCGGCGTCAGCTAATATATTGTGTATTCCGACTGACAGCCGGGTGAGTCTGGAAACAGTATTATACCCTATGAAATAAAAATAATTATAAATACAGATTCTTGTAACGGCGGTCGTGTTTTTTATTCCATTTAAAATATATTTACTTGTTTATACGACTGCCCAAGAAAAAAGGAGTGAACTGTGTTTAGGGTTCATCTATGTATGTTTTCCGTTTCTTTATTTCACTGTAACTTCTAAGGATAGAACCGATTTAGAAGTGTGTAGTATTGTTAGAATCGTTATATCCCTCCCAAGTGTCATAGGGTACGTTAACTGTCCAAATATCAAGTAAGTAGTTGTCTAAATGTCGAAATATTAGAAATACATCTGGTTTAGTGTTAAATGAAAAGCCTGATTGAGTACATTACGAAAATACATGTATACTATATGGATAAATACATAAACCACAAATATTTCATAAAACACCGATACAATAGTTCACTTTCTGTAACGGCAGTCGTGTTTTTTTTATAATTTTTAATAAATTTGCTTGTTGTTCACTTTGATTTCAGTTCAGCCAAAGAAGAGCATGATCATCCGCCAGTCTTCCGAATCCAGCGTTACCATTCCTTTCGAGCGCACTTTTCGCGACCTGTCTTCCTCCGGGGACCCTCACAACTTCGGCGACGCCGACCGGGCCGCGTTCAACTTCTGCGGCTGCGGCTGGCCTCAGCACATGCTCATCCCGAGAGGAACGGCAGTCGGCGCCCCCTTCCAACTCTTCGTTATGCTGTCTGACTACGAACACGATAAGGTCAGTGTACTGCGAAGACGCTACCCTCAATCAAATCAAATCAAGCTTATTTTCTTCAAAACCATATACATGCATACACTCGAGACCAATGAATCCCGGTCACTAACATATCCCTAACATAACCCCTATCACTAACCTTGATATGTCGGAAACTGAGAATGCTAGCTTATTCAAACAAAAAGTATTTTAAAGACTATTTAATAGTACTCAAATTGATGAAACTTTATAGCTACTGTAAAATAATGCCATCCAAAAGGCATCAAAAAGATATATGATTTTTTTGAAAATGATTTGTAATTATAGTGATGAAATGATTTGTAATGATTGTAATGATAGTGAATGATTTGAAAATGATAATGGTTGACTGTAAGATATCGCTATAGCGATAAGTCCGCCATTTGTGCATAAATTGTCTTTTTTATAAAACCAGCGTAATATTCATTAAGTTATGTTTTTATTGCACAATAAAGTTATTCTATTCTATTCTATTCTATTCTATTTGTTTTTGTCACAAAATAAAATATAAGAAGCGCTCCTGATCTTCAATATTCATTATTACTATAGTAATTATTGAATAAGCTAGCATATTTATGGTGGACATGACCTGATTCTACACCCAGGATCGGACCCCGACGAGGCTACTCTTCCCCGACAGCACAGACACACAATTTTGTATACGTATTCAATTATGATAGCCCATTCTAAATTTCATCATGACATGGCCGCTGCACCCAGGGTTGGCTTCCGACGGGGGGACTCCTCAACGGTCAACAGCAGAGAAACGAAATTTTGTATACCCTTTTAATTATAATAGCCCCCGTTCACCGCAAAAGTGCTGCTGTAGGACACAAGGTTGGCTTCCGACGAGGGGATTCCTCAACGGTCAACAGCACAAACACGAAATTATGTATAGCATTCAATTATGACAGCCCGTTCTAAGTTCCACTATAACGTGGCTGCTGCACCCAGGGTTGGCTCCGGACAGGGCATTTTGATAAAAGCTTGTTTTTAAAAATGTGATTTTACTATTAACTTATTTCACCATTCTTCATAATTTATCGATATTCGAAAGATCATAGTCCGCTCTTATTTAAGAGCAGACTATGATATTCTTTCAAAAATCGATAAATGAACAATGGTGAAATAAGTTAATAGTAAAAATACATTTTTAAAAACAAGGTTTTATTAAAAATGCTCTGTTCCGAGCCAATCCTGGGTGCAGCAGCCACGTTATATTGGAACTAAGAACGGGCTGTCATAATTGAATGCTATACTTCTGTATAGCATTCAATTATGACAGACCGTTCTAAGCATTTCGTGTTTGTGCTGTTGACCGTTGAGGAGTCCCCTCGTCGGAAATCAACCTTGGGTGCAGCAGCACTATTGCTATTCTTCTTCCTTCATTTGAAGGGAGAAGAAAACTTGTGACGGGAAAAATATCAAGATCCACGCGGTGACGGTGAACCTTGAGCATTGGTCATGTCCAGAGGTGGGATACCTCGATAACCCTCCGGTTGACGCTGAGGACGAACTGTGATGGGAAATACTGATCATGGACAATGACTTTTCCAGGTTTTTGTTTTTTGAGGTATAATCCAAGTAAAATGTATTTTTATAAGAAACTCAAATATTCTTGTTATTATATTATCCTCATATTATATTCGTCGCCTTTTATCTGAGGTGTTATTTTAGTATTTTTTTGGAACCCAAATATATTTGGATTTAGAACAAAATATATTTTTTTCTCACTCAAACTCATGACTTAGCTAAAAAGTTAGTTACGGGTATTTTAAGTTAGTAAGTTAGTCTTTTTTTAAAATGGAAATAACAAAAAAATGATATTAACCGTTATTCCTCGTAAACCTTCATATGTCTTATGCATGTATTCGACAGTTTACCGATGCCTTAATCTATACTAATATTATAAGAGGTAGAGTTTGTGAGTTTGTGAGGTTGTACGGAGTAATCTCTGGATCTACTAAACCGATTTTAAAAATTATTTTACCAATAGAAAGCCACTTTAGTTGTGAGTGTCATTAAGGCGACGACTATTGTCAACGGCTTTGGGCGATTGGGCGGAGCCAACGCGTGATAAGAGAACTGGAATCGCCGCACGGCCGATAGCGGCTTGTAGAGTGACCATACGTACGAAAATAGTGTACGTTCAAGATTCTAAGGTATTAAATAAATAAAAGTACGTAATGTGAAATAATAATCGGATTTGTATTGTAATCATTCTATTATTGTTAGAAAATTCGGTAAACAAGAATTACGTAATTACGTAAACAAAAACGCCCGCAATTAGCAAAAAAACATAGGATAAAGGGAATAAAAAACATAGGATAATGAACTAGTCGATCCTAGGCATACGAGGAATATGATCATTAGAGACCCCTCTTATATAGTTAGTGCCATACAGGGGCGCAA
Source organism: Micropterix aruncella (assembly GCA_944548615.1). NCBI lineage: Eukaryota > Metazoa > Arthropoda > Insecta > Lepidoptera > Micropterigidae > Micropterix > Micropterix aruncella. Next base: position 1,623,877 of record OX155969.1, read on the forward strand.
ATAGAAAAGGGATGAGGAAAAAAACAAGAAACGAAAAATGACGATTTTGAATGAAGTCAATAAAGACGAAGACACGCTTCGTAATCAATGTCCTGGTATAGTTGTTGAATCGGCAAAAGGTGTTGTGGCGCTGCGTATATTAAATTGTGCATTTCTATGCTTCTTTTAAATCCTTCTACCAAGATGGTGGATTCCATTCCGGTTGATGGACCTGAAAATGTAATTGACGTAAATGATAAATAAAATTGTTTTAAATATGAAATATATTGTGGTAATAATTGCTATTTCAAATACCAGAATAATTTTTGTAGCAATCATGCTCCTTAGGCGTGACATATTTCTTCGAAGCTTGGGCGCATTTGCAGCAGTATTTATTTTTGACAGCCATAAAGAGAATTTTCCCGGTTCTTTTCCCTATTATTGCAGCTGCGCCTGATAAGGCTGAGTAATTTTTCCTATAAGACCTTTTTCCCCAGCAGCCATCGGCTATAACGTCAATAAATGGTATGCCGTTGTCAGTAACTTTATCATCATCAAAAGCCAATCTACGTTCTTCTTTAGCGGCTTCATTCATCGACTGGGTTGTTTCTTTTTCCCAAACTTTGTTTATAGTTTCCAATCTTTTATTAAATATTGTATATGATATTTGGGGCAAGTCCATTGCGGCTAATAATTCATTTAGCTGTGAATGGCCACAACCTATTGCTATTGCGCCCGCAACTGTGTTAATATTTATGTCAGTTTCAGGGTTATTGCAACAAATGACAAAGGTTTCATTACACATCTTACATTTTAGTTTTAAATTCGAAAGTAGCCCCAATTTACGTTCAGATATTATTTCTATTGATTTCAAACCACAGTCTATACTCCCATGTGAAGATATTTGTTGAAGCTCTTTAAAAAACTGTGTTATATTCAATATTCGCATTCCATTGACTACTTCTCCATTCTATCTGAAAAGAAAATATACCTAATAAGAATTCTGTAATTGACATTGTCGGTTTTCTACAAACAAAACATATGATAGGTACAACAGAAAGCTATGCGCAAGTTATGCTGATGTCACAGTAATAATAATTATGCTTTGACCTGTCAGAGAATGACTTCTCATTTTCTGTACCAATATGCAAGGCTTCCTCCTCAGCAATTGTTGTTTCGTTCACTTCAGATCTACACATAGATAAACAATGATATTAGGTATAGTTATTCCTGCAAAAACAAAGTAAGGGTCGTTTTTCTACGAGTGCTGAGTTTGAATATCAAGCAAACCATGAATGCTATAATGGAATCCTTAGCTAAGTCCAAAATTTCGAAATTTTAATTCGAATTCCGAAATTATCGAAATTTAACCGAAATTCCGAATTTCAAATGTCAAAATGTCAAGTGCGAAATTCGAACTTGAATGTTAAGTTCGTAATTCGAAGTAGAATGTCAAGTTCGAAATTCGAAGTAAAATGTCAAGTTCGAAATTCGAAGTAGAATTTCTAGTTCGAAATTCGTAGTAGAATGTCAAGTTCGAAATTCGAAGTAAAATGTCAACTTCGAAATTCGAAGTAGAATTTCAAGTTTGAAATTCATAGTAGAATGTCAAGTTCGAAATTCAACGCACAATTTCAAGTTTGAAATTCGAAGTAGCATTTCAAGTTTAAAAACTGACAAATTAAAAAAAATACTGTCTTTACCTACAGCGTTACAAAGTCAGTCAGTGAGTCAGGGATGCGCGTAACTATGTTATAAGTAGGTTTATTATTATTACTACTAAATTTTTGTCTAAAACCCATAATTATCTTTTTGCAACAAAAACAACCCCCTCCAAACAAAGTATAATAATTTACGTCATACTACGAAAACCCGAATTAAATTTTGTCGCTTTACGAATGAATTTAGTAAACCGATGGTTCAACTTATATTTGTTTTTACTTGCAGGTTTCATATAGAAATCGGCCCTAAATCGATTTTCAAATTCAATATTCAAGTTTGATATTTGATTTCAAAATAATATTCTGATTCCGACAGTTCTGATAAAACATAATTATTGTTCGAATTACACTAAAATCAAAATATTAAATTAGGTATGCATTTACCTGTGAGCATTACCTTTTGATGTAGTTTTGTTTACCTACACTGTTTACTCACCTCGTCTGTGAATTTACATCTTCAGAATTAGTGTTGTTTCGTATTCGCCTAAAATAAAAACAGTAATCACGTCAGTTTATAAAATAAAAGAAGTAATTTATTTTATGTGTTAATTAGTTAAATTGTTGCACGAATCCTATTCGTGTGGTCACCCCAATTTGACGTCAGGCAAAGAGCATCAGAGTAGACAAATGGTAATAATATACACGTAATAATACACTTAAACACGCTACTTACCTTAATAATCTATTTTTCTCTAATATACTGAGTTTAAGTTTTAAAATTTTTGAGTTTCTGGCCATTTTGTTTTTAATTATCGTAATTTATCTCGTTCGGAGCGCAGCGTCAGCATCCACCCGTGACAGTGGTCGCGGTCATACTGACTCTCGTCGCCGGCGAGGCCCGCTTTATAACTCGCGCACCAATTTTGTTCGAATAAGCAAAATCGGATATTATTCTTTGACTTTTCGAAAAAATTCACAGATAAGAAGATAGATAATTAAATTATCTTTAAAATGGTGCAGGTTTCATAATAATACACTAGATAGTATTTGCGTAATTCTCGTGTTTGTGTTCGGTTAGACCTCATTTCCCAAATTAATTACACTATGTAATATAAACAAAATCTAAAATATTCACAGATTAAAATATTAGGTAAATGCTCTTGTTTAACATATATTTTTTTCGAATCGTAAGCAGTACTCGTTTAGACGTAATTATCAGTTTAAAATCACTAAAGTCGTATATCAGCGCCTTAATCCGAAAAATGAATAGACTTTTTCGTGGTAGTCGGATTGCAAAGTAAGTCGGAGAAAAATCTGTTGAATCGATGAGAGATATATGATTGAGTTCTAGAGAAAAAGTTCTAGATGTTGATAATGCCTATAAAAAAGTCAGCGACAGCATATATCTAACTGTTATATTTAAGTCACAAAAAGTAGTTTTTTAAATTAAAAAATCATTTAAATCGTTAGGTCATGTTTTTTGGTCATATTATCAATAATTATGAATTATTATCAAAATAGGTAAATTTATCGTCTCAAGTGTTTAAAACAAAAGTCTTTTCCCTTTTACTGCATATAATTTCCTTTTTACTGCATAAATGGTTAAAGAAATAATACGACATAAGTATGGAACCGCGACCGTATCTCGGGTTGGAACTCCTGAAAGACAATATATTTTTGTACCAAATAATAACATTACATCTAATATAGTATACATAGAAGTTTTGAACAATTAAAATAAACATAATTTATTCAATCATAATCATTTCATTCACTCATTTGAAACCCGGTAATATAGCCAAATCGGCATGCAAATACATACATACCTACATATGCGTAAAAATATACCCCTCCTTTTGGCAGTCGGGAAATAAATCATAGCACTCAGTACTAACCGAAACAAACTCATAATTTCATCACAAGTAAAACTGTTTACCGCCCAACGAAGTGGGCACGGGTCAGCTAGTATCAAATAAAATGAATTTAAAAATAAAAGATCACTGTGTCCCATAATCCTAAAACTAATATTTAAAATAGTTAAATGTTTCCCCGGTTTCAGGTGAGCGTGGAAAGCACGTTTAACATTTCGTGCTCAAAAGCAGCCAGTTTCTGCGGTGTCAAAGATCGCCTGTATCCTGACAAGAGAGCGATGGGATTCCCCTTCGACCGACCGAGCAATTCAGCCACCTTCATCAGGGACTTTCTGACTCCTAACATGAGGGTCACAGACGTCACTATAAAGCACACGGGTACCACTATACAGAACCCTAAAAATCCCAAAACCGCTGAATAGCTTGCTTTATCTACATAAAGGGTTTGTTAAAAAAATAAAGAATTTTATTACAGTAACGTTTGTTTTTTTATGTAGTTATGGGCACTTTCGAGTTGTCTACTACTACGGGCGAACCCGCCACCCCAAGAAGGTATAATGATATTAGATCAGTATTTTAACCATGTGGTGAACCCAGAGACGTCCAACATCTAACTACGCCAACATGCCCGTGAGAGTCCAACGCTTTACCGCCAGGTACTGGAAAGTGAAACCAGCGCAACGACCTCACGCCTTTTATGCCAGATTTGGCCGGATTCCTCCGTCCTCCAGTCTGGCAGCAGGTTCCAAGTCGCTTGCGCGGCCTCTATCTGATGTCAGCGGTAATTCAGTTTGAATTTATCGCGGACCGGAACGCCCGCTGTCCGTCAATATCACACGGAATCGGGTGAATAACGGGTCGTTTCAAGAGTAGCTGACATCAGGTCAACAACCATCCCCGCTTCTTGGGAAAAGTATAAGACCATATCCAGACATTTCATTCGCCGGAGCACGATGAACAAAAAGCCCAGCAGCGCCCGAGGTCTTCTCCACACCAAATTACTCGGATACAAAAGTGGACAGTACCCGTACTGCCTGGAGTACAGGAAGCTTAGAAACCGCGTTTTGGAGTGGAGACCCCGGCTAGGCAGAAGAAGTGTGGGCAGACCACCGGCCCGATGGTCCAATGACATCAAGGATACAGCTTGACCAGTCTGGATGAGGGAAACGGACACCGATCCGGATGGAGAGTGATTGGAGAGGCGTATGCCCAACGGTGGGCGAATACGCGCTGATGATGAAGAAGAGGAAGAATATTGATTAGTTAATACATTGTATTTAATAACATTTTACATATATCTTACCTACATAATATGTAGGTAATTAGTACATATTATGTACTTTGTGTAGGTACTTAAAAACTCATTAAATGAAATACTTATAGTACATCTTAATTTTAAATTAATTTATTGAATGTAGATTTTTAAGTATTATATAATAATAATCGAATATAATACTTATATAATATAAGTATTATATTCGATTCTGTGCAATTCCAAAGATCCGGCAATATCGAAGCACGTAATAAGTGGCCGTAGTGATTCAAATGATCTACAAGCCCGCGTAGACTTCCACAAAAAGTTCCTTACTGGAATCAGCCAGAATGGCACTGGTCTGGGGTATGGCAGTACAACCACGAGCGACGTGGACTTGAAGAAGTCTCTTTTGCAGGGAGATTACGACAGCAAGAGTATGGCTCATGCTATTGGCCTTCAATGCCAGAATGATTGGACAACAATTGGGGACTTTTGCATTCCGCCTCCAATGCACTGGAAGGTAATGCTCTATGACTGGACGCTGAAATTTTATTTGAAAGCCTTTCAGCATACACTTCCAGACCCCAGTAACCTCGCTCGTTAGAGCTTTGCCGAGGATAGTTCTTGTCCCCTCTGTAGCAATACCCCTTGCACAGCTAGACACATTCTAGCTGGCTGCAAGGTGGCCTTAGATCAAGGACGGTATACTTACCGCCATGAAAAAATTCTCGCTGTTATTCGCGAGGTAATTAGTCTCTCAGTGGCTCGTGCCAACAAGGGTTTGACAGTATCCTCCAAACCCCCAATACAGTTTGTGCGGGATGGCTCTAAAGGCAAAAAACATTTAACTACAAAACCTTTCTCAATAATCGAGAAAGCTACAGATTGGATTCTGGAAGTTGATTCGGTCTCTAAGCAGTATAAATTCCCTGAAAGTCTCGGATGCACAGCCCTCCGTCCAGATATAACTCTTTACTCTCTATCTCGGAAGGTGGCTCTTCTTGTAGAATTAACTGTTCCATGGGAATCAAATATCCCAAAAGACCACGAGTACAAATTAAATAAATACCATGATCTTGCAAATGCCGTAACCCGGAACGGCTTCACTGTTCACCTTCACGCAGTGGAAGTTGGCGCTCGTGGCCTGCCAGCTAAATCTCTATTTCACCTCTTTAAAGATCTTGGCCTTTCCAGAAAAATAATCAACTCTTTCTTAGAAAAATTATCTAAAACTGCGATTTGCGCATCTCAAATTCTATGGCTTCGAAGGGGGAGTGAATGGGTGGCAAGGTGAACGCTCACATGTGGCAAGACAGCTGTCCTAAACCTACCACAGCCGGTTCGTAAGTCCGGAATCCACTGCTCACCCCCCAGAAGTGTAAAAAATAGTATTATGATGGGCCCGACTCCGGTCGGTGAATTCCATGGCAGCTCCGTTTGTATTTATTATTTATTTATTTATATAATGCTTTATTTAAGAGAAAGTAGTATAAAAGTATGTCTCAAAAACTTCCCAACTAGGATAATGCCCGTACTATGGTATATTCTTTAATTTTAGAATTAAATGAGTACATAATTTTATACTGCAATTAAAATCTATGGTAATATTTTACATGTTTATATCATTCGTATATTATAAATAGGATAGAGAACGAATTTACCGCGTGAAATTTGTAGCACCCGACGTTTCGGTGACGTTGCAGCCGCCGTTGTCCAGGGTAGACTGAAGAGCTGCTCTTCAGTCTACCCTGGACAACGGCGGCTGCAACGTAACCGAAACGTCGGGTGCTACAAATTTCACGCGGTAAATTCGTTCTCTATCCTATTTATAATGTCAAACAACCGCGATAGTCTTCGATTTTACATTCGTATATTATACTATATATTATACATGTATTATACATTGCCGTACACTTCCGATTTGGTTCAAGCGTTTAGAAGTTATGGTGTAATAAAGAAACGGAAAAGATACATAGATGAACCCTTAACACATTATACTCCTTTTTTGTTGGAGAGTCGTGTAAAAAGGCAAAGTTATTGCCACATGGCAATATCTTGCAACTAACCTTATCATAGTGCTCTTTGCGGAGTTTAAGGTTTAGGATATCTGCCAGCTATTTATTAAGCAGTGTCTTGTAAGCTTTCACAAAACTAAAGAGTACAGAGCAAGATGCCAACAAATTTACTTAACGAGAAATGCTGAAAAGGAATTTTTCATAATTCCAAAGGCAAAAAGCACATTTGCCCGAAGACAATGTTTTTTTTATCGCCCCGAAAGTTTACAACTCACTATGTGAAACCACGAAAAACGTGAAAAAATATGTAACTTTTAAAGGTAAAGTAAAAAACTGGCTTCTAGATATTGGGCGTTCAAAAACTAAAGATCTTATTAATACTGTAGGGTGAATATTAAAAAAAAAAATACGTGTGGCACTCGGGGACTGCCGCGGTAAAGCTATTGCATAGCATTTTTAACAACTTATGCAATTATAATTATTTATTTATTTGATTTTTTCTGATATCAGATAACTGCGCTCTATCGGAAAACGTTGAAATTATTCCGAATCATTTGCGGCAGCGGAAGCAAATAATTCTGAATAATTTAAACGTCTTCCGATAGAGCGCCGCGCACGAATTTTTTGTTCGATAAAAAAAAACGATGGAAAAAAACCGGATTATTCGGGATAGAACGTAGATAAAAAGATAGATAATTAAATTATCTTTAAAATGGTGCAGGCTTCATAATAATACGCCAGATAGTATTTGCGTAGTAGTCGTTTTTGTGTTCGGTTAGACCTAATTTCACAAATTAATTACACTATGTAATATAAACAAAATCTAAAATATTCAATGCTAAGAATATTAGGAAAATGTTCTTGTTTAACATATATTTTTTTCGAATCGTAAGCAGTACTCGTTTAGACGTAATTATCAGTTTAAAATCATTAATTTTCGTTAAGAAATTTCTTCATTCGGTCGCCGCGCTCGCCTAGGCCCGCGATAAAAGCTATGCAATAGCTTAAAAAAATATGTATTTGTAAAATTGTGCAATATTTTCATTTTTTTATACATATATATTAGAATGTAGTGTTTAATTATATATTATTACTTATTTTCCACTTAAATTTATTGAATATAATGTAAAGTTTACTTTATTTTAGTCCTTAATTGCATACATATTTTTTTTCTACTTTAAATTTTACTTTAATTTGTGTAAACAACACATTTGTTAGATTTAGAAATATTTGAAAATTAATCACCTTCGTGAGTTCGCGAGTTACAAACATACAGTTGGTATAACACAGCACAGCCAGAGACAGACCTTCTAGGTCTAGTTGGTTGTGCGATTTCGCCTCATTCGGATATGCTAGCATATTTATATGCATAGAGCTATGTTTTTCGCTATAACAATGTTTGTTTTTAATAATTCCAGTTTTTTAAGCTATTGCATAGCTTTTATCGCGGGCCTAGGCCAGCGCGGCGACCGAATGAAGAAATTTCTTAACGAAAACTAATGATTTTAAACTAATAATTACGTCTAAACGAGTACTGCTTACGATTCGAAAAAAATATATGTTAAACAAGAACATTTTCCTAATATTCCTAGCTTTGAATATTTTAGATTTTATTTATATTACATAGTGTAATTAATTTGTGAAATTAGGTCTAACCGAACACAAAAACGACTACTACGCAAATACTATCTGGCGCATTATTATGAAACCTGCACCATTTATAGATAATTTAATTATCTATCTTTTTATCTACGATTTTTTTCAAATAATCCGTTTTTTTGCTTTATCGAATAAAAAAAACGTGCGCGGCGCTCTATCGGAAGACGTTTAAATTATTCCGAATCATTTGCTTCCGCAGATGATTCGGAATAATTTCAACGTTTTCTGATGGAGCGCAGTTATCTGATATCAGAAAAAATAAAATAAATAATATAAATAAATAATTATAATTGCATAAGTTGTTAAAAATGCTATGCAATAGCTTTACCGCGGCAGTCCCCGAGTGCCACGCGTATTTTTTTTAATTATTCCACAACCGTATACATGTCCTTGTATTTTTTTCTTGTTCGTTATAAATAAATAAATATAGTGCATTGGTACATGCGCGCGTTAGCAAATACATATTAATTAAATAAATAGGTTTGTCTGCATAAAGTAAAAACTACTATATTTAAAACAAAGAATGCCCGAGGAGAGGAATAAGAAGAAAGGAAACAACTGTGTACTTCCTAAGAAAAGTAATAATAATAATAATAATAATAATAATAATAATTAAACGCTTTATTTGCTTTAACAAAACGGCGAGCTTATTGCCTAAAAGCAATATCTTACAGCTAACCTTAACCTAGTGGAATAACATGTTATGCGGTAAAAATAAACTAATAAATTAAATTTTAATCATTTAAATTCAGCAGGGAAACAAAACAATAAATTTAAGAAAAAAAAAACAAAAAAAATAAACCTATAATGACGCAAGGGACGCAATAGGGAGGAAAAAATAGGGAAAAATAAGGAAAAGTTTATGAGCGTGGGTTCAAGTGTTCTTTGAGCCTGCGTTTGAAGCAATACAAACTAGGTGCTATCCTTATACGCGAGGGTAAAGCATTCCAGAGACGGGCTCCACGTACAGAGAAAGAGTGCGAGAAGAAATCACTACTGTGACTAGGGATCGAGAGCAGTAGGTTGTCTTCAGATCTCAGAGGGCGCCCGTGAGAAGATAGAGGTTTGAACCTACTTATAAGATATTTCGGAGCGGCCCCCTTCAGGATTCTGAAGAGCAAACCTAGTACTCTCGTATCTCTCCTTTCTCGGGTCGTCAGCCAGTGAAGTCTGCTTCTGTACTCCGTAATATGGTCAAACTTTCGTAGGTCATAAATGAATCGAATGCAGACATTTTGCAGCCCTGGTGGCTAGACCCTGGTGGCTGGTGGGTAGAAAACCCTGGTGGCTAGATCTTCCTGTACTACTACTAAAGTACTACTTTTTGAGGTGAGTCTTGAATGATTCTAAGGATTTCGAGTTTCGTATATTTGCTGGGAGATCGTCCCAGATATTGTACCACAGACACAGAAAGAGCAAGTATAAATATCAGTATCACAAGGATTTTTGAGTAAATTGTCAGAAGCTGACCGAAGTACGAGACCGTGGGAACGTAATGGTTCGAAAACCTCGTGGAGATCAGATAGTGTTGATCGAGAGAGTACACGATAGATAAGAGCAAGTATATCAACAATTCTCCTTTGGAGTACTGGCAGCCAGACAGTCTTGATTCTTCAGTTATTAGTAACAGACACAGACAGACGTTGCATTTTATAAAATGTTGATATCGCAAAATCATTTATTTTGTAAGAATGATAATATTACACTAACGGGGAGTAAGTTTTCCTGACTCTGAGCTTTCTTTTTCTTAAATTTATTTAACCTTTTATTAAAACAAAACCTGTGAATAAAATCCAGCCAAGCCCTAGGCTTACCTGCGGGGGTCTAAGATAGGGTGACTTTTAGTGCAACTTTTGTGGGGATATTGACCATATTATTATATATGAACTGCAGTTGCATTGGTTAAGATTAGTCGACACAGGAAGTGTTAGTGTTGATAGTGTTAACAAAAAAGGCCTACGTAATGCTAATATAAAAGAAACACTGCGAATGGTGTATATGGCTCTTGGTCAAAGTATATGGGTGCATGGAATTATAGCGTGGGGCTCATGTACAAAAACAACAATGGACCGACTATTAAAAGCACAAAAGTTACTAATAAGAGTCATAAACAAAAAGCCTCCTCGGTACAGTTCAAACCACCTCTTTGCGGAGTTTAAGGTTTTGGATATCTGCCAGCTATTTATCAAGCAGTGCCTTGTAAGCTTTCACAAAACTAAAGAGTACAGAGCAAGAAGTCAACAATTGTACTTAACGAGAAACGCTGGTAAGGAATTTTTCACAATTCCAAAGGTTAAAAGCACATTTGCCCGAAGACAATGTTTTTTTATCGCCCCGAAAGTTTATAACTCACTATTTGAAACCACGAAAAACGTGAAAAATTATGTAACTTTTAAAGGTAAAGTAAAAAACTGGCTTCTAGATATTGGGCGTTCAAAAACTAAAGACCTTATTAATACTGTAGGGTGAATATTTAAAAAAAATACGTATTTGTAAAATTGTGGTATATTACATATCATTTTCTTAAACATATATACTAGAATGTAGTGTTTATTCATATATTTGTATATATTATTACTTATTTTCCACTTAAATTTATTGTATATAATGTAAAGTTTACTTTATTTTTAGCCCTTAATTGCATACATATATATTTTTTTTTTCTACTTTAAATTTTACTTTAATTTGTGTAAACAACACATTTGTTAGATTTAGAAATATTTAAAATTGATCACCTTCGTCAGTTCGCGAGTTACAAAAATACAGTTGGTATAACACAGCACAGCCAGAGACAGACCTTCTAGGTCTAGTTGGTTGTGCGATTTCGCCTCATTCGGATATGCTAGCATATTTATATCCATAGAGCTATGTTTTTCGCTATTATAATGTTTGTTCTTAATTATTCCTCATGTACAACAGTATGCATGTCCTTGTATTTTTTTGTTCTTGTACGTTATAAATAAATAAATAAATAAATAAATAAATAAATAAATAATATGTACGTAAGTATGTACTTACTTATTCGTATCTTTTACACCTGTCTCATGTCTTACATTCACCTATTTTAAATCTAACTATTTTTAATTCTCTCTTTTGATTCTTTATGATATTGCGACTTTTATGATATTGCGTCCACAATTGCTTGATTATAAAAAACCATATTATGACTATACTATCGCACTAAGTTTTAGATTTCATTGACATTGTTTTTAATTACGCATGTTTCAGAATTTTTCTTTTTCATTGTATTGATTATTATTTATTGTTTGATTATTGATTATTTTGTAAATTTGACTATTTTTAAGTAATCACGTCTGGTTACAATTATTAAGCTATTGCATAGCTTTTATCGCGGGCCTACGAGAGCGCGGCGACCGAATGAAGAAATTTCCTATCGAAAATTAATGATTTTAAACTGATAATTACGTCTAAACGAGTAGTGCTTACGATTCGAAAAAAATATATGTTAAACAAGAACATTTTCCTAATATTCATAGCTTTGTATATTTTAGATTTTGTTTATATTACATTGTGTAATTAATTTGTGAAATTAGGTCTAACCGAACACAAAAACGACTACTACGTAAATACTATCTGGCGTATTATTATGAAACCTGCACCATTTTAAAGATAATTTAATTATCTATCTTTTTATCTACGATTTTTTTCGAAAAATCCGGTTTTTTTGCTTTATTGAAAAAAAAATCGTGCGCGGCGCTCTATCGGAAGACGTTTAAATTATTCCGAATCATTTGTTTCCGCAGCCACAAATGATTCGGAATAATTTCAACGTTTTCCGATAGAGCAAAGTTATCTGATATCAGAAAAAAATAAATAAATAAAATAAATAAATAATTATAATTGCATAAGTTGTTAAAAATGCTATGCAATAGCTTTACCGCGGCAGTCCCCGAGTGCCACACGTATTTTTTTTCTTTCTTTTAATTAATCAAAGCGGTTCTATCATCCGGTAAATTATGAAAATTTGACATGTTCCTCAGTATTGTGAAATGATTTTATAGAATGAATAAATGATGATGATGATGATGATGATTCATTATTTTTGTTTTCAATTAATTTCCACGAAACATTGTTTTAGGTTACAAAAATAACAGGAACCGAATGGCACGTATTTAACCTCATGCTTATTGGATTCTGTCACCCAACTATGACTAACTATTCTCCTTTGGAGCACTGGCAACCAAGCAGTCTCGGTCCACACGAACTAATTTCCGGTTTTTGTTCAAGAGAATTGTAATCGAGCCCAGTATCACCCTAATGGAAAATATGTTTGCCTGACACTCTGCCTTTATAATTTCTTTATTTAACCACCTTAAATACAACTTTTCAATAAAATTCTGCCAAACCCTAGGCTTATGCCAGAAATTATGATACATAGGGTGACATTTAGTGCAACTTGAGTGAACATATTGACCATATTATATATGAATTTCAGTTGCATTGGTTAAGATTAGCCGTACTTAAAGCTCATAAATATGTACGAGTATGTATGTACTTATTCGTATCTTTTACACTTTCAATTATTTTAAAGCTTACTATTTTTATTTATTTTTTGTAATGTTTATATTATTTTTATTTATTTATAAATAAATAAATTGAAGAATTAATTTATTTAAGACATTGATTTTACTTACAAGCATAACAGGAACCGAATGGCAAAATTTGAACCTCACGCTTATTCGATTCTGTCGCACATCTGGGACTAACCCGTTCTAGGGTGGATGGGTTATGTTTAGAGGCACTTCAAACTTCTTTTTTATAAAAGAAGTGAAAAGCAGGCACTTGTGAGGACTTCGCACACATTCAGTCAACAAAAGAAGCAATTTCTATAGAATCGAAACCGCAAATACGCTCAAATATACACGAGGCAACTGCAATTGAATTTCAACTAAATTCGGCATTTAATGCACAGTCAACCGATGACTAATGCCATTTCTTCTGATCGATCCAATTTGACACAATTAATTTCCCCCACACAGTGACCATTGCATCATTCACACGATATAAAACGCAGTACATTCCGATCGATCAATATCATTCACCTAGTGGACAGTTACCGCGGCTACACATCAATCATCCTCCAGTGAGCACACATCGCGACTACACCTCGTTATCAAGCAGTACCTACATTATCCGCGATACCGATCTTCAAGCCTCACTCCGCGACTACACAACTACGACATCACCTCGGGCCCACGGTACCTACACACCGGCGAAATATCAAACGAGGCGTTACAAACTGGCAACCGATCACATACCTTCTGAATAAATACTTCAACTTCAACATCCACGACTTTCAATACGGAGAAAACTTCTTGATGAGAACCACCCTTTGCTCACGAATAATTGGAGTCTAGTGAAGGGTGGCCACTCTCACACACTAGTAGCCCTTCATTGTGTATCTGTCTAGTGCTATGTTTATGATGAATATAAATTCTGAATTCGTCGGTCTCGAAATATTGAACTATCATCCTATAAATAAATAATACGTTAACTTTCTATATTCTTGAAGAGTCATTAGGTCGAAATTTCGTATCTGTATGTTGTCTTGAAAAATTCACGGGACGAACAAAACAAAAAACCATAAAAAAAACCACAAACTGAGATAGCTCGCCCTAAACATCGATAGCCGAAATTTTAACCGCAAGGTATGAGTACAAAAATAAGGTCGTTCTTGCAGACGACACTATTTATCGTGCGCACAACACAACCTAAAATTAGTATAAAATCCCATATTGCTGAAGGTAGTCACTTCACAACGCACTGAGTTGTGGGGTGAAGAGAAAAGGTGATTCGGTGATCTTGTTGGTGTTTTACATAAACGTGAGTATATTTTTATTAACTCTTCTCTACATATTATAAAACCACAACTTGAGTTGTCGACTACAACGGGCGAGCCCGTCACCACAGGAAATTTTAACGATTAGTCGTTCTATCTCCCTGGAGTGAGCGTAGAAGACTTGAGGACAAAACAATCCTGCAGCGTCTAGCTACGCCACAACCCGTAAGAGACCAACGCCTTACCGCGAGATAGCCAGGAATGCTACCTGGCGGGCGACACTCGCGCCCTTGCTACCAATTGTGACCATATTTCTCCGGTCTCTCGATTGGTTCCGAGTTCGAGGTCGCTTGCGCAATCCTCTCCCTTACGAAGCGGTGAAACGGTGTATACCGAATCTATCGCGGACCATGGCGTCCTTTGCCCGGCTTTCACCCAGGGTCGGATGGCCGATGGTCATTTCAAGAGCAGTCGCCGTAAGGTACGCAACCACCCCCGCTCTATAGGAAACAATACAGCTTCCAGACTCCCCCGACTGTTAGTCAGAGTGCACAACTTGCGGTGTCAACTACAACGGGCGAGCCCGTCACCACAGGACGTTTTAACGATTTTCTCGTTCTGTCGCCCTGCAGTGAACGTAGAAGACTTCGGACAGAAACAAATCCAACGTCCAGCTACGTCACAACCCGCAAGAAGCCAACGCCTTACCGCGAGATAGCCAGTGTTACCTGGCGGGCCGACCCTCGCGCCCTTGCTTCCAATTTTGACCAGATTTCTCCGGTCTCTCGATTGGTTCCGAGTTCGAGGTCGCTTGCGCGGTCCTCTCCCTTACGAAGCGGTGAAACGGTGTGCACCGAATCTATCGCGGACCAAGGCGTCCTTTGCCCGACTCTGAACCGGGATCGGATGGCCAATGGTCATTTCAAGAGCAGTCGCCGTAAGGTAGACAACCACCCCCGCTCTATAGGAAACAATACAGTTCCCAGACTCCCCCGATTGTTAGTCGGACAGCAGAGTCGATTGGCTTGCGCCGCTCGGTGCGCAGACCGTCCAGGAGCGCCAGAGGTTTGATTCGAGATGCATACAGTTTTTAGAGATCGTTAATGTCGTACAATTCTCTTTCAATGAGATATAATTTGAGTTTGTTTTTAAATTGGAGCATTTTTCCTTCGCGGCATATTTTTTTGATACTAGAGGGTAGCTTATTGTAGCATATAATTCCGACGTAGTTCGGATCCCTTTTAAAAAGTTCTAGATTTGGACGAGGAAGAATCAGATTATTTCTCCCCCTGGTAAAGTGTTTATGGGTATCTGAATGTATCGGCAGCTGAGCTAGGTTTTTTGTGATCAATTTAACGCATCCTAAAACGTATAGAGATGGAAGGGTGAGGATTTTAAGCCTTCTGAAATGACCACGGCATGATTCTACATAACCCAGATTATTGCAATGAAAAAATATGTTGCCTTAGATCGATGGTGCATCTGTTCGTCGACTGTCAACCAACTGTCGATAATTTATAACGATTACGCCATTTATTACAATTATACGATCAAAGAGTTTATTAAATATTTTCTCCTCAGAATTTCAATTAATTTTTTTTTCTATTAGAAACAATTTTTAAAAATATGATTGTAATGATTACTTGTTCGGCGATTACTTAAACGGCGTGGGCCCATAGGTCAGTGCTTACTTGGTGCTTACAGTGCTACTAATCCGGCACTGATTTGCTCCCACACAAACAGACATACTTCAACTGGATATTGGAGATTCTCCCCCTTCATCTCAGAGAAAAATCGCGTTCACAATACCTTTCCTCATCGTCGGTTGCTTGGCTGGAAAAGTAAGAAATTGCAAATAGATGAAACAAACTTTATTCTACAGTTAAAGAGTTCCATTTTCAAATACTGTTATTATTTTTAGCTATTGCATAGCTTTTATCGCGGGCCTAGGCCAGCGCGGCGACCGAATGAAGAAATTTTTTAACGAAAATTAATGATTTTAAACTGATAATTACGTCTAAACGAGTACTGCTTACGATTCGAAAAAAATATATGTTAAATAAGAACATTTTTCTAATATTCTTAGCTTTGAATATTTTACATTTTGTTTATATTACATAGTGTAATAATTTTTTTGTGAAATTAGGTCTAACCGAACACAAAAACGACTACTACGCAAATACTATCTGGCGTATTATTATGAAACCTGCACCATTTTAAAGATAATTTAATTATCTATCTTTTTATTTGCGGCGCTCGAATCATTGCTTCAGCAGCCGCAAATGATTCGGAATAATTTCAACGTTTTCCGATAGAGCGCAGTTATCTGATATCAGAAAAAATAAAATAAATAAATAATTATAATTGCATAAGTTAAAATAAAATAAAATAAAAATAAAAATAAAATTATATATATATATATATATATATATATATATATATATATATATATATATATATATATATATATATATATATATATATATATATATATATATATATATATATATATATATATATATATATATATATATATATATATATATATATATATATATATATATATATATATATATATATATATATATATATATATATATATATATTTGTTCGTCATTTGTACTTTTTATGAACTAAAAAAAAAAAAATAAAAAAAAAAAATAAGTTGTTAAAAATGCTATGCAATAGCTTTACAGCGGCAGTCCCCGAGTGCCACACGTATTTTTTTTTACAATTCTACAATTATACAATCAAAGAGTTTATTAAACATTTTCTCCTTAGAATTTCAATTCATTTTTTTTTCGATTAGAAACAATTTAAAAAAATATGATTGTAATGATTACTTGTTCGGCGATTACTTAAACGGCGTGGGCCCATAGGTCAGTGCTTACTTGGTCTTATGGCTAATCCGGCACTGATTTGCTCCGACACAAACAGACATACTTCAACTGGAAACGGCCATATCGGCTAAAAATATATATCTCCTCCTTCATCTCAGTGAAAAATCGCGTTCACAATACCTTCCCTCCTCGTCGGTTGCTTGGCTGGAAAAGTAAGAAATTGCAATTAGATGAAACAAACGTTATTCTACAGTTAAAGAGTTCCATTTTCAAATACTGTTATTATTTTTTTTAATGGTTTGACAATTTGCAGGATTGGTAATTATAACTTGCATTGATGAGAGTGTGGCAACACAACAAACAGATTCATTCATGCACGATTTATTTTATTTTCAGCAACACCATGACGGACCTACAGCGCGTAATAAATCTGTTGACGGAAAGACCTGGGGAGCTGATATTCATGCCAAAAGGCGACGGCAATGAATCATTCGAGGGTTCAGATACCTTTTTGGTAAGACTTGTAAATCTCTAAATATTTATTGGATCTCCTGTGACTGCTTATCAAGTTAATTTTTATTTCCTTAAATATTGCCAAAAAATATTATAATTTATTAATTAGTAACGCTATTAATTAGTCGACTTTAGTAGTAGTCTTAAGTAGTAAGACTTTTTAGTTAAGTATTGTATAGTAAATATCATTAGTAGTCTTAAAACGATATATAATAATTAGTATTCCTAATGAATTACGTTGTGATTATTGAGCATTTCTCTTTTATTTTGTCTTACTTTGTGTCGATCGTTCGTTAGCATGTACAAATATTACATCATTTAAAAATTATGAATTTAACCTTAACATTACATCATTTCAACCTTATCATGAGTAAAGAGAACATATTGGAAATTAGCAGCAACCAACAAAAATATCACCTTATATTATGGGTAATAAATAAACCTTGGTAGGAGAGAGACGGAGAAAACATTCATCACAATTTTAAAATAAATAAATATATTTATTTTCTATATATTTTATATACGTATTATTACTAATTGTTATATATTATTAGTTATTATTATAAATGATTATTTATTGTTGCTATTATATATTATTATTTTTATTATACATTATTATTTAGTTCTAATATATTACTTGTTTAGAGTTCTAATATTATTTGGTGTAGTGAGAATTTCACTTTAACTTGATTTGATTCAAATTTTTATTTTAATTTTGGAAGTATGTAGTTTATAATCATTTGTATTAGTGTTCTCCTTAGAACAGGCTCTGCCTAGTTAGGAGCAACACAATCTACGTTAAGTGCTAACGGTGTAATTTTTTTTGATGACCAATAAATAAATAAATAAAATTTAAAATTATGAATTAACCTTAACATTACATCATTTAAAAATTATGAATTTGGTTATTTTACTGTGCGCGCGGGGGTTGAGGGTTGGAAGCTGGCGCGTGGGGGGGGGATGTAGGGGTTAGCGTGGTGGCGAGGGGGCTAGCCTACTTGCCGATCAAAGTCTTGGTTAGACCCAACCGATTTTTAACCTTCATGTTTATATTACAGACCGACGAGTACAAGGGCATAGGCACCAATCTGCTGGCAAATCGTTTTGGCGAATCCGATAAGATTACTCTGCAGGAGCCAAGAAATAAGCCGAACCTGACCTTCGCCGACGCCTTGGATAGAAGGGAGAACTTTAGCACATTTGTACCAAAACATGTGAAAATTGCAGCTAAACTCATAGCCATTATGATGAGTTAGTAGTCTTTCTGACATTGTTATTCAACACTTAACTGTAAGAGTCATTAAATTTTGAAAACGTATACAACCACCATGGAAGCCCTTCCTTCCCGTTTGACATACGACGGGATACCGTTGACACAAATGAATCTGGGTTATGTAGAATCATGCCGTGGTCATTTCAGAAGGCTTAAAATCCTCACCCTTCCATCTCTATACGTTTTAGAATGCGTTAAATTGATCATAAAAAACCTAGCTCAGCTGCCGATACAATCAGATATCCATAAACACTTTACCAGGGTGTTACGACGTCACTTGCTACGACTGACCCTCTAAGATATTTGCACCCGATTTGCAGATCAACGCTTGTCTCGATCTACCAACGAACATCGTCTCTATCATAAGTAGTTAAGTAGATTTGAGGTGAATCATAATATCAGTTCGATTGTTGCTTTACCGATAGTAATATGTTACAAATGATGTATTATCCTTTCGCACAATCGGTCCTTAAAAATAATTATTATTAAGATGAATATTATTATGATTATAATGTAGAAGCATATGAAATAGGAATTATTATAACAATACTCCTCAGACCACGCAATCAGTACGATAAAGAATATCACTTCCTTTTCAGACAATTGTATTGGAATCCATTCTTTCAAAGTCTATTCTTTTCTATTCGATTGTTACCATATTTATTTGGGCTAGCGTAGACGCTCGCCTCAGCCGACCACCTGATCAAATATCCTTCCCTTCCAGACCGAATCTTGATACGACGCCCGCGTAGGCACTTCGTAGCATTGTGTAATTTAAATAGGAGAATAAGTAGCGTCCCTATAAAAGGAGGTCACCGACTCCATGAGGTCAGACATTCATTTGCATCAGACGATACGTGTCGTCTCGAGGAGCTTAGTATTAAATTAGCACTTACTGAAAATTGTAATCTTTGAGTAATTGAATAAAAATATATTTTTTTTAATAAATAAACTCAGTGAAACCTAAAAAGGGGGAGAAATAATCTGATTCTTTCTCGCCCAAATCTAGAACTTTTTAAAAGGGATCCGAACTACGTCGGAATTATATGCTACAATAAGCTACCCTCTAGTATCAAAAAAATATGCCGCGAAGGAAAAATGCCCAAATTTAAAAATAAACTCAAATTATATCTCATTGAAAGAGAATTGTACGACATTTACGATCTATAAAAACTGTATGCATCTCGACTATATCTCTTTCTGTAATAGGTTTTTAATCGATTTTCAATTTGACTAAAATGTATTGACTATTTCTATTATTAGGTAGGCACATATTAATTACTAGCTGCGCCCAGCGGTTTCACCCGCGTGGTGATGGAAAATTGTGATAATGGTGATAGAAAACCATATATCTTTATAAATGATAGCCTATGTGTTATTCTGATGTGTAAGCTATATTATTGTAAAGTTTCATCAAAATCCATTCAGTAGTTTTTGCGTGAAAGAGTAACAAACATCCATACATACATACAAACTTTCGCGTTTATAATATTAGTAGGATATCTTGACTATTTTTATTTGCAATATAATCACTCAGACATTTTATTTTACGTTTTGACAATCGTCAAATTTTTTTTTGTTCTTTTTGACATTACATTTATTAATTTTATACTAAAAAAACTTATTTTTATCGGTATTTTAAATGATTAATTATGTTCATTATAACCTTCTTTTTTTCTCTCATTACATTATTCATTATATTCAATGTAATAGAATCACTACTAATTAATTTAAATTTAATAACTAAGAGTTAATTTCTACATATCTTCTCTATATCTTACATCTCTATATCTTACTTTCTACATATCTTACTCTGTGTTTTTTATCTTGTAAACTAAATGGTGAGACTCGATTAAATTCTACAATATTACCTTCTTTATTCTTAAGAGTAACCTTTTATGTTTTAATTATTAATAGAAGAATTTGATCATTAATGAAGAATTCAATCATATCACGGCCAAATGTAAATGTAATACAACTGTCTATACAACTATGCATTAGTTTTTAGGACAATAAATTATTTGATTTGAATCCACAACCATGTGGGCGCCCGTGACGTCATCAACAGTAGTCGTACACAAGCAATCGCATTCTGGCACAAGCCAAGGCCAGCTGGGTGCTCTGTTGCCTTATCACCTGCGGCTTTGTCAATGCTTCTTATTCTTCTTGCTTATACTTGCGTATTTGCCAGTAATAAATAATACTTTAAACTAAGTGAATAAATAAATGTTTCAACCCAGTATTGTTTTGTTTAAGAAAAGGTCATGTTATTCTTTTGTTAGCTTTTTATTTGTCTTCCGTAGTTTGTTTTTGCTCAAATATTTTCGTTTGTGCAACCATGGTAAAGTTGATAATTGGCATTAAATTCAAATATGAGATCCTGTGAAGAACTGCAAACAATGGTGGAGAAGCTCGTGATAAAATAGCCGTGCCTGGTCAATCGCTTATCGCCTTTGCTTCTGCATGACAACGTATAATAAATAAATAAATAAATAAAAAAACTCTCTATTTTAAATAAAAAAGCCGAGCTTATTGCCTTGCAAAAATGTCTATCAGCTAACCTATAGCTTAATTTTATAACATATTAGAATGTTGCCTAAAGAACAAAAAAAAACACAAATGATAAAAAGAAACAAACAGAAACTAGAAAGAGACAGATAATTAAAAAAAAGTAAAACAAATGACTAAAATTAAATAAGGACGCAGAGGAAAGGAAGGAGAGGAAGGAAGGAAAGGGAAGCGAAAGGGAGGGGGGAGAGGTGGATTGGTTAATTTATGCTCCTTGAGCTTGGCGTTGAACAAGGAGATGCTGGTTACGAGGAGATAAACGAGGAGATGCTGGTTAACGAGTATAACCACAGAGTTCACTGCAAACAGTCGCAAAGTTGCAGGAGTTGCGGCTAAGGACTTAGTCACCACCGTACTTGCCAGACCTTGCTCCAATACAGTTTATTTATTTTTCAGATTAGATAACTTTTTACAAGGGAAAAATCAACTTTGAAGAGTCGGTGGAAAACGCCTTAAAAACATTCATTGGTTCAGTTGTCCACGACAGTTTTACAGCAGAGGAATTAAGAAACTCCCATTAAAATGACAAATCTGCACAGATAATAGGGGTCAATATTTCTATTAATTAGAAATATATTTTTCATTCACAGTTTTTGGCCCTAAATTTCCTTTATAAAATAGCAACTTATATATAGAATTAGATAGAATTAACAATAACCTGAGAGGCATCCTGGCCTTATTCCTGGCCCTTCCTGGCCTTACTCCTGGCCTTATTCCTGACCCATTTCAAAGACCTTAGAGGCATCCTGGACCAAAGGACACTTAAGATAGTATACCATGCCCTGTGCCAATCTATCTTAACCAATAGGATCATAGGGTGGGCAGGTGCAGCGAAAATTCATATGGAGCCCTTGGTTGGAGCTCAAAAGCTAATACTTAAATTTATAAAGAGAAAGCCTTGGAGATACTCTTCAGATGATCTCTACAGAGAATATAACGTGCTAGATGTACCACAACTATACGTGAAAACGGCACTCTGTAAGTATCAAACTAATTTAGAGACCGCAATAAGAACTCAGCAAACAATCTGCATGCGGCAATCTCGAACTATACATTTCGACGTCCCTCGAATGCAGACCACTTTTGGGCAGAGGCATTTTGTGTACATAGCCCCCAGGATCTTTAATATGCTAGATGAAGATTTAAAAATGTATGTGCCTAAGTCTTCTTCTTCTTTTAAAGCCAAAATTGATTCCTGTCTAAAACATGACACCCGGCAAAATATCCACAAATTAATAATACCGAGACAGTTCCCATCATTAAATCTTATCCCTGACAATTATTATTTTCGTTGACTTTTTTTTATTACTATTACTTATTCATTAATTTTGGTGACTATTGTTTGATATTATTTGACATTTTATTTTATTTTTATTTTATTAACACGATTATTAATGTTTTGTGTTTTATTTCCTATTGTGATCATTAGTTAGTGATCATTAGTTATAATTTGTAATGGTGACGGGAATATATATATATATATATATATATATATATATATATATATATATATATATATATATATATATATATATATATATATATATATATATATATATATATATATATACATATATATATATATATATATATATATATATATATATATATATATATATATATATATATATATATATATATATATATATATATATATATATATATATATATATATATATATATATATATATATTTCTTTTCCTTTTTATTTTTTATTCATATTGCCGAATATATTTGATCTAAAAACTAGAGAGCTAGCTGCCCTGGAACAAGTCCTGGCACTTAGTTGGGCAGCAGCAGTACTTAAATGCTAATGCTCATATCGGCCGTGTTCAATTTTAATTTTAATTTTAATTATATATATTTTTTTATTGATGATTATTAGTGATACTTATGCACTGTAAGTGAATTGTTAAATTAATTAAATAAATAAAATAAATAAAATATAGAATAGCTTTATAGAATAGCAACCGAATATATAGCACTTTGAAAACTCTGAATTTATTTTCCTTGCTGAAAATTTGTAAATTTTTAATCATAATCGTATTATGATAGCTGTAACGGTGTGTTCTAGCTGACTGACGATTTTTCAGCCCAGAGATAGAACACACATTTCTAAACTATTTCCAGTAGTATCCGGCTGGTATGATAAATAAAGAGATATTTTGGACTGTATTGGACGTTTCATAACGATGGAACAAATGCCAACAAATCACCAACCTTTTCTACGGTCGATCAGTGCATCTGACGGAATGACGAGCTGCTTGGCTCCCACTCGATGCCACAAACTTCCACCGCGAAGATGCTGGACCGCACGCGCAATTCTCAAAACAGCACACACCAATTTGCACGAGAGTTTTTCGACGATTTTGCGACAATGATGCGACGGCGGGTAGGATTCAACTCGAACGAACAAAGCGACCGCGCTGTGTTCACGACTCGTGTGTGTCCTTTATGACGACGCGATCCACACGTAATAATCAGTCGGCACTGCGGGATTTGGAATTAGGAGTTTGGTACAGGATTATACAATAGCTGACATTATTATTCTTATCTAATTTATTGAACATTTATAATGTATGTAACGTTACATTACAGGCGAATGATCCCGGTGATGGAGCACCTTTATAATAATGGTCACATCTGTGAGACACTCGTAAAGTCAGCAGTTAATGTTAATTTGTATTTTTTTTCTGCAGAGCTCCCAGTCAACGATCCAGCGGAATTTGTTGCTGTTCTCGCATACATCAGGGACAGGGTCAATCCCAAGCTCTACAACTATGCCTTGTCCGTGGCTCTTCTGCACAGGTAACAAAATGAGTTTTTTGCATGTTTCAACCTGCATCTTGGAAAACAACTTGTAGCTTTAAGACGTCCAGGGCATCTATACTCAACCTTTCTACTTTTCCGGCCCACCAACTTACGAGGAGGAAAAGTATTACAAACTTGTTAAATTTCTTTCACGAGATGATCTTATTTTAATATATCTTGATGAATCTTGATTTCTTTATCGAAAATATCCACTTTGACTCCCCCCCCCCCCCCCCCTTGAAATGATTAGGACCATTTCCAGATTGAAGTCTATATATGTGTGTCTGCCTGTGTGTATTCCTTCACTATAGCGCCTAAACGCTTAATCCGATTGAAATGAAATTTGGCATGCAGGCATAATTTAGTCATAGCAAGAGTTGAAAAGGTTGCAGTTGAAACAGTTCCACCAGAGAGCGCATTAGTCATATTTCAATGGTCTTAAAGGTGCGAAATTACATTAAATTTTCGTCGTTTAGTATATTTGTGTAAACGATAGAATCGAACGTGTTTAATGCGTTGCATTCTCACTGTTCTCGGTCGTCGGCGACTATACTTTTCAATTATTGTCGACCTCCTTCCCGAAGGGATATCATAATCAAAATACTAAGTCCTTCGCTACTTGCCGGAAAGAATTAGGGTGATACAACCGTTTTTTTATATTGGTCAATGTTATTACGAGTTATGATTTATCGCTGTCGGTACCCTTTGATTTCTGGTGCAGGTACCTCGTTGGCGAGCGCTCCAGCCTGGCCAAACTTCCATACATCCGAAGCGATGTATGGAGATGTCGCTATTTTCCATAGCCGTACTTTCCATAGAGAGACAAAAATAGAAACAGATTTAGAAACATAGATCTGTCTCTCCCGCACACGAGGTTCTGCTAAGGCTGTGGCCTAGCGACAAACCCAGGCCTTACAATGCTAGCACATTATTTTATCGGCCTTGAGATTTTTTTGCGATTTAGGGGTCTTGAGCAGTAGGGCCACTATGACACGCTGTGTTTATTCATGGGTCGGCCCAACTCACGGCTCAGCACCCATCCGGTAGCCTCCTCGCAGAAGTTCTAGCCCGGCAAGGGCTCTTGTTCCCCCTGCAACTAAGTATGCAGGTGGGTCAGTTTCTTCTGCGTGGCGTTCTTCGGGCGCATCTGGGCGGTTTGATCAACGTTCGGTGTCAGCCAATCGACACCGTCCACTCCGGCTGATAACCGGAAGAGTCTGGAAACAGCATACGGTTTCCTATGGAGTGGCTGGGGTGGTTTTTAACCTAATGACAGCCGCTCTTGAAACGACCGGTCTGCTACCCGGTCCTATGTGATGAGTCGACCAAAGGATGCCACGGTCCGCGATAAATTCGATCTGAATTAATGATTTCATTAGGTAGAGGGCCGCGCAAGGGAACTAGAACATTGCTAGTATCTTCAACAAACACTGCCTACTTATTTTTCTTTTTTTTGAGACATAAAGGCAGTTATTATAGCTTAAATATAAAAGCTGGTTATGTGTTATAGCCAACTTTTGTTTGAGGCCGATGTTTTTGTCATATATTGTTATCACATATATCAAACGCAATATCACATAGATAAAGCAACTCACCAGCTCATTTTTCCGACTTGATTTACAAATATCGTAATTTCATATTGAAAACCAATATTTATCACAGTAAAATATAACGTATAACAGTCGTCAATAATAAAGCTTTCGAAGAGTGAAGGAATTTTAAAAATCGGATGATTAGTTTCGGAGAGTACCCCATACAAACTTACCTACAAACTTACAAACATTACTTCTTTACAGTATTAGTATAGATAAGCGTGACATAACTTGCTATGAATTTATTATTTTTAAGCTATTGCATAGCTTTTATCGCGGGCCAGCGCGGCGACCGAATAAGAAATTTCTTAACTAATATTAATGATTTTAAACTGATAATTACGTCTAAACGAGTACTGCTTACGATTCGAAAAAAATATATGTTAAACAAGAACATTTTCCTAATATTCTTAGCTTTGAATGTTTTAGATTTTGTTTATATTACATAGTGTAATTAATTTGTGAAATTAGGTCTAACCGAACACAAAAACGACTACTACGCAAATACTATCTGGCGTATTATTATGAAACCTGCACCATTTTAAAGATAATTTAATTATCTATCTTTTTATCTACGATTTTTTTAATAATCCGTTTTTTTTGCTTTATCGAATAAAAAATTCGTGCGCGGCGCTCTATCGGAAGACGTTTAAATTATTCCGAATCATTTGCTTCCGCAGATGATTCGGAATAATTTCAACGTTTTCCGATAGAGCGCAGTTATCTGATATCAGAAAAAATAAAATAAATAAATAATTATAATTGCATAAGTTGTTGAAAATGCTATGCAATAGCTTTACCGCGGCAGTCCCCGAGTGCCACACGTATTTTTTATTTTTTCTCATTTGCTGCTGCGAAAGCAAATGATTCGGAATAATTTAAACGTCTTCAGATAGATCGCCGCGTACGAATTTTATTCGATAAAGCAAAAAAAACGGATATTATTCTTTGACTATTCGAAAAAATTCGTAGATAAAAAGATAGATAATTAAATTATCTTTAAAATGGTGCAGGTTTCATAATAATACGCCAAATAGTATTTGCGTAGTAGTCGTTTTTGTGTTCGGTTAGACCTAATTTCACAAATTAATTACACTATGTAATATAAACAAAATCTAAAACATTCAAAGCTAAGAATATTAGGAAAATGTTCTTGTTTAACATATATTTTTTTCGAATCGTAAGCACTACTCGTTTAGACGTAATTATCAGTTTAAAATCATTCATTTTCGTTAAGAAATTTCTTCATTCGGTCACCGCGCTGGCCTAGGCCCGCGATAAAAGCTATGCAATAACTTAAAATAAATAAATAATTATAATTGCATAAGTTGTTAAAAAATGCTATGCAATAGCTTTACCGCAGCAGTCCCCGAGTGCCACACCTATTTTTAAAAATGAAATTGTATTCCTTGTTTATCTGTAAATAGTACATACGTTTCGTCCTACGCTTGTTGAAAATTCTGTACATTGCCATAATTAATAAAAATTTTAAAAACTATTACGTGTATGGAATTAGTTGAACTATCAAAAACTTGTTACTAACCTCCATCGTTCAGCACTCTACCTCTACACTTGATTTTCTTACAAGGTTGTCTAAAAATGATATCATATTTCAGACCAGACACCAAGAACATTCAGCTGCCCAATTTTATGGAGTCTTTCCCGTCGAATTTCGTAGATGGACAAGTGTTCCAGGATGCTCGCGAGAATGCTGCGCTAGTGCCGATAGATCAGCGGGTACGTATGTAATAATGTATTAGTACTTAGTACTTAGTACTACTCAGTACTACTATACTATAAGGAACAAGTAAATATATTAAAAGGAATAAAAACACGACTGCCGCTACAAAAAGTGAACTAGTGTGTGTATAAATATATCTATTACGGTTTTTTTTAATATTTATAATGTATAGGTACCTTTATTCCATATAGATACAAATATATTTTCGGAATATACTCAATCAGACTTTACATTTGACACTA
This sequence comes from Micropterix aruncella, assembly GCA_944548615.1. Lineage (NCBI taxonomy): Eukaryota > Metazoa > Arthropoda > Insecta > Lepidoptera > Micropterigidae > Micropterix > Micropterix aruncella. Next base: position 1,651,697 of record OX155969.1, read on the forward strand.
AACACGATATATTTATGTTAATTTATTGACATTTGGACATTTAGAGAAATACTTACTTGATATTTAAACAGCTCGGGATGTCATAACGATACCCTATGATACTTCAGAAGACGTATCGTTTCTGACAATACTACACACTTCTAAATCGGTTTAAGCGTTTAGAAGTTATGGTGGAATAAAGAAACGGAAAACATTTATAGATGTACCCTGAACACATTACACACTCTTTTTTTTGGGCAGTCGTGTAAAAACATCAGTATTACTCTAACAAATGCAGGTGTTCATTCGCACAACAAGCGGCATAAACGAGACTTGCATCGTTACAAAGTGCGACCTCACTAGGTCGCACTAACTTAGAAATAGTTTTCTATATCAGTTTAACAAGTTTTACAATAAGATTCCATTGTGCATCAGGAGTCTTGGAGACGTTCAGATTAATAAAATGATCCAGGTTATCCTTATTAGGAACCCAATTTATTCTATTAGGGACTTTGACAGTCTCGTGTTCTCTAATCGTCATGAATATCTATTACATTTTTAAGCTATTGCATAGCTTTTATCGCGGGCCTGCGCGGCAACCGAATGAAGAAATTTCTTAACGAAATTTAATGATTTTAAACTGATAAATACGTCTAAACGAGTAATGCTTACGATTTGAAAAAAATATATGTTAAACAAGAACATTTTCCTAATATTCATAGCTTTGAATATTTTAGATTTTGTTTATATTACATAGTGTAATTAATTTGTGAAATTAGGTCTAACTGAACACAAAAACGACTACTACGCAAATACTATCTGGCGTATTATTATGAAACCTGCAACATTTTAAACATAATTTAATTATCTATCTTTTTATCTACGAATTTTTTCGAATAGTCAAAGAATAATATCCGTTTTTTTTGCTTTATCGAATAAAATTCGTGAGCGGCGCTCTATCGGAAGATGTTGAAATTATTCCGAATCGATTCGGAATAATTTCAATGTTTTCCGATAGAGCGCAGTTATCTGATATCAGAAAAAAAGTCTTCATGCTGCATAAATAAAATAAATAAATAATTATAATAATTGCATAAGTTGTTAAAAAATGCTATGCAATAGCTTTAACGCGGCAGTCCCCGAGTGCCACACGTATTTTTTTCACATATTGACTATTGAATGCAATAACAAGAATGCCAGAATGAAGAATCAATTAAAGAATACAATAACAAGACACACAACTCGATACAGGTACCAAAACGAAACGAATCGGGCCACGCTTTAGCTTTCCTGTCTATATTTTGGTTATTTGTTTGTTACGCAAACAGGGTCAGGTTCCAATCACCATCCCAAGAGACTTCACAGCATCAGACCTGGAGCCGGAGCACAAGATGGCTTACTTTCGCGAGGATATAGGAATTAACCTTCACCACTGGCACTGGCACTTGGTATACCCCTTCTCTGCAGGAGCAGAGAACATCGCCATCGTAAGGAAAGACAGACGAGGAGAGCTTTTTTACTACATGCATCAGCAGTTGATGGCCAGGTAAATCTTAGCGCATGGAGAAGCAACTTGTGGAAAGTGTCACTTTTGAGTCCTGAATCCGCGAGATATCCTCGAGATATCCTCGCGAATGGCGTGCCGCTTTATCCCGCCGAAAGCATAGTAAAACAAAAATAGTATGACGGGTGTTACACGTTCAATCTGGCATCAGTTCAGTCCGTTACGTTTGTCAGACTAACGGGAAACTGATCGTTTATCGCGTTGACTGATGGACTGAAATGATGGATTTTCAAACATTTTGATGATTCATATAAGTCCATCAGTCAGTTCATGATCAAGGTCGCAGACAGGACTGTTGCCAGATTGAACGTGTAACACCATACTGCATACTGCATACTTCCATACTGCATTTTCACTAATCAGCTATGCTCGCCTATATCGTCTGCCTACCGTGATCGTACTAATTCTATTGTTTTATATTTAATAATTCATTTATCACTCACAATGCTACTTACTAAATATTATTAATCTCCGTGTTCCTTCCAAACTCAATAGATTTAACCCTGCTCTTCATGTTCCTCATGCTGGTACCAACTATAGGTATTTCTGTGGCGAACAAGTGACAATTTCAATAATTTGATTAAACGCTTTGACTTTGATCTATTCTCTACGAGTTAATACGGCAGCAGCTCAACAGTGAATTCTTTAGCATTAATTGTTGAATAATTTTTGAAGTATTTTTAATCGATAGCTTTAATTGAAAGGTCACATATGTTTCTACAGCGTTAATTAAACGTGAAAACCTTTAATTGGCTCTCTGCTATCCTACTCCTCTTTTTGTTAAACTATAATTAGCTGTTGGTTTTCCTAAAAATAAATAAATAAATAAATAAACACCCGTCTATAACATCTCGAGCCCGTTTTCGAATTAGGTACCAACGCTTCGCCCAACCACCAGGGTTGTCACAATACATACGCAGTTGACAAGTTATGATCCTATTTAGAAAAGCAATTCTTTATTGTATACGTTTATGTATTTTTGGTTTATAGATCAAGAGACAGATCCCAAAATTGTTCTGTAACAATATATAAGCTAGCGCTGACTTTGTATGACAGTATTCATCACTTGTTACATGTGTTCGAAATTCCAACATTTTAGTAAATTTAAGTAGTAATTTAACAAGCACGCATCTACCTACCTGCCTACGCACATACATACATTCGCCCATACATACCTGTACACATGTAGGTACTTACCTACGCATCTACCTACCTACGTACCTACCTACCTATATACACCGTGAGATTCATTATTAGTGACATCGAAGTCGACTCGATGGCGATTCATTTGTTCGACTCCTCAGTATGAATTCGAAAGGCGAACTTGATATGAACGCCCATGATTATGTCGTTTGTACAATAATTTCCGGGAGTTGCCAACTTGGGAGAATTTTATTCAACAATCCACATAATCCAGGTACAACGGAGATCGTCTCTGTAACGATATGGCCCGAGCGAAGATGTTCGGGACTTGGACGAATGCAATAGCTGAAGCTTACTACCCGAAACTGGACAACCTCACGGCGTCCAGGGCTTGGCCGCCGCGTCAATCCAATATGAAATGGCGAGACGTTAACCGAGAGGTGGACGGCGTCAACCTCGCTGTCCAAACCATGGAGCAGTGGAGGACCAGGATCGAAAGCGCAATCGGCTTCAAAACTGCCAAAACTGTGAGTAGAATTTAATTTAATTAAATTTGTATTTAATATTTCACACACATTTAAAATAGAACGTTTAAAATCTACCTCGCTGGAGTGAAGACCGTACCAAGGTAGACTTTCATGTTTTTTTTTTATAAATAAGATAAAAACGAAATTACCGCGTAAAGAGTGTAACACCCGACGTTTCGCCGATGTTTCAACCGCCGTTGTCTAAGGTAGACTGAAGAGCTGTCAATCCGTTGTTCCGCGGGTAGGCCGCATACTGCTGCCGCCACTGCGTAGATTATAACCGTGGTGGGGGGAGGGGGGGGGGGGGGGAGGGATAGGCACGCGCGATTTTCGATATGCACACGACTTTCATTGTACGAGTATCTTGTCTTACATCCTTGCGTTCGTTGATAGGCATTGGAAATATTTTAAGAAGAGGGTTGCACGTAAAAGAGAGTTTGTAACCGTGGTCTCTATTAAAGCTCAGGGTTCTTCTTATTTCGATGGCTTCCCGGATGATACGGGGAGAGTAAAATTGTTCTTTGGATAGCACAATGTGATTTTGAAACTGCAGCCAGTGGTTACTTCCACTATAATATATATTCGCAGATCGCCGATTTTTCTCGCTAAACGTTTTAACAGCTTTGATGTGTTCCATCAATCGAGTGGTTATGGACCGTTTCGTTTGTCCAATGTAGGCTAAACCACAGCTGCATTCGCTTTATACACACCCGGGGTTTGCAGTGTTATTACATCCTTTACAGCCCTCAAAAATCGAGTGAATCGTTTAGTATGTATCGTGTCTTGGTTAGTTTCTAGTTGTGCGAACGCAGCTAAATTCGGCAACTGCTGTTATAATTAATAAAGTTAAAATAAATAAAGTTAATCACATATAACTTTATTTATTTTATTTAATCGAATTTTATATGATATTTATTGCCGATTAAATAATGGAATTGCATTTAATTATTATATTATCTTTTAATATTTTTTTATTATTATTTTTTTTTATTTTATTCTGAAGACCACATTTTAGGGCAATTTAGTGTCATTAGCTTTTTACTAAAACTTGTATATTTGTAAGCAACCAAGCAATCAAGCAAACTTGAGTGTAATATTGGAGTCCTGTCCACCCTAGAACGGGCTAGTCCCAGTTGGGTGACAGAAACAAATAAGCAAAAGGTTAAGGTTTTGCCATTCGGTTCCTGTTATTTTTATAAGCTAATCAATGTTTCATAGTAATTAATTCTAAAATAAATAAAATAAATAAATAAATAAATTATTATTCTTTTTACACGACTGCCCAACAAAAAAAAGTGTAATATGTTTAGGGTTCATCTATGTATGTTTTCCGTTTCTTTATTCCACCATTGTTTCTAAACGCTTGAGCCGATTTAGAAGTGTGTGATATTGTTAGAATCATTATGTGACCGTGAATGTCTTAGGGTACCTTAACTGTCCAAGTATAAAGTAAGTAGTTGTCTAAATGTCCAAATGTCAATAAACTAACATAAATATATTGTATTTAGTGTCAAATGAAAGAGCTGATTGACTACATTCCGGAAATATATATTTATCTATATGGATAAATACATAAACAACAAATATTTTATTTTAAAAAACCGTAATAAAGATAATTGTTCACTGTCTGTAACAGCAGTCGTGTTTTCTATTCTTTTTAATATATTTACTTATTAACAAGAAGTACTGACGTCGATTCCCATCCAAGATAATAGAAATTTGCATACAGCACCGACGAAATAAGGATATTCGATTTAATAAATAAAGGACGGGTTCCGAATTGCACTTAGCTCAAAGCACTGCAAACATGCTTAGAGCCCGGTCCGAATTGAGTGTACGCCGCACACTGCTAAACGGCAGACCCCGGCCAATCAGAATACGATACCCGTGGGGGAGTCACGTGGGAAGCAGTGGCGGTTCCTTCATACAAGCCAAAAAGCCCGGCTTGCCTTATATCTTTAAAATCTTTAATAAATGTCTTGAATTTTAAAAATCTCTTTAAAATCTTCTTAAAAAGATCGCTAAACTAATATATGCGCCTATTGGTATCTAGCGGGCACAGATCGCTGCACGCGACAAAGACCTTATCAAGAAAGCGACAATTCGCTGCAATCTTACCGAGTTCAGTTCAGGTAGTCATCTCATGGGCTTGCAACGGGGCTTTTAAAATCAGTGGTCCTCTCACTCTGACCTGTGGTTAATTACGCAAAACAATATAATATGTATATATACGACTTTTGTATTGACGTTTAAGCCAGGCTTGCGTTATGAAGGTAGAATGCGAGCGTGCTCCGTAAACAGTTCCGTTTCTTTTGAACAATTGACAGAGCTGATTTTTTATTGTATAATTTCTATCGATTTGTGGTTTTTATTGCCTGATGGAGGAAATTATCCTGTGTCCCTTGTCTTAACTTGATTTCACTCGCTCAAGCAAATAAAACGGCATTTCTTAAAGCCATCGCAGGTAAGCGACTGCTGATAAGTATATGTTAAACTCTGTATATCTATCTTCACTACCTTCTACCTTCAGTGTGCCACTACCACTACCTTCAGTGTGCTTTATAGAATCTACGACACAAGCAGTAAATTTCAAACTGAAGATTGAAGAGTAAAGAGGTACCTACCCCGTTTTTTTTACTATAAAAAGCATAAAAAAACACAAAATGGTATGTCGGGCTTGCCCCATTCAGCAACCCTGGGCACGCCACTGATGGGAAGTATCGAGTTCCGAGATAAGCCGACCTTTTTTTATTAAAGCTGGTATCCATACCATGTCGTCCATGTACATATATCAGTGCCTCTTGCCTCAGTGCCAAAGAGAATCTTTTAAATTGCCAGCTTCACTCCATTCGACATAGTAAGGTGTCGACATTCACATCGAATACGCGACATAAAAACCATGTGTTATTGCCTAAAGTACGCTTGACTAAATATCAAAAAACATTTTTATATATTAGTTTTAAATTGTTCAATGCTTTGCCTCTGCTTGAAAAATCAGTTAGTCAAACATGCCCTTTACAAACTGGACGACTTTTATGATATTGCGTCCACAATTGCTTGATTGCGTCCACAATTGTATTGATTATTAAGCTATTGCCATTGATTTTATATTACACTATAAAATCAATGCTATTGCATAGCTTTTATCGCGGGCCTAGGCCAGCGCGGCGACCGATTGAAGAAATTTCTTAACGAAAATTAATGATTTTAAACTGATAATTACGTCTAAACGAGTACTGCTTATGATTCGAAAAAAATATATGTTAAACAAAAACATTTTTCTAATATTCTTAGCTTTGAATATTTTAGATTTTGTTTATATTACATAGTGTAATTAATTTGTGAAATTAGGTCTAACCGAACACAAAAACGACTACTACGCAAATACTATCTGGCGTATCATTATGAAACCTGCACCATTTTAAAGATAATTTAATTATCTATCTTTTTATCTACGAATTTTTTCGAATAGTCAAAGAATAATATCCGTTTTTTTGCTTTATCGAATAAAAAATTCGTGCACGGCGCTCTATCGGAAGAGGTTTTAATTATTCCGAATCATTTGCTTCCGCAGCCGCAAATGATTCGGAATAATTTCAACGTTTTCCGATAGAGCGCAGTTATCTGATATCAGAAAAATAAAATAAATAAATAATTATAATTGCATAAGTTGTTAAAAATGCTATGCAATAGCTTTACCGCGGCAGTCCCCGAGTGCCACGCGTATTTATTTATTGTTTGATTATTGATTAATTTGTAAATTTGACTATTTTTATGTAATCACCTCTGATTACATTTTTTTTCCTTTTAATTACGAGTAATCAAAGCGGTTTTATCATCCGGTAAATTATGATTGTAAAATTTGACATGTTCCTCAGTATTGTGAAATGCTTTTATGGAATGAATAAATGATGATGATGATGATGATGATTCTGAAACAGAATCAGTCAAGTCGGATCGTCGACGATATCAAATTCCACGTCGTGTCCCGTTGGCGTATCGCATCGCCACTTCAGAATCCCGGGACAGCTGTAAAATCGAGTAATAATTTTATCTCTCAGATTATTTGACGGGTTTAGTATACATATTATTGAGATAACTTTATAAAAAGTATGCGACCCGTCATCTTTTCAGTCTAGTGGAACAACAGTGCCACTGACCATAGACTCACTCGGGGATATAGTGGAAGCCAGCGACTTATCCGTTTTCCCATCGTACTATGGAAACTTGCACAACGGCGGCCATCTTCTGATGTCATACATCCACGACCCGGACAATCGTTATTTGGTAAGAAACATTCTACTCAGCTAATTTCCGCGTCTGCAGCTATTCCAGCTATTCCATTCCATTCCACAGCTTATTTAAATCCAACCTCCACATAAACCGACAGCGACTTAGCAAAGTGCGATACAGTTTTATTCACCAAAATTGGTCCTTCTATAATAAGATTCCAGAGCAAATGAAAAGCCTTGGAGAGGACCAATTTAAAAAGATAATTATACATAATTTGGTAAGAAACCCAATTTATGGTATAACGGAGTTTGAAAATTCTGAGTTTATTTTCCATGTTGATGATTAATGAAATGCCTAAAGTTTTAAACATAATGGTATTATGATAGCTGACATTCTAATTTTCATATAATTTATTATACATCTATTCATTTTTTTTAAAATACGAAGGCATATTGCTGGATTGACAATAAAATATATATTTTTTGATTATTCTACATAGAATTTGCATTTCTATTTTAATATATTATTCTCCCCGACTCTTAAATTACATTAGTATATTTTGATTATTTGTATGTAGGTAATATTGAATATAATATTACAGCCATGATACGATAGTTATGTTTTTAATAATTAAATTTTTAGCATTTAATTTTGTGACGCATCCAAGTGTAGGAATGCCTATCTACTGGAGTAGTTGATTGTATTGTATTGTATTCAATTCTGTCGCTTTTTCAGGAAACTTTCGGAGTCATGGGTGACACAGCTACAGCCATGAGAGACCCCTTCTTCTACCTCTGGCACGCGTACATAAACGAACTCTTCCAGAAGCACAAGATTGGTTTGAACCCGTACCTCGACTCAGAAGTAAATGCTCTTCATTTTCCTTATTTCAGAAAAATGTCTGTGATGTAAAGTAATAATAACCCAATAATTTGGTAAATTATTGGTTTTCCAAAATCATTCATTTGTGATTTGTCGTCTACAACGGGCGAACCCGTCACCCCAGGATGTAATTACCGATTATGATCGTTTTACCTCCGGTGAGGTGAACGTAGAAAACTTTTGTACGGTACAAATCTACCGTCCAGCAAAAACCACGAACCCCCCAGAGTCCAACGGCACTAGGAAGGGAACAAAGTGGGATCACCTCGCCCCCTGGCTATCAGTTTCAGCCAGATTTATCCGGCCTCCCGACTGGTCACGTGTTCGAGGTCGCCTGCGCTGTCCTCTCCCTTGTGTAGCGGTGATTCGGTGAATACCGAATCTATCGCGGACCATGGCGTTATTTTTCCGGCCTATTTAAGAGCGGCTGCCACAAGGTAAACAACCGCCCCCGGTCTGTATAAAACAAGGCCGTTTCGAGACTCCACCGGCTATCAGTCGGAGGGCACAATCGGTTGGAAAACGCCGCACGTTGCGCAACTGTCCAGGAGCGCCTGAACTACGATTCCCAGGAGATCAGTCCCGCAGGCCTGGGTCCTCCCGGGCCCGCACTTTCCCCTAGGGGCTACCAGATGGGTGTTGACCTGTGAGTTCAGCCGACCCTAAAATTCTGGACCATAATTGCTCAACTGCACTGGGCACATTTATAGCTGCCAAGAATTAATCAGTATAGAAAACCATTCATTAACAATGTTATTATAGATGGCCAAATATATTGCTATTAGTTTCGTTGACAATGCTATCAGCACCACCGCCGTAGTTCGCCGCCGTAGAAGGGTTTCCAAAATGTCCTATGAAGTTGAGCTAATGGCCCCTTAGGAGCTAACAGGTCAGTTCGGGAGCTAATGGGCCCTGTTGCAGTTTGGCCAATAAGACCCATGTTTTCAGGGTCGGTCAAACTCACGGGTTAACACCCATGAGGCGGCCTCCAGGCAGAAGTGTGAGCCAGGGTAGGACTCTGGCCTGAGGGCCATTTTACCCTATGAGTCAACCTTCGGGCGCTCCTGGACTGTTTGCTCACCGGGGAGCTAACGGGCCCATGATGAGGTGGCCACGATGACCCATGTGTTCAGGGTCGGTCACACTCACGGGTCAACACCCATCCGATGGACTTTGAAGTTGCTATCATAAATGAATGCGTATACAAAATATTAGGTCTTTGCTGTTGACCATTGAGGAGTCCTCTAGTTGGGAGCCAACACTGGGCGGACGGATTTCAACCACAATCTATTCAGCTCATGCCATGACTAAATGATGCCTGCATGCCAAATTTCAGCTCAATAGGATAAAGCGTTTCGGCGCTATCGTCGGAGATGTCCATCGCGCACAGTCGCCTCCTAGAGAGTGTCGGACCCGACATTCGACAAGTGTGAACAGAGGCGACGACACCCGATAAAAAAATCGGGTCCCGACACCCGACAAATGGGAACGGGGTGTGAGACTGCCCCGTGAGGGCTTATCGCTAAATAGGAACAATCTACCCATACTGGCTCACGGGGCATTATGGCCTGAACAAGCATATGTACAACCTCAAGCTCCGGGACACGAAAATGTGCAGGTTCTGCCAAGAGGCAGAGAAAACTTCCATGCACCTTGTGGGGGTCAATTCGAAGGTCAACGATGTGGTGAATCCGCTCGAAGACCGACGATGTACTGTTTCAGCTCGTAGCCGACGATATGATGGAATCCGGCTTTTTCAGATTCCATCTCACCGCGCCTGTCCCCACACATAAATTCCAGTCGCGGTGTTAATGGCCTACATACAGATTTAACCCCCCGGGTTGTAAGGCCAAAGGTGACGTCGAGCGGCGTTGTCAAAATCCTCTTCTTCGAGCAGTCGGTTGAAGGTTCACTCGGTGCTGTTCTGCAGTCGGGTGGTCGTCTCTCCAGTCGGTGCTTCAAAGGTTCGGGTCGCTTGTAAACGTCGCTCGGGTCGTGTCGAATCTGCTGTAGGTTGTATCTCCTAGGATATGCACTCGAGGTTTTGTATAGTAAAAATACTACTCTTTGATGATTATAAAAAGGCTTTTAAGCCATTAAAGTGTTTATTTCCTTTAAAATGTAATTTACTTCACTATATACGATTTTACACTAGTTTAGGAAATATTTATTAGACTCGTATATTATCGGGTCTTTATACGGTTTTTAGGATATTTTCTGTGAAATACCCGAGAACTTCTTTGATACACTCAACTCGTCGGATATATGATTGACACCAATACATAAGAAAATTACAAGAGAAATCACAAATAAAAATAATGTTCACAAATAATATTTCTTACACAAATTCGCCCGACGGTTGAGGCATTTTTTACTTGATTACACTCGAAGACGTGAGATAAAACTCTACGAAGTTCTATGAAGTTCAATGAAGCTCAGAAAGTTCAAATAAGTTCTGCCGATATCGGCGGGCGGCCTCGCTTATATAGGTCTGGCCGATGCGGCCGGGCCGAGTGAGGAGGCTGTTTGCACCCCGCCCGCGCGCGGTTGCCGGCTGACGGATGGTTGTATGCCGTTTGTGTAATGCTAAAATAATATAATATTGCATACTATTTTCCTAAAGTTAAGATTGTACATAAGAACTTAAACTTTAACTTATATTATCTTATGATTATTTTACACATATTTTAATAATCATATCTTATAGCTATGTCCTATTTATGTTAAATTTAAATAATTTCGCAAGTTATTGGCCGATTTTGTTCGGACTTAGACTAAAAATTTAATTAAATTATTCTAAACATTAAGACATTTTTATGGCAGCAATTTTCTGGATTTCTAGTGATCCAATATCTAAGCTGGCGCTTTCAAAATATGAGTCATTCGTTGGTACCAGCCTGGCTCGAGGGTGTTTACGATTTCTCGAGGTTTGGGTTGATTTTACGCCCGGCGACGGGGTGGCTTAATCCTTTTTTAGGCGGTGCATATCGGGTAAGTTTTATTGCCCCCTTTTTATGCAGGTGCCGGGTTATTTCCGACGTGTTCCTTTGTTCCCGCGCGAGGGTTGTTTTTGTGTTGACGTATTATTTCGACATTTTAGCGTTTCGCTTGTAAAGATTTCCACTTGTGGTTTGAAATATCCATTAGCCCCGCTTTTAGTGAAGCTAATCCGGGTATACCGATATTGTTTGCATAGTGCATTTACTGCCATAAATAATATATTTTGGTTGGGGATTTTTGATGCGCTCGGAATTTTAGGCATGACGACACAATATTGTTGTGATGTTTATCATCATCATGCCTGCTCGATACTTCATCTTTTCTTCCCGCAACACACCTCATATGCGAGTGTGGCCCACTGATGCGTAAAAGATACACCAACTTGGATGGTCATTACCTCCAACCTCAGGAGGTAAAACAATCTTGCGCCAAAAGCTTGTTGTGGTTCTTAAATGACACGAGGCTTAGCGCAGAACTATAGTAGGTGTCGAACACAATAGATCAGTAATGGTCGTAGTGTCACAAGGCTCATAAAGACCCACACAACAAATAAAATTAAAAAAAATAGAGCGCTATTGTCGGCCCGCTGTATGATTGACCTGGTTATCTCACGGTGAGGAGTTGGCTTCTTACTGGCGTGTGACGTAACTATACGGTGGACTGTTTTCGTCCCAGGTCGTCTACGCTCACCTCACGGGAGACAGAGCGATCTAATATCGTTAAAACTTCCTGATGTGACGGGTTCTCTCGTTGTAGTTGACAACTCTAGCTATGGAGTTGATCAATCTAATACCATATATAATCAATTATATTACTATAGCCCTTTTGAAATCCGGCTTCTTCGGGTCGTTGGACAGTTAGACAACAGTCAAATCTTGTGGCAACATGATTTGAGATGACTATCGAGAACATTTTTTATACTTGAGTTAGGAGAAGATCCCATGATTCCTTTAATAGTTTTCGGTCTTACTTTTTGAAGAACAATATCATAATAGCTTTGTGCCTGGTTTTGGTATTACCTTATTTAATTCTGTCTCGTGTATTTACTTATTACAGCTAGAGTACCAGGGGGTTTCTATAACGAACCTTAACATTCAAAGGACCTCAGGTCGTGGTCAGGTGAACAGGATAGATACTTTCTGGATGCAGAGCACGGTGAACCTTTCCAGGGGTCTGGACTTTGCTGATCGAGGCGCAGTCTATACTAAGTTCACCCATTTGAACCACGAGCCATTTACTTACATGTAAGTGTGCGATCAAGATCTAGATTGGTAGTTCTAGAATTGTCTGGTGTGTCATTTTCATGATTACGGAATATACGTGGTTCAATTTTAGTCATGTGAACTCAGCGAAATATATTCAACCAATTTAAAAACACTTTTTGTATATTCAATGTAACAATGCAATTATTGCTCTCAAAATTAACACATGAATAAATTGTGTGTTGAGATGCGGTCTACTAGGACAATCTCTAACTGTCGCTGGTGAGGATTTCAGGATTCGAGATAACTCCTTGTTTTTTGGTTGCACAATTTATTGTCGTTTTAATTAATACAATAGAACGCGCACGCGAGCGAAATAGTATACACAAAAGGAATTACGCCGACAGCGGTATCGACCGTCTGCTCCGATCGATGACAGGTTGACGTAAGTGGCCGCGTTCGGCCCAGTTCTCTTTTCAATCGTTGGTTGCGTTCGGCTATGTCGCTTGCCATGGGTTGCCACGCTAGAAAGTTTAGGCTAGTACGAATAAAAAAATAATAATCAACAAATAAAAGACAAAATTTTGCCAAAAAAAAACAGAATGCATTTTTTTATAAGTGAAGCAGCCGTGTCATGGTGAAACTTAGAACGGGCTATCATAGTTAAATTCGTATACAAAATTTCATGTCTGTGCTGTTGACCGTTGAGGAGTTCCCTCGTTGGAAGCCAACCCTGGGTGCCGCACTCCTGTCTTGGTGAAACTTAGAACGGGCTGTCGTAATTGAATGCATACACATAATTTCGTGTCTGTGCTGTCGACCGTTGAGGAGTCGCCTCGTCGGGAGCCAAACCTTGCTCTCATATAAGGGGAAAGGAGCGTATTTAATATAAATCGCCGTTTTGCGTAGTGCGTGTTGACATACATCATTTGACAGTTTAGTTTTTTTTCGTTCTTCCTCTTCGCGGCCGTCAGGAATAGATCCGGTAGGCCTAGTACCGAAGAGAAATATATAGAATATTAATTTAGCATAACAAATTATACAAAGTGTTTAAAGATTAGACTCCACACAAAATATTACCGATTTTTAAATAGCCGTTTTGGTTCTTAAGAATTTATTTCAATCCAATATTTTGGAACATTATAAAACTACGCAATTTTACTCGGAAAAAGCCGGTATATATTAATGATGAAACCCTGACTTTTATTCCACCATAACTTCTAAACGCTTGCACCGATTTAGAAGTATCTGGTATTGTTAGAATCTGTACCTAAACTCTCCAAATGTTGAAAAATACTTAAATCTAAATATCCAAATATCAATAAATTAACATGAATATATCGTGTTTAGTGTCAAATGAAAGGCCTGATTGAGTACATTCCAAAAATAGTCATTTATATATAGGGGGAAGTCCCCTAACGCCGGACGGCACCTAGCGTCGGACACTAATAGCATCTCGACAAGTCGCGGCGCGATCGATACAAAGACGTAGGAAAAGGAAAAGCGTACGCTTCCCCGCACACTTTTCGCCCGTCTTTGTATCGATCGCGCCGCGACTTGGCGAGATACTATTAGTGTCCGACGCTAGGTGCCGTCCGGAGTTAGGTGACTTCCCTCTATGGATGAATACATAAACCACAAATATTTTATTAAAAAACATTAATAAAAATAATTATAAATACAATAGTTCACTTCTGTAACGGCAGTCGTGTTTTTTTTTTTTTTTCAATATTTTCAGTGGGAACTACGATATTATTTTCTACATATTGTGAACTACAATATTATTTTCAGTGTGAACTACCGCAATACTGGCCGTCAGCGTTTTGCGACATGCCGCATTTTCATGGCCCCTAAATTCGATGAGGCTCGTCGTCCTTGGCAATTCGAAGATCAGAGGCATCTCTTCATTGAGTTGGACAGATTTGTCGTTCAGTGTAAGTTTTATTGTATTCTACCAATTTTCTTTATTTACTTACTTAATCCAGTGTCTCAGATAGGAGAAGACACCAGGCCTCAGCAACGCGGCGCAAAAGTTACAGCGTTTCATTGATGACATCACTAAAGGTTTACACTTCATATTTCCCTATATCGATGATATTTTAATATTCTCGAAAAATGAAGAAGAGCATCTGGTACATCTACACGAACAACCTGAACAAATCCCAATTCCGCCAGTCAACCATTGAGTTTCTGGGATATGAAATATCATCTTCAGCCGTAAAACCGTTATCAACTAGGGTTGACGCTGTGAAGAACTATCCTCGGCCGACAACAGTTAAAGGACTACGACGGTTTCTTGGGATAATAAACTTTTACCGTAGATTTATTCCCAATGCTGCAAACGTCCAAGCGAGACTACATGACTGTCTAAAATGTGGTGTAAAAGGTAATCATCCCGTAGACTGGACTCCGGATCGGATCGAGGCCACTGTCAAAGCCACTGTGCTCATACACCCAGAAGAAAATGCTCATCTAGAGCTATTCACCGATGCATGTGACGTTGGTATTGGAGGCGCCTTAAAGCAGATGACTGACAATGGTTTGCAGCCACTCGGTTTCTTTTCGCGAAAGCTATCACCAGCACAAATTAAGTACAGTACTTATGATCGTGAACTCCTCACTATTTATCACGCTATCAAATACTTCAGGCATTGGTTGGACGGAAGATGTTTCACAATCTTCACTGATCACAAGCCACTAACCTTCGCGTTGAAGCAGAAGCCCGACAAATGCACACCACGTTAACCCTTCAGGCCTCGGCCCCTCAGCCGATTGACAAGTTGATGTCCCAAAAAAATTAGTAAAAATTAGTAAAAAAATTGAATTATGACACTGTCTCACCAAAACATTAATTACTGCCAAACCACTGTACCCATAATTAAAATAAAACATATTAACATAATAAAACATATTAAAATAACACAAATTAAATTAAAATAAAATTAAAACGGGGTCATCACACTGAATCGTTTTGTGGCCGATATCGGACAATCGAGGCCTGAGGGATTAATTCAGACATCTGGACTTCATAAGTCAATTTACTACATATATTCAACATATAGCAGGAAGCTTGAACATTGTTGCAGACTCATTGTCTAGAGTTGAAGCAATTACTCCACACATTGACTTCGACGCACTTGGACAAGCTCAGCAGACTGATGAAGACCTCAAGAAACTACTTGAATCATCAGACTCTCACAGTCTCATTTTAAAGAAGATTCAAATTCCCACTTGTTCCTGTACAATTTACTGCGATGTCAGTACATCTTCTGTTCGTCCATTTGTTCCAAGTCTTTCAGAAAGAATGTGTTTGAATCTATTCATTCTCTCTCTCACCCAGGCACTAAAGCTTCTTCACGTCTTATCTCCGAAAAGTTTGTTTGGCCAAGAATGGCTAAAGACGTCAAGCAATGGGTTCGAGAATGTCCAGCTTGTCAAAGTTGCAAGATCAATCGACTTACGTATTCTCATATAGGAACATTTGCACCACCTAGTGCTCGATTCGACCACATCCATATGGACATCGTGGGACCGTTGCCTCATTCTCGAGGATATATGTATTGTCTCACTATTGTGGACCGATTCTCTAGATTTCCTGAAGAATTCCCACTACGAGACATCTCCGCTACAACAGTTGCACGCAAGTTATTTGAATGTTGGATTGCTCGCTACGGAACTCCACTGAGAATAACAACAGACCAGGGACGCCAATTCGAGGCAAATCTATTTCAAGCTCTATGTAAGATAACCGTCATCGATCATCTTAGAACAACAGCGTATCATCTTTAGGCAAATGGGATGGTTGAGCGTTTTCACCGCCAGCTAAAAGCAGCGATTACATGCCACGATACTAATAGATGGTCGGATATGCTCTCTGTAGTATTGATGGGATGTCGTGCAGCATACAAAGAGGATTTATGTGCATCGCCTGCGGAAATGGTATTTGGCCAAACCATTCGCCTTCCGGGAGAAGAAACTTTAACTGAACCTGAATATTTCGTGACGCAGCTTCGAAGATCTTTTAACAATCTAGGACCGCGTCATTTAAAACACCACTGCAAAACAACTGCTTTCGTTCACTCTGATCTACTAACAGCAAGTCATGTGTTCATCAAACGAGAAAGCGGCAAGAGAGCACTGCAATCCCCGTATAAAGGTCCATATCCGGTCAGAAAAAGAACAGATAAATATTTTTAAATCGTCATTGATGGAATTCTAAAGACAGTATCCATTGATAGGCTCAAGCCTGCTTACGTGCTCGCTTCTGAAGACAATACATAGATAATTGCATACTGGTTCATTATTTTTCATACAGTCGCCATTTTTTAGTCTATGATTGAACCAAACCAAACCAAAAACTTCAATATTCATGTTGATTTTCAACATCGAATATTTTTTTATTTTTTTATGGGTATAAGTAAAACGAAGTCATAGGTTGAATGAAGCATATTGTAATTATTATAAAAGTATTCACAATTTCTTGCATAGGGTGATTTATTTCCAGAAAAAACATAGAAATGTTGGACAAGGCAGTTTTTTCTGTACCACAACTTTGACAGATAATTCTGAATAATGCTTATTCCTTTACAAAACGACGTTACAAATTTCAACAGGAACATAAAACAGGTCTTCTTCATACGATTCGTATAGTAGTTTCGGAGTAATCGTCGTTTTCCTGAAACGCTATATTTTTGTTGTGATGTAATCTTCTTCTTCGCGTTCTCTAAGAGAAACTACAATTCAAACGTCAGCGCTCGAGGTATTAACGTCAGAGAATCTTCTCCTCTTTTAGCACATACCACAGGCCGTATGATTTATGTGAGGTATCAAGGGTAAATAATTGGAAAACATCGGCGCCGATCTCGGCTGGGACAGATGTCCCCTTTGCCGCTCTACGGTAATTTCAATTGTGGGACAATTGTCCCGTTTGCCGCTCAAGGGGTTAATGGCTCGTAAAGTTTCTAATCTTCTTTTCCTTGAGCATTTAAGCTAGGATGTCCTATTCTATCTGGATTGCAAAGACCCTCATTTTTTTCTGGTAGTACCAATTTCAATATTCTGTATTTAATCCTCATTGCCCGTTTCCGTTTTGAGGTTTTAGTGAAAATTGCCTAATATTTCGCAGTGCAACAAGGAAACGGCGTGATCAACCGCAACTCCGTGGACTCCTCCGTGACCATCCCCTTCGAGAGGGTCTTCAGGAAACTATCTGGCAATCCCCAGGATTACACCAACGCCCAGCAGGCCACCTTCAATTTCTGCGGGTGTGGCTGGCCGCAGCACATGCTGGTGCCTAAGGGTAGCCAAGCTGGTGTCGTCTTCCAACTATTCTGCATGCTCTCCAACTACAGCCTGGACAGTGTAAGTATAAAAATTGGGATTTTTTCTTCTTCGTGTGCTTTGGTAGCGAACGGTTTCGTGCAGCTTAGGCCATAAGATCCATTGTGTTTTCGGATCGGTCCAACTCACGATTCAACTCCTATTCAGAAGCCTCCTCGTGTGGAAGGCTACCCCGGGTAAGACTCTCGCGTCTCATGGGCTTCACGGCTGGTGGATCGGTTTCTCCTGGGGGATTGCCTCTGACTAATTGCTGAAGAAGTCTCGAGACTATGGAAATATACTCTCTCCTGCAGTAGGGGTGGATGTTAACCTGTTGTAATGACAACAGCCATGTATGAAATGCCATTCTTGGAACGCCACCTGATCCGAGTGGTATGATGGGCAAAGGACGCCCAGACTGAAATACTACACGTCTTCTCATTGACAGTGAAGTCACTAATGTTTGTAAAAATGTTATCAATAATAATATTAAAATATACATCCTAATATAACACACCTGTATGTAAATAATATTAAAATAATAAGAGCTATGATTTTGAAATTCCTTTGTTATTATAATAATATTTTATTTTGAGATAGGATACCTTATAGGCGTGTTTAGAGCGCCATCTGCCATACAACTAACGCCATCTGCTATACATCGATTTTTGGAACTATGATTGCTATCTACACGTTGCGTTTCGTAGTAAAATCCTATCTGCCAATTAGTACTACGGAATTGAACACAGTAATATGCTATATAATCAATGTTAAAAACTTGACATTTTATCAAAGTTTGTTTTAATTAAACTCAACTTTAAAGTAACATTAAAGGCATTTTCTGTGTCTCCCAGGTCAACCAGAACACTGACGGGATCCCGTGCCAGGACGCGTCCAGCTTCTGCGGCATCAAGGATCGCCTCTACCCAGACAGACGTCCAATGGGATTCCCCTTCGATAGACCTTCGAACAGCGCTGCTGTTATCGACAGATTCATCACCAACAAGACCAACATGGGTGTGCGCGACGTTACTATTCTCCACAGCAACGTCATCATACAGAACCCTAACAACCCTCAATAGAAAATTTGATGCAAACATAAGGATTAAGTGTAATAGTTGTGTAGTTAAGCTTGAAAATGAATTTATATGTAAAAAAATCTGAAAACATAATTTTCATCACTGGCTTGTTTGGTAGTCCACTCTAACCTTGAATTATCCCCTGTTTCTTCGTCTTCTAACATTTCTGCTGTCTCAACATTTCTTCCTCTCCTTTTCATTATCTATTCCAAAATTTTACTTTCTTGGCCCACCAATCAACAATAAGGATAAGTATTGCGAACACTCAAATTTTTTTTGAGATCGAGACGGAAATATCTTTTTTGAGCCCCTCTGAGACGGTTAAGACTATTTCTAGATGGATGTCTCGCTGTGTGTCTGTGCGTATTCCTCCACGATAGCGCCAAAACGCTTAATCCAATTGAGCTGAAGTTTGGCGTGCAGACGCCATTTGGTCATGGCAAGAGTTATAAAGGTTGTGCTTGAAGTCGGTCCACCAGCGGGCTCACAAATCATATTTCAGTACTGAAATATTGAACTTATAGACTAGAAATTTGGTACATAACTGGGCCGAAATTACATTGAATTTTCGCCGGTCAGTATATTTGCGTAAACGATTGAATCTAACGTGTTTAATGCGCTGCTTTCTCACTATCTGCGCTCATCGCCAATTATCCCTTTAATCAAGTCTACCAACTTCCCGAAGGGACATCACTTTCAAAATCCTTTATAAGTCATTGGCTTCTTGTCGGGCCAGTATTGGGATGACAATACCTATTTTTTTGTACTCTCTCAAATTCCCTTTTGATTACCTCTCGCTTCCAATATCTGAATGATAAAATATATTAATAGTGTTTCATGAAAACAAACACGATTTATTCTTCTCCGTCGTTCCCTCATTACTGAGGATCGTGGCCACTAGACAACAGTTTGCCTACGAGGCTCCTCCACTTCGACCTGACTTCTGCATGGCGGGTCGCAGATTGTATTGACCCTTTTATAACTTCTTTGATGAGGTCGTTATATCTGGCCGGTGATCTGCCTCTGCTTCTTCTTCCCTCCACTTGACCCCCGGAAAGCATTTTCTCCAGATTCTCTGGGTTTCTCCCGGCAACATGACCGAAGAACTGCAGGACCCTTCTCATGCATAAGGTGGAGAACCTCACTTGGATGCCGAGTTCTTCCAGGGCAGATTGGTGCGGCGTGCTGTCCATGGAATTTCTAGCATTTTACGCCAGCATAACATCTCCAGTGCATCGATTTTGGTGCGTATCCGAGCCTTCAGGGTCCACGATTTCATCGTGTTTCAATTTACCGAAAAGAACCTCCATGAACTCGATAAACTCATAAGTTCGAAACAACAGATTATTGTTATAAATCCATTTTCAAGTTTTCTCCCCCACAACAGATTTCCACACAACAAACTCCCCCACAACAGTTTTCTCCCTCACAACAAATTCACCCACACAAATTTTCTCAACAACATACTACATACGACTGCTTTTCCAATCGCTATTAATATTAAATTAGTTATTTTATTTTTTGTTATTAATGTTATCGTAACTATGTATGTTAAAGATGTAAATATGTAAATATTATTGTAAAATACACTGTAGGTACATAACTAAGTTCGCTGCCAAAAAGAAATATATGTTTTTCTTAAATAAATATAAAGGCTCTCATTACATTTTGTAGGGGTTATTAAATTGAATTAGAAACAAATAAAACTAATTCCGCAATATCTAAACAATTCAAATTGCTGATATTGCTTGGTATAATTTAGGTTTGTGTAAAAATGGTGATTTTATCTCCAATTAATTTTATTTTATTTATAAATATTAGTATGACAATTTTTTACGAACATTTGTTGGTGGATTTATTAAAACGGTATGACTCCGCAATTTCAGCGAACTCGCATGTTGTCGGTATTTTTTAAACTTTATAATTGAGAACAGCTGAATATCTTTTATTTTCGTGACATTGTGGACGCACTTCTGTGTGTTTGTCTGTATTCCTCTTAGTGCAGTCACTTTAGCAAAAAAAGGGCGTAAATCTCGGAATGAGATATAATAAGCTGGAAATTGGTATACACCTTTATTTCGGCGTTCTATACGTTGTCTCAAAAGTCTCATAAAATCTCGTGTCTGCGTCAAAAGTTATTCAAGGTCAAAGGTCACCAAAATTGGTTTTTCGCGATTATCTAGGTTTCTATAGCTCCAATGATGTTAACATGTATTATAAAAAATGCAGAGCATACGATTTGCGACAAATTTTGCGTCAAACATTTTTTTATGCGCTTAACCACTTTTGAGATAGAGGGCGGAGGGCGGAGAGCGCGCAGCGCTCACCCATATTGTAATGCAAGGTCAACTGTGAATCTCGGTGAATAATAAATACCCTGTATAAAGTTATTAAATCATTTAAACATCATTAGCAATGAATAATTTGTATTATTTATTAGCTAAAACATTGTATTTAATAACATTTTACATATATCTAATATATTCATTTAATAGTACCTACTTACCTACCTACTTTGTGTTATTTAAAACTCATTAAATAAAATTCTTATTATATATCTTAATAATATATAATTATTTATTTAAAATAGATATTAAGTGGAAAAGTAATTAAGTATTTTGCCTTTAAATGTGTAAACCCTTAAATACTTATTTTTCTATTAGGTGTATAACTGGGAAGGCGGAAAACCCTATAATCCGACCCTTTTCTAGAAATTTGTACCTGAGAATGCAGTACCCTATTACCCAGTACCCAGTACCCTATTCTTTATTTATAATTAGATCTTGAGACAGATGTTCCTTTGTTTCGTTTAGATCTCGGCAACGACGAGCGTACAATTTTGAAAATTATGGCTGATTTGTGTTCTATTTGTGAAAAGTCACTTTTAGGATGTGATTCTGTTAATGTAGTGCGTGGCTTGAAAACTTGAAAAACTGCAAGTATCGAAAGAAATGACGGTCACATAGACTTCTTAAATACTTTAACCTCTCTAATTGTGCATGTTGAGTGTCGAAAAGTGTACATTAGTAAAAAATCCATAGCAGCATCGAAACGACGCCTAGAAGAAAGTAAACATTTACCATCATCCAGTGTATTTCGTAAAAAAAGAAATGGATTGATTTCAAAAAACTGTGTTTATTATGTGGCCAAACAGCTGATGGAGCAGCAGTCAAGAGAAAAAAGTACTGATGCACGATCAGTGACGTAAGTACTCTGGAATACCCTTTGAGTATGATACGACCAAATTTGGTTCTGACACTTTTATCCGTTGGATCTGATACGACCAAATTTGGTTCCACTCGGCGCGCGCGCTTTCGAACGCTTTGTTTACCATCGAAAGCATATTGTCTCTTTCATGCGTATGGCAGATCGGGTACAGAATTAAATTCTCTGTGTTATCATTCGGCGCAGTAACAGCGCAGTCCATGTGAAGTATTATTACGGAACGCGCGAAGTCGAACGCACACTTTCTCGAAACGTCAAATCCGCCATTGCGCGTGTCGGCATTTCAGAAACGGTTTTCGTGTAGATTTCGGTGTGTTTTTGAACGAATCGTAAGTAAAACCCTTTCTACAACATCATATAGTCCCCCTAAACTGATTAGATGTACCATTTATAGTGTATATAAAGTATTTCGGGTCTTTGAATGTTCGCGTCGCAAATGCCAATGTCAGCCATTGATAATCGCAAAAATGTTTTCTTGCGATTCTTGCATAATTTCTCGTGATATCTCAGAAATTTATGGATATATAGCTCTGAAATATATGTGATTATGTTTTCCCGTTATATAACTTATGCAATAACTAATGTTTTTTTTGATAATGGTTGATTTCTCAAAACGCTTATGTTTTAGTATTCAAAGATTCGCGCTAAAAATACTAAAATTCGTGTTTTACATCATTTTTTGCGGGAGGCTAATAGAGAATTCGAAAAAAAAATCGATATTTTATACGATAAAAACATAACCTCAATTTTTTTCGATAAAATTTCGTAATTTCATAAAAGTTGGATTTCTTTATATCGGGAATTATAGAATATATAAAATAAAGTAGAAAAGTATATATAACTTTTTTGACATAACTGCATATTTAGTGAAAAAAACAGTTAGAAAGTTTTCGAATTCAATTTTGTTATTTTACAAAAAAATTCGTTATCCTTTCATCAATTAGATGGCATCATCGCGACGGGACAGAATCCTAGACCTGGTGGTGGAGCAGTCTTCTGACGATGAGAGCAGCGATGGGAGCAGCATGGGCCCGGCGGAAGAACTTGGGATGGAGACCGATGAAGGAGCGGATGACGGAGCGGAGACGACTTGGGACCAGTACATTGGCTTTGGCTATATGTCGCCGCTTTATGAGATGTACTGGTTGAGTCCATCAGGCACCAAAGGCAGATGTAAGTATAACTAGAAGTGAATTACAATTTTATCATAAACAACTTAACATAACGGCCGATTAAACGGCCGGGGGCTAACGGGCCCATGATGAGGTGGCCACGATGACCCATGTCTTCAGGGTCGGTCACACTCACGGGTCAACACCCATCCGATGGCCTCCTCGCATGGGGTGCGAACCTGGGTAGGACACTGGGTCAATCAGTCTCCCCCGGGAATCAAACCTCTGGCGCTCCTGGACGGTCTGCGCACCGAGCGGCGCAAGCCAATCGATTGTCCTCTCCGACTAACAATCGGGGGAGTCTGGAAACTGTATTGTTTCCTATAGAGCGGGGGTGGTTGTGTACCTTATGGCGACTGCTCTTGAATTGACCATTGGCCATCCGATCCCGGTTCAGAGCCGGGCAAAGGACGCCTTGGTCTGCTATAGATTCGGTGTACTCCGTTTCACCGCTTCATAAGGGAGAGGACCGCGCAAGCGACCTAGAACTCGGAACCAATCGAGAGACCGGAGAAATCTGGTCACAATTGGTAGTTAGGGCGCGAGTGCCGCCCGCCAGGTAACATACCTGGCTACTCGCGGTAAGGCGTTGGCTTCTAACGGGTTGTGGCGTAGCTAGACGTTGGATTTTGTAAATGTCCAAGGTCTTCTACGCTCACTGCAGGGCGACAGAACGACTAATCGTTAAAACGTCCTGTGGTGACGGGCTCGCCCGTTGTAGATGACACCGCAAGATGTTAGTCAGAGTGCACAATCGATTGGCTTATGCCGCACGGAGCGCAGGTCGTCCAGGAGCGCCAGAAGGTTGATTCTTAGGGGAAATGTCGCAAGATGTCTTGACTGAATCGAGGGCTTTTCCGTTGTCAACTACTCTTCAGACTTCTGTATGATTTTATTATCATAGATTTATTATTAATTTTTTGTGTTTTTTTTCTAAATTTCAGCAACCTGTCGGATGCCCACCCAGATCTCCAACACTCACCGCCGCCGCCCGATCCCTTACTCGCTGCTGTCGTTAGAGAGGTATCAAAGTATTATAAAGAAATTGATTTGAAGATTTTATTACATACAACTAACGGAATTCTTGTATCTTCTAGACGTCTCCGCCATGGTCGCCTGGACTGTCCCGTCTGTTGTCGTCGCAGCTTAGAACGGTTTGTATATATAATAAATATAGTTTGGCAAATTGATTTTGGAGATTCACGGAATTCTTGTATCTTTTAGACGTCATCTCCGCGGTCGAGATCTCGCTCGCCACAGCCAGGACCGTCCCATCGAGTACCTCCACCTCTACCTTTTATTTTCTAAAATGCAATGTATTATCTTTATAATGGCTCGATTGATTGCGTTTCTTCGTAAACTAAAGTCCTGTACTATTGTAGTCCCGCAGAACTATTGTAGTCCCGCAGGTTATTCGCGTGTTAGTTTGATTTTACTATGTTCTTACGATCTAGATTATATGTACAACTTACGAGCTATGTTAGCTTCGATCTACTTTATATGTACAACTTACAAAATTTGTTAGCGAAGTAGAACTAATGTGGTAATTGTCTAAATTATTATGTTCAATGATTATCTTATTTTAGTTTCACACATATATTTTGTGATACATTTGTTTCAGTGATACATGTGATACATTTTGTGATACATTTCACACGGACGACTTTCTGCGCGTCAAATGTAAAATGAACGGTTGTCACTTTTCCGCACTAAAACTAACTACCGAAGATAAAGCAGCTGAATCTAAGACCGCTTGAAATGCGTTCAACCTTATTCCGACGGCTATAAGTTCGACAGAATCGTCGATCGTTCATTTCATATTCTGCTCTAACGTATTGCTCTGTCTCGTTCGCTTGAACTAATTTACAATTTTAGTTCAATAAGAAACGCAATCGGGCCCATTATGTAATTGTTATGTATACCTAACGATGAAAAATCTAAAAAGTTGGCTAATTATATGACGACTTAGGAGCTATGTTAGCTTCGATATATGTACAACTTAAAAAATGTGTTATCGAAGTAGAACTAATGTGGTAATTGTCTAAATTATTATGTTCAATGATTATCTTATTTTAGTTTCACACATATATTTTGTGATACATTTGTTTCAGTGATACATGTGATACATTTTGTGATACATTTCACACGGACGACTTTCTGCGCGTCTAAGACCGCTTGAAATGCGTTCAACCTTATTCCGACGGCTATAAGTTCGACAGAATCGTCGATCGTTCATTTCATATTCTGCTCTAACGTATTGCTCTGTCTCGTTCGCTTGAACTAATTTACAATTTTAGTTCAATAAGAAACGCAATCGGGCCCATTATGTAATTGTTATGTATACCTAACGATGAAAAATTTAAAAAGTTGGCTAATTATATGACGACTTAGGAGCTATGTTAGCTTCGATATATGTACAACTTAAAAAAATTGTTATCGAAGTAGAACTAATGTGGTAATTGTCTAAATTATTATGTTCAATGATTATCTTATTTTAGTTTCATACATATATTTTGTGATACATTTGTTTCAGTGCACTTTTGACGACTCGCACTTAGGTCTAGTTGAGTCGCAGAAGACTTTCGGCGCGTCGAATGTAAAATGAACGGTTGTCACTTTTCCGCACTAAAACTAACTACAGAAGATAAAGCAGCTGAATCTAAGACCGATTACGAATGAATGAATGAATGAATCTAAGACCGATTATGAATGAATGAATTAATGAATCTATCATTATCTTATTTTAGTTTCACACATATATATTTTTATACCTAACGATGAAACAATGATAGTGGTTGTAAAAAGTCTGTTGGCTAAAAATGTACTGTATTATCTTTGGTAGATATATTATGTAATTGTTTTGTATACCTAACAATAAAAATAGGTTTCCTCTTGATTTGCTTACTGATTCTTCTCAGAGTGGCCATTTTCGAATCAGTTGTAAGTCATAACAAAAAAAAATAATGTTTACTTTTTATATGGTTACTTTTTATATGCGAAATCTGCTCATATACATTTTCAATATATGATGAAATTGGAAGATTCAACGGATAGAAAGACTTTTGAGAATTTTAAAATGGATTCTTCACTGTAAAACGAACAGAAAAAATAAATTCTGGTACATGGGCGGATATGGTAATCGAACAAAGTCTTATGAACTCTATGAAGACAAAAGAAGGAGTATCTCGAGGTCAAAGTACTCAAGAAGGTGTTTTATGTAACAAGGTTTATGCTATGTACGCTACAAATATAATTTGTGAAGAAATTGAGAAGTTATGTGACATTTCGTTAGATTCTGCTGAACAACACGTTGATGCAGGATATTTAAAGATTTGTAAATGTTCACAACTTCAATTTAAATTGTAAGAAATATACAGCTGCTAAATAAAGAAAAAACATCAAATATTTTTAATCGTTTTATTTTAACTTAAAATCTACTTACGATAAATTAATATAAAATTAAGATATACAGTGGGCTCGATTGCGTTTCTTCGTGAACTAAAATCGGAAATTAGTCCGTGTGAACGAGACAGGGCAATACGCTAGAGCGGAATGTGAGTTGAGCGGTTGTCACTTTTTCGCATTAAAACTGCGCGCCAAGGTCAAATCTTAGACCGCACGAAATATGCTCGAATTTATTCAGACGAGTATACGTTCGGCAGGTAGTATTAATCGACGATCGTTCGTTTCATATTTCGCTCTAACATATTGCTCTGTCTCGTTCGCTTGGACTAATTTTAGTTTTAGTTCACAAAGAAACGCAATCGGGCCCAATAAGTATTTCATTGAATGAGTTTTGAATTACACAAAGTAGGTAAGTAATACTAAATGAATATATTAGCTATACAATGTAAAATGCTGTTAAATAACATGTAAGTACCTATTATCTAATAAATAATATAAATTATTCATTGTTAATCATAATTTAATGATTTAATAACTTTATTCAGGGCATTAGCACACGAGTAGACACCATTAGTCACCGAGATTCACAGTTGACCTTGAATTACAGTATTTATAGCTGAGAACTGCGCGCTCTCCGCCTCTATCTCAAAAACGGCTGAGCGGATAAAAAAATGTTTGGTACAAAATTTGTCGCAAATCATATGCTCTACATTTTTCGTCCTAGATGGTAATATCATTGGAGCTATAAAAACCTAGATAATCGCGAAAAACCGATTTTAGTGACCTTTGACCTTAAATAACTCACGACGCAGACACGAGATTTTATGAGACTTTTGAGACAACTTATAGAACGCCAAAATGAAGGTGTATACAAGTTTCCAGCTTATTATCTCTCATTCCGAGGTGAAACCCTAATTTAGCTGGACTATCTATGATAGCTCCGAAACGCTTCATCGGATTGAGCTGAAATTAAGCATGCAGGCTTCATTTGGTCACGGCAAGAGTTGAAAAAGGTTTAAATTGGTCCACCAGGGGGCGCGCTAGTCATACTTTAATCTTGAAATATGGGACTTAGAGACTTCAAATTTGGTACAAAGATGCGTCTTAGGGTCGACACCACATTGTTAAATTTTGGTATCTCTTACACAAGCGACAAAAAAACCGACAAACATTTTAATCAAATAATAACGTCGAGCCGCCCGAGGCTAGCCGAGAAACGGACCATATTGCAAAATATACATTTTAATACCACGGAAATACTACAAAAATACTAGACTCGCTATAGGGTGGGGGAAAGGGAAGGAGGTGGTTGGCAGGGTTGTGTGCAAATATTTTTCCTCTTTATTCTTCTTCTTCAGTGGGTTCCTATTCCGCCTTTATCTAGAAAGGGGGTGGGGTTAAGGGGAATTGGAGGGGAGGGGGTGAGATTGGGATTTGGTGGTGATAGGGAGAGGGGGTTAGTGGGGGAGCTTGCAGGGCTGAGAGGGGAGAGGATGGGCGGGGAGGAGGTTTTGTTTAGTGGGGGGGGCGAAAGTGGGGGTTTATGGAGAGGGGGTTGCGGGGGAGGTAGCTGTGGTGGGAAAGGGTGGGGTAGTTGAGAGGGTATTGGTAGAGGGGTAGGGGGGGTGGTAGTTGAGAGGGTATTGGTGAGTGAGATGAGAAGGAGAGAGAAGAGGGGCTGTGTGTATTCCTCCATGATAGCGCCCAAACGCTTCATTTGATCGAGCTTAAATTTGACATGCAGGCTTGATTTGATCATGGCAAAGGCTGAAAAGATTGTGTTTGAAATCGGTCCACGCAACTTCACGCAAGTCATACTTCAATCACGAAATATTGGACTTAGAGACTTGAAATTCGGTACACAGATGCGTATTTTGGTTGGATTATCTCTTACATAAGCGACACGAAAAAACTAATTACGCCGTATTTAAGAAAATACTACAAAATATTTTAAAAAGCCATTTTAATACCAAGGAAATACAACAAATATACTACATTTTCGATCATAACCACTTTACAAAATCACTATAGGGGTGGGGGGGGAGTCGGGGGGGGGGGGGGGGGTGAGTTGGCTGGGGAGGGGGGTTCAGCTAGTTGGGGGGGGGGGGTCAACACGCGGGGTGCGGCTTGTCGGCTTGCCGAGAAAGTCTTGAGGTGACACAGGTCTTTTTTTATTTATTTATTTAACCATCTTTAAACTATAACTTTTAAATACATTCAGCCGCGTCCTACTCTTACCTACTAGATATTATGAAAGAGGGTGACTTTTAATGCAACTTGTGCGACCATATTGAAAATATTGTTATATTTTATATTAACTGCAGTTGCTTATATCAATCAATATCTTGCTAAATATAATATGAGGCCACCAGAACCAGAGTGTGGCAGTAAATGTAAAAATATTTTTTGTGGAAATGGGCCAAAATAGTTAAAGGGAATTCTTAAGTGAACATAGCAAAAAAAGTAGTGTGGCATATTGTTTTTATTGTGATGATTTCTTGAATATATCAATCTTGCGCGATTCTGGAATTGCAAATAATGATTTTATATATGGATTTTTGCATTAAACACAAAGTCACCAAAATGCCGCTTGGCCCACTCTGGTTCTCATGGCCTCACACAGATGGCTCCAAAACCACTCAAGGTACCGGAGCCGGCGTCTTCTCAAATGATCTAAACATCAAAATATCAACTACTCTAGGCAACTTAAATACGATCTTCCAAGCAGAATGCATTGACATCACCAGAGCAGCACAGGCAGTTGCAGCCAAAGATGTCGGAGACCTAGGCTTGAAATTTGTCTCCGACAGTGCCTCCGAGCTACAAGCGCTAGCAAAAAATACTAAACCTCTGTCCTTGTACTGGAATGCCACAATGCGCTTCAATCCATTGCAAGGTCAAATAGAGTGACCCTGCAATGGATTTTAAGGGGCACAGCGACTCACTGGGCAACGACGCGGCAGACGAACTGGCCAAAAGGGGATCAAAGGAAATAGTATATGGACCGGAACCCTTGATGCCCATACCCCAGGCCCAAATAAAAACATGGCTACGCAGGAACACCGACGAAACCCACCTTAAAGAATAGGAAAAAAAACGCAGGATGCAGGCAAACAAAGAACGCGGTTCCGGAAGCGCCTAAAAAACTTGCCCGCAACCTCACCAGATTAAAAAGGGACAAAATCCGTAAAGTCATAGGTATTATGGCAAGCCACTGTCCGCTAAACAAACACCTGTTTACCATATTTGTGACAGACAGCTCTCTATGCAGAGGATGCATGGAGGAAGAAGAAACGCCACAGCATGTGCTCATGGAATGCAGGAGCGTGGCAGAGCAACTGGCAAGAATACTACAATCTCCAGCATCTGTCCCGGAGGCCTGTAGCAAACTAAACAGGCTGCTAACCTTCTGGGACAGCCTGGGTTGGCTGGAGTAACATAAATAGAAACATGAGCCACGCACAACGGCCCAATCAAGAGGCCAAGTGCGGGAAATAGCCCAGGAAAACTAACTAACTAACTAACTAACTGTGGCCTCATACGTATATTCTCGTATGTACGCAATTATTCTAGTATTTTACATGTAAATTTAATTTTCACCTATTTTAAAGCTTAATATTGAATCCTTCTAATATTTATTAAAACTATTGGAATGTATTTTTTTGTTATTTTTTATTTTTATATTATTTATTTATGTTTAGAGGAGTTTGATTGAATAAACGAGGGATTAGCTTCAATCTTCTTTTTCCATAAACGATTTGAAAAAGATGGATGGGTAGCCGTTGATTTTGTATCTGTCTATTGCTATGTTTTTGTTGGACATAAATTCGAAATATTGAACTATCATTTTATAAATAAATAATATTTTATCTGATAATATGCCTAACGAGTTAAAATGTCGAAATCTCGTAGCTCCATGTTATCGCAAAAATAACATGGGACTATCGAAATGCAGCACATTAAAAAAACCACAAACTGAGATAGCGCATCCTAAAATCGATTGCCGAAAATTCAACCGCAAAAAGCGAATACCAAAATAAGGTCGGTCTTGCAGACGACACTGTTCGTCGTGCACACAATGCTTTACCAAAAAATTGTATAAAAACCATGCCCAAATCGTTGAATGTAGTCACTCCACAACGCACAGTTGTGAGGTGGAGGAGTAGTGATTTAGTGAATTTTTGGTGTTTTACATAAACGTAAGTATATTTTTATTATCTTTTCTATACACATTATAAAATGCACATTATGTATATCTATATGTCTGTGTGTTAATATTTCGAGAACCACCAGACTGATTTCGATCGAGTTTTTTCCTAAACATAGTTTGCCTATTCTCATCGGTTATAGGTAGGGTTGCCATATGTCAGGTTTTAAACCAAACTTTCCAGTTTTCAGAGTCCTTGTCCGGTTTCCAAATTAATATAAAAACGGACGTTTTTGTTGTCCAGATTTGGATTTATGCTAAAAGATCGCAGGGGCAAAATGCAGATTTTAATGTTTAGCTTTGTGTCCGCGAACTCTAAATAATATTCTGATTTTTTAAAAAAGGACAAAGATGTCATATGATATTCATGGGACCATGACAACATTTCATTGGTATATGGGGCTTCATTGGTATATGGGGCATTCTATGACAAAATAAACCTCGATGTCAAATAATAAAGTTATACTAAATCGTGTAATTACTCGATAAATCGTAAGTCAAGGCCAGAAAATAAACTATAATCAAAAAATAAAATCAAACCTAATTTTCATTTTGTATTTTTACTCTATTATAAGTTTCGACGGCAGATAACTTAATATGCTTTGAAATATGTATCTTTTAACATTTTTCCAATCCATTCATCTGTTAATGTGGCATTTTTGTGGACACGTTCAATATGCAGAATAATAGCAGAGGATACAAGGATTAAGAACGAATGGGTTCGAAGCGGTATCTATCAGGACAGAGCAGACATTCAGTTCTTTTTGATCCGCCCCATACAGAAAATCTGAAAATATTTTTTTCTTCTAAGTTTAAAAAAAAAAACACAAAGGTCAAGTATTGTTATGTTAATGAGGTTTATCCATCGCCATTAAGAAATCAGTGAAAATACAAAGTTGGTTCCTAAGTCCCTCAAAGTATCGTTTCGACCCACCGTGCTATCCTTTGTTTTACGTTGGGGTTGTCTAAACAAGTTAATGGATGTCTACTTTGTCTAAATTCGCCAGGAAAATAACAAATGATAGTTATTACAAATAAAGTACTACAAATGATTCCAGAACCTAACGTAAAATCGGGTATCTCAATGAAATATATATTTTTGAATAGCTTAGACCTTCAGGATAATGGTTGATTATGGGCAAAAATCGCTCAATACATGGGAAGGGTATCAAATCGCTCTCATCAATTTTGTTTACACTAATAAACACTAAATTACATCAAGCGACCAGAAATGGTACTAATATAAAAAGATAGTTCGAAAGAGTACATACAAATGAGTATAGAGGGCGTTAAATTTTATATAATTATTTGAGGTTTCAATCAAATGTCATTAAGATAATGAAAGATGCATTGCATCAATGTATCAAATATAAAGAAGATATTTAATAAAATCAGTCTTATTTTGTTGTTATGTTCAATACTTTACTCGTCCTCTCTACCTTGTTAAACAAACTTTATTCTACAGCCAAAGAATTCAATTTTCAGATACTTTTATTATATTTTTTAATACTTTGAGATTTTGCAGGATTGATCATTAGCCCTTGCGTTGATGAAGAGTATGTCAGCACAACAAATGTATTAATTTAGATTCATTCATGCATGATTTATTTGACTTTCAGTAGCACCATGGCGAGCCTACAGCGCTTAATAGATCTGTTGATGAACAGACCTAGCGAGCCGATATTCATGCCAAAAGGCGACGGACTTGAATCATTCGAGGGTTCAGATACCTTTTTGGTAAGTCTTGTAACTCTTAAAATACTTCTTGGGCCTCCTGTGACTTCTTTTCAAGTTTATTTCCTTAAATATTGCAAAGATTTACAAGGGGTTACTTTTTACCATTTTTAAAAGGCTTAAGAGTCCTCACCTTAACCTCACTCTATCTCTTTAAGTTACTGACTGAGTTTTTTAAGAATAAAGACAC
The DNA here is from genome assembly GCA_944548615.1 of Micropterix aruncella. Lineage (NCBI taxonomy): Eukaryota > Metazoa > Arthropoda > Insecta > Lepidoptera > Micropterigidae > Micropterix > Micropterix aruncella. The sequence continues at coordinate 1,684,558 of OX155969.1, forward strand.
ACATTATGAAAAGTTTTCAGATACACATACTAAAAATACGAGAAAAAAATTAAATATTTTTATACCATGTACTAAACTAAACACAGCAAGACAAGACACAAAATACTCCGGCCCATATTACTATAACAGGCTACCGGAAAGTTTAAAAACAATTCAAAGGGAAAGCTTATTCAAAAAATTACTTAAAGAATTCTTATTAGACAAAGCTTTTTATTCGATCGATGAATTTGTTAATTTTAAATAATTTTTAAATTTTTTGGCCATTTTTTTGTCAATTTTAAGTAGCATTTTTTAGTTATTCTGACTTTTTTTTATTTTAATTTCTTGATTATTTTATTGATTATTTTAATCTTAAAAATGATTTTGACTTCCTAAAAGCAATAATGAAGTAACTGTATGTACGTGGTGATAAATTTAGATATTGTAAAAACAGAGGTATAGACTGTAATTTAAATGTACCTAGATATTAAGTTTCTACAATCTGTTAAGATTTATTTTGGAAATAAATTAAAATTTTTAAAATTTTAAAATTTTCTTATGTAATTATTCGTGCACAAACTAAATAAATAAACGATCCAGAAAATATCTGAGTTTAAGTTTAGTTATACGGTCTAGATCTAGGTACGGTAAGTCTAGGTCTGAGCCCAGGTTAAATAGACCATAAAGGATGATTCATGCTACACCGGGCCGGGGCCGGGCCGGGCCCCGGCCGAGTCGTTTCCAACGTGCTCCGGCCGGGCCAGTCATTCATGCTACACCGGGCGTGACCGGGCTGTTTCCGAGTTTATTTATCCCACGGCCGTGTCCGCGATAACTAGTGTTGTGTCCATCTATTTTGGCGATAATAATATTTTTTAATTTCTATTTTCGCTTGATTGATAAGTGTGTTATTAATGCAATTTTCACAACATGAGTTGGCAGCTATTGCAATTGCCATTGAAGACGAAGTATTGGAAACACGAACTGAATCTAATAAAAGAAGATGGAGTGTACATCCAGCCTGGAGAAAACGACAATCGGAGGGAGAATTCGCCACGCTCTACAAGGAATTAATAGACGATGATAGCAAATTTTTCGGTTATTTTAAGATGTCTAAAAAATACTTTAGTATATTTCTTGGAAAAATAAAACGTGATTTAACCAAACAAAATTCAAGATTTGTGAAGCCTATAGGATGATTCATGCTACACCGGGCCGGGGCCGGGCCGGGCCCCGGCCGGGACACGGTCAGATATCTATAGTATACTTTTGTATGAAGCAATTCATGCTTGGCCGTGCTCCGGCCGTGCCCGGCCGTGCCACGACCGGAGCACGGCGTCGAATTGGCGGTGGATATTGTTTTCCCGGCTCCGGTCTGCTAATCGTTCAATGGGAGAGATATGCTTCAGAAATCTTGAATTTTGTTTGGTTAAATCACGTTTTATTTTTCCAAGAAATATACTAAAGCATTCTTTAGACATCCTAAAATAACCGTAAAATTTGCTCTCATCATCTATTAATTCCTTGTAGAGCGTGGCGAATTCTCCCTCCGATTGTCGTTTTCTCCAGGCTGGATGTACACTCCATCTTCTTTTATAAGATTCAGTTCGTGTTTCCAATACTTCATCTTCAAAGGCAATTGCAATAGCTGCCAACTCAAGTTGTGAAAATTGCATTATTAATCAAGCGAAAATAGAAATTAAAAAATATTATTATCGCCAAAATAGATGGACGCAACACTAGTTAGATAAGTCCGCCATTTGTGCATAAATTGTCTTTTTTATAAAACCAGCGTAATATTCATTAAGTTATGTTTTTATAGCACATTAAAGTTATTCTATTCTATTCTATTCTACTAGTTATCGCGGACATGGCCGTGGGATAAATAAACTCGGAAACAGCCCGGTCACGCCCGGTGTAGCATGAATGACTGGCCCGGCCGGAGCACGTTGGAAACGACTCGGCCGGGGCCCGGCCCGGCCCCGGCCCGGTGTAGCATGAATCATCCTTTACTCTCCCATTGAACGATTAGCAGACCGGAGCCGGGAAAACAATATCCAGCGCCATTTCGACGCCGTGCTCCGGTCGTGGCACGGCCGGTCACGGCCGGAGCACGGCCAAGCATGAATTGCTTCATACAAAAGTATACTATAGATATCTGACCGTGTCCCGGCCGGGGCCCGGCCCGGCCCCGGCCCGGTGTAGCATGAATCATCCTTAAATCAAACGTAAATGTTTATTTTTTGAATGTGCTGAGTGAAGTGAAACTGTTATAAGGCGAGCTTACATTCTGTCTTACCGCAGTGCCACGATTGCGTCAAAAAGAAGAAATAAATTAATAGTTTTTAAAAAACGCTTTTATAAATGCACGTAAAAACCAAAAAATCCGGCTTCATCATCATACCTTGAAACTTAATCGTGGTCAAAGTTCATTACAAGACCTTTCTAACAAGTCCAAACACGGCTATGATACGATATTCCATCATGAAATACCAGTGCCTATCTTCCGGCTTCATCATCAGACCTTGAAACCTAATCGTGGTCAAAGTTCATTCCAAGACTTTTCTAACAAGTCCAAACGCAGCTATGATACGATGTTGCATCATGAAGTTCCAGTTCATATCTTCCGACTCCATCATCAGATCAGTTCGACAGTACCATATTATTGTATTGTCATCAGAACTACATACAGCTGCCAATTTTCATGACGCTACGATCCTTGGAAGATGGTTAAATTAGTTAACCTAGATTCCATTACATAGTCAGTTACATACAGGTCGACCTAATAAAAGCGTGTTAAAAAAGAAATTATATTATATATTTTAACTAAATATTTTAACTGCAGATTATATTCTACAAACGCAATTCTCTTTTGACGTATTGGTCGCCGTGGCGTCGCAATCATAAAACTTCAGTTTTATTATTCATTGTATAAAATTAGTAACGCTTTGAATTAGTCGTCTTTAGTAGTAGTTTTTACACGACTGCCCAACATAAAGTAACTTTAAACACTTGAACCGAATTAGAAGTGTGGTATTGTTAGAATCGTTATGTCATTTCGAGTGTCATAGGGTAATCAAACTCCCCAAATATCAAATAAATAATTGTCTAATTGTCCAAATGTCAATAAATTAAGATAAATATATCGCGTTTAGTATCAAATGAAGAGCATGGTTGAGTTAATTCCGAAAATGTATATGTAGGTATCTCTCAGGATTAATACATAAATCATAAATATTTATTTTTAAAAAATCATTTTATTACTTGAGCACCGAGGGCAACCGACTGAGTGCGACGGCGGCGAAGCGCGATCGTTTCGAAATACCAGCTGCACTAATTTCAATGTATCTATTAACTATACCACCTAAAAACTTTCAGTAAATGGCTAATTTTATCTTTATTTAAGACCCCTAATAATTAATTATTTTTTTAAAAGGGTTCTTATTTTATTGCTAATGTCTCCGACAAACACCGCCTAATTGTTTTTTAAGAAAAACATGTTTTTTAAAGGAAAACAAAAACAAGTATTCTATCACTCGAGTGACTATGGGTCGTTTCGTTTGTCCAACGTATGCTAATCCAAAGGTACAGTATCGTGCGAATTAATTGGAAAAATAGTATTTTTCTTCGAAAAGTGATTTACTGGACATAAACATACAAATACAGTACTGGTAGATATATAATAGATTGTTACCAGACTTGAATTACTGCACTGATCATCTTGGTTTTCATTGTACAATCCATTTTGGAGGGCTGTTTTTTTTTCAAAATGGCCCAGAGAGTCTCGATCGGGTTGAGATCGGGGAGTTTACGGGCCATTCAAGGATAGTAATTTGGTTCTGTGTGAAAAACTGTTTAATTTTTTCGAAGAATGGCACGGACCGAGATCCTGTTGAAAATATCCCTCGTTAGAAGGATAGTCGTTGTGGAGCTTCCGTATCATAATTATGGTTTGATAAGATGTCAATATATTGGTCCGAATTCATCATGACGACCGATACATTGACATCGTATCAAATCATATTTATTTTTTATTTTTATTTATTTATTTATAGTATTACACAAGTTCGTTTGTACAGTTTACCATATCATGTTGTGTATATATATATATATATATATATATATATATATATATATATATATATATATATATATATATATATATATATATATATATATATATATATATATATATATATATATATATAAATATATATATATATATATATATATATATATATATATATATATATATATATATATATATATATATATATATATATATATATATATATATATATATATATATATATATATATATATATATATATATATATATATATATATATATATATATATATATATATATATATATATATATATATATATATATATATATATATATATATATATATATATATATATATATATATATATATATATATATATATATATATATATATATATATATATATATATATATATATATATATATATATATATATATATATATATATATATATATATATATATATATATATATATATATATATATATATATATATATATATATATATATATATATATATATATATATATATATATAAAATTAGTAATATTTTAATAATATTATACAATTTTTTTTTTAATATTATACAATGTTATATAGGTATTTTGATAACATTATACAATCTTTATTATAAACTTCTCTGCCAGAAATTAAGATTGAAGTTTTTTCTTTCATTTCATTGAGCATATGGAGGTTTTTTTATTTTTATTTCGATTTAATGGCTCGTTGATAACAAACTCAGCCAATTTTGTCATATTTTAAATGTTGGTAGCATTCGAAATTTGAATTATTTCGTAATGTCACTTTCATTTATAAAACGGCTTTGCCGAAGTGATCAATAGTTTAATATTTTAGTTTTTCGCTTAATTCGTCTCAATTGAAGGCATTTTGTGTTGCATAAGGATAAGCCCTATTTATGAGATATATGGATGAATAGTGATCGTTAGTCGACTGCAAAAGGACCTTTAAACTTACATTGCACCGTCGAAAGTCGTGCACATCCGTAAGTATATCTCATTCAAACATAAGCATTTCCCAATACAAGCTGGGATTTCCTTCGCTACTTTTTAAGTAGCTTTTACTAATTTTATTTTAAATAAAAACATCATCCTATAAACGGATTTCTTTACAAACCTTATCAAAAAACTGATTCTTGAGGAGATAGAGTAATGAATAAAAGTCACCTAACTAGGCCAGGGCCTGTTCTAAGGCAGACTTTATAAAATACTGTTTACATGTATCTAATCAAATTACTAAATAATTATTATATAAAAAAAATTAAAAAATAAAACAATTAAAAGTTCTATTAATTTGATAATAATTATTAACTTGTAGAGTAAATGTAAAAATATATGTTTGAAAGTAAAAATATTTGTCTAAAATTAAAGAATAATGCGAAAAATTAATATACAAAAAAATAATATACAATATTCAACATTCCATTGATGTTTTCTCTGCCTTCTGTAATAAGCCACCTAGAAACCGATTTTTTAAATTTGTTTTTGGTTTCAATGCGTTTCACGACATCAGCCAGGTAGTTGTACATTCTCGGTGCTATGAAGTTGAAATGTCTCTGTCCGAAAGTCGTACGAGTTCTTGGCACTATCATATCGTCATTCTTTGCAGCTCTGGTGAGTCTCACTCGTGCGTTAATAAGTGGCATTTTGAATTTTGCGTGTATCAAGGCTATCTTAATGTACAACAGTCTTGGGTCCAAAATATTACTTTCTTTATATAACTGGTTCGTAGGATATCGATACGGTTTACGCTCGATAATTTTTAGTATACACTTTTGCGCTACTTCAAGAGGCTGAAGGATAGTTGATGCACAACCACCCCACCCGATTATGCCATAACAAAGAATGCTTTGGCATAATGCATAATACGTAATTTTTAGTGTTCCCGGGTCTAAAATATTTCTCACTTCGGGGAATACGTAGGAAAGTTTTCGAATCTTCTTGTCAACATATCAATGTGCTTTTGCCAACGCAGCATATTATCAATTATTATTTCGAGATATTTTACGTGTTCTGTCCTTTCCAGGAAAGGGCAGTTACATTGCTGTGTATTTTTACATGGGTGAATAGTTACGGTATGATATGGTGATGGTTGTCCTTTATTATTATTACTAAAAGTTATATATTTCGTATTTTTTACATTAATTATATTTCGTATATTTTACTCCACACCCCCAATACAGTTTGTGCGGGTTGGCTTTAAAGGCAAGAAACATCTCACTGCGAAACCTTTTTCAATAATCGAGAAAGCTTCAGATTGGATTATGGAGGTCGATTCGGTCTCTAAGCAGTATAAATTCCCTGAAAGTCTCGGATGCACAACCCTGCGTCCAGATATAACTCTTTAATCTCTATCTCGGAAGATGGTTCTTATCGTAGAATTAACTGTTCCATGGAAATCAAATATCCCAAAAGACCACGAGTACAACTTAAATAAATACCATGACCTCGCAAATGCCGTCACCCGGAACGGCTTCACTGTTGACCTTCACGCGGTGGAAGTAGGCGCTCGTGGCCTGCCAGCTAAATCTTTGTTTCACCTTTTTAAAGATCTTGGTCTCTCCAGGGAAATAATCAACTCCTTTCTAGAAAAATTATCTAAAACCGCGATCTCTGCATCTCAAATTCTATGGCTTCGAAGGGGGAGTGAATGGGTGGTAAGGTGGACTCTCACATGTGGCAAGACAGCTGTCCTAAACCTACCACCGCCGGTCGTCAGTCCGGAATCCACCCTTCACCTCCTAGAAGTGTAAAAAAAAATAAAAATATATATATGATGGGCCCGATTTTTGGTCGGTGAATTCCATGGCAGCTCCGTTTGTATTTTATTTTATACGGGATCTCAAAAAAACGGCTCTCCAAGATGGATTGTACAACGAAAACCAAGATGATCAGTGCAGTATTTCAAATCTGGTTTCACGATGATAAACTGAAAGGAAGCTGTCAAAATCTAGTAAATTCTATGCCTACGAGAGTGAAAGGTGTTATCAGCGCAAAAGGAGACACATTATACATCTACAATCTATAACTACCCGTACTGTTTTTGTACGTTTGGACATAAACATACTAAAAACACTTTTCGAAAGAACATTACTCTTTCTTCCAATTAATTCGCACGGTACTGTATAATACTAAGAAAAACATCCAAAGAAAATATGACAAAAAATATTTTTAAAAAAACAGTATAATAGGTATACATGGGCAACTACTTTTATACGTGCTGTTTTTCAATTACTGTTGCTTTATGTAATACTAGTCTTTTGCCTAGGGCGCCAAGTTTCCTCGAGCCGGCGCTGTGTGTAAGCTATATTATTGTAAAGTTTCATCAAAATCCATTCAGTAGTTTTTGCGTGAAAGAGTAACAAACATTCATACATACATACAAACTTTCGCGTTTATAATATTAGTAGGATAGTAGGATAGAATTTAAATTTCGAATGTCAATTTCTTAGATTTTTTCCTATTTACTTGACAGTCATCGTTATATTTTAGATAATTCACACTATATCTTTATAAATTATAGCCTATGTGTTATTCTGATGTGTAAGCTATATTATTGTAAAGTTTCATCAAAATCCATTCAGTAGTTTTTGCGTGAAAGAGTAACAAACATCCATACATACATACAAACTTTCGCGTTTATAATATTAGTAGGATGAAAGCAATATAGTCAGAAAATTAATCCATGAATACTCATATAAAACTATTATTTAATCATATCAAATCATATAATTTGATAAGATGTCAATACATTAGTCATCAAGATGAATTCGGACACACTGGAATGCCTGGTGGAGCCAGTTGTTGGGGTGCCCTTCGCTATAAGTAAGAAAATCATGAGGGACTGCTTGGAGCAGGAACATCGGGCATCCTGGAAACAGAGCCAAGGATATCATCAGGCAAAAGCCATGATGGAGCAACCACTTCTAAAGAAAACCAAGGTCCTACTTGCCGTTGCAAAAAGAACCTAAAAACCACTATCCGTCTCATCGCCGGGCACACGACCCTTAGAGCACATCTATTCAATCTTGGCTTGACCGAGAGCAAATGCTGCCGAATATGTGGAAAAGAACCTGAAGATAAGATACACATCGTTGGTCGCTGCCCAGGCCTCACCGCAAAAAGACACAGTTTAGTGAGACGAGCCTTTCTCGAACCCAGCGATCTGTTGAACTTGAAGGTCAGTGATCTGCATGGACTGGTAAGCAGTACTGGGCTACTGGCAGACCACTGACCCAACCACAAAGTAGACAGTTACAAAATATCTTATAGATCCAGGTGACATTAAAGGCTGGAAACAAGCCCCCACTCCGTTGACTACTACTACTTGAAGTGACTTTTAACGGAAGCGAAAATATCAACTTACCCGAATGTAACATTGTACATTGTCATAGCTATGTTTATTAGGGAATGCTTGGTGGTGTAGTTGGTGGTATCTATTTGTATAAAAAACCTTCGTGAACTTTTTAACCTGCATTACCTGTTTATATTACAGACCGACGAGTACAAGGGCATAGGCACAGGACTGCTGGCCAATCGTTTTGGCGAATCTGATAAGATTACTCTGCAGGAGCCAAAAACTAAGCCGGACCTGACCTTCGCCGACGCCTTGGGTAGAAGAGATAACTTCAGCACATGGGTACCACTACATCAAGAAATTGCAGCTCAACTCATATCCATTATGATGGGTAAATAGTCTTACTGGAATTATTCAACACTATTTCTGTACAACGTGTATGTGTGTGTGTATGTATTCCTGCACGATAGCGCCCAAACGCTTCATCCGATTGATGTGTATATGTATATATGTATATATATGTATATATATATATATATGTATGTATGTGTTTATATATATATATGTATGTATATATATATATATATATATATATATATATATATATATATATATATATATATATATATATATATATATATATATATATATATATATATATATATATATATATATATATATATATATATATATATATATATATATATATATATATATATATATATATATATATATATATATATATATATATATATATATATATATATATATATATATATATATATATATATATATATATATATATATATATATATATATATATATATATATATTTCAGCATAACTTTACTATTATACTATATAATATGATATGATATTAAACAAAATGTACTATATTGTAATATAATGCAAAAGAATAATAATATAATATATTTAGATCGTTATATTTATATATTTGTGTATGTATGTATATGTATGTGTGTATGTGTATATGTATTTATATGAGTACCGACGTCAGTTAGGCTTCTCCACCTAAGTCTAAAAATAAGTCGTATGCCCAGATACAGGCTATATTTGGCCTAGTTGGGTATGCGCTGAGCATGGTCATGTGAATGTGGGCCGTTGTTTCTTCGCACCATTACTTGGTATGACATTTTTTATGTGTTTTATAATTATGTTTGATATTAAACAAAACAAAAAAAAAAAAAAAAGCTGAAATTTGGCATACAGGCATCATTTGGGCATGGCAATAGTTTAAAAGATTGTGGTTGAAATCGGTCCACCAGAGGGAGCGCTACTCATACTTAAATCTATAAATACTTGATTTAAAGACTTGAAACTAGGTACATGGATGTGTTGTTAAACCAAAACCACATTGTGAAAACCACATTGTAAGCCAAAATCATATTAGAAAAAATATGAATAACGAGAATTAATGACAAAATGAACGCAATTTCATCAACTGAACGAAGAGAACAAAATTTGTAAGGGTAAGTGTTGCCACATCAAAATATTTTCCCCCCATGTGGAATTAATGTCTGTCGTCTGCAACGGGCGAAACCGTCACCCCAGACTGGTATAACGATATGTGATCGTTATATCAGCTGTGGGATGAGCGTAGAGGACTTTAAGACGGCACAAGCCGACCGTGCAGAAATTCCACGAGCCCGTCATAGACCAACGTTTTACGGCGAGGCACCGCGAAACGTATCCAGCGGGCAGCCTCAAATCAAAATCAAAATGTTCTTTATTCTTATAGACACAATTATATTATTTATGTTCTTATGATGCGTCCAAGCCTTACTCCCAAGCCGTTTTGTCATTTACATAATCAGATATTGTATAGTATGCCTTTTTATACAATTTTGCTTTGATGGTGGCTTTAAACTTATTTACAGATAGTTCTCTAATAGTATGAGGAAGTTTGTTATAGAAGCGTATACATTGTCCCAAAAAAGAATTGCTTATTTTGTGGAGACGAGTAGCACGGACAACAAGGTTATGCTTATGTCTAGTATTAAAATTATGAGTGTCGCTTTTTATTTTAAACTTGTCAATATTCTTGTGGACATACAACAGATTTTCGTATATATATTGTGATGCAACAGTAAGAATATTTATCTCTTTGAATTTTTCTCTAAGTGAAACTCGAGGACCAAGTTTATATATAGCTCTTACAGCACGTCCCTGTAGTATAAAGATGTTATTGATGTCCGCACAGCTTCCCCAGAGAAGAATCCCATAGGACATATTGCTATAAAAGTAACTAAAGTATACTATTCTTGCTGTATCTACATCAGTCAGCCGCCTTATTGTTTTAACTGCGTATGCCGCAGAGCTAAGTTTTCCTGACATTTTCTCAATTTGTGGGCCCCATTGTAATTTGGAGTCAATTGTTATCCCTAGAAACACAGTTGAAGCAACAGGCTCCAGTCTAGTTCCATTTATTTCTACATTGGTTTGTACCTGCTTAACATTAGGTGTAGAAAATTTAATCACTTTGGTTTTTCTTTCATTTAATAGTAGGTTATTTACATTAAACCAATGGACAACTTTTGAGAGTGCATTGTTAACTTCGTCATAATTGTACAATTTTCGACTAATTCTAAACGTCAAAGAAGTATCATCAGCAAACAATACAATTTCGTGATTATTCCTTATGTGAAAGGGTAAATCATTGATGTATATTAAGAAGAGAAATGGGCCAAGAATGGAGCCTTGTGGGAAACCCATGGTGACCATTGATCCTGGTGATCTTTTACCGTTTACATCAATCTTCTGAATTCTATTTCCCAAGTAAGAAGTAAGAAGATCAAGAGCCTTGTTCCTAATGCCATAGTGATGTAATTTCCTAACTAGTGTATCATGGTGTACACTACTGTACACAATCAAATGCCTTAGACAAGTCACAGAAGATGCCTAATGCGTCTTGTGACTCTTCCCAGGCATTCAATATACCTGTCAATAGTTCGGTTCCCGCATCTATGGTTGAGCAACCCTTCGTAAATCCAAACTGTTTCTTATGAAGTAAATTATATTTGTTAAAATGAGTGTGCAATTGTCTAAGAATTAATTTTTCGAAAATTTTACTCAAAGTGGGAAGTACGGAAACTGGTCGAAAATTCGAGGGATCAGAAGTATCGCCAGATTTAAATAATGGTATAACTTTACTATGTTTCATCAGATCAGGAAACACTCCAGAAGTAACACAACAATTGAATATATATGCTAGATAAGGTGCGATTATTTCTATGATGTATGAAATAGTTTTTACAGAATATCCCCAAAGGTCCATAGTTTTCTTTATCTCAATTGTTTTAAAGGCATTTATTATATCATTGCAGTTAACAATAGTGAAAGCGAAGTCGGTAACACATGCGGAAACGCTTTCTTTAAGTAGCATCTCAGCTGAAATGGAAGACGACTTGAGGGCGTTAGTCGTTATTAACGGTATATTCGTAAAAAATCGCTCAAACTCAGTCGCAACTTCCATATCCGCTTTAATGTCTAAATTATTTATCTTTAAATGAAAGTTCCTTGTGCGAGCTATAACCCTATTTGTTTCATTATTAATAATATTCCATGTAGCTTTAATTTTGTTTGTAGAGTTTTTGATCTTATTCTTCAAATAAATTGACTTCGCAGTGGAACAGGCTCGTTTGAATATTTTGGAATAGTTATTTACATAGTTCTTAAAAGTCGCACTATGATTATAAGTTTTTTCGTTATACAGTTCATACAATTTATTACGACTTTTGTAAATACCAACAGTTGCCCAATCACTAAAGCATAAGCGATCACTGATCGATTTCGTTTTAGGTATGAAGATTCTATTAAATTCAACTCTAATTAATTCAAAGAATGAGTCATAAAGTTGGTCAGGATTGTCATGAATTGGCAACCTTTGTAATTTGCTAATTAAGCTAGATTTAAATTCCCCTAGACGACACTCAGTAATTGGAATAAAACTAATATTTTTTCTTAGAACCCTAGTGCTTTTCTTAGGAAATGATACTAACTGACCGCAGTGATCAGAGTGCAAAATATTAATTAGTGATTTATAATTGGGTTTTATGTTTGTGAATATATTATCTATACAAGTAGCACTTGAGGCAGTTATCCTCGTAGGTTCAAGAAAAACATTATATAAGTTAAATGATCTAAATAAATTTAAAAAGTTACATGTCAAGGATTTTTTTCTAATATATTGATGTTAAAGTCTCCACAAATAACAATTGTTTTAGGACTATTGGTTATATTGAATAAGGCATCTTCCATAATTTTATAAAAAGCTTCATAAGGCGCACATGGTGGTTTGTATACACTCATAACAATAGTTTCCTCCAATTCTATACATGCAATCTCTAAAACTCGTTCGACAGAGAGGCTCACAATATCACGTCTTTCTTTATATTTCAAGCATTTCTTTGTAATTATTAAAGAGCCACCACGTATCAACCGAACTCTGTTAAATGAGCTGGCAATCTGATGGTTATTGGAACTGAAAATGATCTGATGGCTTTTGAGCCATGATTCTGATATACATAGAATGTCGATATGATTACAGTTCAAGAACAATTCTAATTCTAGCTCTTTGCCTATTATCCCCTGAATATTCTGATGCACCAGATTTATACAATTTTTTGGCATATTTTCTTGAGTAATAACCATTGATGGGGATATCAGATTATTTATATTATCAATTTTCTCTGAAGACAATTGTATTAAATTACCATTATTGCTACTTAAGTTTTCATTTTCATTAATTACATAGCCAGAGTTTCGCTCTATTGTCTTAAAGTCTAATTTAAAGAATATGCAACATATTCTGAATTGTTATTACTTAATGTCAAATCGTTTAACTGCTCATTAGTAGCAGTGGTGTTTGCCGATGTTTTGCCTGAGTAATTCAAACAATATGATAGCCCATTTGCTAACTGTTTTTTGCAAAAATTTGAAAGATAAACATTATCTATTGTGAAAGAGTAAAAATACTTATTAAAAGTATTTATGTCAAACAATTGGAATTTGTCATCATACAATGTCAACGTATGTAATTTATTATTTAGTTTATATCTAGACATATTTTCCATTTCGGGCAGCAATTTGCTATAAGGAAAAGCAAATAAGACAATTTTTTTCACATTTAACTGTGCCAATAATTCAAAATATTTTATTAATACATGTACATATATTTGCGTTTCCCCTTCTCCCAATAAAAATAATTAAAGTAGTGTCAGGACAATAACATCTATTATTAACATCTTTGCATCCAGACTACATCTGGATGCAAAGATGTCATGGAATCTACATATAGAGCATGTTAAGTCAAAACTTTCGTCAGCCTGCTATGCTCTATTACGCATCAGAAATTGTTTGGAGAGAACTGAAGTAATATCGGCCTATTACGCGCTAGTTGAGTCACACCTGCGCTATGGTATTCTTTTATGGGGTAATGCAGCACACATCAACAGTGTATTCACTCTCCAGAAAAGAGCCATACGTGCGATATTGGTCCACGGCAGTCATGTCGTGAACACTTCCAAAAACTAGGGATATTGACCGTATATGCGATTTTTGCTCAAGAAGCTCTTTGCGAATTCTATTGCAATAAGAGCTCGGCCATATCCCACGAGGAAGTACATCGGCATGACACCAGGAATAAAACCCTGTATCTCCAACCGTTCGTAGCACGTACTGCCAAGTTCCAGGCGACTAGTCGATACTTAGGCCTCAAACTTTTCAATAAATTGCCCGAAAGATTAAAAGAAATTAAAAACATCGATATTTTCAAGAGATCCATCCGAGTCTATCTGCTTAAAATCAACATGTATGCCCATAACGACTTCTTAAAATATTTTGAAAATACATAGCATCGTATCTACCCATTTAATCTAATACATATTATTTACCGTTAATTGTTTTGTTGTAAACTGTTATCATATAGTCTATGTTTTTGTAAATTAGTAAGTTTAAAACTATATATTGTATATCATCTCTTGTCTAAATTGAGTAACTAATTTAAGATTAATTACTGTCATTCCTACACAATTGTATGGTTGTATTGGAAATAAATACCTTTTACTTTTACTTTACTTTAACAACTATTAACTATTTTTTCTAATTTTTGAGTAAAACTGGCGCCGGGAAAGCAATGATTAGCTACCAGTTCTCCGGATGTTTGTAACATTAATTGGCCCATATTTTTACCTATTTCATCACTGTACATAATTACTTTGGTGTGATTTTCTTTGCTATCTTTATGTAATGTTTTTTGGGAAGTAAAATTACTAAGAATATCATTCAACTCTGGGTGTGCAATACAGATATTGTAGTTCCATCTTCAACACTCTGGTTATTTACTTTATTTACAACCTGTTTGGTTGATTTTCCAGAATCTTCGTAGGACAAGTTAATTGTCATGACAGGAAGGCTGCTCATATTTGAGCAGGCAGAAACTGACGCTATGTCTGGAGCGCTAACGATCAGTTCCTCAAACAGCGACTGTGAATGTGCAGCCGTGGAATTCTGCTTCGTGCGCTCCATCTGTTCTATAGTATTATGTGCCTCTCTCAGCTTATTATTCAGCTCAGCGTTGTTTTGGAGAGTCGTCTCGAACTCAACGCGGCACTGGTCAAAGTTAGATACTATTGATTGAAGGTTACCCCTCTCCTGAATGATATTTTCAAGTTGTAAACTCATTTCTGCCATCTCTTTTTTGAGGTTGGAGTTCTTTTTAATCATTGCTAATACTTCCAACTCATTGTCAGCTCGTTCCTTTTGCAATTTCTTACTCTCAGTTTTATATATTTTTAATTGTTTTAAAGTTAATAAAAAAATACTGTTTAAAGTCTTTATAGCGAACTTCTGCAGCTTCTAGGTCTTTTAAAACTGTTACGTATTTATCGTTCAACTCCTCATAGCATGCCTCTGCGACTGCTCTTCTAGTCATCATGTTTAATTACTTCAAATTAGTACCTACAGAGTAGGAAAATGCTGACAAGATACAGTAATACGATAAGTCAATAAAAAAATATTTAAAAAATCAGAACAAACAGAAATGATTAATTCGTGTATAGTCGCCGATTATTCGCCGACTTAGAAATTTTACAAATTATATTAAATATAAAATTATATTTTAGTACTTATTATTAGTTGTCTTATTATTAGTTGTCTCGCCCCCTGACTACCAGTTTTGGAAGGATATCTCCGTCTGGAAATAACCATCAGGATACCTCCAACCTCCCGACTGGTCACGGGTCCAAAGTCACTTGCGCGACCTCTACCTACCGTATGTTTAGCGGTGATTCAGTTTGAATCAATCGTGGACTCAAGGCATCTTTTGCACGGCTCTGAATTCAGGAACAGGTAGCCTAATGGTCATTTCAAGAGTGGTTGACGACAGGTCAACGTCCATCCCCGCTGCTTAGAAAACAATATATTTCCATAGTCTGCAGACTCCTTCATCAATTAGTCAGAGTGCACAAAACCATCCAGTAACGCCGGGAAGAAATTCCACCAGGAGAAACCGTTCCACCAGCCATGAGGCCTGATACGCGAGTCTTATTCGGGGTAGCCTCCCACACGAGGAGGCTTCTGAATAGGAGCTGAATCGTGAGCTAGGCCATTCGCTACCTTATTTTTCCTATTTCTATTCGCTACCTAAATTGTCAAATTCTTTTTTCAGATCTCCCAGTCAACGATCCGAACGAATTTATTTCTGTAATCGCCTACATCAGAGACAGAGTCAACACTAAGCTCTACAGCTATGCCTTGTCCGTGGTTCTTCTGCACAGGTAACAACATAAGTATTTTGTATGTTTCAATCTGCATTTTGGGAGATAACTTGTAGCTGTAAGGCATACAGGGCATCTTTACGCAACGTTTTTTCCCATTCAAAAAACCGCTAGGGAAAGTATTGTGATCGCGCTAAAACAAAATTGAGATGAATACGCCAATATATCTCAATCAAATATATACGGCGGGTGAAACCGCGAGGCACAGCTAGTCGTACATAATCGACGTACCACGATACAATATATAGTAGGTACATATCGTACATAATCGTTCGACCTTTTATTTTATTTTAGGATGTCGCGTCTTGGCGAGATTGTCAAAGTTCGTGTTTTTCTCCCATGTATATGACGTCACAAAGATTGCGTAAAGGTACGTCCCCACTCGTGCGCTTTCATCTTCATCTTGCGCTTTCCTCTGAACGCAGCATGCAATAGCGCGTGCGTTAAACTAGTTGATGGACAGCGCATGCCTCAGCGCACGGCGATCCGGCACCCTGTGGATAGAAGTGCGTCACTCCGTGCGTCTTGCGTCACAAAACGGCGGAAGATAAAGAAAAAAAGTTTCGATTTATGAAACATTATCCAAATTGTCTTATATTATGGAACCGGACCAGAATTATATTACATATTATAATAAAATAATTATATTACATTATAACATAATTATAATACAATATAAAAATAAATAAAAAGGAATGACGCTTTAACTGCTCTGGGCCAAAAATACAATTTTAATGTGAATATAAAATACGTTTTTTTCCATTCAAAAAACCGTATTTTATACAGGTCGACCTAATAAAAGCGTATTAAAAAAGGTTGGGATTGAAATCGGCGCATTAGTCATATCAATCTCGATATTTTTGACCTATAGACTTAAATTTAACTACACAGATGCCTTGTTGGGCCGAAATCCATGGATTTTTTGCTCGTCAGTTTTTGCGTAAACGATTGAATCGATCGTGTTTAATACTTTGCATCCTCACGATACGCGTTCGTCGCCGACTGTTTCAATCAGGTCAACCTCCTTCCCGAAGGGATATCACGATCAAAATCCTTGCATAAGTCATTGCCTACTTGCCGTGAAAGTCTTTTTAAAATTATTTATTTGTTGTATGGGGCTTTTCTAAGGTTTTTATGAGCCTTGTAACACTGCGACCATTGCTGATCTATTGTGTTCGCCACCTACTATAGTTCTGCGCTAAGCCTCGTGTCATTTAAGAACCGCAACAGGCTTTTGGCGCCAGATTGTTTTACCTCCTCAGGTTGGTGGTAATGCCCACCCACATGGGTGTATCTTTTACGCATCCGCGGGCCACACTCGCACATGAGGTGCTGGGGAGTTTCTTCTGCCCCTTGGCAGAACCTGCACATTTTTGTGTCTCGGAGCTTGAGGTTGTACACGTGTTTGTTAAGGGTGAATGTCTTAGATGATAAACCGATCTTTATACAAACTTATCTAAAATTATATCATATTTCAGACCAGACACCAAGGATATTAATCTGCCCAATTTTATGGAGTCTTTCCCGTCGAATTTCGTAGATGGACAAGTATTCCAGGAGGCTCGCGAAAATGCTGCGTTAGTGCCAATCGATCAGCGGGTATGTACGAGTATGTTATCATTTATGAGTGTCGTTGCTGCCTGTTTTCAGTGTCATCGTAATTTCTAAGTACGCTAATACCAACGCCTTAGCGCGATGCACTGAGAAGTGACACCAGCGGGCTGGCCTCGCGAACTGAATACTAGATTTGGTCGGATTTCTCCGTTCTCCCATCTAGTTACTGGTTCGAAGTCGCTTGCGAGGCCTCTGCCTGCTGTTAGCCTGAGTTAATGGGCCCTTGCTGAGTTGGCCACGAAGACCCATTCTGTTCAGGGTTGGTCACACTCACGGGTCAACACCTGTCCGACGGACTCCACGCATGAAGTGCGAGCCTGGGTAGGACTCTGGCCTTATGGTCAGTTTCCCCTAGGAATCAACCTTCTGGCGCTCCTGGACGGTCTGCGAGCAGTACTGTTTCCTATAGAGCGGGGGTGGTTGCGGACCTTACGGAGACTGCTCTTGAAACGACTATCGGCTACCCGATCCTGGGTGAACAGCCGGGCAAAGGACGCTGTGGTCCGCGATAGATTCTGTAAACACCGTTTCACCGCTTCGTAAGGGAGAGGACCGCGCAAGCGACCTCGAACTCGTAACCAATCGAGAGACCGGAGTAATCTAATCACAATTGGAAGTAAGGGCGTGAGTGTAGGCCCGCTGGGTAACATTCCTGGCTATCTCGTCAAGTCTTCTGCGCTCACTCCAGGGAGATAGAACGACTAATCGTTAAAACTTTCTGAGGTGACGGGCTCGCCCGCTGTAGTCGACAACCCAAGTTGCTGTTAGCCTGAGCTAATGGACCCTGTTGCAGTTAGGCCACTAAGAGCCATGTGTATAAGGGTCGGTCAAACTCACGGGTCAACACCCATCCGGCAGCCTTCACGCAGAAGTGCAATCCCTGGTAGGACTCTAGCCTGCGGGCCAGTTTCTCCTAGAAATCAACCTTCGGGCGCTCCTGGGCGGTTTGTACACCGTGCAGTGCCAGCCAATCGATTGTGCATTCCGACTGCCGGGAGAGTTTGGAAACGGCCTTTTTTCTATAGAGCGGGGTAGTCGTTAACCTTACGGCAACTGCTCTTGAATCGGCTACCCGACCAATCGGCTACCCGATACCGGGTGAATAGCCGAGCAAAGCATGCCCGGCTGTTCACCGATTCGGTAGACACCGAATCACCGCTACGCAAGGGAGAGGACCGCGCAAGCGTCCTCGAACCTGCAACCAGTCGGGAGGCCGGAGTAATCTGGCTGTAACTGGAAGTAAGGGCCCACTGGGTGAAAACCCGATTTCTCGCGAGTGGCGTTTAATAAAATAATTTTATTGGTAAAGCGACGCTTGTTTAGTCGAGTCCCTTTATAGTTTCTTCAAAGTTTTATAAGTTTACCAATGTTCTTTCCATTCTCTTTCAACATTCTCTTTTTTTGTTATTGTTATATGCCAAATAGTGATAAAGTTTAGATTCTAAGTTTACTGTCAATAAAAAATATATATTGTCATAGCTATTCTTAAACAATTCCCTAAGTTTTTTTCTCTGAGTTCTATACGTTTACCAATTCAATGTTAAAGTCCAAAACTGAGTAAACAATAAATCTGTCACAATTTATTTGTTTTAACAAAACAAATAATATTGTTATTGTATAATTATAGTGATAAAGAAAAACTTTCATGTCTCATTTAAAATATGAAATATTCGATATTTTTTACTGGATAATTTTTATATGACAAAACGACACAATCGTCATACAGTCTCGAAAAATTGAACATAAAACATGAACAACTTTTATGTTAAACGACACAAGTAGATTTTTTCAAATAATATATTATATTTAACTCAGTATTCTATTATTATTATTCTACTAGCTGACCCGTGCCCACTTCGGTGGGCGGTAAAACTTTTTACTTGTGATGAAATTATGAGTGTGGTTTGGTTAGTAGGTACTGAGTGCTATGATTTATTTCCTGACTGCCAAAAGAAGGGTTAAATTTTTTACTGCATATGTATGTATGTATTTGCATGCCAATTTGACTATATTACCGTTATTTGTGAGTGTCTTCTTGTGAGTGTCTTAACCAATTATATCTCTTTAACCATTTATGCAGTAAAAGTGAAAGTATATACATTAAAAGGGAAAACCTTTTGTTTTAAACACTTGAGAAGATAAATGTACTTATTTTGATATGAATTTATAATTGTTGATAATATGACCAATAAACATGACCTAACGATTTAAATTATTTTTTTAATATAAAAACTACTTTTTGTGACTTAAATATAAAATTTAGACATATGCTGTCTTTGATTTTTTTGTAGGCATTATCAAGCTGTACAACTTTTCTCTAGAACGTAATCATATATCTCTCATCGTTAAGGCAGCGTTAGTAAGAAACCTTTTCGTTCCACCGTTTTTTCCGACTTACTTTGGAAATCCGGCTACCACGAAAAGTCTTTTCATTTTTCGGAATAATATATAGCCTATGACACTCACAAATAACGTGGCTTTCTATTGGTAAAAGAATTTTCAAAATCGGTTCAGTAGATCCAGAGATTACTTCCTACAACGTCACAAACTTTACCTCTTTATAATATTAGTATAGATTACGTTATTACAATAAATCTTCTTAATATACCAAATATGAATGATTTTGAATAAAAGAATGAAAAAAATATTTACTTTTCTAAGACCCCATCACCTTAATATGAGCGTATAAAATTTGTTTGCCTTATAATTAATACCTTTCGTCGGCTATCTTCACTCGGATAACTTTACACTTATTTATTAAACCTCCTGCTGGAGTGGAAGTATGCCTGAAACTCTAGAACAGCAATACGGCCGCCCTTGGCTGTCTAATACCATTGATTTTATTACACTATAAAATCAATGCTAATACGCTTCCGTTAATCAAATATACCGGGATATGCATTCCGTTTTTTTTTACAAACAAGCTTTACTTTCCATCAGGGATTTCCGGGGGCAATCAAATCAAATCAAATCAAATCGCATTTATTGTCTTCAAAAACTTTTACATAGTTGTTTAGACACTTTAAATATTTCATTAGAGATTCACCACACAATTGAGTTATATTGGATATTTATAACTACAGTTAGTCATGAAATTATAAAATTAAAATTAAATGGTCCTATAAATAAGAAATATAATTGATTATGGGAGACAATTAGAAATAATAGTAATAATATAATAATCAATAAAATGGTACAAATGTCAAGTTAAATAAATAAAATCGAGATGGAAATTGTCAGTCATCTAATTATAATTCGTTTATATTATATAATTCTCTCGCAATAAGGTAGCCTTTTAATTTCGATTTAAATTGGGCTATTTTTCCGTTTCTACATATAATTTTAATATTCTCAGGCAGTTTATTGTAACACGCCATTCCAACGTAATTTGGATCCCTTTTGAATAATTCCAGAGATGGACGGGGCAATGCTAAATTGTGCCTACATCTGGTGAAATGCGAGTGAATTTCTTTTTGTGTTTCCTATGTTTTTTTAATATTAACTTTATGCATTCAAATATGTATAGTGATGGTAGCGTTAGAATACTGAGATTTTTGAAGTGACCACGACATGATTCATTATGGTTAAGGTTTATCAATATTCTTATGGCTCGTTTTTGGAGAGAGAAAATATGTTGCCTTAAAACTAATGTACACTGTAACCAGAAAGGAATCCCGTAACGAAGAATTGACTCGAAATAGGCAAAGTATATTATTTTGGTGTGTTTAACAATCACGCGGTTCCATTTCCAGACCCTCGCCATCATGTGTAATAAAAAGTACTCCTATTCCGTATTTCCTACTCTTTCATGAGGGTGAATAAGATTTTTAACTCTTTTTCTAATAAATCTTGAATTACTTTCAAAATCGATGAGGAAAAAAATTATTGCGCAATGCGACATTTTCAATCGTCAATATTTCGAAACTATGTGGTTTCGACTTGTGACAACTTTTATGACAACGATATGATAGTTCCTCTTCAGAGAAATGTCATTTGAAGATGGCAACAAAAAGAAACGGAATAAAAGCCACACTTTCGCGCTCACGTCTATATTTTGGTTACTTGTTTATTACGCGAACAGGGGCAAGTTCCAATCACCATCCCAAGAGACTTCACAGCATCAGACCTGGAGCCGGAGCACAAGATGGCTTACTTCCGCGAGGATATAGGGGTGAATCTTCACCACTGGCACTGGCATCTTGTGTACCCCTTCAATGCGGGAGCTGGGAACATCGACATCGTAAGAAAGGACAGACGAGGAGAGCTCTTCTACTACATGCATCAGCAGTTGATGGCCAGGTAAATCCCAGAATATATAGGGGGAGTTTTTGATATGTTTTTTTTGTTTCTTTCTACCCTTTATTGCGAAATTTCACAATGGGCGGGTTTATTGGCATATGACAATTTCTTACAACCAACCCTACTATGAAGTGTTTATATGTATGTGTGCGTGTAACATGTGTGTAAGTGTGTGTGTGTGTCTTGTTATTGCATTCGATCGACAAAATTGAAAATGCAATTCCGTTAATTAGATCCCAACGGAAAATGACCCCGCCGGGAATCGAACCCGGGACCTTACAACGTAAGATCAGGCGGCTTAACCACTATGCCACCGGCCTGTGGCAAATAACCGGCATTGAAGGGAGTGGCTGAATCAGTACGAGCAAATAAGCAAATTTAAATAAAAATTTGTCAAAAAGAAAAAATATATAAAAAAAACATTTCTTTTTAATATTTTGTTTGTTTTTTTTTAACTATAAAAAACGTTGAGCTGGCTGCGCCATCTAACGGTAGATAAAATATCGCGAATATTGTTTATTCGAGATATTTTATCGACCGCTAGATTGCGCAGCGCTCTCAAAGCTTGTCAAACTTTTATTCAAAAGTTTAACAAAAAAAAAAGTTTTTTTGTCTCAAAAAATATATTTAAACTTGCTTATTTGCTCGTTTTGAGTCACCCACTTCAATGAAGCCGGCTAATCAATGAACTTCAATGAACTCAGCCTATAGAAAATCAACTTGTAGAAAGTGTCAACTTCTAGTCTTAATGTGAAAACTGGCACAGCTTCTAATATTGACTGTAAATATAATGATATTTACATAAAATATTATAAAATACAATTATCTCTTTTTAATAAGTAAATATGTAATAATATTTAATATGTAAATTTCGGGAAAATATTTAAAAGCTATAGGTACTAAAATTACGGCGAGGCGGTCGGCGCGAGGCTGAATAAATCGTCAGGAGTAGCACGA
Organism: Micropterix aruncella; assembly: GCA_944548615.1. Lineage (NCBI taxonomy): Eukaryota > Metazoa > Arthropoda > Insecta > Lepidoptera > Micropterigidae > Micropterix > Micropterix aruncella. The sequence goes on from OX155969.1 coordinate 1,707,585, forward strand.
TCGTGACGAGATACCTGCCGCAGAGCGCATAGCTCTGCGACGCCACACTCAGAAAGCCAGGTCAATGGTCCCGGCTTACGTGAAGCGTCCTATTTTATAGACTCCTAATTTTTTCATTTTACTTTTTTATTTCCTAGCCCTTGGAGTAAATGGGTATTTTCATGGATGCATCTGTCTCTTTTGCAGGATGTTCGGCGACATCGACCTTAAAGTACTATAACTACGAAACTACTACACCAATCATAAAAAGAACAACTGCACAATGATTGCATTGAAATTTCGAATATAGAATATTGAAATATCATTTTGTATAACAATTAGATAATTATGAATAAATATGAGAACGTCAAAGAAGTGAAAAAAACGCGGAACCAGCTGGTCGTATCATACTCAACGGATAATTGTTTCAGAACCAGGTCGTATCATACTCAACGGGCTAGACTCAACGGGCTAGACTAGTAATCAAAAATATGAGTAATCAACAAGAGTGTTCTGTGCGTATATCCTGCGGTTAACATGCAATTGAAATTGTACGCCCTGTGGGCAAATTGTATAAAACCATTTTGTACAAAAACATCTGTACCTCCTTACCATACAGTTATGAAATAAAGATCTATTTTATTATATAGGAAACCATACTGTTTCCAGACTCCCCGGTTATTAGTCGGAATGCACAATCGATTGGCTGTCGCCGCACGTAGCGCAAACCGTCCAGGAGCGCCCGAATTTTGATTTCTACCAGGCCTCGCAATTCTGCGCGGAGGCTGCCGAATAGGTGTGGACCCGTGCGTTCGGTCGACCCTACGCACATGGGTCATTAGCATTTGCGTAGGGTCGAGCAATAGTCCAACTTGTTTTGAGCGGCCATGATTATGCCATTAGGCAGTAAGAGCCATCGCGGGACTAGCGCGAAATACTCACTGCGTTCCTGACTTTAAAAAATATTAAATATTAACTATGGTAGCTGAATATATTCTTCGGTGTTTAATTTATGCAAGAACCAACGTCACGAAACGTGAACTAAATGACTCATCACATCACACCTATGACACTCGCCACCGGTAAAATATTGCCCTTCCCAGAGTGCATCTAACACAGACTCAAAACTTAACTTAACTTGCAAACCGGCCAGCTCCGTATTGTGAAATTTTACAGGAAACAAAAAAAACTTCCTAAAAAATTATAAGTTACAATATCCAGATTGCAAAAATCCATTTGGTGCCTTTTTATTATGCGAATGGTATTTACTGAAAATTATAAAATAATATATTGTTTACATAACCAATATTATTTTTTTTGGAGTTTGCCTGTTTGAAAAAAAAAGAAAACAAAAAAATGGGAGTTGTCCTTATTTCTGTATAGCTATTATGGAAGTCTATCGAAAATAAAAACTTTAAAATACATTTAAATATGCAATAAAACACTATAAATACAGGTATTAAATATTATTTTATTTCCTAATCAATCTTCATGTGGTACATTATCGTAGTAGTCCCTGTAGTCCACCGGAAGTGTAAGTTTTAATTCCTGGTCTATTAAAGCCTATTAAAAGCCTGTCTTCTAACATATAGGCTTCGAACCTACATGTTAGAAGATAGGCTTTGTCTAGCATTGAAAGTGATCATTTGAGACAACTAAGTTAAGGAACTACTTTAATTAGTATGAATTAGACAACTAATGTAGCTTAATTAGTATGAATTATCGGTGCAAATTTTTTGTAAAATACTGTATTTGAATAATAAAATTTGCTTATAGTTATAGTAAATATAAAATTTGCATGTTTGTTACATTTCCTTTTTAAAATTGCATTGCCTGACATGTTTACTTAAAATTACAATGTTATTCATAAATACAGCTTTTAGCATATTTGGGAATATATACATGAATCTCCACTATGCACTCATTTGTAAATATCGTGTTGAATAACTTAATGATTGTAATTCTTTTTATTTTATCTCATCTTATTAATTCATTATCTTCGATATTTTGAAGATGAGATGAGATAAAATGAAAGAATTGAAGAAATTAAGATTTTCAACATCATTTGTTTTGACATTGCTTTAAACAACTATACTTAAAAAAAGAATAACAAGTTGATAGAATACAAAGACAGTATTCCGGGTAGCAAATAATTCTACGTTTTTAAAAACAAATTACATTTTCCCAGAAAAGTGCTCTAATATGCGATTTTTGCAGGTTAGTTTAACCCCTCCCCCTGCCTTCCGTTAGGCCCATACCATTGGTTGAGACTAATTATATGGTATACTGGTATAATATCTCGGAGCTCACAGGCGGATTATTATTGCACGCCGTCCAGTACAAAAATGACCGCTGGAGTCGGAGTTAGCCACTTTTCGGTGTTGCTATGCCAGTGTTGGGAGTTGCCCTTTTTACGTGTCCGCTGTTTTCTCGTTAATTATATAAGTTAGGGAGTTGTTTCATGTTGCATAATGTGGGTGACAACTAGGCGCATACAACAACGTTAAAATATGACTTTGGGTCAAAGCGGGAGTTGACCGGTTTGCAAGTTAAGCCGACGTTATGTCTTTTGCACATTTTTTTTCTACACGCGATGTCCGAGAGTGTGCATGCTGCCGGCGTTGTTGTCTTAACAGCATTCTATTCACCAACTCACATTATCCAGGTACAATGCGGATCGTCTCTGTAACGATATGGCCCGAGCGAAGAAGTTCGGCACTTGGACAGATGCAATAGCCGAAGCTTACTACCCGAAACTGGACAACCTCACGGCGTCCAGGGCTTGGCCGCCGCGTCAATCCAATATGAAATGGCAAGACCTCAACCGAGAGGTGGACGGCGTCAAGCTCGCTGTCCAAACCTTGAACCAGTGGAGGACCAGGATCGATGACGCAATCAAAAGCAGAGCTGCCAAAACTGTAAGTACGATAAAATGACTCTTCCCAAAAGGGAAGCGAGAGATTTATCCATACAAACCCAGGTATGGGCATTTAGAGAAGGGATGAACATCGAAGTAAAAACATCGATGTTACCTTAGCGGAAACATCGATGATCAAAAATATCGTTGTCAAATTATCTATATTTAGATCATCCAAACATCGATATTTCTTTTAGTTCGTTGGACATATTTTGCTGACAATCCCTATGAGTTTTCTTCTGATAAAATCAATAATAGAAATGAACACAGTGATATTATGTATATTTCAACATAAGTTTTAAAAATAAAACCATTGAAAAAAGTCATTAAATCTAAATTAATAATAGTAAATAGCAATATAAAATCGCAGACTATCGCGGTTGTTTGACATTATAAATAGGATAGAAACGAATTCACCGCGTGAATTTTTGAGGCCTGTAAAGGATGTAATACCACTGCAAACCTCGGGTGTGTATAAAGTCGAATGCAATTGCATAATTAAAATAAGAAGAACCCCGAACTTCAATAGAGACGACGGTTACAAACTCTCTTCTACGTGGAAACCTCTTCTTAAAATGTTCCCGCCCCCGAACGCCGAACGCAAAGACGTAAGACAGGATGCAGTGAGTGTTGTGTGCAAGACGAATTTTCAACATTCGCGCGCTTCGAGCCCGGCCCCCCACCACCGTTATAACCTACGCAGTGGCGGCAGCGGTATGCGGCCTACCCGCAAAACAACAGATTGACAGCTCTTCAGTCTACCTTGGACAACGGCGGCTGCAACGTCACCGAAACGTCGGGTGCTACAAATTTCACGCGGTAAATTCGTTTTCTATAGCAAGTTTCGGCAAGTTTCTATAGCAAGTTTCGTTCTATAGCAAGCATCTGCAATGTTTATAACCTTTATACAACTATAAGCTGCGAAAGTGAGTGCCTAGTGACATCTATACTGCTTAAACCTTTGTAAAGCAATTACTGCACTTTTATATGATTATAAGCTGTACAACGGTGGTGGAGTAAGGGTAATGTAGTAGCTTTTGTTAGCTTATTTATTCGACTACTATACGGCTATCCGTTATAAAATGGCTATAAATTTGTATGTTTTATAGCGATTATACCACTGTTATTCGACTAAAAGCCAATATAAGCCAAATTGCTTTAAATGACACCTTTACATAGCTGAGAGTTAATCTGAAAGCCTTTACATGACTGTTAATCAGCTTAAAGCTATATTCGGCACTTATTATATGGCTTTTGTGCTTGTTGGGCGGCCATTTATTAAACCAGTTGTAAAATTAAGAAAGAACTGGTGTCCCACATTATGTACCGGGTTTAGACATAAGCTTAAGTATCGGTAGAATTAGATTATAGAGAAAACATTGTACAAATATACGTTCCGTCATGATTTCAGCCGAATGGTACAACAGTGCCATTGACCATTGACTTACTCGGGGATATTGTGGAAGCCAGCGTCATATCAGTCTATCCCGGCTACTATGGGAACTTGCACAACAGCGGGCATCTTCTAATGGCATACGTCCACGACCCGGACAATCGTTATTTGGTAAGAAACCGTCGACTCAGCTAATTCCTGCGTCTACAGTTATTTAACTCTGTCTTTTTTTAGGAGTCTTTCGGCGTCATGGGTGACTCAGCTACAGCCATGAGAGACCCTTTCTTCTACCGCTGGCACGCGTTCATAAACGATCTCTTCCAGAGTTTCAAGATTGGTTTGAACCCGTATCTCGACTCAGAAGTAAGTACACTATTTACTCCTTATTTCCGAAATTTATTTAAGAAATTATTACTATAAAACATTGATTTGCTTACAAAAATAACAGGAACCGAATGGCAAAACCTTAACTTTTGCTTATTTGATTCTGTCACCCAACTGGGACTAGCCCGTTCTAGGGTGGACAGGACTCTAATATTACAATGAAATTTGCTTGATTGCTTGATTGCTTACAAATGTACAAGTTTTAGTAACAAACTAATAACACTAAATTGCCTTAAAGTGTGGTTTTCAAAATAATAATAATAATTAAAAAAATAATTAAAAAAATATTAAAAAGATAATATAATAAATAAAATGCAATTCCATTATATAATCGGCAATAATTATATGTGAGAAAAGAAAGAACAGTCATTATAATTTATTATATGTTAAGTGATATAAAAATATCTAGTCAAAAAACAACAAATTAAAATAATTTTTGGTAGTTAGTTAAATGTTAAAATATAATCAACATACATGTTTAAACATATGTTAATAATTTGTGCACCTAAGTTTTATTGCACTATTATTTCTAACATTTGATGTATGGTTAGTTTGTCATGTCATGTCATGTCATGTCATTCGATAACCATTTCTTTAATTTATTTTTGAATTCCCTAAATGTCAAATTCGTTTTTATTTCCATATTGATCAGATTGTAAAATCTCGGCGCAATGAAAGAGTAATGTCTTTGTCCAAATGATGTTTTCATTCTGGGTATTATTAAGCTATTTCCTATAACTTGTCTCGTTGGTCTTCGGTTCTGAATTATTCCTCAATTTGAGTTATTGTCCAAAAATAGCCTTAAGAGGGAAGTTTTTAGAAAAAGTTGCCTAAATTCAAGAACTTTAGCTTCCTTATAAAGTTCATTAGTGGGATGGCGATATGGTCTACGTGGAATAATTTTTATTATAAATTTCTGCGCAACTTGGAATGGCTCTAGCAGGGTTTTACCATATCCACAACACCCCAGGTGAACATCTTGGTATGTTTTTTTTTCGGTGTATTTACACAGACTTCGATAGCATCGACCGGCGTTGTGCTGCGAAACGAACTCCAAACCAATATCCGGTTTAGACCGGATATTGGTTTCTAATTTCTAAACCTATATTATTTTTTTATAACCATTCTGAAGGTATGTATATCGGCTACAATTTGTAATGAATTTATAAAGAAACTCGAAATAATAGTCGATCAATCAAAATCAAAATCAAAATGTTCTTTATTCATATAGACACAATTAAATATTATTTTTAATTTATGTTCTTATGATGCGTCCAAGCCTTACTCCTAAGCCGTTTTGTCATTTACATAATCAGATATTGTATAGTAGGCTTTTTTATACAATTTTGCTTTGATGGTAGCTTTAAACTTATTTACAGATAGTTCTCTAATAGTATGAGGAAGTTTGTTATAGAAGCGTACCTATACATTGTCCCAAAAAAGAATTGCTTATTTTGTGGAGACGAGTAGCACGTACAATAAGGTTATGCTTATGTCTAGTATTAACATTATGAGAGTCGCTTTTTTTTTAAACTTGTCAATATTCTTGCGGACATACAACAGATTTTCGTATATATATTGTGATGCAACAGTAAGAATATTTATCTCTTTGATTTTTTCTCTAAGTGAAACTCGAGGACCAAGTTTATATATAGCTCTTACAGCAGGTTTCTGTAGTATAAAGATGTTATTGATGTCCGCACAGCTTCCCCAGAGAAGAATCCCATAGGACATAATGCTATGAAATTAACTAAAGTATACTATTCTTGCTGTATCTACATCAGTCAGCCGCCTTATTGTTTTAACTGCGTATGCCGCAGAGCTAAGTTTTCCTGACATTTTCTCAATTTGTGGGCCCCATTGTAATTTGGAGTCGATTGTTATCCCTAGAAACACAGTTGAAGCAACAGGCTCCAGTCTAGTTCCATTTATTTCTACATTGGTTTGTACCTGCTTAACATTAGGTGTAGAAAATTTAATCACTTAGGGTTTTTTGTTCATTTAATAGTAGGTTATTTACATTAAACCAATGGACAACTTTTGAGAGTGCATTGTTAACTTCGTCATAATTGTACAATTGTCGACTAATTTTAAACGTCAAAGAAGTATCATCAGCGAACAATACAATTTCGTGATTATTCCTTATGTGAAAGGGTAAATCATTGATGTATATTAAGAAGATAAATGGGCCAAGAATGGAGCCTTGTGGGACACCCATGGTGACCATTGATCCTGGTGATCTTTTACCGTTTGCATCAACCTTCTGAATTCTATTTCCCAAGTAAGAAGTAAGAAGATCAAGAGCCTTGTTCCTAATGCCATAGTGATGTAATTTCCTAAATAGTGTATCATGGTGTACACAATCAAACAAGTATATTAAAAGGAATAAATAAGACGACTGCCATTACAAAAAAGGAACTATGTACTGTATTTATTACGGTTTTGTATGTAATATTTGTAATATTTTGTATGTAATTTGGTTGATGTTTTTACTCATATATATTTCGGAATGTACTCAATCAGACCTTTTATTTAACACTAAACTGGATATTACTAGGACTTTTCAATTATGGCAAAAGAAGATTGAATTGGCTAATGCCAGATATATTCAATAAAATTCCTCTAAATTTAAAAAAAAATTAAAAATGTAAAAAAAAAAGAATTAAATATACATAGTTAGCTTTAAAATAAGTGAAAGTGAAACACACGTCTAAATGATACGAATAAGATTCATATTTTATTTTATTAGCGTTAAGTACGTTCTTCTTTTTAAGTAAATATTATCAAGGGGGTGGCTTTCTGTGCCGAGTAATACTTACTAATGTAGCAGATAATGCAGCAGAATTATCAAAATGGCCACTAAAGTTGCACTGAAAGTCACCCTATCACAATCTCCAGCAGGTAAGCCTTAGGCTTGGCTGGATTTTATACAAATCTGTATTTTAAAAAAATGGGCATTAAATAAAAATAAAAAATAAAAAAATATATATTTATGCTAATTTATTGATATTTGGAGGTTTGGTCATTTAGACATATATTTACTTATTATTTGGACAAATAAGGATCTCTATGACACTTGCGATGATATAACGATTCTAACAATGTCACATACTTCTAAATCGGCTCAAGCGTTTAGAAGTTATGGTGAAATACAGAAACGTAAAACATTCATATGTAGATGAACCCTGAACGCATTACACTCTCTTTTTGTTGAGCATTCGGTGTAATTAGACCGAATCTGGAAATAGCAACTGAAGAAACCCATTCTAATAGTCCCCTTTCTTGAAGCAATAGACTAGCGAAATAAGTGATATATATTTCCAAAACGGGAAACTGTCGAAACAAACCTTTGACGAGCCGTACCTGTAGTTCTTTCAATAGTGTTTTTTGAAGAACGACATCACAATATTTTTGTACATGGTGGTATGCGCTGGTACATGCGCTGTTACATACATAATTTTTAACAAATTACATATACCAGCTGTCTCGTCTGGATGCACTGGTGGCAGCTAGTTTAAAATCCTGGTTGTAAGGTTTCGCTAAGAAGCCAAACCAGCTGATCCCTCGACTCTCTTCAGGTCCAAACACAATTTTGGGCTAGCTCTAAAACTGCTCTCTCTGCTCTACGCCAACTCCAGAATAACCAAAAATTCGATTCTAAGCAATTCCAAGGATCCGGCAATATCGAAGCACGCAATAAGTGGCCGTAGTGAGTCAAATGATCTACAAGCCCGCGTAGACTTTCACAAAAAGTTCCTTGCTGAAATCAGCCAGAACAGCAATGGTCTGGGGTATGGCAGTACAACCATGAGCGATGTGGACTTGAAGAAGTGTCTCATGCTGGGAGATTACGACAGCAATAGTATGGCTCACGCTATTGGCCTTCAATGCCAGAATGATTGGACAACAATTGAAGACTTTTGCATTCCGCCTCCAATGCACTGGAAAGTAATGTTGTATGACTGGACGCCAGAGATGCTGAAATTTTACCAAAATGCCTTTCATCATACACTTCCAGACCCCAGTAACCTCGCTCGTTGGAGCTATGCCGAGGATAGTTCATGTCCCCTTTGTAGCAACACCCCTTGCACAGCTAGACGTATTCTAGCTGGCTGCAAGGTGGCCTTAGATTACGGACGGTACACTTACCGCCACGACAAAGTCATTGCTGTTATTCGCGAGATTCGCCTCCCAGTGGCTCGTGTCAACAAGGGTTTGACAGTACCCTCCAAACCCCCAATACAGTTTGTGCGGGATGGCTCTAAAGGCAAAAAACATTTCACTACAAAACCTTTTTCAATTATCGAGAAAGCTTCATGTTTACCCCCCAAAGTGTAATAATAGTACATGATGGGCCCGACTTCGGTCGGTTAATACCATGGCAGCTCCGTTTGTATTTTATTTATTTACTTAATTATTAACGCTGGTACATTTATTTATTTATTTATTTATTTATCCTATTTTTATAGTTACATATACAAGATTGCGTTCATTTTTTTAACACATTTTAAAAGAATACATACGATGAAAATCGCGAAAGGGCATTAACTTGTCAGGATTATATCACCCCACTAGGTATACGCCTGTGTTAGGGGGATGGATACAAAGTTTTGTAATTTTTATTTATAGCAATGTACATAATAAGCAACAAGCGTAACAAATTATATTTAATATCTACACTTAAATAAAACCCACAGCAAGTTGTATCACGCTTATATTGAAGATCGGTCCCATGTCGCCCAACTAAGTATGAACACTTGTTCTAGGGCAGACATATTAAACAAATACTAGTTTAAAAAGAAAACATAATGAAAAGAAAAAAAAGTAGTTTAAACAAAAAGAAAAAAAGCGAAAATGAAAAAAAAAACATTGAATTAAATAAAAATATGCATAAAAATAAAATATGTAAATATATAATTATAATAAAATAAAACATTGAAGTAAATAGATAATTAACACATATCGTGGCGAAATTTCTTTTGTAAGGTTGCAGGATACTTCTAGTTTGCGAAACAATATCAATGTGACAATTTATGTAATGAATAAGATAGAAATGATGAGTATTAAAATTACGTAATATCTGTGGTATTATTTGCTGAGCCTGTACTCGACATATATACATAATTATTATGCGCTGGTGTTATCCTATTTAAAGTTGTCTCGTGTATTTATTTATTGCAGCTCGAGTACCAAGGGGTTTCTATAACGAATCTTAACGTCCAACGGACTGCTGGCGGTGGTCAGGCGAACAGGATCGACACTTTCTGGATGCAGAGTATCGTGAACCTTTCCAGGGGTTTGGACTTTGCTGATCGAGGCGCAGTCTATACTAAGTTCACCCATTTGAACCACCAGCCGTTTACTTACATGTAAGTATGGGATCAAGATCTTGGTCGGTAGTACTAGAATGGTGTGGCGTGTCATTCGCATGACACGCCACAAATAAATAAATAAATAAATAAATGATTACAGAATATTCGTGGTTCAATTTTAAACATGCGTCCTTGATTGATAATAATATATGGTATACCCAAAGACTATACCATCTACAATATATTATATGGTATAGTATCCTCCCGGAGGAGAGCAAGATTACGATTTGTCAGTCTACTCTCGTCCCCCTTCTGGATTATGGAGATGTCGCATTTCTCGACCTCACAGAGGAGTTATCCACCAAAGTCGAGCGTCTCCAAAATGTTTGCATTCGGTATATCCATGGCCTCAGAAAATTTGACCACATCACGGAGTACAGAGAGAAGCATCACTGGCTGTCGACCCGGGAGAAAAGAGACATTCGAGTTCTCTGTATGCTTTTCAAGATCTTGGATGGCGTCGCTCCCAATTATCTTACCGGCAGATTTACTGCACTATCGGCTCATGAACGCCCTCTGAGATCAAAAAACAACCTGCTACTCTCTATCCCTAGTCACAGCAGTGACTTCTTCTCATTCTCTTTCACCGTGCATGGAGCCCGTCTTTGGAATGCTTTGCCGAAAAATGTGAGAACCGCGCCAAGCATAACAACTTTTAAAAACAGACTCAGAGAGCATTTGAAATCCTCCAGATAAATTCCCTTTCCCCTCCCATTCCCCTCCTTTTAAAACTTTAGCGTCCTTATAGGTGTTAGATTATTTTGTTGTGGCAAATCTGTGCCCACAAAGAGTAAAGTATATACTTCTTTCTATCCTCCTCTATTTTATTTGTTATACTCTTTATATAGGTTAAGTTATGTAGTCTACTCGCAAATAATGTTCTTACAATAGTATAGGTTAGCTCTAAAATATTGCCTGCAGGCAATAAGCTCGCCTTTTCTTAAGAATAAAGAGTTTTATTATTATTAATATTATTATAGTTGATCGAAACATATTTACCGAGTTTAAAAGTACTACTTTATTTAATATAATTAATTTGTTTTGTTTCTATTTCATTCCCAGTCCAAGTGATCATCTTTTTACATTCCCAGTCCAAGCGAAAGCACTGTGAACGCGATAAAAAATGACCTGACTCTTTACCCAGGGTTGGTTTCCGACGAGGCGACTTCTCAACGGTCAACAGCGCAGATACAAAATTTTGTATACGCATTCAGTTGTAATAGTCCGTTCTAACTTCCACTATGACATGGCTGTTGCACCCAGGGTTGGCTCGTGACAGAGAATTTTAATAAAAGCTTTTTTTTATGTGTTTTTACTATTAACCCCTCAAATGTGAGGCGTCCCTTAAGGAAGATTTTGCCTTGGCAAAATGTATACAAAATGTATATAAATTTATATAAATATAAATATAAATGTAAATGTGCGCCGCTTTATAGTAATCCGCTCTATAGTAATGTTATAGCTCTATAGTAAACCCCGCTCTATGTAAATGTAAATTTAAATGTAAATATAAATTTATATACATTTTGCCGTAGGCAACCCGAGCTAATCGCCATTCATTTGAGGGGTTAACTTGTCTTCTAACCTAGCGTGTGTGTGATTACACACACTATCACACACAGGATGCTTTCCAAAATCAAATCAATAATCGATAGTACGACGCGCCCTGGATGCTAGGCGCTTTAGTGCAACAAGTTTTTATTCCAAACACGTTAATTTGGCGCCCCCTAAAATTGCTACCTCTGCAAGTTACCCGTTTGCCCCCCCCCCCCAATTTGGTTAAAATACCCCCCCCCCCTCCCCTGATTGGGGAGGGGGGGGTATTTTAACCGAATTGATAACCTCCTCCTTTCAAAAAAAGGAGGAGGTTATCAATTCGGCTGTATCTTTTCTTTCCTCAATGTTTGTTACCTCAGAACTCCGTTATTTATGACCCGATTTATATAAATAAAACCTTATTTATTTTATTTTTATTTTTTTATTTTATTTTATTCAGGAAACAGACAGTACAAAAAACATATTTACTTAATCAAAATATAACAAACATAAACCATTTATATGTTTCCACCAATTAAGCGGTCATATAGTGCGTTAACCTATATAAAAAAAAAGTTTAAAATATACAAGCATTTTTTAAAGTGAAAAGTGAAATTATTAGGGTTTTTAGATAAACAGAAGATATTCTGAAAAGTAATTACTAAGTTACTAAACAGTCCAAAGTATTAGAAGAGTAAATATAAAGTAAATAGAGCAGAAAAAACAGTAAATAGATTCATAAACATGCATATTAATATGGTAATAAATTAATATATTATTAAATAGATAGTAATAAGAAAATAAAATATATAATTATGTAATGACACATTTTATGAGATCGAAAAATAGAAAAACGAATAAGTTATGTAAATACGTTATTTGAAAGGATATGCTTTCATATTGGTCTCATTTTTATCAAAATCCTTTTCTGATCATAATCAGAACAGATCCCATTGGATCCATGAGGAATTGAAGGAAATCCTTCAATATTATCATATGAAAATGAAAATATACAGGTTGGTTTAGTTCCGATGACAATGCCTTTTTTTATGATAAGCATGACCTGATTCTTCACATAGGGTTGGCTCCCGACGGGAGGACTCCTCAACGGTTAACAGCACAGATACAAAATTTTGTAAACGCTATTCAGTTATGATAGCCAGTTCTAAAATTTACCATGAAATGGCTGCTGCACTTATAAAAAAAATAGGTCGGTTTTTTTTGTTGCAAAAATTTTGTATTATAATCTATATTTATTTTCCAGAGTCAACTACCGCAATACTGGCCCTCAGCGCTTTGCGACTTGTCGCATTTTCCTGGCTCCTAAAATCGATGAGGCTCGTCGCCCTTGGCAATTCGAAGATCAGCGGCATCTCTTCATTGAAATGGACAGATTTGTCGTCCAGTGTAAGTTTTTGTTTTCTACCAATTTTCTTGATCCAGTGGCAGATAGGATAAACATTGACGTTCCCAGTCCACCCACCCCATCTAGTATTATTGATTATATAGCGCATTAGATTGCTCAACTCCGTACTACGATTTGGCAGCTATAATTATACTACTAAACACAGCGTGTAGATAACAATCACAGTTCCAAACATTCATTAACCTTCTCGTATGTTCAATATTGCGGCGTTCGTGATATAGCAGTATGGCGGCGCCCTACAGATGGCGCTCTAAACACGCCTATACGGTATCCCATCTCGAAATAAGATATTAAAATATCTTTTTCAAATCATACCTCTTATTATTTTAATAATATTAACATAAATATGTAAATTTTTAAATTGGTACACAGGGTTTAATCTATAATAATATTATAAAGAGGTAAAGTTTGTGACGTTGTAGGAAGTAATCTCTGGATCTACTGAACCGATTTTGAAAATTCTTTTACCAATAGAAAGCCACGTTATTTGTGAGTGCCACTGGCTATATATTAATCCGAAAAATGAAAAGACTTTTTCGTGGTGGTCAGATTTGCAAAGTAAGTCGGAGAATAAGCGGTCGAACGAAACTAACACTGCCTTAACGATGAGAGATATATGATTAAGTTCTAGAGAAAAGTTATAGAGCTTGATAATGCCTACGAAAACTCAGAAACAGCATATGTCTAACTTTTATATTTAAGTCACAAAAAGTAGTTATATATTTTAAAAATAATGTAAATCGTTAGGTCATGTTTATTGGTCATATTATCAACAATTATGAATTCTTATCAAAATAACTGAATTTATCGTCTCAAGTGTTTAAAACAAAAGACTTTTCCCTTTTAATGTATATAATTTCCTTTTTACTGCATAAATAGTTTAAAGAGATAATACGCTCACAAATAAGACACTCACACTCACAAATAACGGTATTATAGTCAAATTGGCGTGCAAATACATACATACATATGCAGTAAAAATATAACCCTTCTTTTGGCAGTCAGGAAATAAATCATAGCACTCAGTACTAACCGAACCACACTCATAATTTCGTCACAGGTAAAAAGTTTTACAGCCCAACGAAGTGGGCACGGGTCAGCTAGTACGTAATAATTACGCACTTTAATGTTCAGCCTAATAGATGTCTTTTTTTTATCGCCATATTATTTCTGTAAATCACATTATTTTATATAGCCGTATTATTTCTGTGATTTATTCAGCCTATATATAAAAGTGCGATAGATGGCACTAACAATTTTGTTATTATTGCTATCATTTGTTAGATTACTGGGGTTTTATTATCAATCAGTCCATTATACTCGTATAAAACAATCATTATCAGTGTTTTAATTGAAGATGGATGTTAATTTTATGTGTATGGGCATTGATTTTATATTACACTATACAATCAATGGTGTGGGGAAGAATGAGTTTACATCACGTCGATTATGCAGGCGCTGAGTTTGCACCGCCGATCTCTTTTTTTTTATTTGTTGTGTGGGGCTTTTCTACGGTCTTTATGAGCCTTGTAACACTGCGACCATTGCTGATCTATTGTGTTCGCCACCTACTATAATTCTGTGCTAAGCCTCGTGTCATTTAAGAACCGCAACAGGCTTTTGGCGCCAGATTGTTTTACCTCCTCAGGTTGGAGGTAGGTAATGACCACCCAAGTGCATGTAGCTTTTACGAATCAGCGGGCCACACTCGCACATGAGGTGCAGGGGAGTTTCCTCCGCCCCTTGGCAGAACCTGCACATTTTTGTGTCTCGAAGCTTGAGGTTGTACATGTGTTTGTTGAGGCCACAATGCCCCGTGAGCGCCCTCACTAGTGTGCGTAGATTGTTCCTATTTAGCGATAAGGCCTCACGGGCCGTCGTAGGCCTTAATTCGGGATTTGGATTGATTCAACCCTGGCGTATTGTTCCAGTGGTTGACGGATCGTCGAAATGTTACCTTGCTAAATCTGTTCCCCGCTGAGTCTGCACCCCTCGCGGATTTATTGAATTAGGTTGAGTTTTTCTTTGGCCGCAGTATCAGCTGCTGACACTATAGGTTGTAATAGGGCTTCTAAAAGAACAGTCAAAGGAGAAATCGCGCCCTTAGATTATGTTTGTTGAGGTTTGTTTTGCTCGGAGTGAGGATTGCATTGAAGTTGTAGTTTGCATCCAGCAGATTGCTTGTTCTAGCTTTTCCAGCAGTGGAGCGATGTCAACTACGACTAGCGAACCCGTCACCTCAGGCTGGTATAAAGATATATGATCGTTCTTTCATTCGTGAAATGAGCGTAGATACTTAGAGACATATACAGTCTACTATGTAGATCCGCCAGCTAGCCCATCCAGTCAACGTCTTACGCGAGACACTGAAAAGCACCTAGGTGGCCGCCTCGCCCCTGACCACCTCCCGACTGGTTACGAGTTCGAGGTTGCTTGCGCGGTCCTCTACCTAATTTAAGCTGCGTTTCAGTTCGAATCATCGCTGACCGAGGCATTTTATGCCCGACTGTTTACACAGGATTGGGCAACCGATCGATCATTTTAAAAGCGGCCGTACTAAGGTCAACAGCCACTCCCGCACTATAAGAAACAAAGTCGTTTCCAGACTCCCTCGGTCGTCAATCGGTATGCACAGTCGATTGGCTGACGCCGCACAATGCGCAAACCGTCCAGGCGCACCCGAAGAACGACTGCCTGGGGAAAATGACCCACAGGGCACAGAGACCTACCCAGGCTCGAACTTCTACTTGGAAGTGTTGACCCGTGTGTTGGGCCCAGCCAAGGACAAAACGGGTCATAACGGCCCAACTGCACAGGGCCAGTTAACGTCCAGAGCAGTGGATAAGTTGGTTCTTGGTCTACAAGATCCAGGACAGCCACTTTTTTCTTTCTTTATGTATTATTGTGCCCCAGTGCTCGCGAGAGAAGTAGATTCAATATCAATATATATGCAATTTGGACATGTGAGGGACCACCCTCACTAGACTCCAATTGCTCGTAAGTGAGGAGTGGTATCATCAAGGGTTTTCTCCGTAGTGAAAGTCGTTCTTGAAGGTGTTGAAGTCGTTTATTGAAGAATGTAATTGATGCTTGCCAGTTGTAACGCTTCGAATGATAAGACGCGGTGTGTGTAGTGTGTGAGTGAAGATGATGATCGCGGCTGAGTAGTTGAAGATTGATATCGCGGATAATGAAGTGACGGTTCGATGATGATGATGTATGAGCGCGGTAGCCGTCCACTAGAAGATGATGATCGCGTGTACTATGCGTGGCGGAGAGTCGCCAGAGGATGATAAATAATTGATCGAATGTATGGGCTTATATACGGTGCTAAATGACGTAATGCCGTAGGCGTGGGGAAAGTGAGTGTGTCCGATTGAATCGATTAGAAGAATTGATATGAATCATCAGCTTGCGACTGCATTAATTGCCGAAATTAGGTGGAATTCAATGTCAGTTGCGCGTGTAGAATTAAGTGTGTTTGCGGTTATAGATTTCTAGAATCTAATTCTTTTGTTGACTCAATATGTTGGGCGAAGTACCAACAGACTTCTGACCAGGAAATCATATTTATTTATTTATTTATTTAATTTAACAATTCATTTACAAGTGCACAAGTATCACTAATAATCATATCAATGAAAAAAATATATATAATTAAAATTAAAATTAAAATTAAACACGGCCGATATGAGCATTAGCATTTAAGTACTGCTGCTGCCCAACTAAGTGCCAGGACTTGTTTCAGGGCAGCTAGCTCTCTAGTTTTTATATCACATATATTCGGCAATAAATAAAAAAAAATAAAATGGAAAAGAAATATATATATATTCCCGTCACCATTACAAATTATAACTAATAATCACTAACTAATGATCACAATAGGAAATAAAACACAAAAATAAATAATCGTGTTAATAAAATAAAAATAAAATAAAATGTCAAATAATAATAAAAATAAAATAATATGAGTTCTCCAAAGGCAAAGTATAGGCGTCTATTAACCCTCCAACCGCGGCAGACGCTCACTGAGCGTGCAGCTCGATTTCGTACGCTATTATCGCGTTGCATATAATTTCTGTATTTCCGCTATTTCCCAGCTAAATCTTTTTCTGTTACTCTGTAATATCACAGGAGTAGATACACGGAACTACTTGTCGATGATAAAATAAGGCAGCAACACAGAATCTGTGAGGATCACTTCGAAAAATCTTGTATTAATTTTTCTGAAAACAAAACTGTAAAACATTTATTTGGCAATGCGTTTCCAACACTCAAATTGCCAATAAATGACGGTACATGTTCGAGTTCGAGCCAATGTGAGTATACACGGAAATCAGAACATTAAATTTATACCTACTACTGTGATATCTTCAAGTTTAAAAACACTTTAAATAAAATAGTTATTTTGGAAAATCAAACATCTCGCGGCATTCGGAAGGATCCTGATAAGCAAACTTGTGAAAATAGATCTGCGCAAACGGCAGTTCACATTTCAGCTTACACTCCAAGAAAAAGGAAACTGTCACTGGAAATTCGAGAAGCTAAACAGTATTAAAAAATATGATTTAGATAGTGTAACTAAAGGAGACTTTTTAAAATTGTGTATAATAAAAAGTTGACAAATGTTTTCTTTATTTAATTTTATTCTTCTGTGCCAACCCTAACAAAGTAGGTAAAAATTTTGTACGCTCTTTAGAAGCTTTGCCTCTGTTCCGTTTTTACTCATGTGGTAATATCAAGAGTCGCATTTTCCACGTTCTCGAGTCGCAGGGCTAACAGGAACGGACAAGTTATAACTTGTCCGTTCCTGTTAGCCCTGCGACTTGAGAACGTGGAACAGGTTATAACCTGTATCGTAGAATATAGACTAAATCGATAGTAAAATCGGTTGGAGGGTCAAGCCCCATTTAAGCCTATCTTGAAAAAAAGACAGATACCTATCTTCCCTACTAACTAGTTAGAAGCGTGATGCTTGATTCCTCAGTTCTAGACGGGATGTGAAATGGATTGAAAATTGACGATCATCTGTGCCGAGCTGCTAATCTTCTTTCCCTTCAGCATTTGAGCTGAAGGGAAAGGAGATTAGCAGCTAATCTTCTAAGAAGGTTATTCTTCCTGGTAATACTTATTTCAATATTCTGTATTTTATCCTCCTTGAGTGAAAATTGCTTAATATTTTGCAGTGCAACAAGGAAACGGCGTGATCAACCGCAACTCCGCGGACTCCTCCGTGACCATCCCCTTCGAGAGGGTCTTCAGGAACCTGTCTGGCCCCGGCACTTCGCCCCAGCAATTCGCCAACGCCCAACAGGCCACCTTCAATTTCTGCGGCTGCGGCTGGCCGCAGCACATGCTGGTGCCCAAGGGCAGCCAAGCTGGTGTCGTCTTCCAACTATTCTGCATGCTCTCCAACTACAACCTGGATAATGTAAGTCTAAGAAAGTGGGATTTGCGCCTCTTGGCGTGGTTATTCGTGGATACAGGCGGTGATTTATTTCACAGAATCTTTGAGCAGATCCAAATTCGAGTGCTTTGAAGAACCATGTAATTAGGCGTAATATTTATATGATAAAACCAATTTGTTTTGGCTTGTCTGGATTGCAGGAGAGTGGAAATACTGGTTCCGGATGTTTCATATGTTGTTTCCGACTATATGTTACATTAGCTGATTCTATCAACTAGGGACACGCGAACGAAATGAACAAAGTCGATAAACCGGGCCGCATAGTCGATCAGCAGTTCGATAGAAAAAATGCATGCTAACTAAATGCATCTATGGTCCATTTGATTTATGTCCATTTGATTTACGTTGCATTTATGGTCCATTTGATTTACGTTGGCCATAGACAATTTAGCATGCTAAGACTTGAAGGTTGGTACATGGTGGCGTTCAGTCCATTGACATATAACTACTAGACCCCTTGACCAGCCTGAGAATGCGTCAGCCGAATAGAAAGAGACAGCAGCATATAGTACCCCCTCCATCCTTGGTCTAGTCGTGCATTCACGGAGACACGTCCATATATCACTATGGCAACGCGTATATATCACTATGGCAACGCTTCGAGTTCATAAGTCTGCTATGCTATGGATAAACGCGCATGCGCAACTAGACAAGGATAGAGGAGGGCCCCACATGCCAATATTTCTTTCTATTCGGTGAACGCATTCACTCACAGCCCGCCTTCGCACTCCCGTTCTCTATTTTGCTACCCTGTGGTTCAGTCACTGTTCACTTCATGGTGCTGTTGGTCACGTCCAGCTTGATTGCGCGGTGAATTGCCGAGCCAGAAAGAGCGACACATATATCAAAAAAATGGTTGTGCCCTCCTTTTCTTGCGGGAAGGAGGACCACTTGATTAAATGGGATTGTCGGCGATAAGCGCGTAAAGAAAAAATGCAAAGCATCGATTCAATCGTTTACGCAAAGATACTGACCGACGAAAATTCAATGTGATTTGGGTCCAACAAGGCATCTCTGTACCAAAGAAGGATGGGCGTTTTTGGCCTAGAGACCAATAGCGATGTGTGATGCGTCATTGGAAAGGTTTTTAATTGTTCGAAAACTTTTTCTATGGAGGGAAATCTCAAATCGCTGTGGGAATAAAATATAGAAAAAGAAGGAATTTAAAAAAATCGCCTTTGGGTGTTATAAACAATATTTTTTTCAAGGATAAGGAAAATTGTTCAAGGTCCGTAATAATACCTACTTAAATACTCTTATAAAAACATACAGGGTAACAAAATAGAGAACGGGAGTACGAAGACGGACTGTGAGTGAATGCGTTCATCGAATAGAAGGAGATAGAGATATGATACGATATGAGACTCCTTCTATCCTTGTCTAGTTGCGCATGCGCGTTTATCCATAGCATAGCAGAGTTATGGCATCGAAGCGTTGCCATAATGATAAATTTGCGTGTCTCCGTGAATGCACGACTAGACAAGGATGGAGGGGGTACTATAGGCAGCTCTCTCCAAAACCATTATGTGCAAAATGGATATTATTATTGATGAACCATAGTTCTATAAACAGGTTGTTTTATCACAATAAATCGTGCTTTTGTTTTTATAAGAATGTTTATTATTAAGAACCTTGAAAACTATTGTTTATCCTTGTAAAATCATGTATAACACCCAAAGGCGATAAAAAATATATCCTTTTTATTTTTTATCAATAACTTTTTCCCACAGCGATTTGAGATTTTACGCCCTAGAAAAAGTTATAGAACATGAAAATACCTCTCTAATGACGTATCACTCGTCGTTATTGGTCTCTAGGCCAGGGTCCATATATTATTGCCCATCGTCCTTTGAAGTTTATTAGTCCAATAACCGCTTCAGTCCTGAGATTTTTCATATAAAGAACTTCTTGAGGCCTTTTTTGAAATCGTACCCAAAATCGAAAAATGTACCCACACAATTGTACGGGTACCTTTTTATAATATTACTTATATCTATCATATAAACCGTACTGGGTCTGGGTCCGAAAGGGATATTTCCAGATTGAAATACGACTAGTGCGTCCCTGGTGGACCGATTTCACCCACAACCTTTCCAAATCTTGTCATGACCAAATAATGCCTGCATGCCTAATTTTAGCTCAATGGGATTAAGTGTTTTAGCGCTATCGTGGACGATAGAATGCTCACTACGGACGGTTCGAAGGCCAGCGTTTACCTCGATGAAACCCAAATCGAACAGGTCCCACAATTCAAGTATTTGATTGTGGGACCTGTTCGATTGTGGGACCTGTTCGACCACGGAAAAGAAAGTGGCATCGACGGCCGATGTCCATAGCCGGATTGGTCAGGCAACAGCAACATTCGCCTCGCTCAAGTGGTGCATATGGAAGCGAACGAATATTACCATCAAAACCAAAGTACGACTATACCGAACGTTGGTTCTTCCCATTCTTCTTTATGGATCGGAAACGTGGACGTTACTACAATCGGACCTCAAAAAGCTGGAAGTCTTCCAAATGCGATGCTTGAGGCAGATTCTCGGTGTCTCACTCCGCGACCGAATTCGAACGAGACCATTAGAGAAAGATGCGATCTAGTAATAACGATCAAAGAAGAAGTACAAAAACGTCGACCACGATGTTTCGGACATGTTTGCCGAATGAACGATAATCGCTTGCCACGTAAACTTCTTTGGCGAGACCGTCCGACAGAATGGAGAATTGAGCGATCGGCACCGAAGAAAACCTGGCTAAATAACATCAAAGACGACCTTAAAAATCAACGATTATCGGCTAGGGATGCTCGAGACGTGGCAAAAAATCGTCAAAAATGGAAGCAAATCGTGAATGGAGTACGTGATCCAGAAGCACCGACAGCAGCGTATTGGCTGCGAGGGCTACCCCTCCCCAATCGCCGGCTACGGAATAAATATTAAATAAATAATAATCGTGGAGGAATACATACATACACACAGACAGGCAAGCAAAAAGACTTCTTTCTGGAAATGGTCTTAATCGTAACATGAATATTTCCGTCTTCATCGCGAAAAAAATTTTTGCGCGTTCTCAATACTTTTCCTCCTGGTTGGTTGGTGTACCGGAAATATAAAATTAACGATTACATAATTAAACAATATGCAAGTAATTAAATTAAATTAAAATTAGATTCGAAATTTAAATTCTAAGTGTCAACATATATTTTGAAATTTTCTCAACAATAAATAATAATTAAATAATAAATTTAGTGTATATAGTGTAATTCGGCGGTTAAGTAACTCGACCAGGTTGCCACAAGCCTAGGAAATGGAAATATTTTCCTGAAAGTGTGGAGCTCGCCATGACGTGTGGCCGACGTGGCGGGTATCGGGCTAAATACCTCCAATCATGATAAACAGTACAACCTTATGACATCAAGGAAACGGCTGGACCTGTCTGCATGAAGGAAACGGACAACCGATCCGGATGGAGAGTGATTGGAGAGGCGTATGCCCAATGGTGGGCGAATACGCGCTGATGAAGAAGAAGAAGGAGAAGCAAGTAATTAGCGAAACAATCTAGGCTGTATTTAAGGTTCCTTGCAGGTGGAAAAACAATCTCCTGGTAATGGTCCTGATTTGACTAATAAGGGTTTCCAGCTGCTCCGGTATATTATATGACCATCTGGAATTTTTACTTTTTCTCTGACTGACCTGCTTTTGTCTTTCAGGTCAATCAGAACACTGATGGAGTTCCGTGCCAGGACGCGTCCAGCTTCTGCGGCATCAAGGATCGCCTCTACCCAGACAGGCGTCCAATGGGATTCCCCTTCGACAGACCTTCGAGCACCGCTTCTGCTATCGACCAATTCATCACTAACAAGACCAACATGGGTGTGCGCGACGTTACCATTCTCCACAGCGACGTCGTCATACAGAACCCTAACAACCCTCAATAGAACATCTGACGTAAACATGAGGATTAAGTGTAATAGTTGTGTATTTGAGCTTGAAAATGGATGTATATGTAGGGGATTTCTGAAAACAT
The DNA here is from genome assembly GCA_944548615.1 of Micropterix aruncella. Taxonomy (NCBI): domain Eukaryota; kingdom Metazoa; phylum Arthropoda; class Insecta; order Lepidoptera; family Micropterigidae; genus Micropterix; species Micropterix aruncella. Next base: position 1,730,082 of record OX155969.1, read on the forward strand.
CTGAAATCTAAGAGTGTCGCAGACATTATAAATAGGATTGAAACGAATTGAAGTTTGTAGCACCCAGCGTTTCGGCGATATTTCAACCCCCTTGTACAAAGTAGACAGAAATGCTGTCAATGGTCATCTGCGGGTAGACAGCAACCTTCTACTGTTACTTCACATAGTATAACGGTGATGGGGCTCCGGGTTCAGCGTGCGCGAATTTTGAATATCCGCCGTGCATACAACACTCACTGTATCTTGTTTTACGTCCTTGCGCCGGGCGATGGGCATTGAGAACATGGGTTCCACGTAGTAGAGAGTTTGAAAACGTCGTCTCTCTTGAAGTTCGGGGTTCTTCTTATTTCAATGGCTTCTCGTATCATGCGAGGAAAGTAAAATTGTTCTTTGATAGTACAATGTGATTTTGAAACTGTATCCAGTGGTTAGTTCCGCTATCCAATATATTTTCGTAGATCGCCGTTTTCCGGCTGAACGTTTTTAACAGCTTTGATGTTTTCCATTATTTGACAGCTGCATTCGATTTTATACGCACCCAGGGTTAGCAGTGGTTTACGTCCTTTACAGGCTCGAAATCAAGCTACATGTATCCTTGTTATCACTGACATTCTGTTGGCAACTTTTACCCTAAATAATCACATGTTTCTTCTTCTTCCTACATTTCTACTGCCTTTCAACATTCTACTGCCTTTCAACATTGTTTCTTCCCGTTTTCATTCTCTACTCCGGGATTTTTTAAATTTGCCGACTGCCCTTTTGATTACCTCTACGTTGCCAATAGATTGTAAACGTTGATAGTGTTTCATTTAAAAAATACACGGTTTCATCCTGCTTCACTTCATCGAAAGCCTTCATGACTTAATAAACTCTTATCGTTAGTTCGAAACAACAGATTACTCTTATAAATCCATTTTCAAGTTCAACAACACCCACACATATTTTCTCAACTACATACTACAGACGACTGCTTGTCCATTTGCTATCGATATTTATTTGTTATTTTTTTTTGTTATTAATAATTTTATCGTAACTATGTATGTTAATGATGTAAATATGTAAATATTATTGTAAAATACACTGTACATAGCTAAGTCCGCCGCCAAAAATAAATAAAGTTTTTTTTAATAAATATAATGGCTTTCATTAAATTTTGTAGGGCCTATTGAATACAATTAGTAACATATATAAAACCATCTCCATATAACTTGGGTTGTCGACTACAGCGGGCGAGCCCGTCACCTCAGGAAGTTTTAACGATTAGTCGTTCTATCTCCCTGGAGTGAGCGCAGAAGACTTGAGGACAAAACAGTGCACCGTCTAGCTAGGCCACAAGCCCGTAAGAGGCCAACGCCTTAACCGCGAGATAGCCAGGAGTGTTACCGGGCGGGCCTACACTCGCGCCCTTACTTCCAATTGTGACCAGATTACTCCGGTCTCTCGATTGGTTACTAGTTCGAGGTCGCTTGCGCGGTCCTCTCCCTTACGAAGCGGTGAAACGGTGTTTACCGAATCTATCGCGGACCACAGCGCCCTTTGCCTGGCTGTTCACCCAGGATCGGGTAGCCGATGGTCATTTCAAGAGCAGTCGCCGTAAGGTCCGCAACCACCCGCGCTCTATAGGAAACAGTACTGCTTCCAGACTCCCCCGACTGTTAGTCAGAGTGCACAGTCGATTGGCTTACGCCGCACGGTGCGCAGACCGTCCAGGAGCGCCAGAAGGTTGATTCTCAGGAGAAACTAACCATAAGGCCAGAGTCCTACCCAGGCTCGCACTTCTTTCGTGGAGGCTGTCGAATAGAGGTTGACCCGTGAGTGTGACCGACCCAGAACAGAATGGGTCTTCGTGGCCAACTCAGCAAGGGCCCATTAACTCTCAAGCTCTCCATATAATCTAAACAATTATTATTGCCGTTCTTCTATCCTCAGGCTTTTTGTCCACGACACGTTTTTTTCATCATACGGTGTGTTAGCCGCGCCGTAAAACAAACGTGACCTCTTGTCTACTGCATGGTTTTTTCGCTATACGACGCGTTAGGTACATATGTACATTTTGTAAACAACTTCAAGGTGACGTATTAATTGTCCGCCGTGAGAAAGTCCGGGTCCATGAACAAGCTCTTAAACATTGCCATACAACACTGATACAAATTTCGCCGTAAATAAACACGTCTCGACGAGGGGAAAATACGATGCATACGGCGGCGCGGCGGCGGCGCTTGCCGTGTATCCGCAGTGTACGTGGACAAGCTTCCATAGTGATTCATACCCCACTGAAGACACGGCGAATTAAACGTGGATTTTCACGGTGAAAAAAACGTGTGTGGACAAGAGGGCTAACGGTTGCGGTTTCTAACGGTTTCGTGCAGCTTGGGCTTGATGGCCTGTCTGTATTTTTAGGCCGGTCAAACTCACGGTTCAGCTCCCATCCGGTAAACTCCTTTAAGAAGGACTAACCTGGAAGATTCAAATTGTATTACCGCTTACGTCAGGAATAGACCGCGCAAGCGACCTCGAGTCCGCGAGCAGGCCAAGGACGGATAAATCCGGTGTAATGAATTAAAATTCATTACATTCAAACCTATCAAGTTTGAAAATCGCGATACGGCGATAATATAGTCAAGAATATTTAATTTTCAAACAATACCAGTAGCGACACATTGTAAAAAAAAGTGGAACGATTAGGTATAAAAAATATCCATAAAATATCAGATTAAATGACAGATAGCAATGATTCATTTATAAAATAAAAAAATTAAATCTAAATTAATTTCAGAGATATAAATAAAATCGAAAGGATTTTTGAAAATAAGATCGGGTTTGAAATGTCAAATTTGAATAGAGGAATATAAAAGAATAGATATTACGATAAAAAGTATAAAAGCGGCACTATACACGCGTAGAAAGCATGTCCATATATGGTCATGGAAATTCCCCAGAAATTTGACGCCCAAAGCTCAGACAACAATGCGTAAGGGAAGTTCAAATAGACAGAAGAATGAGAGAAAGCGCGGGAAAGGAGAACATTGTCGGCGTCCTAGGTGTTGTATGAAAAATATTTTTTTTAAGTATGACAATAAAATAATTAAAAAATATAGAAAATGTTTTAAAAATAGGACGGTAATAGAAATGAAGTCCGTTTTGAAAAAAAACAAAAATTGAAGAAAAACATAAAAAACTACCACAATAAACAAAAAAATAAAAAAAATAATATCAACTTTGAAAAGCCAGGAAAGAAACACATATAATAGAATATATAAATTTTTTTTAAAAACGAGTAGAACATAGTTTTTCAAAATAAAATTTTTAAACATGAAAAACTCATATAATTAAAGCTTAAAAAAATAGTAATTAAGAAGATTTGGAACGAGAATATCGAAATACATATAACTACACTACAATATAATAGGATTTATGAAAAATAAGAAAAATCAAGGGAAAACTCACACCAAAAGATTAAAAAATAATAACAAACGATTAATATCACATTATTGAACATCCTCGAGCAAGAGAGGATGGCGGCAATGCATAGAGAAGTCAAATTATGACAGAGAAATAATGATCGTGGAAAGGAAATAAACACGATGTTATAAAAGGAACCGGCCATAAAAAGGGGCATCATTAATTTTTCAACATTCAAACAGTCATCAGTCAATAATTCGATCATTAATAGCAGACGCATAGGTGTGTTTTAATTCGCCTGGAGGGCATGCGTTTCGCGTGTCCTCCAAGGCTCACAAAGTAATATTATAATATAATGTTGCTATATTAAATATATATTGTTCGAATAGTTTTGCCAAAATACGAATACGATATACTACTATAAAATACCGAGAACTGAGAAGGAAGACCAATCCATCATATAACAAGAAGGAAGACATATTATTACATAAAACACCAGAAGGATGAAATAGTATTTCAAAGAAGGGGACGCTATATAAAATACTGGACAGGAAAAGAAGATCACCAACAGCATATCGTCGCGTTTAATATCAATTCCGATGTACTTTATATGTAAGTAGTTTTAAAGAATTATGTAAAACGTTTTTTTCTGATTGAGCTAAGTAATCGATGAGATTACTGGCCAGAAAAACATAATAATATTAGATTTAGTTTGTTATTATATATAACAAAAGATTTATTTTTAAAAGTTGAAGCTGACTTTGGAATAAGATAGCAGTAAATAATTGTGTGCTAATCTTTTCCACGCTATAGAAATTTGAAAACCAGCAGAAAATATCGGCTTTGTAATATCTAAATAGAATTCGAACTTTTAGTCGATTTAAGATATATGATTTTGAATAAGAAAACGTAGTTTTTACCATGGATAAATATACTACAAAGAACGAGTAACTTTTAGGACTGACGACGAAATGAGTTCGTCAGTGTTCATTTGTAAATATTTAATTTTAATTTAATTACGATATAAAAACGTGTTTAAAAATATAATAATAAGATAATTAGTTTTATAATAATTTAAAATATTCACATAAGTATATTACGAGTATAAAGAGATACAATTTGGTCATGTTTCAAAGGTTATTAAATAAAATATTGTTTCACTAAATAACTAGTTTTTTTATTCATAGTAAAATACCAATACGAAATTCACGCACTGAGAATGATATAAATAAGGGCAAATTTTTAATAAAAGAGTCTGTAATTTTCAGTTAGCCAATTTTTGGCATATAACTTTTAAATTAGTAAAAATTTGTAAATTTTGAGAAACGCAGTAGAATCAGCGTGAAATTTAAGTTTAAAGACATAAGAAAGTGATGATGTTTTCAGTCCGAGAAATAAGAAAATGAGATAGTTTTAGACGCCAAGATTCGATCGGCGCTCATTATATAAAAAATAGATCGACTCCAAAAGCGTTAAACAATAAAAAAAATATTTTCTGAAGGGACCACTATTCGAAACTTGTAAGTTAGTTAATTGTAAGTTTAGTTAATTTGCGTAAAAAACCTGAAATTCAATTTAAAAAATACTGAAAGACGCATAAAACATGTACAGGTAGAAGAATATTGATTTTGAAAAGCAGTTTCGCCATCAAGAGTGAGCAACGAAGGAGATTTCGGCATGCAGATGTAAAATTTTCGTAAGTTGAAAATAAGTGGTTGACTGTAAGATATTTAGCTCACAAAGAGCATTTAGGATATGCACTGATTTAAGGTTGCGACACGTCATTTAAACCAGAAAAAGCACAGGAATCTGAAAAATCTAATAGTCTTTGAAAATATTCGAAACTATAGAATACTTAGAAAAATTTTGAAACCATAGAAAAATAAAATAATTTAAAAATTATTTGAAAATCAAATAGTCTTTAAAAAATCATTTTAAAATCAAATAGTCTTTGAAAATATTCAAAACTATAGAATACTTAGTAATATTTTGAAACCATAGAAAAATAAAATTATTTGAAAATCACTTTAAAATCAAATAGTCTTTGAAAATATTCAAATCTATAGAATACTTAGAAATATTTTGAAACCATAGAAAAATTAAAACATTTGAAAATCATTTTAAAATCAAATAGTCTTTATTATAGATAAATATTCAATATTATAGATATTCAATAGTATATATAGAAGGAGTTTAAAAAAATATTTGAATCTTCAGATTTTATTTTTCTTTTATTTTAATTTCATCTCATACCTTAATCACCTGGAGCATCACAACAATTAACATCAATCAGTAGAAAATTTGCGTCACGTAACACAGCAGGTTAGCTAATATAAAATTAAATTATCTAAAATTAAATTATCTAAAATTAAATTAAATAATCTCATAGAAATACAAATTTACTTATAAATAAATCACTTAGAAGAAGATTTTTTTTTTTTTATTTTTTATTTTTTTTCTTTACACCGGCTAAATCTGTTTGTGTGGGCTCGAGGTTGGTCCGCTGGGTTCACTTCCCAAGGCGTTGGACTCTCGCGGGCTTGTTGGCGTAGTTAGACAGTGCACTGTGTTATCCCTTGATCTCTGTGTTCCCCCCACGGTTGAAGGAACGATCTAATGTCGTTATAACTCGCGTCTGCGTCGCTTCCGCTGTAACCAAAAACCACACACTCTGATAACCTTGAAATCCATCGAAACTGAACGTCAAGTTTAACTACAAAAGAAACCAATTTCTTTGACAGCCGACACATTTCGCTATTTTTTTCCATTTCATCCCATTATAACTAACCAAAGTCCACGTCACGGTGACGTGGTATCACCATCGATATATGAGCCCGTATATCCACACGAGTAGATACACGGAACAGAGCAGGGTTGGATTCAGGCCCTCAGAAAATTATTATCTATGGAACTTAAAAATATACTTCTTGCCTAAAATTATAATACGTTTCGTTTATTTCCGATTCTGTATTAAATTAAAACAAAATTGCAATCGTTTTTTTTATCAAAATTGCATATATTAAAAATATACATTTACAAATATTTACAATTACAAATATTTACAATTACATCTCCTCTTTCAACGTGTTTCTTCTTTGGTGTTGAAACACCAGCCTTTCCTTCGTCCTCGCTTTTACTCATCATTAAAAATTACGACCACAAAATATATTTCAAAATTGTCAAAACACAAGAAACAACAATGTATACACACACACTCTAATAATGTCCTTTATCTGACGAAAATGTTGAAATCTCTTTCAAATTTCGTCAAACTTCAAATATTCGTGCGAGCTTGCGGCTTGCAGTAATTCGTAGGAAGGTGGTACTCGAAAATATCGCTATGCCATATCAATTATCATTGCCTAACGCACACGCATACATAAAATACACCCATACTATGACAAGAATAGTAAAACATTACGAGGGAAATTCCAGAGCTTGTCATTGCCCGATTCGATGTTTCCATACAGACAGAAATATCTCTGTAGGGTTAAAATAATAAAAAGCAAAATTACTCAACTAATAAAACAAGCCAGTCGACCTGAAGGCAAAATTATGGTATTTTCGTGTAGTATACTGGCATTACGATACTACATACTACACAATATGAAATTATGGTACAAATGGTATAATTATACAATGAAATCCAACCCTGGAACAGAGACAAAGCTTCATACAACCGCGATTTGATAGGTACACTAATCAAGCTTGAGACGCGTGCGTGTGTTTCAACTGGCGGGTTCGTACGTACGTGGAGAAACCGGTTTATATCGGCTTGGCCAGTTGAAAAAGCTTAGGGCGCCCGCGTGTTGTTTTTTTACGTTTGATTCAATTAGGGTTTTAACATAAACAAGTGTAAATATGGTCGCTATAAAGCATACTAATTTATAACAGCTGTATAGTAGTCGACTAAATAACCTTTATATAACAAACAAAACAAAAGCTACACTTTCAGTATTCAGTATTCAATATATATATATATATATATATATATATATATATATATATATATATATATATATATATATATATATATATATATATATATATATATATATATATATATATATATATATATATATATATATATATATATATATATATATATATATATATATATATATATATATATATATATATATATATATATATATATATATATATATATATATGGTATATATATATATATGGTATATATATATATATATATATATATATATATATATATATATATATATATATATATATATATATATATATATATATATATATATATATATATATATATATATATATATATATATATTGTAACAAAAATCCAAATTTGCGTGACATGTTCTGTTTCAAAAAACATGTTGCACGCATTGCAACATGTTTCGCTTGTATTTCTCGTGTTTTGTCATATTGGTCTTACTCAGTTTTCGAGTTGTTCAGAATCATGGGTCACAATCTCAAAACAATTTCCCAAAACCATATAAAATTGCTAAAAGCTTTGACAGTTGGATCTGTCATAATAATAAGGACAGCCGTATTGCACAGCCCAATAAAAAATGACCCTTCTGGTGTACTTGCCATGACAAAAAAAAACAAGGGATTTACTTAAACAATCGAGTTCAAAAATAATTTTAATAAATATAATAAATATTACCTAAAATATTACTATTTTAGTGAACATGAGTAGCTATGAGTTTTTTTTTTGAATCTCCTAAAGTTGGTTTAACGACAGGCAACTTCCAGCTGTCAAATTGGTTCCATAATGGAGGTCACTTTTTGCTCACTCGCGTTGGGAGACGGAGAACCTGGTGAAAAAAGCCGGGTGATCCGGGAAGTCTAGTGCACTAGGAGTGCGGCGTTTATTTTTGCGATGTGAACAAGGTCTCATTTTTCGGTAAGCGTTTAATTCTTTTCGGGATTCAATTAGATAAACGAGTTTTGTAGTAATGGGGTTTTTTTCTTTTGGTCACAGAGTGTTTTTTCCTGTGCCGCTTTTTTTTATATTACAAATTATGTAAATTCGACTACACGAATCGGCCACCGTGCCCTGATTTTTTCTCGCCTGGATGTCCGTTTGAACGGAAAAACTTATCAAGTCACATTTCGGAAGTCTACCACATGTATGGAGAGGAGATAGGAGGAACTACCTGGAAAATAAAAGGATCTTGTTTTATAACTTTACATTGTAGTTTTATTTTAAAATTGCGAAGGTTTATTCTCTGTCTTGCCAAATTTAGTGACAAAGTAAATTCTTTCCCCGACCCTGGGGTTGTTTTTTATTTTCGGTCATAACCTAACCTATGGTATTTTTTCTTTTTCGCGTTTTAAATAAACGCGATGGCGCTCTTGTTTCTTTCGGTATAACGCGATTGGATTGTTAATCGTACGTTATAAATTGGCTGCCCAAAGCTGGGGCCTATAAACTAAATTTTGGCAGGTAGAAGTATCTCTTCGCAATTTTAAAATACACGTTTTGCTTTGATAAGTGGTAGTCTTTTTCGGATATTGGTATTTTTGTGTTATTTTTCTCAGTGTTGTATGAGAATTATTACTGTAGCCACATTTTGGTATTTTTTTCAAATTGCGGTATTTTTTTTGACAGCTGTTGACGAATTTTGCAAATAATTTCGCATTTTTGCTTTGTTAACTATTTCTGCGGTTCGCCGCGAAAGAATGTTAAGTTCGCCGCAATATTTTAAGTAATATACTGTAATTTTTATTAAATCCGGCGAGAAACATTGTATAGATTCATATTTTGTGTAATAAGCGGCTTGTATTTTTCTGCGGTTCGCCGCGAATGAACGATAAGTTCGCCGTTATCTTATACTATTCCGTTGCCGTTTCTTAAACGTTTATTGACTAATTTTGTAATATTTTCAGGTTCAAATTGGATATCCAGGTGGGCGTTTTATCGGTTGCAGAAATTGGGAAGAAAAAGGTGGCACAGGGGGAAAAACGAAGTGAGGTTGTTCCATTACTTTATTTTTTTAGGATATTATTTTTTTATTGAGATTTTTTAGTTTTTCTTTTGGGTTTTATATTTTTGTGGTGGAGATTTAAAAAAAAAAAATATGGAGGTTCCGGTTAGCAGAGATTTAGACGTGTCGTTTGAGCGAGTTTTGAAGCCTTTGTGCTTAGGTTTCGTGTACGACGGGAAGACTTGTGTCGTGGAATTTTTGGAACGACTTGAAGAGAATAGGTTGGCGCGAAACATTTCTGACGCGCGTTTATTAAAATCTGCCTGTGAGCTTTTCACAAATCATGCGCTTGTATGGTATCGCACCCGGGTTTCACATATTGAGAGCTGGTCTCAGCTCGCAAGTGAATTGCGGAATAATTTTGGTAGTGCGAACTACGACCGCGACTTGTTGAGGCTGGTACGTGCCAGGTTTCAGAGGCCGGATGAGCCGCTCCACATTTTTGTTACCACAGTGTTGAGCTATTTCCAGAAATTGTCTCGGCCACTTCCAGAGGCCGAACAGCTGGAGATAATTTGCTCTAATTTGAGGCCGTACCTGCAACAACAGTTCGCGTTAGTGACCATCCACTCCATTGATGAGCTTCTCCACCTAGGTAAGCGTTTGGAAAACGCTCAGTTGTCAATAGACGAGTATAATCAAAACCTACAGGTTTTTAATAAATCCAAAGCGTCGTCGTCCAAGACGGTACACGCTATCGATCACTCCACCGTTGACATTGCTGATAGAGATTCTTCATTTGTTCAGCAGTTCCAAAATTGCGCGGTTTCTGCGGTAGATTTAAATAATTCTAATAACCAACCCCGGGATGTAAGTCACCCTCGGGGTGGTTCAAATAGAGGTGGTTTCTCCCGAGGCAACACGACTGACGTCGGCGGTCCTCGCGGAGGCCCTGGAGCTTCGCGTGGTGCTCGTGGTGGTACTCACCACGGGCACTCTAAATATTGTTACCGTTGTGGGAAGTTTAATTTTACTGTGTCTACTTGCCCGGATTGTTCAAAGGAGAGAAAGCCAGTTCAACCTAAACAGAATGTTTCAAAAAACTTGTCCAACGAGACCGAATAAGGGCATTCGTTGATTCGGTCTCGTTGTTATTTAAAAACGAGAAGGATAACCGTCGTCCGTTTCTAGATGTTTCGTTAGGCGACATAGCTGTGTGTGGTCTACTCGACACGGGTTCGAGCTTGACAATTTTGGGTGCCGATTCACATAAGTATTTAATTGATATCGGTTATACTCTTCATAAAGCGCCTTCTTTGACGCTCAGCACAGCTAATTCAAGTACAGTGCGGACGATTGGCTATATTTCTTTGCCCTTTAAATTCAATAATCGCTGTCAGGTGATCCGAGCTGTGGTAGCTCCGGATATAGGAACTTCTCTGATTTTAGGTATGGATTTTGTCCGAGAATTTGATTTGGTACCTGAAATTCTAAAATATGTTCGTTTGGAGTCTAGTGATGTCAGTTGGCACTCCGTCAACGAAGTGAGGGCCTTGCATCCTTTCGCTTCCCTGACGGAGAATCAACAGTCGTTGGCTAACAAGATGATTAAAAGTTTTGAGAAAATTTCTACGGAAGTCAAAGGTCTAGGTCGGACAAATTTAATAACTCAGGTTATCGACACTGGTGATCATCCACCAGTGAAGCAAAGGTATTACCCTTTGTCTCCCGCTCGTCTACAACTGTTAAACGAAGAAGTGGATCGTATGCTCGAGTTAGGCGTTGTGAAACCTAGCAAGGGGGCTTGGAATAATCCAACTATTTTTGTTCCCAAGTCGGATGGGACTTTGCGGTTCTGTCTTGATAGTAGGAAGCTCAATTCTATTACGAAGCCGGATGCGTATCCTCTCCCGAGAATAACTACCATCCTGGACAGTTTGCGAGACGCTAACTATTTATCTTCCATCGACTTATCGGCTGCCTTTTGGCAAATTCCCTTGGATCCTGAATCACAAGAGAAGTGTAGTTTTACGGTTCCTGGACGTGGTTTCTTTGCGATGCAAGTCTGTCCGTTCGGGGTTCGCAACTCGCCGTCGTGCATGCAGCGCTTGGCTGACCAATTGTTTGACCCTTCGTTTGATAATAAGGTGTTTTGCTACTTAGACGACATTGTAATTGTCTCGTCGACCTTTGAGGAACATATTTCTCTCTTAAACAGAGTCCTAGATCGTCTCATTTATGCGAATCTCTCCATAAATTTTAAAAAATGCCAGTTTTTCCGGCAACAATTAAAGTACCTGGGGTATGTTGTAGATTCCCATGGCCTACATACAGATCCCGAAAAGGTAAAATGTATCTTAGACTTTCCCACTCCTAATTCACCTAAACTGGTTAAGAGTTTCCTTGGAATGGCCGGTTGGTACCGGCGTTTCATTCGTAATTTTTCCAGTATTGCTGCACCTCTTTCCCGGTTGACTAGTACCCGCAAAGGTGCTCCCGCGTTTGCATGGACACCGGAGGCGGAAGAAGCCTTTCAAAAATTGAAATCCGCCTTAATTTCAAGTCCGATCTTAGCTTGTCCTGACTATTCAAAGCCATTTGCTTTACATTGCGACGCATCGTTGTACGGTTTAGGTGGTGTACTTACCCAGACAGTGGAGGGCGTAGAACACCCAATCGCTTTCACGAGTAGGACTCTCCTACCTGCTGAGACTCGTTACTCGGCTACTGAACGTGAAGCCCTAAGCGTGATCCATGCTGTCGAGCATTTTCGAGGCTACTTTGAGGGCGGTCCCAAGGTCAAAATCTACACTGATCATGCCAGTTTGCGTTGGTTTTTATCGCTTAAAAACCCAACGGGACGCTTGGCTAGGTGGGGAATCCGTTTATCGGCATTTGATTTTGAGATCATCCACAAGAAGGGTGTCGAAAATGTCGTCCCAGACGCGTTATCTCGCCTACTTCCTGTAGCAGCTGTCTCGGTTGTCGCCGATCCCTGGTACAACGATTTGGTTAATGCGGTATCCGGCAATCCTGCCGCGTATCCCAATTACCAGATCAAAGGCAGTGAGTTGTATCGTTACTCGAGGAGCAAGTACCAACTTACCAGTTGTTACGACTGGAAGTTGGTTGTGCCATTACCTTTCCGAGAAAAGCTCATACAAGAAAACCATGCCTCTGATTTGGCAATTCATTTTGGGGTCTTTAAAACCCATCGTCGTCTTTGTTTGCGCTATTTTTGGCCAAATTTACATGGAGACGTGGTTAAATTCGTCTCTAAGTGCGATACGTGTCAGCAATACAAACATCCGAACGTGTCTCCGTTGGGTCATTTGGGTAATCCAAAGTCGTGTGCCTTTCCTTTTCAGATGATCTCCGTCGATCTTTTGGGTCCCTACCCGATGACGAGAGATCGAAATATACATATTCTAGTAGTCACGTGTTGTTTTAGCAAATATTGCTTATTATTCCCTTTAAAACGTGCTACTAGTAAAATCGTTAGCCACATTATGGAGCATAAGGTCTTTCTGCAATTTGGTGTTCCGCAGTATGTCATTTCGGACAATGGGAAACAATTTATTGGTAAGGAGTTCACTGGTCTAATGACCAAGTACCGAATTCCCAAGGTATACTTGAACCCGAAATATTGCCCTCAGGTCAATCCAACTGAGAGGCAGAATCGTGGGGTTGTCACGGCGTTGGCGTTGTCAGTTAAAGACGACCATCGCTCTTGGGACCTCCACCTTTCTGCCATTCAGATGGCGATCAATTCGGCTGTTTCGGAAGCCACGGGTTTCAGCCCTTTTTTCCTTGTCCATGGTCGAGAACCGATTTTAGATGGTTCTTTTTATACGCAATCCCCGGAATCCCAAGCCGAAGTCATATTCGGTAGCAGAATGTCCTACGCTCAGGATTTGAGTGAACTTCCTGGCGTTTTCCATACCGTGCGGAAGAAATTACTTCAATCGCATGCTCACAATAAGGTATATTATGACCGCAAACACCTCCCGGCTGAATTTTCCGTTGGGGATACGGTTTATAAAAAGACTTATTTTCTGAGCAATGCGGGAAATTACTTCATTTCAAAGTTTGCCCCGCGGTATGAAAAATGTCAGATAGTGAAGAAACACTCTCCTTTGGGGTATGAACTGCTTAATGCAGAAGGCAAGAATATAGGCACATGGCATATAAAGGATTTTAAACTAAATCCCAGGGACTCCGTTTGATGTTGTTTTTTTTTTGGTTGTTTCCTCGTTAACATACGTATAAAAATGTTTCATCTTAGTCGAGCGTCTTCGATTTCACTCTCTTAATAATTGTCATGTAAAAGGTGTGGTACCGGGTGGTTACCATTACTGATATCATTTTGTCTGTGTCCGTGGTGCTAGCAAACCTGTCTAGCACTACCGGGGTTTGAATGTCGCATGAAAGGGAAGTATGCTAGAGCTCGGTATGAAAGGTAATACTTGACATTCAACATTTTCCTACTAGGCATTGGCTACTGTCGAGTCACAACAATTTTGCTAATATGTGTGTTTTTTTTTGTGTCCACCATAAGTTTACTTAGTTTTGCTTTATGGTTTGGAGGTCGTCAGGTTTTCCTTCGACAAGTTGTGCGGTCCTGTTATAAGGCCACTAGGACTTTTGTCCGTTTTTTTTAATGTTTATCAGGCTGACCTGGTAGCCCTTTGGGGTTGATAAGTTATTTGGAGTTGTTTGGTGTTTGTTGTAACTCTCTACGTTTATGTAGAGTGATTTATATTAGCAGTTGACCTCTGCAGTACCCTGCCGAATGGATATTTTTCTTTAGTTAACGAGGAGAAGTAGCAGTATCTTGTTCTTTATTTTCTTTTATTTTTTTATGGTTTACCATTTGATGAGTATTAGATAGTCACGTGTTTTTTTTTTGTTGTTATCTGTTTAGATTTTTGTTAGTGCTCTATTGATCACGTGCGAATCGGGACGACTCGAGGAAATCGTTAGTGTCCTGCCGATTTCTTTTTGGGGGAGAGGCTGTAACAAAAATCCAAATTTGCGTGACATGTTCTGTTTCAAAAAACATGTTGCACGCATTGCAACATGTTTCGCTTGTATTTCTCGTGTTTTGTCATATTGGTCTTACTCAGTTTTCGAGTTGTTCGGAATCATGGGTCACAATCTCAAAACAATTTCCCAAAACCATATAAAATTGCTAAAAGCTTTGACAGTTGGATCTGTCATAATAATAAGGACAGCCGTATTGCACAGCCCAATAAAAAATGACCCTTCTGGTGTACTTGCCATGACAAAAAAAACAAGGGATTTACTTAAACAATCGAGTTCAAAAATAATTTTAATAAATATAATAAATATTACCTAAAATATTACTATTTTAGTGAACATGAGTAGCTATGAGTTTTTTTTTTTGAATCTCCTAAAGTTGGTTTAACGACAGGCAACTTCCAGCTGTCAAATTGGTTCCATAATGGAGGTCACTTTTTGCTCACTCGCGTTGGGAGACGGAGAACCTGGTGAAAAAAGCCGGGTGATCCGGGAAGTCTAGTGCACTAGGAGTGCGGCGTTTATTTTTGCGATGTGAACAAGGTCTCATTTTTCGGTAAGCGTTTAATTCTTTTCGGGATTCAATTAGATAAACGAGTTTTGTAGTAATGGGGTTTTTTTCTTTTGGTCACAGAGTGTTTTTTCCTGTGCCGCTTTTTTTTATATTACAAATTATGTAAATTCGACTACACGAATCGGCCACCGTGCCCTGATTTTTTCTCGCCTGGATGTCCGTTTGAACGGAAAAACTTATCAAGTCACATTTCGGAAGTCTACCACATGTATGGAGAGGAGATAGGAGGAACTACCTGGAAAATAAAAGGATCTTGTTTTATAACTTTACATTGTAGTTTTATTTTAAAATTGCGAAGGTTTATTCTCTGTCTTGCCAAATTTAGTGACAAAGTAAATTCTTTCCCCGACCCTGGGGTTGTTTTTTATTTTCGGTCATAACCTAACCTATGGTATTTTTTCTTTTTCGCGTTTTAAATAAACGCGATGGCGCTCTTGTTTCTTTCGGTATAACGCGATTGGATTGTTAATCGTACGTTATAATATATATATATATATATATATATATATATATATATATATATATATATATATATATATATATATATATATATATATATATATATATATATATATATATATATATATATATATATATATATATATATATATATATATATATATATATATATATATATATATATATATATATATATATATATATATATATATATATATATATATCTCACCGAAAACAGACTGGATAAACTTGAGCGCCTACAGAACGTTTGCATAAGGTACATATTCAATCTGAGGAAGTATGACCATGTTTCCGAGTACCGATCAAAATTGCAATGGCTTCGTATACGGGACCGGAGAAATTTGCATATCCTTTCACTTCTATATAATATCCTACACAACCCTACATCACCCTCCTACCTCAACGAGGCTTTTACCGGATTAGGAAGTCATGGTCTCCCACTTCGTTCAAGTCAGAATAATATCCTACGTATCCCAAAACACAATACCACTTTTTTTTCCTACTCCTTCTCCGTACATGCAGCTCGACTGTGGAATCAGCTTCCTTTAACTATTCGAGGCGCTAGCTCGCTGTTCACCTTTAAGCAATCATTGAAAAAGCACTTCCTTTCACAATGAATATTAATCATAAATTCTAACCGTTCCGTTATCCCCTCCCTTTCCTTACCTTATTTTGGCAGTTTATTTATTTACTTATTTATTTATTTATTTGTTAATATATCAAAATATGTATGTATATACATATACATACATATAATACGTCAAACTCAAAAATTTATTTATATATTTACATTTTACTTTAGATACACACACAATATATATTATACGCTATAATTTCAAATTTAATTTTAGGCTATAATTTGTTGCCTACTCTTCTTTTCACACCAGCATGTTGGTTGACTGGAAGATATTGCTGTAGTGTAGCAATAAGTCCGCCATTGTACCTTATTTTATTGTGCAATAAAGAGATTTTCATTCATTCATTCATATATATATATATATATATATATATATATATATATATATATATATATATATATATATATATATATATATATATATATATATATATATATATATATATATATATATATATATATATATATATATATATATATATATATATATATATATATATATATATATATATATATATATATATATATATATATATATATATATATATATATATATACAGTAGACCCGCGGTAATCCGACAAACGTTTTGCAAGGTGGTGTCGGATTATCGATTTTGTCGGACTATAGAATACTGTTATACATACCAAATATGTATACGATATGGGACTCTGTGAATTAAACAACACAATAATAAGCATAGGGTTTATTATAACATTAACGCAATAGCATAATTATAGTGCAAGCAAATAATCATCAATTTTCTTTTGTTTTACGTTGGCTAAACGCGAGAGTAAGGCTTTGTCTCTCAGTCTCCTCAGAAGTAAAAGTTCGTTGTACGATGCACCATTCTCTTCAGCCCATAGTATACCCTGATCAAATGCGTTAATTGCATCTTTAGCTGACACTTGTGGAGCAGTTGCGATGTCTTCTTCATCGTCGTCTTGATTTATTATTGGAATAGAAACTTGATTCACAATCTCCTCATCAGACATTTGATGGAACACATTTTCTTCTTTATCCATTCCACGATACCAGATTTCTAAATTTTCCGGACTAATCTGCGTTTCAGTAGCAACTTGCTCTATGACTTCCGAAGTAACACTGATTTGAGGAGCGGGGGAGAACCCGGAAGTGGTAACAATTTCTGGCCATAAGTTTTTCCAAGACGATGTAATGGCTGATGAGGGCAATGCATTCCAAGATTGACAAAGGGAGAAAACCAAGTCTTTCATGTTTAATTCTTTTAATGTTTTTTCTATAGGTTGGTCTTTTGATATGGCCGTCAGCAGCAGTTTTTTCTTGTAGTCTTGCTTGACAAACTGAATGATATGCTGATCCATTGGTTGGATCAGTGCAGTGCAGTTTGGTGGAAGAAACATCGCAGTGATACATTTATCCTCTGTTGTTAGTTCTTCTTCGGACGGATGACCAGGAGCATTATCAAGGAGCAATAACGCCTTTTGAGGGAGATTATGATCTTTCAACCATTTCCTAACTTCTGGCACGAAGCATTCATCAAACCACTTTTTGAAAAGGTTTTTTGTCATCCACGCGCTTTTTTGTTCATAATAGTGTACAGGTAAATCAATGTTTTGTTTATTTTTGAATGCTCGTGGATTCTTCGATTTTCCAATGACCACCATCTTTAGCCCGTGCGTGCCCGAAGCATTAGCACAAGGTAATATGGTTACACGTTCTTTGCTCACCTTACGTCCAGGTACAGATTTATCATTATGTGAAACAAACGTTTTGCTAGGTATTACACGCCAAAAGAGCGCTGACTCATCTGCATTGTATACCTGTGAAGGGCAAAGATCTAAATCTTTAACTTTTTGTAAAAATCTCAATTTAAATGGCTCTATGCATGAGGCATCATTAGAGAGTTTTTCTCCTGTTACAGTCATCAAACGTATTCCATGACGACTTTTGAAGCGTTCCAACCATCCCTTGCTAGCTACAAAGTCTTCTTTTTTTGTTATCTCCTTGTAAAAAAACTTTGCTTTCAGGGCCAATATGGGCCCAGAAATAGGCGTATGCCTATTTCTTTCCTGAAGAAACCACATGTACAAAGCTTCTTCAACTTCTGGATTTTCAGCTTTCTTGAGTGTCTGCCTAAAGCCTGGCCCAAAGTCAGTCGTTGAGATGAACTTTTGAATGTTCTCGCGGTTCTTTTTAATATCATAAATTGTAGAGCGTCCTATGCCGTATTTACTTGCCAAGCTACTAAAAGATTCATTACGATTTATGCGGTCCAGAATCTCACTTTTTTCTTTAATTGTTAATGTTTTATGCTCCCGCTTTTGGGTTTGCGAAGCCATTGCGACACGTGCAATATGCGTTGTACGATGTGAGCAACCGTCGCGTCACGAGTTATGAGCGCTTGGCACGCGTACGCTCTGCTAGGGGCACGAGAAGGGACTGAACCAAACCCGTCGCGCCGGCACGGCTCGGCTCACATATATCGGATTACAGGGGGCGCCGGACTAGACAGGGGCCGGATTACCGCGGGTTACTGTATATATATATATATATATATATATATATATATATATATATATATATATATATATATATATATATATATATATATATATATATATATATATATATATATATATATATATATATATATATATATAAGAGGGGAACTGGCCCACAGGCATAGTCCTACCGGGCTCGCACTTCTACGAGGGGGTTACCGGATGAGTGCTGACCTGTGAGTTGGGCCGACTCTAACACATGGATCATTAGCTCCCGTTGTAGATGGATCATTAGCTCCGGTTGGTGCTGGGCCGACCGGGTCAAGAGGGGGGAGGGGGGGTGTGCACGGCTCAATAGTCCACGTCCGATAGTGTGTTCGCCCCTTTACTGTGCCTGCAGTTTTTTATTTATTTTAAAAAATATTTTTTTTATTTTACATGGTTAAAACACAGTAATGGTTAAAATTTACCTATAACACAGTAACCACTCAGTTACTGTGTTATAGCTTAAAAAATAAAATTTATCAAATTATTTTCCTAATTTAAAACACAATATCTAATTTAATTATTTAAACAATTATAATTTAATATATATTTTTATGCATAATTGAATTTCTTACTATTTTTAAACATTAAAGATTAAAAGAAATAATCTATATTGATTACTTTGTTCATGAAAGCAAATATTTAACAACTGAACTTTGACCGCGTTTTTATAAAAACGTATTTTTTCAAGTTACTGCGTTTTCATTTACGACGGCAGAATAGTTCCAAAAATTGTTTTAACTTCTTTTATTATTTTCAATATGGCGCCTTTCGTAGTATAACAGTATGGCGGCGCACTGTAAAGTGCACTCTAAACACCTCTATATGGTAGGTACAACATAATAATATAATAAAAAACGTTTTTTTTTTTAATCAAAGCTCTCTTGTGGCTGTCCAACAAAAAGAGCGGGTTCATTTATGCAGGTTCTATGTAGGTTCAGGGTTCCTCTATGCTATGTACGGAGGTGGAAAGAGAATATAAAATAAAGTACCTAGCGACACTGTGCACTGCAACAAAAGTGAGAAAACTTGTAAATACTTTCAAGTTAATAAGAAATTCCGTATCCAAAGATTTAGTAAGAACTATATATTTCGCATTGGCCCATCTCTTAATAGCATACGGAATCATAGCTTGGGGCGAAGCTTCGCAGCGAGCACTTGAACCTCTAATTAAGGCCCAAAAGTCACTATTTAGAGTAATCCACAAAAAGCCTTTCCGGTATCCTTCTGAGAGCTTGTACAAGGAATCTAAAGTCCTAGACGTTCGTCGGATATACGCTAAGGTAATCCTACTCTACTGTTATGATCATGAAAATTACCGGTCATTGAATATAACACACCACAAAGTAACACGAGCAACACGACACAGACAGCACTTAATCCCAAAAAAGAGAAGAAGTTTTGCACAAAAACACTTTTCCTACATTGCTCCTCGAGTGTTCAACAAAATTAATAGTGCTTTTCCTGCAGGACTGAAATCTAGGACTAGTCTTGGAGTAAGGGAAAACCTAACTAAGTCACTTTTGACTATGGATCGAGAAGAAACGGAGGCACGAATAACATACGGGGTGTTATTACTGCACGGGCATTATTTTTGTGGGTGAATCAGTACAACGAAGTAAGCAACGTTTAATATTATATTTTGAAAAAAACTGAAAAACAAAAAAAAAATGGGAAAATATTTGTTTTTTGAAAATTTGTGTTTTAATTTTATTTTTAAATATTATGAAAAGCTATGATCTCGATGCACTATCTAGCGGTTGGTAAAATGTCGCTGATATTGTTTTTTTACGACTTATTACCTACCGCTAGATGGCGCAGCGCGCTCAAACGCTTCTCACACCTTTATTTAACAGTCAACTTCTTCAAATTTTTAAATTAAAAAATAGTAAAGAAAATATTTTTTCCCAAAAAAAAAAATATTTCTGTTTTTTTTTTAATCAAAAGTTGCTTACCACGTTGTACTTATTCACGCACAGAAAAAAAAACCCGTGCAGTAATAACACCCCGTATATACTAAAAGAGAGCACGATTTTTGAAACCCATATAGTATTACGTAATATATATAAAGTATATATGTATTTATGTATCTATGTGTACCTATATCTATGTATATTCTTAAATTTCATATTATTACGTACTAATATATGTATAGGTACATATCTATCTTCTTAAATTTAATAGATTACATGTATTTATTACATGCTATGTATATATAAATACCGCAAGTTATGTAAACTACCCTACATTCTTTTACATTAAGCCTACCTTAGTACAGGCAAGGTCTAGCCTAGTTAGTATGGCTTTGCAACTAAAATATGTGTAACTTTTTGGGTTTAATAAATAATTTTGAATTTTAATTTGAATGCATGTTTTCGGTTTTTTTATTTCACTATTTATTTATTTATTTTATTTATTTATTAATTTACAATAACTTCATATAATATGTCATATAAACACCATTTACATAATATGGTTGAGTTGGGAGAGATTGAGCACATCCTATGGTGAAAATGTTATAACCGTCCAGATATAACTTTTTACTCTGTATCTCGGAAGGTGGCTCTTATTGTAGAATTAACTGTTCCATGGGAATCAAATATCCCAAAAGACCACGAGTACAAATTAAATAAATACCATGATCTTGCAAATGCCGTAACCCGGAACGGCTTCACTGTTCACCTTCACGCGGTGGAAGTTGGCGCTCGTGGCCTGCCAACTAAATCTCTATTTCACCTCTTTAAAGATCTTGGCCTTTCCAGAAAAATAATCAACTCTTTCTTAGAAAAATTATCTAAAACTGCGATTTGCGCATCTCAAATTCTATGGCTTCGAAGGGGGAGTGAATGGGTGGTAAGGTGAACGCTCACATGTGGCAAGACAGCTGTCCTAAACCTACCACAGCCGGTTCGTAAGTCCGGAATCCACTGCTCACCCCCCAGAAGTGTAAAAAATAGTATTATGATGGGCCCGACTCCGGTAAGTGAATTCCATGGCAGCTCCGTTTGTATTTATTCTAAACGCTCAAACCGATTTAGTACATATTATTGTTAGAACCGTTATGCCATCCTGAGTGTCATAATAATATTAATAATATAATAATGTCTATATTGTGAACTGTAAGTAGGTGGTACAAAATGGATAGGTGCTATTTTATTTGCTATACAGTTTACCTATAAGGTGTACAATATTTACTTTACTATAATTGAATATATTTTCACTTCGCAAGTTGAAGGAAAACAAATCCGAAAAGTACGTATTAAGGCTCTCTTCCGAGTTGACGCGACTAAAAATTTAGATATTTTTGCAATGCCACGCACGCGCGCGCTTTCGATATATACATAAAGATGTATAGGTATACCGCGGCGACAAGGGAATAAGTCCCACCGTTGGCAGTGGCCAATTACGAATGACGCTTTCGGCTTCGCGCGTCGTCTAATATAGTCGATTTGGCTTTTCAATTATAATATAATAAATTATCAAATGAATAGTTTTTATAAAGTAAAAATTAGATTACAATAATAAAAAAACTTAAGATTACTGTGTTATTATTTATATTACTCAAAAGTATCTTTAATAAATAGAAAAAAATATGTTTGGCCATAACATTTTTGGAAATTACGTAATTTCAAACATTTTTTAAATATATTTTTTGTATGGAAGTTCCAAAAACTGTCTTGATACTATGCAAATAGACCATACGCTGGTGTAAATAGTATTTTTAATATTGAGAATCATCTCTAGGTTTTTTAAAAACTGAAGACAAATTACGCTCGTTTTTTTTTTTGGAAAACAGTAACAGAATAAGAAGAAATAATTTACCAATTTCGTTTTGGCGAAATGATAGCTTGAGGACCGGGTTTTTAAAATCCGGCATAATTGTATTAAAATTCTTTTTCGTGTTCTCACAACCAGGCCACAAAAACATAGAGATTTTGGCCGGCACGGCCTCTTAACAAGAATAACAATTATAATTAGAACTATTATCTATAAATTATTATAGTAAATTTCCATTACTATATATTAGGTAAAATGTCAGTTTGTGTTCAAGTTAAAATGTTATCGTGGAATTATTAGGTTATCTACGGTTTGTTAAATTTAGAGCTAGAATGAAATATAAATGTTTACAATTTAACATGTCTGAGGGAGGATTACAATAAGAATGTGTTACAATATTTATTTATCATTATCGTTTAAAAAGTTATTCACGCCGTAATAAAATTTATTTTTGAGCCAGTGCTTTAGTGTCTGTTTGAATCCTGGTTGTTGCATTGCTTTGATGTTGTGTGGAATAGCGTTAAATTATTTAACACAACAGAACTGAGGTCCCTTTTTACACATTTCTGTCCTCACTGAGGGCCAGTTTATGAGGTTTCTATTCCTCGTAACCCTTGAATGTACATCTCTTCTCATAAGGAGTAGATATCAGGATTATTTTTAATAAAGTCACAACATTCCATTATATACAAAGAAGGCACAGTCAACATAGACATGCTAACGAAGAGCGGCCTGCAGGAAGTATCTGGCGCTACTCTGTTTAGAAGTCGAACACAGGACTTCTGTATTTTAAATATTCGTTGGACTTCTGTTGAGTGCCCCACATTATAATGCCGTATTTTAGATGCGGATATAGGTAGCCATAATATGTTGTTAGGCGAGTCTCTACTGATGTAATATGTTTCAAAATTTTAGGAATGTATATGTATTTATTTAATTTTGAACATAAGTGTTGGACGGGCTGTTTTCAGTTAAGGTTTTCATCAGTGATGATCCTAAGAAATTAAGTCTCGCTAACAGTTTTTACTATTTTTACATTTAGGTCGATAGGTCTTGGGGCTGCAGTTGGCTTGGGCGATATTGTATAATTTTAGTTTTTTCTGCATTTACGAACAAGTTTAATGAACTCAGCCATTCTAATATGGTACCAAGAGAATCTTCAATTAAAGTTTTTGGTGAGGTTAACGGATTGTTTTGAAAAATAATGGAGGTATCGTCAGCAAATAAAACATATTTATCCTTTGTGATGGCAGATTATTTATGTAGAGTATGAAAAGAAGTGGCCCCAGAATACTCCCTTGTGGGACACCAGCTTTAATGACCCTCTCATTTGAGTAGTGTTAAAAAAAATGCGTTTTTTTTATAGCATTAACTGTTACACTTTGTTGCCTGTTTGAGAGATAAAATTTAAACCACTCATTTGTGTGACCCCTTATCCCAACAGCATTGAGTTAATCCAATAGTTTATTGTGGGATACGCTATCAAAAGCTTTTGATAGATCTAGAAATACAGCTATTGTTGTCTTTTTATGGTCGATTCCGTGCAGTATTTCTGTAAAGAGGACATAGGTACCTTAACTGTCAAAATATTAGGTAAATGGTTGTCTAAAGTCCAAATCGCGAAATGTCAATAAATTAACATAAATATATCGTGTTTAGTGTCAAATGAAAGGTCTGATTGAGTATATTCCGGAAATCTATATGTTTCTATATGGATAAATACATAAACCACAAATATTTCATAAAAAACGTTTAAAAAAAAATAAGTATAAATTCAGTAGTTTACTTTTTGTAACGGCAGTCGTGTTTTTTATTTCTTTTAATATATTTATTCATTTTATTATTATTTACATAAATATGTCATTTTTTAATTTGGTATAGAGGTTATATACGTAATAATTATGCACCATACCTATGACCATCAGCTATTGTAAAATATTCTCGATAAACCTATAAATTTAATTTAATATAGTTTTTATATGGGATAAAATAAATGAATAATTAAAATAAAATGTCTTCATTCCTATTTGTAAGCAATAGGTAACCACATTAGATAAACGAGTAACCACATACCGAGATATAATTGTGAGAATAAGCCAAACTAAACAGAACCACAAAAGGATACGCGTTGCAGACGGCACTGCTGCATATATTGTTGTAAAAAATACGTCTCTTTAGTTTCAATGTCAACGCATTTAGTCGCAAAATTATAGCCTATATAAAAGCGGGTGCGTCGATAGGGGTTTTCAGTTGTAGTGTTCTAGTCTCGGCGAGTGTATGACATAATTAGATGTGAGTAGGGACAGTTGTACATGGGATAGTTAGCCTGAGTACCTTTTATTTTTTTTATTTCTTTCAGATCACTATGGCGACTTCAAGCCTACAGAGTTTAATAGAACTGCTGATGGAGAGGCCTTCGGAGCCTCTCTTTGTTCCAAAGGGTGAAGATAAGAAAGCCTTCGACGCCAGCCCCACTTTTTTGGTAAGATATTGAAGTGCCTAATAACATAGATATTACACTAGCCAACGAAATGTATATTTTTCTTGTAACACTGATGAAAACAGTTCATCGTTATGTTTTAATTTAAACGTTGCTGAGCACGGAAATAATGACGTAAATGCTAGTTTACAATACAATACAATACAATACAATCAAATACTCCAGTAGATAGGCATTCCTACACTTGGATGCGTCACAAAATTAAATGCTTAAAATTTAATTATTAAAAACATAACTATCATGATAGTTGTCATGGCTGTAATATTATGTTCAATATTACCTGCTTACTAATAATCAAAATATACTAATGTCCTTAAATAGTAAGAGAGAATAATATATTAAAATAGAAATGCAAATTATGTAGAATAATCAACGTAAAATAATTTTATTGTCAATCCAGCAATATGCCTTCGTATTTTTTAAACATAAATAGATGTATACTAAATTGTATGAGAATTAGAATATCAGCTATCATAATTCCGTTATAATTAAAATTTTACAAATTTTGCTAATTATCAACATGGAAAATAAACTCGGAATTTTCAAACTCCCTTATGCCATAAATTGGGTTTCTTTTTCTCTGGAATCTTATTATAGAAGGACAAATTTTGGTGTATAAAACTGTATCGCACTTCGCTATAATACTGGTGTATAAAACTGTTTAGCTCTTGTTTTTTAGGTTTTGTATTTACCCCGTAGTTCTGAGGAAGGTCACTGATAGCGCAATCGCTTATATTTTGTTGCTGGTGATTAGCGTTTAGCAATAATCCGCTCTTTAATCCGCTAACATTGATTCGCTCCACTTTCCTGTTATCTTTCTCCCATGTCCGAAATGTCTTGGTTCGTGCGCCATGCTCGTCGCTAACAGCACCACAGTTTTCGGTAAAGAAATCAAAGTGTGAATGTAAGAAGCACCTCCGTCTATCCTATCACTGCAGAAGATTTCCCTCAGGTTCCTTAAAGTTTTCTGCCTTACGATCTCCAAGAAAGTTTTTGGACACTTAAACGAACAACGGCTAATCGAGGATTTTCATAGTCATTGCCGTGATCAGTGTGGTTGATTTATAACAGAACAACTGACTTTGTTCTCGTTACAGTTTCACTCAGGGTTGGATTTCGTAGTATAATTATACTATTTGTGCCATAATTTCATAATGTGTAGTATGTAGTATCGTAATGCCAGTATACTACACGAAAATACCATAATTTTGCCTTCAGGTCGACCGGCTTGTTTAATTAGTTGAGTCATTTTGCTTCTTATAGGGTACAAAGGAATGCTTTGTAGGGTACAAAGGAATTTCTGTCTATATGGAAACATCGAATCGGGCAATGATAAGATCTGGAATTCCCCTCGTAATGTTTTACTATTCTTGTCATAGTATAGGTGATATGGCATAGCGATATTTTCGAGTACCACCTTCCTACGAATTACTGCAAGCCGCAAGCTCGCATGAATATTTGAAGTTTGACAAAATTTGAAAGTGATTTCAACATTTTCGTCAGATAAAGGGCATTATTAGAGTGTGTGTTGTGTGTGTTGTTTCTTGTGCTTTGACAATTTTGATAATATATTTTGTGGTCGTGATTTTTAATGATGAGTGAAAGCGAGGATGAAGGAAAGGCTGTTGTTTCAACACCAAAGAAGAAACGCGTTGAAAGAGGAGATGTAATTGTAAATATTTGTATCTGTGATTGTATCTAATATTTGTAATTTTAAATATTTTTAATATAAGCAATTTTGATAAAAAAAACGAATGCTATTTTGTTTTAATTCAATACAGAATCGGCAATAAACGAAACGTAGTATAATTTTAGGCAAGTAGTATATTTTTAATTCCATAGACAATAATTTTCTGAGGGCCTGGTTTCACTGTTGGCTAGTTAGATTGCTCAACTTCACAGTACAAATGCAAGTGGTGCTGATAGCATTGATGGCGAAACTTATAGCAATTTATTTGGCCATTTGTAATATTATTGATGATGAATGTTTTTTTACAAGCGGCTGATTTACAGTGCCAAAAATTTCACGCGGTAATTTCGCGGTATTTATAATTTCAAACAACCGCGATAGTCTTCGATTTCATAGGGACTGATTGATTATTTTTAAAAATCGGTTGTCTGTAAAGTCGGTTTACTGACGATAGTTGAACGTGACAACGTCATAAGAAAATACTGATGGAATGGTTGCATTTTTCAAAAGAAAATTTTAATTTTATTTGTTTGATAGATATTTTGTATGGATATAGAGAAGGAGGTAAATGGAAATCACAATTGAATTGATCAAGTTACATTTACATATGTATTATTGTATTAATGTATTATTGTATAGCAGCTGTCCACGCGGACGCATCGCTCACTCAAGTAGGAGAGAGACAGATGTCGAACGCTGCCGAACGCGGAGGCCGAGTGTGCCTCTTTGTCGCTCGTTCCGCGCTTTCGTGGAACGCCTCAGAGCGAGGTAACGCCGCATGAGTCATGTTTTTTCGTGCGTGCAGCCGGCTCCATCGAATTATAAGACGTTGTCACGTCAAAACCCAATAATTTAACCAATAATAAAATTTAATTATTAGTGCTTCTATCGCACTTTTTATACATGTTGATTACATCACAGAAAAAACACGGAGAGATAGAATGCCATCTATTAGTCTATCTGAACTTTAAAGTACGTCATGATTACGTATTCAAACATGTATACAAAATTAGTGACATATTTGTGAAAATAATATTAAAATAATATTAAAGCTTTGTTTCAAAAATTCGAATATTATTTTATACCTTAAGTCTCTAAAGCGCGCCGCCATACTGTTATACCACGGAAGTCGCCATGTTGAACATAATCAACCCGTTCGTAATAAAATCCTAGTAGCCAAATCGTAGTACGGCGTTGATCAATCTAATAACAAAATTAGATAACTAAAACTCGATTGTTTTTACATTATCGACTTTTTTTAATTCCATTGAAATAAATTTAGAAAAAACATAATATTTGCATTTCGAATAATGAAAGTTTTTATTGTTTTAAATTAAAAAAATACGTGTGGCACTCGGGGACTGCCGCGGTAAAGCTATTGCATAGCATTTATAACAACTTATGCAATTATAATTATTTATTTATTTTATTTTTCTGATATCAGATAACTGCGCTCTATCGGAAAACGTTGAAATTATTCCGAATCATTTGCGGCTGCGGAAGCAAATGATTCGGAATAATTTAAACGTCTTCCGATAGAGCGCCGCGCACGAATTTTTTATTCGATAAAGCAAAAAAAAACGGATATTATTCTTTGACTATTCGAAAAAATTCGTAGATAAAAAGATAGATAATTAAATTATCTTTAAAATGGTGCAGGTTTCATAATAATACGCCAGATAGTATTTGCGTAGTAGTCGTTTTTGTGTTCGGTTAGACCTAATTTCACAAATTAATTACACTATGTAATATAAACAAAATCTAAAATATTCAAAGCTAAGAATATTAGGAAAATATTTTTGTTTAACATATATTTTTTTTGAATCGTAAGCAGTACTCGTTTAGACGTAATTATCAGTTTAAAATCATTAATTTTCGTTAAGAAATTTCTTCATTCGGTCGCCGCGCTGAGGCCCGCGATAAAAGCTATGCAATAGCTTAAAAATATCGACCGATTTTTGTCGAGTTCCGTGATTTTATTTAATACGCAGGATAAAATAGTTAAATAGTGAAACGGATCAGATGTTCGAGAGTGAGGATATTATATTTTACAGACGGATGAGT
The DNA here is from genome assembly GCA_944548615.1 of Micropterix aruncella. NCBI lineage: Eukaryota > Metazoa > Arthropoda > Insecta > Lepidoptera > Micropterigidae > Micropterix > Micropterix aruncella. Next base: position 1,758,684 of record OX155969.1, read on the forward strand.
ACAAGGACATAGGTGTGGCTCTAAGCAATCGTTTCGGAGATGCGGACAGGGTCCCTCTGAAGGAGCCGTCAGTCAAGCCAGACCTTTCTTTCGCCGACAGGCTGGAGAGAAGGGAAAACTTCAGCACCCTGATCCCGAAACACCAGGATATTGCCGGGAAACTCATAGAGATACTGATGGGTGAGTCCCGTATTGATTTTTTTGAGACGGCCGACGGTTGTCTGCGTTTTGTTGCCAGTCATACATTCATCAAATGAGCAGGACAGCAACGTCATTCGACACGTCTTTTTTATTATATATTTTTTTATTTTTAGGTCTATCTCAAAACAATCCTGAGGATTTCGTTGCTGTGATAGCTTACATCAGGGATAGAGTCAATCCCAAACTGTTCAACTATGCATTGTCTGTCGCCCTCCTTCATAGGTAAACATTTTTTTTATAATTTTTAAATATTAAATTCAATTAAATTCCCTAAAATAGTAATTACACAGTATTATAGTGGATAATTACAGTATACATTTATTTATTTATTTATTTATTTAAGAATTAATTACTATAAAACATTGATTTGCTTACAAAAATAAGAGGAACAGAATGGCAAAACCTTAACCTTTTGCATATTTGATTCTGTCACCCAACTGGGACTAGCCCGTTCTAGGGTGGACAGGACAGTAACAATATATAGTTTAATAAAAAATAAAACCGATTACGGATTTCAATAAAATTACAGTTATAACGTTGATTGCGTTGACAACTACTTAATAAAAACTAAAATACCTAAAAAAAACTAGTACATAAATGACGTGTTTAGGATGTGTGTGCGAATGTGTTGAGTGTGTGGTGTGGAAGGTAAGCGTGCGCCTTAAGGCTGCCACAGACTGCTGCGCACGGCGATACACGTCCAAGTTTGACACGGAACCTACGTGGCTCGATGATGCCATGCGGCCACACACTGCTGGCTGAATTACGCCACAGAAACGATCATTTCGTCTCGACTGCCTTAGAGAGCGCACGTGTTAAAGTGCTCGCGAAGGTTTGGGTACGGTTTTTGGGGGAGAGAAAAGGCCGCCACAGACTGCGGCGCAGTGTGCGGGTTGGGTGTCTAGAATGTCCGACGTATTGTGTAAAGTTCTTCTGTAAATAATGACAATATAAAATAATATTTATCATTGACATAAATGAAATGAAATGAAATATGAAATATATTTATTGTCTGAATTATGGTGTTACATGAATGTATCTAATACATTCTCATAAATCCGTTAATACTAGCCCTGGACAAAAAATATGACTCAGAATTCTGAGGACATTGCCTACGACTCGGTTAACGTCACTTTCCGACATCTTCGGCAGGTTTCGAATTAAAAATATTATAAACTTAAAATTGAATACTTCATAACTCCGTCAAAATTGATGCTAGAATGGAAAGCAAAAGTATCTGAGGATCCTCAGAATATCGTGTTTAACTATGTTTTAATTCATTTCTTAATATATTTAGTGGTTTAATCATTAAAATATTAAAGTTATGAGTAGAAAATGAAGAATTTGAAAGTCGAACCTGAAAATGGCGATTAATTTAGCCGATATAATCAGTTCAATAGGAAAGATGAAAACAAAAGAGTTTGTGAATCGAATGATAATAATTTATCGGGCTTACTCGTATTTTGTATGTAGCTAACTAGAAGAGCGCCGCATTGTATGTCGAAATTGGGGAAAGTATATGATACCGTGTATCCAACAGGTTTTTGTATTGATTTTATTTTGCTAGCCAAACTGGCAGGGCGGAAATCTATTACATGACATTTTGGTATATTTCTGCGCCACGGAAATGACGACCACCTATTTTTACTTTAAAGTTCTAAAACAATCTGTTTCCAAAAGTAAATCACTATATATTCATTTAGTTTTGCTTAGATTTATTCTTACCATAATTATCTGTAGGTTTTAATAAAACACCACGAAAAATATTTTTTGTATAATTATTCGGTTTATAAGTATTCAATCACATAAATATGATTTATATAATTAAATGATTAATAAGTTTAAAGCGGTTACCTAAATTTATGACGAAGTATACGAGTATGTACATAATGGCCCGTATTCCGTTTCTCGCAGACTTAAACTAAGCTGTTGTTAAAAATTAGGAACCTAAGTTCTTCGTTATTTAGTTGGCATTCTGTTTCATCAAAATTAAGAACCGGTCTTAAATCTTAAAATTTTCCGTTTTGTCTATGGCCGTTCCAAAGCGGGGTCCTAATTTTGACCTGTCGTCTCGTCACCGCACGCTGATTGTCGCCAGGTTTTCGTTTGCTTTGAAATATACAAGGCTTTTTATCATACGACTTACAAGGCTATAAATTATATACAAGGCTATTAATATACAAAAAAATATTGACACAGGATTATTATTTTCGATAATCTGCGCTAATCGTCCATTCTTTGAATTGGAAGCCAATGCTGAGAAAACATCTTTGAAATTGTGATGAAAAGTCTTAGAAATCATAAGAGACACAAGAGCTACACGGATGTCAGACGAAGACTACCCGATTTAGACCGTTCTTAGATAAGACCTTGAACAAGACATATCCACCATGACAATTGTAGAATCGGAATACGGAAAAGGGTCTATTAGCTGGACGGTGCTTAACATCAATTTAAGAGCCTGATGGCCTCTACATATGCACGCTCAAGTTAGGACCCATGAAAAGAAATATCAAAACGTTAGTTCAGAATTAGGCATCGTTTTAGCGTGTTTTAGACCTAAAGTTAGGTACCTGCGAGCAACGGAATACGGGCCAGTATGTATGTACTTATGTATATAATTCCATTAAAGTATGTATGTTTCATAGCAATATTTTTTTTAATTCTTCATTATTAACTAGAATTTCCTATCTATTTTTAAAATGATATTGTGACGAGACAGCGCCCAGCGATGGCTTATTTTGAAAGTGCAACAATAAAAGTCATAAAAAATGTTTTTCTTCTTCAGACCAGACACGAAGAACATCCAGCTACCGAATTTCATGGAGTCCTTCCCATCAAACTTCGTCGATGGAAAAGTCTTTCAAGATGCTAGGGAGAACGCCGCCTTAATTCCAGTTAACCAGAGGGTAATATATTTTTTCTTTCGACCTCGACTGCTGTTTGACTTATCCCAATTGTATTCAGATAAATGATTGTGGCTTGTGGGAGATCCCAATTTTATCAGGACATATTGTGTGATGAATGTTTTGAAGCAATCATGCGCTAAGCAAAATACTTTCCCTCTGCCATAAAAGTAAAATCTAAATCATAATAATAAACTCATATCTACTCACTCAAAAAATTACAAATCAAACTACAGACTCAAATAATTGATGACTCTTTTCACGACCTCCATCCCCCTATATCTCAGCTTCTTGAAGAGGGCTTTAGTCCGTATTGATTTCATATTATCTGTAACATATTGCTTTTAGGTAGGTTAGCCGTAAAATATTTCTTTTAGGCAATAAGCTCCCCTTTTTGATAAAGAAATTGAAGCGTTTTTTAAATAATTATTATCTAATAATAAGTTATATCTCCCGGGGCCCAAAACAATAAAACGCACTTGACCAAAGGAAGTCCTTATTCGTGGAATATCTGTTAAGTTTGTAACAGATCGCCGTGTCGTGTGAATTTATTGCGAGGAAATTCTTTTGTAATAGAATTGTAAAAAATCAAAAGATTCTTAAGTAATGCTGTCTCATTCTCATATCTAACACTTCATATTCCCCAAATATTTTTTCCGATGCGTACCCATAAAGCCCCGTATTCATGCTGTATTCAAGACAGCCCCATGAGCAACAACACGAGATCATCAGAAAACCAGGATAAATCCAATAATGCATCTTCTACATCACCGCCTACTACAACAACTACCAATAAGTCACCGGTCATCTCTACTATAGCTCCAGAAAAACCTCAAACATCACCACAAGCCATAACTACCAATTTCATAAATGACAGTGTGGATAAACAAACCAAATCCGAAAAAAATAGCTCTGCAATATTGAGTACACATTTAACAATGACAGCCATTGCTGTTTTAGCGATTAATTAATTTATTTTATTTTATCTGCATCCAAACTTTTCTCTGGTCGTAACGGTCTCCGTTCCTTCGGGTTCAGAAAAGGGAGGAAGAGAGAGTGCACCCGTGGTCGCGCGCCCACCTGTGCACTTTAATATAGCCTGCGCACTTGACTGCTTCCGAACAATGGACTCTGAGAAGACTAAAGAAGTCACTAGAATCTACAATGCAGTCGCTTTGGCCGAACACGGCTAGAAGGATATATATTCATGGTAAACGTTTGTTTATCAACAAAGTTGAATCAAAATGTTGCTGAGTTGCCGCTTGTCGAGCGGCAACTTCTCAACACGCAGTGGTAAACTCCGCAACACGCAATGTTACGAAAAACATGTTTCAGAAACTCAGCAACATGTTGATTCAACTTTGTTGCTAAACAAAAGTTTACCGTGAATACGGGGCTTAAAGCCCCCTACGTAAACAATACGGGGCTAGGGCTTGAGCCCCGTATTCATGGTAAACTTTTGTTGAGCAACAGTTGATCAACATTGTTGATGAGCAAAGACAAAGTTGCTGGAAACAATGTTTATATCAATATGTCCTGTCCACACGCCAGTCTGCGTTAAAATGTTGCCGGAGGAATTAGTGACGTCGTGTTCTCTGTATCTAATAACGTATAGACTTTCTATTAAAAAAAGGAAAAAAAGGTGGTAGGTACAAAATTATTTGTTGCAAAGAGAAAATTTGGTGAGTGATCTTCGTATGACAGATGGGTCATTTAGTAACTTTACAAGAATGTCGAAAAGTGATTTCGAACAAATTTTGGAAATTATTTTTTTTTCATTATTTATTTAAAACCAGTTGATAGGAGTTCCTACACTTGGTTATTTTTTTTTTATTTTTTTTATTATGTCAAAACTAATAAAAATTACAAGTATAATATTTAAATAAATACCTATTAAGGTATAAGATATGAACTTCGGTATTGCAAGGTATGAACGTTGAACATCCAAGCGCAGATTTTCTAGGTTATATAGAGGAAACAACATTTTCCAATATTTTCAATCAAAATTCTTACATAATTTCGTAAAATTTTCATGGTACTAAATAATCACACAAATATTGGATAATTTCACAAATTATCATACGGGAAGATATTTTAAAGAAAAACACAAATACAAACAAATCAGTAATAATAATTATAGTCAATAAATAGTTAGAAGACGAAAAAAAAAAACGTAATTGTAAAATAGTCAATACTAGAAAGAATAAGGAATAATAATAGTCAAGTAGGTCAATAGAGCTGCGAAAAATTGATATTGTCGAAATCCTCAATGCTATAAATGGGGTTTTTAGTCAAAATACCCTGTACCTTTTTCTTAAAGTGAACCTCCCCAAGGCCCCTGATCTGTAATGGAAGTTTGTTTTAAAATAAGTAAGATTGGCAGAGATTGAGAATAACATGATTGAGATTGAGAATAACATGATTGAGATTGAGAATAACATGATTGAGAAATTTCCTCCAAAGCATTGTTTTTTTCGAAAGATTGAGATTGAGATGATTGAGAAATTTCTTCCAAAGCATCGTTTTTTTTTGTTTTTATCTTTATATTCTTATCTTGAAGAATCCGATAATATTGTTTTTGATTAAAATAGTTCGATTAACTGCATTATTTTGTCATCGCTCCACACTACTCCAATAACTTGTTGCAAATGCGTCTACACACAGCAACATTTGTTGCGAAACTGATGTTTACTCTCGCCGAGCGGCTACTTTTCAAAACTCAGTGGTAAACTACGCAATACGCAATGTTGCCAGAAACATGTTTCAGCAACTCAGCAACATGTTGATTCAACTGTGTTGATAAACAAAAGTTTACAGTGAATACGGGACTTTACTATGAGTTTTATTATTAACTAGTTTTTTAATTTTTTTATTTTTTTTATTTATTGATTTACAATAACTTCATATAATATGTCATATAAACACCATTTACATAATATGGTTGAGTTGGGAGAGATTGAGCACATTTTATGGTGAAAATGTTTATCCGCATTCCTAACTAGGTCAGAGACCCGTATCTAGGGATGCTGATTTTTGTTTAATTGTATCGACGAGATGACTCTTTTGATATTATGAACCTAAGTTGCGTTGCATAATACATAAGAATATATACATATATACATACGCATACATACACACATACATAAATATATATATATATATATATATATACATACCTACACATATATATACATAGCAAATAATACACGAGATTTGATATTAGTTAGTAATATATAATTTAATAAAACAACTTAAATTATTAGCGAGAGCAATTGACACTCCGCATACATTGGACCCCTTTCAAGCAGGTACTTCTTTATAAGTATTTTGAATGAATTTAAGTTGTTTGCATTCTTTGATGCGGCGAACTTAGTACCGCCTAACGTACAATTAATGTCGTGTCACAGATTAGCTGAACTTAATTTATGATTTTATGGAAGTAATACAATGAATACAAAATAAATATTAAGTTCATTACTTTATTAAGATAATAACACAAAAAAGATATAAAAGTACAAAAATTAAGTATAGCAATCGCGTGTCAGCATGACATGATTTAATTAAACTACGTAATAATTGTGGTCCGAATATTGTGGATAATCGCGTGTCAGCATGACATGATTTAATTAAACTACGTAATAATTGTGGTCCGAATATTGTGGATATATCTTGTCGATTCGATACCTTTATTTAAATACTTTCTTTTAAGTTGAGGGGAGAGTTTACAGTATCGACGGGATTAACATTAAATGTTTGACAGTTACGAAACCCATGAATATTTTGTATGGGAAAATGTTTTTTCTTTTATTTTATTTTTTCGTTGATTTTCCAATGTTTTTAATAGTTATTCTACTATTTGGGACGGTGACAAATACAACATATCAAAAATCATGAAAATCGGTCCGACCGTTCTCGAGTTATAAGTGTTCGAACAAACCCGACGTTGTTTTATTTAATTAGATTTCTATGCACAACTATTAACTCTGCAGAAATATTCTGCCTCAAACAGAAGTTGTTCAAGTTCAAAGTAGCTAGTGGGAAAAAACTGCAATCACGTGATATCATTGATTATTTAAACTGGATTGCTTAATGCCGTACTATGTTTTGGCAGCTACGATTTTACTATGACACGTTTAGATAGAATGGCACTTATGTAGTTCCAAACATTGATTGATCTTCTATTATGTTTAGTCCCAAAAAATGGCATTCTAAAATGCCTATACACATTCCTATAAACATCCTATTTTAATATAAAAGCACTTAAATTACTCTCGCCGAGCGGCTACTTTTCATAAAATAACATAAATAACATAAAATAACATAAAACAAACGATTTTGATGGGTCTGTTTAATACAAAACAAACGGTATTATAATGAACCCAATACCGGTCGGTGAATTCCATTGCAGCTCTGTTTGTATCAATACAATACAATACAATCAACTACTCCAGTAGATAGGCATTCCTACACTTGGATGCGTCACAAAATTAAATGCTAAAAATTTAATTATTAAAAACATAACTATCGTGATAGTTGTCATGGCTGTAATATTATATTCAATATTACCTACATACAAATAATCAACACATACTAATGTGATTTAAGAGTCAGGGATAATAATATATTAAAATAGAAATGCAAATTCTATGTAGAATAACCAAAAAATATATATTTTATTGTCAATCCAGCAATATGCCTTCGTATTTTTTTTAAATGAATAGATGTATAATAAATTATATGAAAATCAGAATGTCAGCTATCATAACACCATTGTGTTTAAAACTTTACGCATTTCATTAATCATCAACATGGAAAATAAACTCAGAATTTTCAAACTCCCTTATACCATAAATTGGGTTTCTTACCAAATTATGTATAATTATCTTTTTAAGTTGGTCCTCTCCAAGGCTTTTAATTTGCTCTGGAATCTTATTATAGAAGGACAAATTTTGGTGAATAAAACTGTATCGCACTTTCCTAAGTCGCTGTCGGTTTATGTGGACATTGATTTTAATTACACTATAAAATCAATGATGTGGAGATTGGATTTATTCCTCGTATCGTGATGATGAAAATCACTATTCACCGGAGCTTCTGTTAGGTGTCTACGAGCGTACATAATATTTTGGTAGATGTAAGAGGAAAATAGAGTCATTATTCCTGAAAATAGAGTCATTATCTTGAATTTGTAAAAAATAGCTCTTATTATTTTAATATTATTTACATAATGATGTCAATTTTAATTTTATCAATCAACACAGGTTTAAATTTATAATAATTAGGCGCTTTAATGTTCGAATAGTCAAATATATTTCAATCTTCTTTCTTCGTATCTTTCCTAAGATGTAATCAGCCTATAGAGAATTGCAATAGATGGAACTGAATGTTATTATTTCTATAGTTGGTTAAATAATGAGTTTTTATAATAAATCAGTGCGTTATAAAAAAAATCCTTATAGATGGCCAAATAAATTGGTATTGGTTTCACCGTCGCCGCTGCTATGTCGCCGGTTGAGAAGAGTTGCCAAAACGTGCTATGGAAATAGGCAATCTATACAACCTATACAATCAATGATAATATGTTAAATTTTAAGGTCACGGTGCCAATCACTATCCCAAGAGACTTCACAGCATCTGACCTGGAGCCAGAGCACAAGCTGGCCTACTTCCGCGAGGACATAGGTGTGAATCTTCACCATTGGCACTGGCATTTGGTCTACCCCTTCTCTGCAGGACCAAACAATATTGATATCGTCAGGAAAGACCGACGCGGAGAGCTCTTCTACTATATGCATCAGCAGGTTATAGCCAGGTATTTGTGAGATTTCAAAAATACATATCATATTCTTTTGACGCTAAACGAGTACAAGACTAAATATATGACCTTTAGCATCGACAATAGACATCATCCCAATACTAACCACCATATTACGTTACATAAATGCGACTACATGAACTGTACATGTTTACCGCTTGAACGCACGAACACAATAAAATATCTAGGAATAGTCATTGACCAAAATCTAAAATGGACACAACACATTGAGGCTTCGACTAAACGGTCTAGAAAGTTGATTTATATATTTAAAAATATAAGAAGCATACTTTACATTAACCTACTACGGACTGTTTACTATGCACTGGCGCAGACTCTACTTACATACGGACAAATCGTTTGGGGCGGTATGGCAAGAACAAATCTTGACCCACTGGTCAAAGCGCAAAAGGCTTTGCTCAGAGTCATTAAGAAGAAGCCATATCGCTCCCCGTCAGACGACCTATTTACAGACTTTAAAGTACTTGACGTACGCCAACTATACATACGCGCTGTTCTGGTGCGCTATCGGAGGGACCTCATGAGGAACACGGATAAAGACAAACCAGAGCACAAACACAACACTAGACACAAAGACAAACAGATTCAACCAAAAATGAGGACTGTATACGGACAACGACACTACTCATATCTCGGACCTAAACTCTATAATATATTTAACTCGTACACAGGACAGATTTTAAACATAACCGACAACCAGTTCAAGAGACGGGTGTCTCATTGGCTCTCAAATTATACTAGAGATGAATGCGAAAGTATGATATATTAAAATATTTTATTTCTAACCACAAATTATAGGATATATAGATGTAAATTATGGATATACAGATACACATATTATAATATGTTATATTTTATTATGTTATACTATATTATATATAAATATGATACATTATTTTATATGTTATAACATATGATATTATATTATATTGTAATATGTTATATTATATTATGCTAAATTATATTACGTATTGTTTTTTATGAGACGGAAGAAGGACAGCAGGCAAGGCGTACAGGCTCAGCAAATAATACCACAGAACTTTGTATCCATCACCCCAACACAGGCGTATACCTAGTGGGGTGATGTAATCCTGACAAGTTAATGCCCTTTCGCGATTTTCGTCATATGTATTCTTTTAAAATGTGTTAAAAAAATGAACGCAATCTTTTTTATGTAACTATAAAAAATAGGATAAATAAATAAATAATGTGTCCTAGAACAAGTTATCACTTAGTTGGGAGTCATGGGACCGATCATCACATAAAAGCATGACACAAATTGCTTTGGGTATATTCATTTTGAAGTAAAATTGTATTCCTTGTTAAAGTGTACATATTACCAACGCTTCATGTTTCGCTTATTGCAAAATCTGTACATTGCCATCTATATATATATATATATATATATATATATATATATATATATATATATATATATATATATATATATATATATATATATATATATATATATATATATATATATATATATATATATATATATATATATATATATATATATATATATATATATATATATATATATATATATATATATATATATATATATATATATATATATATATATATATATATATATATATATATATATATATATATATATATATATATATATATACATATATATATATATATACATATATATATATATATATATATATATATATATATATATATATATATATATATATATATATATATATATATATATATATATATATATATATATATATATATATATATATATATATATATATATATATATATATATATATATATATATATATATATATATATATATATATATATATATATATATATATATATATATATATATATATATATATATATATATATATATATATATATATATATATATATATATATATATATATATATATATATATATATATATATATATATATATATATATATATATGTATATATATATATAAAACAAAGTCGGGTTTGTTCGAACAGTTATAACTCGAGAACGGCTGGAGCGATTTTCATGGTTTTTGATTTGTTGTATTGGTTTCCGTCCCGAATAGCAGAATAACCATTAAAAACAAAAATTGGAAAATTGTCAAAAAATAGAAGAAAAAATCCCATACAAAATGTAAATCAGTGTTTTTCTCATAGTCAGTTGTACGTGGCATGTTCACGTGTCGGCAAATCATCCGCTTTATTTGTTCTTGCGCCTGATAAAAGAAAACAAAAAATGTCGTATATCACAAGGTGCTTCAATGAAGAGAATTAAACCGAGTGCATCCCATGCTGCATAATATGTAAATAGTTTAATTCAATCATGTCTTGCTGACACGCGTTTGATATACTTATTTTTTTAACTTTTATATTTCTTTTTATGTTATTATCTTAATAAAGCAGTGAACTTAATATTTATTTTGTATTTATTGTTCCTATTATTTTCATAAAATCATAAATTAAGTTCAGCTAATCTGTAACACGACATTCATTGACTGTTAGGCGGGACGAAGTTCGCCGGGTCAGCTAGTAATAAATAAATAAATAAATACGTTACTGTAGAAACGTAGACTACCGCAGGACATAAACAATATATTAAATCTTTATTAAGTTAGAGAATCTTAACATAAAAAAATGGGGTGTGGCTGTGTCATGGACACGGCCGTATGTTGTACGTGAAGACGTGTACGTAACGGGTAATATTTTCTATATAAAATATAAAATACGCTATTTTATGTATGTTTGTGCGCTTGCAACAATGCCGAAACATCGGAGACTCATCGAACACAATACACATGGTAAATATCCCGTTATATGCCCAATGTGTTCATAATCGACGATCGTACATAATCGATTCCTACACAGGCGGGCGTTGATATAGAAGCGATTTCATCATACACTTGCATAATTTAAACCGCCCCAGCTGCAGATGTACTGGCACCGTCGTTAATCCGCTCGGCCACATTCATTCTTTTACGTTCTCCGGCACTGCTTCACTCGCTCATATGGCGTGTTATTGGTATAATTCGATTGCTTTTGAGAAGCCCTTTCCTATACGATATTTTTGACGCTTAATTTTTATAGGCCGACACTTAAGTTTTGTTTTTTTTTTAAATTTCACTTTAACACCAAATATATACACTATAACTATTTTACACTAATGTTTTATATATACGATCGATATATTTTGAAGAGATCTGACGATTGAAACCTAATCGAACGTCGTAGCTTCTCCGAGTCAAAAGTTATACTAAATGGAAACGCAGCAAAATAATCTCGAAACGCAGCGAAATGACCTCAAGATGGCGGCGCTTCCTCCTCCACCGCGCGCGATACGTCACATTCCTAACTAGCGTAACGAATTCTTTGATCCTTTAGCTATCCAGTGGTTTAATTAAATTTTGGATGGAGATGATAGATATGTATCTGCAACACCAAACTGTATCCCCCGATTTCGTTATCATTCGTTTGTTGAATTGCCTCCCAATATGGACGCAATTGGGACCCAATATGGAACAAATCATACGACAATCTCTTACAACCAACCCTACTACGAAGTATTTATATGTATATGTGCGTGTAACATGTGTTAAGATGTGATACATGTGATCGACAGAATTGAAAATGGAATTCTGTTAACTTTATCCCAACGGAAAATGGTGGCCCAGTCGGGAATCGAATCCGGAACATTAAAATGTAAGATCAGGCAACCCAACCACTATGCCACCGGCCATTTAGTATTACATTTAAAGCCACTCGTAGAGTTAGACTTAAAAAATGAACCTTTGAAAATAAACTGTAAAAAATACGTTTTCATCCGAATTTTTTCTATAGAATTCCAAAATGTAATCATTTTTTTTCTTCAGAAGAGTGTATAATATTATAGCTAATTTGCTTACTAAAAATGCCCAAATTTTTGCACATGCGAAAGGTAACGTCCGTAAAGCGTTGAAACACTGGTTACCGTCAGAAATCCGAAGTTAAATCGGCTACCACTTAAGTCATCATTTTTGCGGTTTTTAAAGTCAATACCATTTAGTGACGGCTTGATATTGTTGTAATTAAAATCTAGGTTTTGAATATTTAAATTCTTGCCTTGTTACTTATAGAGACAGTATTTCGATATTTTCTTTTCTTTATTAGGAAAATAAATAAAAACTAAAGTCTGTATTTATCCTTAGGGTCGATGTTACTCGAAAATGGCATTCCTTACTTAGACAAAAAAAGCAGTTGTGGCACCCCAAGTAGACAAGTAGACTATTCCGGCAAGCAGACAGACCCCCATGTCAACCCCCACCCCCATCCCCGCGCCAACCTCCAACCTCCACCCCCTAGCCAATCCCCCCCGATAGTGAATGTGTCCGATTAAAATCGTGAATATATCTATCGTCGATTAAAATCGTGAATCGTCTATAATCTAAAAATTTTAAACTACAAAAATTTGCAGTATTTCCGTGGTATTAAAATACGTAGTCTTTTTCCAATGTGATGTAGTATTTTTTGAAATATTTTGGAATTTAAAATTCATTTGCGTCCTTTGTGTATGAGATTCTAACCAAAATTTAACAATGTACCTACTTCGTCCCAACAAGGCATCTCTATATGACCTGCTTTTGCAATTTTATTTTTAAATTGAATGAGATGACGTATAAAATAACTGAATAAAATAACCAGACAATAGGGCTCTACTTTTTTAAGTCACTTGCACAATGTTTGAAAAGTCATGGCCCTCAAATTCGGCCAGATCATAGAAAGGATGGCCTATCAGTATCTCCTTGATGTTTTTTTTTTATTTTACGTCCTCCAGCTGTTTAGCAGTGACAGGGAGTAGATTATAGAATTTAATGCTAAGGTATAAGTAGTATGGTGCGAGTGAATGTCCGCATTAATTGCAGTTTCTGCGAGGTGCTGTCTAGCATACATTAAACATTGGTATACCATATGAACGCCGAATAAGAAATAAGAAAAAGGAAAAATTAATTTTCAAAAACCCGATCTGTTTATAGAAATTACATATCAAATAAAATTGGTATTTCTACAAATAAAATTACATTTCAAATTATAAAAAAGTCTATAAAAAACTAACATTGAAAAAAAAACATAGAAATTCATAAATAACAAAGACATAAAAACTAGAAAAATAAAATAAACATAAATAATGAGAAAACATAGAGAATCAGCAATTCAATAACGAAAATATATGAAAACAAAAAAAATATATAAGCATCCAAAGAGTTCTACATAAACTACATTTAATAAGGATCGCTATCATTTAATAAGTTAAGATCGATAGCATTTAATAAGTTTTAAAAGATAGTTTGTATCAATCAACAATCAAGAAATAGAAAAATGCATCAGCTCTCCAAAGAACAAAAAATCAACTGGTCTCGATGATATACCTGTTAGCGTAATTAAAATCCATAAACGTGTACTGGCACCTTGTCTAACATATCTTTACAATTTAAGCGAATACATGGTCATTATCCTTCTCTTACTGAAATATTCTTTGCATGAGGTCCTGGTCGTTACCTGATACATGCTGGGCAGTGCTCTCTTTTGCAAAAGAAAGATTCTTTTACTAGTTGCGGCATTTCTCCAAAATGGTAGTCCATAAGTCATTAATGAGTTAAAATACGCGAAGTATACTGATTTGGCTACCTATATCGAGCTACATAACTTACTAGCTAATTGATGGATGTGCGCATTCCATTGTAATTTACTGTCAATTCTTAAAAACTAAAAAAAAAAATCGTCTTTGATGGAAATGTCAAAATAGTCGTGTAATTCATTTATATATTGGTAGGTCTTAAGCGAAAAGAAATTATTTTTGATTTTGTAATGTTTAGATATATCTTCTGTAATGTCAATTTCAAAATAGTCGTGTAATTCATTTCAATAGTCAACATTTATTTATTATTTTTGATTTTGTAATGTTTAGACGTAATTCATTATCATTAAACCAAATCAAGAGTTGATAAATCTTACATCTAATTCTATTTATTAATGATTCCCTATTTTTGTCACAGAATATAAGAGATGTGTCATTTGCAAACAGTGTAATGTCATCATTCTCGGATGACACACATCCCGTCAAGTCATTGGTGTACACTAAAAATAAAAATGGACCTAGAATGGAACCTTGAGGTACACCCTTTGTTACCAGGATCTATTGACTTCTTGTTGCATTTACTTCTGTTGTTTGATACCTATTTTGTAGGTATGATTGAATTAGATTTAGCCCTTTGTCTCTGATACCATAGTGTTCTAATTTACTTATACTTACCGGGAAAGTATTAGGGTGACACAACCGATCTTTTCATCCGATCTGACATCTATGTAAGTTTTCCGTTTCTTTATTCCACCATAATTTCTAAACGCTTAACCCGATTTATAAGTGTGTGGTATTGTTATAATCGAGTGTCATAGCGTACCTAAAGTACTCAAATATCAAATAAATAATTATCTAATTATATAAATTATCTAAATATATCGTGTTAAGTATCAAATGAAAAATCTGATAAAGTACGTTTCGGAAATATATATGGATCATCATCATCATCATCATTTATTCATTCCATAAAAGCATTTCACAATACTGAGGAATATGTCAAATTTTACAATTATAATTTACCGGATGATAAAACCTTAAAAAAATTTAAAGAAAAAAAAATTATTGTAATCAGAGGTGATTACTTAAAAATAGTCAAATCTACAAAATAATCAATAATCAAACAAATAATAATCAATACCATAAAAAAAATTCTGAAACATGCGTAATTAAAAACAATGTCAATAAAATCTAAAACTTGGTGCGAAAGTGTAGTCATAATATGGTTATTTATAATCAAGCAATTGTGGACGCAATATCATAAAAGTCGTCCAGTTTGTAAAGGGCATGTTCGACTAACTGATTTTTCAAGCAGATTTTATATGCTGCCATCTCCAGTCTTTTCGTCGATGATGGCAAAGCATTGAACAATTTAAAACTAATATATAAAAATGTTTTTTGATATTTAGTCAAGCGTACTTTAGGCAATAACACATTGTTTTTATGTCGCGTATTATGGCTATGCCGAGTGGAGTGAAGCTCGCAATTTAAAAGATTCTCTTTGGCGTATAAAAGGCACTGATATATGTACATGGACGACATGGTAAGGATACCAGCTTTAATAAAAAAAGGGGCGCAATGTGTTTCTCTGCTTACACCAAAAAATGTCCTAAGGGCTTGCTTTTGTAGCACAAAAACGCGATGGGGATCTATACGGATATCTTGCGGTGTCGACTACAACGGGCGAGCCCGTCACCACAGGACGTTTTAACGATTAGTCGTTCTGTCGCCCTGCAGTGAACGTAGATGACTTTGGACAGTACAATTCTACGTCCAGCTACGTCACAACCCGTGAGAGGGATAAATATAGAGGGATTTATCTATACGGATAAATATACAAACCACAAACATTTCATAAAAAACCTATTTATTACTTGAGCACCGAGGGCAACCGACTAAAGTGTTGCGGCGGCGCAACGGGCGCGATCGTTTCAAGATACATGCCGCAGGGCGCAGTGCGAACTTATTATTTTACAAAACGTGCTTTTCAGTGCGAACATTTTTTTCTAATATTGTAAATACAATAGTTTACTTTTTGTAAGGGCAGTCGTGTTTTTAATTTTTTTAAATTATTCTTCTTGTTTACTATATTTCTGTTAAACATTCTGATACTTAGGTACAACAGCGAGCGTCTCTGCAACGAAATGTCGCGCGCTGTCAAGTTCGGCGACTTCGAACAGAAGATCGTCGAGGGCTACTTCCCGAAACTGGACAGCCTCACGGCGTCGAGGGCGTGGCCTCCGCGGCAGACCAACATGACCTGGCAAAACCTGAACCGGGAGGTCGACGGCGTCAAGTTGAGCGTCAACGACATTAAGGTCTGGCGAGTAAGGGTCGAGAACGCCATCAGCAAGGGCACTGCCATGAACGTGAGTCCCTAGATAAGATTAGATGCTTTGGGATGCATCATTTATATATTTATTTGTTTATTCGCTTGTTACTAAAATGAAAAAGGTCCTTCGCAATCGAAGCCTGACAATCCCACTTCGAATACGTCCAAGGGCGGTCCTAGCCTTACATTTTGGGGGGGGTCACAGTTATGGGCTTAAGGTTTGAGGGGGGGGTCGCTGTTATGGGCCATGAGATTGGGTTAACGGTTTGTAAATAAAACAAAGTTCCCCTTTATTATACAATAATTTATTTATGGAAACAAGTGTATTTGCATAAGGAGCTTATTATAAGCCATATATTTAAGATTTGGGGGGGGTCATGACCCCCTTGACCCCCCCCCTGGGACCGCCCTTGAATACGTCTTCTCCAGTGCTACATGTGGCCCATAATTCTATACGGATGTTAGGTCTGAACTATTAAGGAAGATCTCAGGAAACGTATAGAAGTATTCAAGATGTGGGCATACAGATGCATGATGTTGATATCTTGGACTCAGAAAGTCACCAATGAGGCAGTTCTACGGCGTGAAGCCTAAAAACGCAAGCATTGGCAGACCATCAAACATCAAACGCAAAGCTCCCTATCTGTGTCCACGTGCTGTCACACTCACGGGTCAACACCCATCCGACGGCCTCCACGCACGGGGTGCGAACCTGGGTAGGACACTGGGTCAACCAGTCTCCCCTGGGAATCAAATCTCTGGCGCTTCTGGACGGTCTGCGCACCGAGCGGCGCGGCGCAAGCCAATCGATTGTGCTCTCCGACTAACAGTCGGGGGAGTCTGGGAACTGTATTGTTTCCTATAGAGCGGGGGTGGTTGCCTACCTTACGGCGACTGCTCTTGAAATGACCATTGGCCATCCGATCCTGGGTGAACAGCCGGGCAAAGGACGCCTTGGTCCGCGATAGATTCGGTATACTCCGTTTCACCGCTTCATAAGGGAGAGGACCGCGCAAGCGACCTCGAACTCGGAACCAATCGAGAGACCGGAGAAATCTGGTCACAATTGGTAGTTAGGGCGCGAGTGCCGCCCGCCAGGTAACATACCTGGCTACTTGCGGCAAGGCGTTGGCTTCTAACGGGTTGTGGCGTAGCTAGACGTCGGATTTGTCATGTCCAAAGTCTTCTACGCTCACTGCACGGTCGATAGAACGATGAATCGTTAAAACGTCCTGCGGTGACGGGTTCGCCCGTTGTGGTTGACATCTCAATATGTTAGTCAGAGTGCACAATCGATTGGCTTGCGCCGCACGGTGCGCAGATCGTCCAGGAGCGCCAGAGGTTTGATTCCCAGGGGGAAACTGACCAAGGCCAGAGTCCTACCCGGGTTCGCACCTCGTGCGTGGAGGCCGTCGGATAGGTGTTGACCCGTGAGTGTGTCCGACCCTGAACAGAATAGGTCTTCGTGGCCAACCCAGCATGGGCCCATTAGCTCCCTAACAGTCGGGGGAGTCTGGAAGCAGTACTGTTTCCTATAGAGCGGGGGTGGTTGCGGACCTTACGGCGACTGCTCTTGAAACGACCATCGACCAACCGATCCTGGGTGAACAGCCGGGCAAAGGACGCTGTGGTCCGCGATAGATTCGGTATACACCGTTTCACCGCTTCGTAAGGGAGAGGACCGCGCAAGCGACCTCGAACTCGGAACCAATCGAGAGACCGGAGTAATCTGGTCACAATTGGAAGTAAGGGCATGAGTGTCGGCCCGCCGGGTAACATTCCTGGCCATCTCGCGGTTAAGGCGTTGGCCTCTTACGGGCTTGTGACGTAGCTAGATGGTGGACTGTTTTTGTACCATGTCTTCTACGTTCATTATAGGGAGATAGAACGACTAATCGTTAAAACTTCCTGAGGTGACGGGCTTGCCCGATGTAGTCGACAACCCAAGTTTGCCAACCTTCACTAGTTGGAGAGGTACCCTAAGAAGAAGATTAATCAACATTACAGTAAAACCAATGCGTTGAAAAGTAAAATTAATAAAGATATCACCTTGTAATTATACAAATAATATACCGATTATAATACTACCTATCATCATTGATCTTAACTATAAAATCAATTCTATCATATAAGAAAAGCTAATTATCAAAATCTGGCGCCAATGAGTGAATTTCATTTAAGCGCCGAAAAGCACGCACCAACAAGTTCCAAGTCGTAAGGTTAGTGCGCGAGAATGGCTCCGCCAAAAGATGGTGCGATTGAGCACGAAGATAATTATTAGGTAGGAAAAGATCCAGCTTGGCTAGTAAGCTAGGGTTATCAGTTTTACCACGAATTAAATAAAAGACATAGGACATGTTTAACATTTCTATTCTAAGGCAGAGAGAATTATAGCCAACCATGCCTGTGATAAATGCAGTCGGACACAAAAATGGATAATATTCGTAATGATTGAAGTACAAACATCTGTACTTTTCCAGCATGAGGGTATAGGTATCTTCATGCGGATTCCGAATAGCTGCACGACTTTCAATAATCGAGTTGTACAACTTGCGCATAACCCGAATATTATTGAAGTGTTTGGATTGCCGTATCACAACCAGTAGAAGCTTGAGTATTCTACACTACCCACGTTAGGAGCGTCCTCGACTTCTGCTCAGCCGTTTTGAACCCATGTGAGGAAACTTACTTTTTGACATTTATAATATGTTATCTTATTTATTTATTTTATTTACATAGACATTCAAATTTAAGAGCGCAAATGAATAAAATTGGTTGGGTCATTTCAAGACTATAAAATCGAAGACTATCGCGGTTGTTTGACATTATAAATAGGATAGAAAACGAATTTACCGCGTGAAATTTGTAGGACCCGACGTTTCGGTGACGTTGCAGCCGCCGTTGTCTAGGGTAGACTGAAGAGCTGTCAGTCCGTTGTTTTGCGGGTAGACCGCAAACCGCTGCCGCCACTGGTAGGTTGCACACTGTGCAAGACGGATTTTAAAAATTCCCGCGCTCCGAGCCCGGACCCCCACCACCGTTATAACCTACGCAGTGGCGGCAGCGGTTTGCGGTCTACCCGCAAAACAACGGACTGACAGCTCTTCAGTCTACCCTAGACAACGGCGGCTGCAACGTCACCGAAACGTCGGGTCTTACAAATTTCACGCGGTAAATTCGTTTTCTATCCTATTTAAAACATTTCAAGACTTTCTTGGCAAGTAGACAACCTTCCTCACCACCCCCCCCCCCCCCCTGTACCAACCCATAACCCCTTCCCCCCGCGCGCCAATCCCTTTCCGATAGGGAATATGTTCGATTGAAATCAAGAATGTATTTATGAGGTTTTTGTAGTATTTTTGTAGTATTTCTGTAGTGTTTTAGTCGTATATTCGTATCCTTTTTGTAGTATTTTTCTTTCTATTCGGATGGTACTTTTTGGATATGACGTAGTATTTTATTAGATTAGGCAGAGTTTAAAAATTATGCGTGTCGCTTGTACATGAAATATTCCAAGTAAATTTTCATGATTTAGTATCGACCCAACAAGGAATATTGCTTGAATTTCTACGTCTGGTTATAATTCGTATTTGTGTTTGTTCAGAATCAAAACACTGAGGTACCGCTGACCATAGACATTTTGGGCAACATGATGGAAGCCAGCGACATTTCTATCAATAGAAACTTTTACGGCACAATCCACAATTCCGGACATAACATGATGGCTTATATTCACGATCCTGACAATCGGTATTTGGTAAGCTTTCATTTTGTTTTATTTAAGAAACAAATAGTTACAATATTTGTTTAACATACACTACACTTCCTAGAATAAGGAATATTCGTGATATTTTACCTACCGCTATATGGCGCATTGCGCTCAACGCCTTTTATACCTTTTTTCGATAATGTATTTTTTGAATTATTGACGTGACAACGTCTTATAAATCGATGGAGCCTGCTGCACGCACGATAAAACACGACTCATGCGGCGTTACCTCGCTCTGAGGCGTTCCATTTATTATATTTATTATTCAATATAATTGCTGCCATCTACCGGTTGCGACAAGAATTATGTACTAACCTCAGTCTAAAATAGTACGAATGAAAATCACTAGATTGATTTAAATTCTTGACATAATTTTATATGTATTCTTGATATACGGAATGTTATTACTGAACGGACAATTTTCTTGTGGGTACAATAAAGTGCAACAAAGTAAGCAATTTTTATTAAAAAAAAAAAAAAAAGTATGAAAAGCTATCATTACGATGCGCTATCTAGCGGTTTGTAAAATGTCGCTGATATTGTTTATTTACGACGTATTACCTACCGCTAGATGGCGCAGCGTGCTCAAACGCTTCTCCAACCGTTATTTAACAATTTGAGATTTCAAACTTTCAAATTAAAAAAAACAATAAACTTTAAACAATAAACAATTATACTGCTATACAATAATACATTTACATGTTGTAATCAAATAGGTGTGTATAAAAGCATATATTTTTGGGTGTTTGTAATAAACAATATCAGAATCTTAAATGAAACTGCTTCAAATGCAACCATTCCATCAGTATTTTCTTATGACGTTGTCACGTTCAACTATCTTCAGTAAACCGACTTTACAGACAACCGATTTTTTTTTTCCACAAATTTATGTCAAAAGCTGCTTTTTGGTCATACTGATTCACTCACTTTAAGAATGCCGGTTAATTAAAACTCACCTTGAATGCATTATAAATAAAGGGATAAGCAACAGTGAGTATAATTATTCTCTTGAAAAGTTCCCGCTGTCTCTCTAGAAGGTAGACAATATATCTAACTTTTTTTCCATAGGAGTCCTTTGGAGTAATGGCTGACGAGGCGACAGCCATGCGGGATCCTTTCTTCTATCGTTGGCACTCATTTATTAACGAAACCTTCCAGAAGCACAAGGCTGCTTTGCCAGAATATCTAAGAGGAGAGGTACGTATTGAAAGGGGTCGTCTATTTTTGCATTTTGTTATGTCCACAATAGAAAATAAATTCATAAAATGTGGTTTGAACTTGTCAACCTGTGGTTTAGAGGTGGCAGAATCTATAAATCGATTACTAGAAAATATTTTAGGCTTTATCAATAACTAGCTAACCCGTGCCCACTTCGTTGGGCGGTAAAACTTTTTACTTGTGATGAAATTATGAGTGTGGTTTGGTTAGTATTGAGTGCTATGATTTATTTCCTGACTGCCAAAAGAAGGGTTATATTTTTACTGCATATGTATGTATGTATTTCTTATTACATTATCAAGCTCTACAACTTTTCTCTAGAACTTAATCATATATCTCTCATCGTTAAGGCAGCGTTCGTTAGAAACGTTTTCGTTCGACCGTTTTTTCCGACTTACTTTGGAAATCCGACCACCACGAAAAAGTCTTTTCATTTTTCGGATTAATATATAGCCTATGACACTCACAAATAACGTGGCTTTCTATTGGTAAAAGAATTCTCAAAATCGGTTCAGTAGATCCAGAGATTACTTCCTACAACGTCACAAACTTTACCTCTTTATAATATTAGTATAGATTATATTAGAAGAACAATAATTGTAAGAAATATAAAAATACGACTGCCATTGCAAAAAGTGAACTATTGCATTTAGTCTTATTAGAAACATTTTTGGTTGTCGACTACAACGGGAGAACCCGACACCCCAGGAAGATTTAACGATAATGATGGTTATTATTCCTGTTAGATGAGCGTAGAAGACTTTGTGGACGATTCAAATCTACCGTCCAGCAAAAACCACGAACCCGCCAGAGGCCAACGCCTTACGGCCAGGCACTAGAAAGGTAACCCAGTGGGGCACCTCGCCCCCTGGCTACCAGTTTTGGTAGGATATCTCCATCTAGAATTAATCTTCAGGATACCTTCCTCCTCCCGACTGATTACGGGACCGAAGCCGCTTATCCAGGGTAGCCTTCCGCACGAGGAGGCTTCTGAAGAGCAGCTGAATCGTAAGTTAGATGAACAAAGTGGATCTTATGGCCCAAGCTGCACGAATCCGTTCGCTACCGAAGGGAAACAATCGAAAACAATTATTAGAAACTCAATTATTATTAGAATGGACGAATTCAAAGGGTTCGCTCTGAAAACATGTTTTTTTAAAAGAATAAAGTTCTTCGTTGAAACCAAATTAAATTTACGGAAGCACCGATACGGCCCCGTTGACGTGTATTTTCTCTATACACATCCAGTGCTTCTTTAAGCACATTCTTTGAGTCAGTCGATGGGCGTTGTCTAAGGTCCGAGACGTCTTCCGCTGATCAATTGCCCTTTAGCGGGGCTTCACGGCAGCCAGATCCATTGACCCTGCTTTCTGATTGTGGCGTCGCAGCGCTAATCGCCCTGCGGCAGGTATCTCGAAACGATCGCGCGCCGCAGCCGGCGCAGCATATATTTTCGGAATATACTTAATCAGACCTTTCATTTGATACTAAACACCGTGTATTTATCTTAATGTATTGACATTTGGATATAAAGACAGTTATTAGTTTGACATTTAGACAGATTATTCCATGTATTTATTACAGAAAATACAATATTTATCTATACTTATTTCCGTCTGATTTTGTGCTAGGAATGGTAGGATACAACAGTCTTGAAAAGCGTCGATATATTTCCCTAATTATATTTGCATATAAATTAATTCAAGGAACTATTTATTTGCCAGAGATACTATGTAAGTTTGAATTGTACGTACCGGTAAATTACACAGCGAGTAGATCGCATCTATTGTTTAATGTGCCATACCATCGTACAAATATTTTTGTAGACAGGCCAGTGGGAAGGGTTATAGATCTTTTCCTAATTCCTTACACACAGAAATAGAAGTCTTTTGTATATCCCTTTGGCAGCTTAACTCCCTGCTATCTCATCTCATGTTAATCGGTCTTTTATTTAGTCTTATATTTTATGTTTTTTTTCTGGTTCAATGTTAGCATTAATTTAGTTATGTAATTCATT
Organism: Micropterix aruncella; assembly: GCA_944548615.1. NCBI lineage: Eukaryota > Metazoa > Arthropoda > Insecta > Lepidoptera > Micropterigidae > Micropterix > Micropterix aruncella. The sequence goes on from OX155969.1 coordinate 1,782,577, forward strand.
TATTTTTAGACTTACACTCAGCTTTAATATTCAAGGGCGAATTAGATTTATCTGTAATGCTCTTGAATACTATTTGAAACGAATAAATAAATAAATAAATAAATGACACTCGGGATGACATCGATTCTAACAATATCACACACTTCTAAATCGGTTCAAGCGTTTAGAAGTTATGGTGGAATAAAGTAAAGGAAAACATCATACATGAACCCTAAACACATTACAGTTCTTTTGGTTGGGCAGTCGTGTAGTATTCAATAGCTTTACCTGCTTCGTGCGCTAATCGTAGGCTGCGTCGAGTACTGAAAGAAAGGAAATTTCCTGTTTAAAGATACAGAATAACAGAAACTATGTAATTTTATAGCTTCAGAATCCAGGCGTAAGAATTACGGACCTGAACGTCCAGCAAACAGGATCCAAGCAGCCCAACAAGCTCACGACTTACTGGATGCAGAGCATTGTAGACCTTTCAAAGGGTTTGGACTTTGCTGAGCGAGGCGCAGTGTACACTAAATTCACTCATTTGAATCATCAGCCATTCACTTACAAGTAAGTTGTAATTAAAATCCTTCAGCCACAGCTAGAAAGCGGGTCCACAGCAGACTTATTGTTTTTATAGTAGTTAACATATGCCGGCCCGACAATATACACCCCTAGAATGTGTAACGTCCCTTCCGGGATGCAAAAGGTACGGCCGAGTTTTTACTTCACAAGTTTAGGGGCTAAATACCCTGATGGCTAAATCCAGAGGGAGATATCCTGCCAAAACTAGTAGCTAGGGGCGAGGTTTTCAGCTGGGTCACCTTCCCAGTGCCTCGCCGTAAGGCGTTGGCCTTTGACCGGCATGTTGGCTTTGCTGGGCGAAAGGTTTGTATTCGTCCCCAAAACCTCTACGTTCACCTCACGGGATGCAGAACAATAATTACCGTTAAGACTTCCTGGGGTGACAGGTTCGACTGTTATAGTCGACACCTTTAACTGTCTCTAACTGTCTTTAGTCAGGGCCACAGCTAAAAAGCGGGTTTACTGCAGACTTGTTGTGTTTATAGTATTTAAAATATGTCGGTCCCACAATATTCTGTAAGTCCCATGTTTCAAACAGGGTGTCAAATCGACATATTTTAACTACTCTTGATTAAGGACAATTATATAAAAAAACCACAATGCACAGCAAACTCCATAGGCTCAAAAAATTCTTTATCACTAGAAGAGGTACAAACGTCGCTCTTTGTATTTTGTGGTTGATATTGTTGAATTCGTATTTGTACTGAATGTGTGTCGACTGTATATGTTGACTGTCTCCTGGGGCATTGAAGTCGGCTTAAATAGGGCGGCGCAACGCCTAGGCAGAGGGATTGAATGACGCACGTCGAGTCGTGAAGCGTGTTACCATTAAGTGGGTTTCTCGGTACAGTTATTATTCGATGCGTGGGTCAATCCTTGGAGTTGATTGTCAGGCAGGGTGAAGTCCTGAAACTATTTGTCATGCTTGCAGTGTGGAATCCGTGGTGTAATTTATAACTATAATGGAGAATGTTACTGGGTCTGCAAATTCGCTTCAAACTTCGTCATATTAGAGCTTATATGTATACAAATACATTAGTTTTTATTTCATTCAAAAATACCAAGTAGTTTTTGCTTTGCACACATTTAAAACTCCCGTAAATATCGAATCCGGCGCTCGGGCGTTCGGCTACTGTGTGACGCCATTTTCCAACACTTCGATCGCTCGCGCTCTCGTTATTAGACATAGCTTCAAACATAGTGCTCGCTTGCACAGTATGTATGTAAAAAAAAGAAGTGGATAGGTGTCTATATAGTCCGCTGCATTCTTTTTGAGCTCTCGACCACAGTCTCAAAAATGCTTACACAGATTAAACACAACCTCGTCAAAACTGCACATGAGAAAGAAAATCAAATGGCCTCGTGCTAGACTAGAGCCGCTATATGTAACGGACTTCGCCGTCTTCCTTAAAACCAAGGCATGTACAGCCAACGCCAGAATATTTGATATCGTGATGATGTATTGAAAATTTAAAATTGGCTTTTATAGTCTAATTAACAAATTCAAATTCAATTTCAAATATTTTTATTCAATGTAAATACATAATATACACATACTGAACGTCAAAAGACAGTAATTGTACTTTTTCCTATTTTTTCCGGCGAGTTCTACAAGTAAGATTCCACTGGAAAGAACCGCCAAAGAAAACCAGTGACCACTTTTTTGGTACTATTATTATCCATAATTTATATATAATCAATAATTCAAAAATATTTCATGTCCCCGGTCCATGTATTTACTTTATCGATGTCCCCGTGAATTGAAGACATGAAACAGAAAGAAAAAAGGCAGGCAGAAAACAAGTAATTTCACAATAAAATATAAATATTCAAAATAGATCGGCTATGCGTAGTTAGGAGCGACGCAAGCATTTGTTACTACAAACGGTGTAATTTTTTTAATCAAATAAAATAAAAAAATTAATAAATATTGAAGTGATGAATACAAAATAAAAAAAACTTAATTTCGACGTACAAAATCGACTAGCCATCCTAACAGTATTGTTTTAGAGAATGACTGTACTATAATTTAAATGTTCATTAGCGATTAACACATGCATTACATGCATGTAATATCGATAATTAGTTTGGTTTATAATACGGTGTGATATATAATTATGTGGAAAATAACATTAGGATTGTGACACAAAAACACAAAACAATCATGTTTCACTTTCCAAACTATTACCACTTTTATATTAGGAGCCTCAATTATAACAGTACATCTCAAACACAATACTTTTATAGACTCTGCTTACAACACAATACGATCACCTTTCACTGTCCAAACTATAATTATAATTATATGTGCCAATTTTACAGTACAATTCCCCTTGTCTGGGATTTCAGCGTCTTATTTCCCAATTTTGTTTTTAACGGCATATTAAACGACGATCACGACAAGAAATAATAGAAAATAAAGTTATTTACCTACTGTACCTCCTGGGATTCAGCACAGTCGAACGCACGATCACAACACAGAACACGAAGACAAAATACAACACAAAACGTATTTATTTGTTACTTTTCTGATTGTACCGACGGGCTAAACGACGGGCCGCTGAGACAATCACGTATATACTGAAAAATTATCACAGCCCAATTCAACTCGACACTAAACGAATCATTTAGTTATGTAATCGTCTGACTGTACCGTTAAACGGCTGGCTTCGACGAGAATCATTACAGTCACGCGTAAACTCAACCTCTCTCCGTCATTCTCACAGGTATAAAATATGCCTATCCCTTTTTTGGTTTCAGTGCATTGGTGTGCAGTGCAGTGCAATAAATGCAATACGTGTGACCTGAGCATGTAGTTGTAGAGCTCAAAATGTTTGCATTCCACTATACCTAATTAATCATTTTAAAAAAAACGGTGTGCATTTTGAACATTTTGTAAAATAGAAATGACGGAATCACGATGTCTTCAAGTAAAAGAGGCTACAATATCTCGATTTTTCGATTCATTGGTGGTTGTGGTTTTACATTTTGGCACAAAACACGACTTCCTACTATTTGGAATATACATTTCAAAAGATATTAGCGTAATCTTCTAATTTATTTATTTATTTATTAATTTACAATAACTTCATATAATATGTCATATAAACACCATTTACATAATATGGTTGAGTTGGGACAGATTGAGCACATCCTATGGTGAAAATGTTTATCCGCATTCCTAACTAGGTCAGAGACGCGTATCTAGGGATGCTGATTTTTGTTTAATTGTATCGACGAGCTGACTCTTTTGATATTCTGAACTTAAGTTGTATTGCATGATACATAAGAATATATACATATATACATACGCATACATACACACATACATAAATATATATATATACATACCTACACATATATATACATAGCAAATAATACACGAGATTTGATATTAGTTAGTAATATATAATTTAATAAAACAACTTAAATTATTAGCGAGAGCAATTGAGACTCCGCATACATTGGACCCCTTTCAAGCAGGTACTTCTTTATAAGTATTTTGAATGAATTTAAGTTGTTTGCATTCTTATAACTCTCATTTAAATTATTATAAAATCTCGGCGCAAGGAAGTAAAAATGCCTTTGGGCAAATGAGGACTTTACAATCGGAATATTATAATTCGACCCAGTAGCTTGCCTTGTGTTTTTAGTTTGTTGGCTTCTTGTCTGCTGATCCTTGATTCTGTGAAACTCAATTAGTAATTGTTTTATGAATAATTGCCTCACATCAAGTACTCCATATTCTGTAAAGAGTTTCGCTGAGGGGTATCTAGGGGGTTTTTTATTGATGACCTTTAGAATCAGCTTCTGCGCATTGATCAAAGGAAGGAGTACTTGTGTGGTACAGCCACCCCATGCAATTGTGCCATAGGACCACAGGCTTTGGCACAACGCCATATGAAATAATGAAACCTTGTAAACAGTACGGTGGCGCGCGACGGACTGAGCGAGTGTTGAACTATGACGTCACACGCAGCGATGGCCGGCGGAGGAAACTAGCGTTGCGCATCTATATTTAAAATTCCATATCTCGAAAACTAATTGACGTATCGAAATAATTTTTTCACACGATTTTTTTATATTTATAAGACAATACGGAGAGCTAAAAATAAAAATTTGTGAACATTCCCCATTGTCGACAGTTTTTAACCTACCATCCAACTTCTAGTTACCTATCACAAAACTGACTTCCCGTCGCTTATTTTTAGTATCAAGTACCGCAACAGTGGAGCTGCAAGTAAAGCGACCTGCCGCATCTTTATGGCTCCTAAATTTGATGAATCTCGCCGTCCTTGGCAGTTGGAAGACCAGAGGATCCTCTTTATTGAGATGGACAGATTCGTCGTCCCATGTAAGTATGAACGCTGGCTTCACCTTGATCATTACAATGTCTAACACCCGACGAGTGACCGTTTTCATTCTATTCGAGCCAGTATAGCGACTACCTCTCTCAAACAGTGAAAAATTGACATTTTGTAATTAATTGTAAGTGACCCCTGCGCGCATTTAAATAATAATAAAAATGAGAATGTTGTAGCAAATTTGTTAGTATTTCGTTTCATGGTGCACAATTTTAATATTTAGTTTTTTTTAAATAAATATAAATAAAATCTGATGTCATCCCCTTTTTGTAATATGCATTTTTTGTGTAAACTATCGTGACAAACAACTTCCAGCTATATTGGTATAACGTACCAAGTGAATGACTAAAATGTGATGATGCGATATTTCTTTTATTTTTATTTTTTCATTTTAATCTTTAAAAAAAACTAAAAAAAGTAATGCACCAATTCATAAGAATGGTATGTCCGTCCAAATAATCAATTATAAGTTAAGTGTAATATATCGTTGGAATCAGTAATTTTTCCACGTCTGGAGAGCCATCGCAGTCTAAGTACATTTTTGGGTTTTTAGACTTTTATTATTGGTTTTTTATTTCGGTTTCAAAAGACCAAAAAAGGTCATATTTTTCATATCGAAATTCAGCTTACGAACTAAATTGTTTGCCATGATAGATTACAAGATAAATGCAAATTACAAAAATATGATTATTTCAGATACTTTTGATGATTTCAGATACACGGTGGCATAGTGGTTAGGTCGCCTGATCTTACATTGTAAGGTCCCGGGTTCGATTCCCGGCTGGGTCACTATTTTCCGTTGGGATCAAATTAACGGAATTGCATTTTCAATTCTGTCGATAGAATGCAATAACAAGGCACACACTTACAGACATGTTACACGCACACATACATATAACACGTCATAGTAGGGTTGGTTGTAAGAGATTGTCATATGACAATAAATTCGCCCATTGTGACATTTTCACAATAAAGAGTATAAACAGACAAACAAACAAACTTTTTATTTTTATTAGGAAAAAATCAAAATACTAAAATTTGTCATCATAATATTACTAAAGACTAAGAAACTACCTACAAGATTCATATTTTTATTTTTATTTAAATGCACGCGGGAATCACACGTCAACCAAACTTATTAAATTTAGATACATTATTCAATATAGTTATAATGCTAAATATGTACATACCTATATGTATAAAAATAATTTGAAACTTTGTTATATTGAAATAATTTGAAACTATTTTATGTCATGTTACTCTATAAGTTTCATTAAAATAAATAAAATAAATGACATGAAATGACATTCTTTTAGTAAAACAAGGAGATGGAGTAATCAGCAGGGCCTCCACGGACTCTTCCGTGACGATCCCCTTCGAGAGAACCTTCAGAGATCTGTCTGGCAACGCTCGCGATTTCGCCAATCAGCAACAGGCAGCCTTCAACTTCTGCGGCTGCGGCTGGCCCCAGCACATGCTGATACCCAGGGGAAGCGCCGGAGGCACCGTCTTCCAGCTGTTCTGCATGCTCTCCAATTACACCCAAGATGCGGTGAGTAGCTTATTTTGGCTTTAGCTAATTGAGGGACCCAATGGGCCCTGTTGCAGTTTGGCCACTAAGACCCATGTGTAGGTTCGGCCAAAAGCAACGGGTCACCACCCATCCGGCGACCTCCACGCAGAAGCGCGTGCACGGGTAGGAATCTGACCTGCGGGCCAGTTTCCTCTATGAGTCAACCTTCGGGCGCTCCTGGACGGTTTGCGCACCTTGCGGCGTCAGCCAATCGATTTTGCATTCCGACTGATAGCTGGGGGAGTCTGGATCAGTACTGTTTGGGAGTAATGGGCCCTTGCTGAGTTGGTCACGAAGACCCATTCTGTTCAGGGTTGGTCACACTCACGGGTCAACACCTATCCGACGGCCTCCACGCATGAAGTGCGAGCCTAGGTAGGACTCTGGTCTTATGGTCAGTTTCCCCTAGGACTCAACCTTCTGGCACTCCTGGACGGTCTGCGCACCGTGCGGCGTAAGCCAATCGACTGTGCACTCTGACTAACAAACTTGGGTTGTCGACTACAACGGGCGAGCCCGTCACCACAGGAAGTTTTAACGATTAGTCGTTCTATCTCCCTGCAGTGAGCGTAGAAGACTTGGGACAAAACAGTCCACCATCTAGCTACGCTACAACCCGTAAGAGACCAACGCCTTACCGCGAGATAGCCAGTAATGTTACCTGGCGGGCGACACTCGCGCCTTTACTACCAATTGTGACCAGATTTCTCCGGTCTCTCGATTGGTTCCAAGGTCGAGGTCGCTTGTGCGGTCCTCTCCCTTACGAAGCGGTGAAACGATGTATACCGAATCTATCGCGGACCACGGCGTCCTTTGCCCGGCTCTTCACCCAGGATCGGATGGCCGATGGTCATTTCAAGAGCAGTTGCCGTAAGGTCCGCAACCACCCCCGCTCTATAGGAAACAGTACAGCTTCCAGACTCCCCCGACGTGTATACCTATCACACATACGTGTATATCAGTATATGTACCTTTTTTGGATAAAGTGTTGTTAATTGCTTTTATTGATTTCTTGGGGATTTTCTGAATTAGATTTTTTTTTGTAACAGAAATATAAATAGACATATCAACACAATTGAATCGTTTAGTCACCGCTTCACCTTTCACAATAGACAATAATATCGGTGATTTTAATACTGTCGACAGCATTTGCCTATTTTCCACATCCGTTTAAAATACTTAGCGAATGAATAATGAGTAAACATGTCTATATAAATAAAAATGAAATGCTGTTCGTTAGAAACCGAATATTAGGTTGAACGGCTTAACCGATTTGGCTATATTTTTTAAATGTTCGTGATAGTCCAAATAAGGTCCTAACGGAAAGGAAAATTGGAAAATTTGCCTGAAAAGTTGGAACTATGGATATTAGTAATTCTTTTTCTGAATAGTAACGACATATTAGGTTGATTTTGCTCAGCTAATTCAACACTCAAGTTGCCGTTGAATATTCAAATCAACGAAACTCCAAATTGCAACCTTTCGAAGAACTGTGCAATGGTCAAATTTTGCAGATGCAAATCGATCGTTTAGGATGGGGAGGGGGGTAGGGTTCGGGGTGGAGGAGTTTGGGGGGGGTTGGGGGTTGAAATTTGTGGGGGCGATTACGAGGGGGTTGGAGGTGTTGGGGGGATGGTGGAGTTTGGGGGGAGGAGCTAGGGAGGGGGGTGATGAGTTTGATAGAAGGGGGGGGGGGGGGTTCTAATTGCCGGAGCAGTCTAGGGGTGACACAACCGATTTTTTACTTTGTTTATATGTTCCAATATCTCTTCACAAATTCACAAAACGATCACAAGCATATTTATTGAAATTAGGACAGGACGTCCGCCGGGTCAGCTAGTAAATAATAAATAAAAACACCGTTGTTTAAAAATTTAAATATAACGGAGCGGAGAAACGACCGAAACGGAAAAGCCTTTATAAAAAAGAAATGGTTGCGCCATCTACCCTTTCACTTTTTGAGGACCCGGCAGTAATACAACGAAGACACAAACCCCAGGAGTTTATTACGGACGTCTTTGGTGGACATATTATTTATTACGCGTTAAGCCCTTAACCCCTCAAATGTGAGGCGTCCCTTAAGGGATGCCTTGGCAAAATGTATACAAAATGTATATAAATTTATATAAATGTAAATATAAATGTAAATGTGCGCCGCTTTATAGTAATCCGCTCTATAGTAATGCTATAGCTCTATAGTAAACCCCGCTCTATGTAAATGTAAATGTAAATGTAAATATAAATTTATATACATTTTGCCGTAGGCAACCCGACCTAATCGCCATTCATTTTAGGGGTTAAGTATTTCAGTATTATGTTTTCAAGGTTTTTTTGTAGGTTAGGTTGAAATTTATGATTTAAATGTTTAGGTTTAAAGATTCCTAAATATAAATAGGGAAATTTTATAAAAAAGAGCTCGAGCTCTTATAGTGATAGAGCTCACGTATTGAGTTTAAAAACTCTAATGTATATTATTTGTCACCAGGTTGACCAAAACACTGATGGTATTCAGTGCCAGGATGCGTCTAGCTTCTGCGGCATCAAGGACCGCCTTTACCCCGATAAGAGGGCCATGGGATTCCCCTTCGACAGGCCTTCGAGGAGGGCCGGCACGATCGATCGCTTCTTGGAAGAAAACATGGGCGTGCGCGAGGTCACCATCACCCTCAACGATGCAGTTGTCCAAAATCCAAAAAACCCCACACAATAAAATCCAACTGAGAAATCGATTAGAGAGCTGTACCTTCGATCACATACTGGGCTCAAATTGCGTTTTTTAACTATCATAAAATAGTTCATGAGAACGAGACAGAGCAGTGCGTTAGAGTGGTATATAAAATGTACGATCCTACCTTTTCTGCACAAAATTTACCCGCCGAACATAAAATCATGTGAAATCTTTGAAAACATTTCGTCCGGTCTTATAGTATCCCTATGTCCGATTGGTACATAGTTTTATGCTGGAAATGTGACAATCGTTCATTTTATATTCCGCTCTAACGTATTGCCCTGTCTCTCTGGCGTGAACTATCCGATTTTAGTTCACGCAATCGGGCCCATCGGCTTGCACGCACATGAAATGAGCAAGTATAGCATAGTAGATTTTTAAACTGGTCTCTTTGGGATTAGGCGCGACCCTCATTAGTCACCATCGATAATGATATTTTCGAACCTGTTCTCCTTTGCATATATGGCATATCGCATAAAATTGGACCACTTAACCGAGATCGTTTAGAACTGTCAATTTAACCGAATACATTTTCAAAAAGTATTTCTTTTTAAAAAATAAATTAAAATAAGATCTACTTGACGTAAAGAATCATTTAAAGCTGACGCGACCCAAACTAATTCTGGCACTAATATTGCATTCCAAATAAGTGAAAATATGTTTTAGGATACATTCCTTAAAACAAATAACATAGGCAGTGAGTGCATAACATGCATGGTGTGGCGTAATGAATGGATAACCCTGTACCTATAGATAGAAGACATCATGGTGGCGCCGAAAATAAAAAAATGACCTTAGTAAAAGTCTCACGGTTTTCGAGATAATCCTCATTTTTAGAAATTCTGAAAAATTTCACCCTTTGCCACTCTTTTTAGTGTTAAAATTGCAAATAAACGAGTTCTCTCAATCTCTTTTTTGAATAGTAGTCTTAGATAAGTGTGCTTTGCAATGTAAAATACTATTTCTGTGCCTCTTGTTTCTTTTTTTTTCTTACATTTTTTTTAACTCAGTGTGCTGTACCATTTTAGAATCTCAATAAAATAGGCAAATTATTTCCGAATTAGGCACTCAGGTGACAGTATATATTTTTTACACTACACAAGGTTAAACTTACGATAAGAAAATGCAAAAAATGAAACCTTGAGCAAAAAAAATGTAAGAAAAAAAAAAGAAACAAGAGGCACAGAAATAGTAGTTTACATTCCAAAGCACACTTATCTAAGGCTACTATCTAAAAAACAGATTGAGAAAACTCCTTTAGTTGCAATTTTAACACTAAAAAGAGTGGCAAAGGGTGAAATTTTTCAGAATTTCTAAAAATGACGATTATCGCGAAAACCGTGAGACTTTTACTAAGGTCATTTTTTATTATATGGACCACCATGATGTCTTCCATCTATAGGTACAGGGTTATCCATTCATTACGCCACACCATGTATGCGAAATATGAATGGGCATTACATAATATGAATAACATAGAAAAATGGGTAAATCAGTATCGATATGCACGGTGCGCCTAATAATATGGCCAGGTAAGTATGTACTTATACGCGATAGAAGAGCTGGGGGTTGATTTTTTAATCGATAGAGAAAATATCGGGTACGAGATGAGGTCATTTCTCTATCACTATGTTCGAATCTTAAATGAAAAGTGATAGAGAATAGCATCATCTCCATCAATTAATAAAATAAACCTCTGTACATGTATGTTTGGGAAGAAAAACTTATTGCTGGCTCTTTTGCTCCTGCTCCACGCTCTGGGCGACGATATTACATTACATTACAGTGTCAAAATATACAATAAGTAGTAATAATGTAACGGGTAATTATTACAAGCTTTTTGCATGATACTAGTATTTTACCTATTTTAACCCTCCAACCGCGGGAGACTCTCACTGAGCGTTAAGCTCGATTTTGTACGCTATTATCGCTTTGCATATAAATTCTGTATTTCCGCTATTTCCCCGTTGAATCTTTTTCTGTTACTCTATAATATCGAGAGTCGCATTTTCCACGTTCTCAAGTCGCAGGGCTAATGGGAACGGACAAGTTATAACCTGTATCGTAAAATAAAGACCAAATCGCCCCGGTTGGAGGGTTAAAGACAAATAGAATATCCAATTGGTTCGGTGTAATAACTGAATAAAAAAAATAAAAATAATCGTGAATTGTTAGAATCAGATCATATAAATAGTCAAAGTATTCGAAAAATCAAAAAATTATACACTTACAAAGAATCTAAAAAAGTCAAAAATAATCAATCAAGTGATATAAAATATGAATCTATCAATCAATCAATAATGATAAAATCGGTTGTCTGTAAAGTCGGTTTACTGAAGATAGTTGAACGTGACAACATCATAGAAAATACTGATGGAATGGTTGCATTTGAAGCAGTTTCATTTAAGATTCTGATATTGTTTATTACAAACACCCAAAAATATATGCTTTTATACTCACCGATTCGACTACAACATGTAAATGTATTATTGTATAGCAGTATAATTGTATAATTGTTTACTGTTTAAAGTTTATTGTTTTTTTTTATTTGAAAGTTTAAAATCTCAAACTGTTAAATAACGGTTTGAGAAGCGTTTGAGCACGCTGCGCCATCTAGCGGTAGGTAATACGTCGCAAATAAACAATATCAGCGACATTTTACCAACCGCTAGATAGCGCATCGTAATGATAGCTTTTCATACTTTTTTATTTTTTTTTTAATAAAAGTTGCTTATTTCGTTGCACTTCGTTGTACCCACAAGAAAATTGTCCATTCAGTAATAACATTCCGTATATCAAGAATACATATAAAATTATGTCAAGAATTTAAATCAATCTAGTGATTTTCATTCGTACTATTTTAGACTGAGGTTAGTAAATAATTCTTGTCGCAACCGGTAGATGGCAGCATTTATATTGAATAATAAATATAATAAATGGAACGCCTCAGAGCGAGGTAACATGAGTCATGCTTTTTCGTGCGTGCAGCAGGCTCCATCGATTTATAAGACGTCGTCACGTCAAAAATATCAAATAAATAATCAATCAATGGATATACGATAGAGAAAATGATGTATTCAGGATGAGTTCATACGTCTACTCTACATCACTTACGCAATTTGATGTATCAGCATCAGCATAGTCTGCTGGGGACTTCTGAAGTGGCAATACGATTCGTCAACGCGATACAACATTGAATTCGATATCGTCCACGTAGGTCTAAAACTTGTTTCCTGCGGTTTTTTTCATGCACCAGAAAAAAAGACCTATCGTGATCGGCCAAACTCTCTCATACTGTCGTCTGTCCTAACCTTTCTTCTGACGATTCAAAGAATCGCAAATATCGTCGAGTTCGAGTGACGACAATCGTATATTAAAAGAAAATCGTATATTCGAAGAGTAAAAATGAATTTGAATAATCAATTTAATTAATAAATAAAATAAATTCAAATAAAGTAAATTTGAAATGATAATTAATTTAAAAGATAATCAATCACTTGAAATATGAAAAAAAAACATTATTTAGAATAATCATAGCATTGCTCCGACAAATAATCAATAACCACCCTTCGGCTACGTAACGACCAAATTTGGTTGCACATCAGAATACCGTTGACTACGTAACGACCAATATTGGCGGCTTGCTCCCGGAGCGCACAGTAATATTATTTTCTAATTCGAACGCATCCTGAATTCCATACCAAATATCTCATTATTACCATAGATACATACACGACCGTTAGAATAATTTCGCGCGTCATTTCGCGGATATTTCTGGTAAAATTCCATTGTCAAACATCATAAATTTTTTTTTCGAGAAAGAAATCATCAAAAATTTTATTGGTTTTTATGAGCTAATATCTAAATATTTTTGTATGTAAATGAGTAAAACAAAATATTAACTTTGATAGAAAATCTAATAAAGATCACGATAGTATTAACAATTTCTAAATAGGGTTCCGTATTTTTCCGTTAGAAATTCCGTAAGACATGTGAAAGAGTTTTTTTCACTTTTCGAATTTGTCATATTTATTCATAATTATCTAATTGCTTTACAAAATGAGATTTTAATATTCTATATACGAAATTTCAATGCGAGCATTGCACAGTTATTCTTTTTATGATTACTATAGTAATTCCATAATTATAGTACTTTTTGACTAGCGCGGCGATATGGCAAGAAATTCCAATAAATTGCCGCGGTCTGCCTTGAAATTATGCCGCTACTCGAAGGGAAAATCGCGTAATATTTGTAATTATCTTTTTTATTTGGATTATGGGATTTGACGTTTTTAGATGTAAAAAGATCTTTAAATTCAGCCCCATCTTCAGCTTTAGCACTGCGATAGAGACTACCTTGATTTTAGGTCCATGAGACCTCAAAACGTGTAAATTGGTGAGTTTCGATGCATCGCGAGCAGGGCCGAGGTGCGCGGCTGGAGCAACAAAGTCAGCATTATGTTTTCTTTTTCTGACATGTTTAGCCTCACATTTCGATTTGTAAATGAAAATGACCATTCGCGAGAACATTGATACACGAAATTGTATACCTATTACATTATTTTTTAACGCTTGTGTAAATATTGGGGTTTTATACCTAATTTATGTACAGATTCTAATGTGAATATTGTAAATATCGTTACGTAGCTTAAGTCCGCCGAAAAATATAAAATAAATAAAATAAAATGAAAATTGGTGTTTTATTTTATTTTTATAACCTTGTTTATTTCCTGATGCATATCAAAAGTTATCACCGAGTAAACAAGATAATAATATATCGATAGCTGAAAGCGCCAGCGGATTATATAAAAAAAAATAGTTTTGAGATAAAGGCATGTTTAGTTTTGCCTATATTTAATTCAATTCAATTCAGTTCGATTTATTTTATAAAAAAGATTAAAAAAACAGAATTTACCGCGTGAATTGTATAGCACACGACGTTTCGGCGACGTTGCAGCCGCCGTTGTATAGGGTAGACTGAAATAGCTGTCAATCCGTTGTTACGCGGGTAGGCCGCATACAGCTGCCGTCACTGCGTAAATTATAACGGTGGTTGGGGGGCGGGTACAAAATTCGGCGGGCGGTACAAAATCCACGAGGTAAATTCGTTTTTTATCTTATTTATAATTTCAAATAACCGCGATAGTCTTCGATTCGATTTATTTTTATTGTGATTGTAGTGTAGTAATATGGAGTTTTACCAAATATACAGGAGTTTTACTAGTTTTACAATAAATATTAACTCAGAATGAAATATTGTTACGAAATAACTTTAAAAAATAAAATAGTTCAAACATAGTCAAAAGAATCAGTAATAAATTGTCATAACAAAAAAAAAGATGCTAGATAAAACAAAAATGAGATGCCCTTAAAACCAAAGTACCTACATTAGATATGAAAATAAAACTATATTATGGGAATTAAAAACAGAATATCAAAGAAATAACTAAACATATATTCTTATTGGTTGTTCAACGTGTAAATAGTTAAACAACGGCGGGATCGTAACCGTGAATAAATTATACTAAAATAAATAAATAGATTCTAATATGTGGGTACGTTACAAAATGAGACGAAATCGATGCGCGCAAATCCCTCAAACATCAACACGTAATCATATATAATAAGTCTGTAAAACACCGACTGACCTGTGATGAGGATCCTCGCCTAGCTGAAGTCCCAGCACTGCTACGGACCCTCGAGGTGCCTGCTGGTGGATTTTTCATGCAAGTCTCTTCGACAATGTCTCACACACGACCCACTCGACGCGGATTAGTTCTTTCGCAGAGTTTTATTATGATTTTGCGGAGCGGTTCAAGAAGGCGATAAATAAAGCGGTACAGAGTCGCGAGAGTATGCGAAAACCTCTGAAAATATATATGCTGTCGTTCTGACGGCGCGGCGGATGATTATAAAACCTAAGGCGGGTAGGCATTTTTCGAGCAAACGCAGTACTGGCAGCATTCAAGTCTTTCTTCTTCTTCTTCGGAGTCAACATCTGTCAGTGAAATCGAACATCCACATACACTAATTAAATGCTGATGCAAAAGATACTTTGCGCGCAACCACTTATATATAAAAATGAATCGCCGTGCGTTTTTTTTTATTTGTTGAATGGGGTTTTTCTAAGGCCTTTATGAGCCTTGTAACACTGCAACCATTGCTGATCTATTGTGTTCGCCACCTACTATAGTTCTGCGCTAAGCCCCGTGTCATCAGCAGGCTTTTGGCGCCAGATTGTTTTACCTCCTCAGGTTGGAGGTAGTGACCACCCAAGTGGGTGTATCTTTTACGCATCAGCGGGCCACACTCGCACGTGAGGTGCTGGGGAGTTTCCTTTGCCCCTTGGCAGAACCTGCACATTTTTGTGTCTCTGAGCTTGAGGTTGAACATGTGTTTGTTCAGGCCACAATGCCCCGTGAGCGCCCTCACCAGTATGCGTAGATTGTTCCTATTTAGCGATAGAGCCTCACGGGCCGTCTTACGGTCGTTTAATAAGCGCTTTGGAATGATTCAACCCTGGCGTGTTGTTCCAGTGGTTGACGGATTGTTCTAAACACATTGGTTTGCAAGGCTTTTTGGTACGCCACAGCTAGGTTCAGGACCGTATAACGTTCCCTTTGCTCCCGTCCTAGCAAGTTCGTCGGCTTTTTCATTTCCCTCGATTCCTGCATGGCCGGGAACCCATCTTAAAATTACCATGTTCTTTTCGCCTAGGGAATTCAGTAGTGATATGCAGTTTTGCACAAGCTTTGAATTAATGGTATTCGAGGCTAGTGCCATAAGAGCTGCTTTGCTGTCCGAGTGGATATAGATACGGTGGTTGGCGTAGTCCTTTTGGAGGTTGATATCCGCACATTCAATAATGGCGTAAACCTGCGCTTGGAATATGGAGGCGTATTTTCCCAAGTTTTCACTTCTTTCGAAGTTTGGTCGCTCTCCATATATACCACAGCCTACGTCAAGTCCCGATTTGGACCCATCAGTATACCATTTAAGGCTACCGGCTTCCCATTGCAGTTGGCTTCTTAGCCAGTCGTCTCTGGGCGGCAGTTTCACTGTAAAAAGTTTTCCAAAGTTTAGGAGTGGGAGCATGGTGTCTGATACCATGTTGAGGGTTGGATTTTCACTGACTGAGTCAAGAACTGATCTTAGTGCTTGTGAGATCCAGTTTACCTTCTCTCGGGCAGATAGCCTGTACATGCTGGCTTTCGCCACCTGTTGCAAATGAATGTGTAGGGGCGGTAAGTTCAGCAGTGCATCTAGAGCTGCTCCAGGAGTGGAGGACATTGCGCCAGTTGTCATGAGGCAAGCCGTCCTTTGGATATTGTTTAGTTTGGTAATCACAGTTTTCTGGTTGGCTTTGTTGCACCATACCACCGAAGCGTACGAGATTATCGGCCTCACAATGGCAGTGTATAGCCAGTGGGAGATCTTGGGGTTAAGGCCCCAGTTTTTCCCTGCCAGTCTTCTGCTTATCGCCGTGCGTTAGTCTCGCAAGATCTCGAAAATGAGTCGACCGATTTGAATTATTATTTTTTTGATTTGTTTGTCTTAATTCAGAGGTGTTTTACAAAAAAAAAATATTTAGGTAAAATTAAAAGTAACAACTGAAAATCGAAAAAATCGAAATTGGTCATTTTGGGAAATGGACAACTTTCAATAGATGGCGTTCGCGGCGATCCTAACTGTTGCGCCATCCATAACTGTTATTCATTCCGTGCGATTGTGTGAAATTTAAAAAATTCGAAAAGTCCAAAAAGTTGAGAAAGTCAAAAAGAGTCGAAAAAGTCAAAAAAGTCGAAAAAGTCGAACACGTCGAAAAAGTCGAAAAAGCCAAAAACTCCGAGAAGCCGAAAAAGGATTTATATTTCATCATGTAAATTAAATACATTGAATTTATTTTAATTACAAACGACTTTCATTTAATCACCAAACGAAACTCAACCCGTACATGATTCGGCCATATTATATATAGATTTCAATGAATTGGATTTGGAAGGTTGATTAGGATCAATAAACGCTTATGAAGAGTTACAATCAAATCAATTTTAGGTGGTACGAAGTTTACCGGGTCATCTAGTTAGCAATAAAACATTGAATAATTAAACGTCATTTTTAAAATTACAGTGAAATACATTTCCTTTTTACAATCATGTTTCTTTGTTCAGTCTGCAGCAAATATCAAATTCTTTTATGGAATAAAATGCATTTTCTGATAGGAATTTCTTTAGGGCATCCCTAAACTATTTTTTAATTTTTTTTTATTTAAGTAATTCAAGAATAATTTAAAACAATTTTATCTTAGGAACTATGCATAGAAATATTTTAAACATTGAATAAATAGCAGAAAATGAATACATTGCAAAGTCCAGTGACAACGCCACCTAACTAGGCCGGGACCTGTTCTAAGGTGAACGTTTAATTTTGTGCGCGCTTGTTCTTGTTGTAATATTGTGATTATTACAAAAACAAAATGTTTTTGTAACAAAAACACAAAATTTTGGGTCTCTGCTGTTGACCGTTGAGGAGTTCCCTCGTCAGGAGCCAACCCAGGGTACATCAGCCATGTCATGGTGTAACTTGGAAACTGCTATCATAATTGAATGCTTACACAAAATTTTGGGTCTCTGCTGTTGACCGTTGAGGAGTTCCCTCGTCGGGAGCCAACCCTGGGTGAACGGATTTCAACCACAATCTTTTCAGCACATGCCATGACCAAATGATGCCTGCATGTCAAATTTCAGCTCAATTGGATGAAGCGTTTCGGCGCTATCGTCGGAGAATACACACAGCACAGAAGTGCGTCCACAATACTTTCCTTGACAGGAAAGAGGAAAGTAATAATAAATTATCATCAATTTAGGTACTTTACTTACCTAATGAAGTCTTTGGAGTAATTGAAAAATGATGTTTTTTTATAATTCTAGTATTGTTCAAACACATACTACAGGTAGCTTAGAAACATAGCAGGTATAACCGTATGACTAAAAGGTAATATAAGCCAAATTGCTTTAAATGGCACATGACATAGCTGAGTTAATCTGAACGCCCTTACATGACTTTTAATCAGCTGCTATATTCGGCACTTCTTATATAGTTGTTGTGGTTGTTGGGCAGTGTCTCGCGGTAAGGCGTTGGCTTCTTGTTACGCCACTAGACAGTGGCGTAACTAGACAGTGAACTGTTTCGTCCCAAAGTCTTCTACGCATACCTCACGGGAGATAGAACGATCAATATCGTTAAAACTTCCTGGGGCGACGGGTTCGCCCGTGGTAGTTGACACCTCCAAAGTATTTACAATACGGAATTTATTCGTCAGTCGAGTAGGTACTTGCATAGATAGCATGTTATACGACTGTCTGTAGGTGACTTGATGATTTGTTATTACACCCATAGCTCAAGATGTCTCTTAGCTCCCCCCCCCCCCCCCCCTTTGAGTTTTTTCGGTATCCGCGGCTGGGTCCAAATGACAAGACATAGCACATTATTAGAGTCAGACTTCTTATCAACACACGTTTTTTTCGCCGTGAAAATCCAGTTTATTCGGTTACGAATTAGTTTCGTTTTTCGTTTCTACTCTTTATTGTGAAATTTCACAATGGGCAGGTTTATTGTCATACGACAATTTCTTACAACCAACCCTATTATGAAGTGTTTATATGTATATGTGTGTGTAATATGTGTGTAGTGTGTCTTGTTATTGTATCCGATCGACAGCGTTGAATTGCAATTCCATTAATTTTATCCTAACGGAAAATGGTGACCCAGTCGGGAATTGAACCCGGGACCTTACAATGTAAGATCAGGCCACCTAATCTTACATTGTAACGTCTCATAATCTTACATTATGTTTATTTTTGTAAAACATTGCGGCGCATTGTTGCGTTGTACGGTTTAGGTGGCGTGCTAACCGACTTCGGATGGCGTAGAACATCCCATCGCTTTCACGAGTAGGACTCTCCTACCCGCTGAAACGCGATACTCTGCTACCGACAGGGATGCCCTAGGCGTGATTCATGCGATCGAGCATTTTCGCGGCTACTTGGAGGGCGGTCCCAGAGTCAAAATCTTCGTCTGATGATATAGTCATTGGGTTCTTTGTTCCGCAACAAGTTGTTTGCTTGATTGCTCGGAGGTTGTTAGGTGTTACGTGCTCCTTCAGCGAGTGGAGGTGGATGTAAGGATACCTGTACGGCTGTAAGGATACCTGGTAGTGGTTTTTTTCGTACAGGGTCTGGCACGTTCCCTGGGATGAAGTATTTTTTGGATGTAGTAGTTTTGTATATCCTCTTGATTTTTATAACGACAGTTGACCTCTGCAGTACCTATCAGTAACCTATTAGGTTTTCAACCAGAGTTAACGGGGAGAATGTTTTTTTTTGTTTGTTCAAAAGGCTTGTTACCTCCTTAAGTGAGGGATAGCTTTGTTGTGTGGTAAAGGCAAGTTTCCTTTATTACACTGCAATATATGGCTTGGCGTTTTTGTTAACCTATGATAGGTTTTGAATTCTGAAATCATTCGTTGGCTCTCCCGATTTCTTTTCGGAAGGGGGGCTGTAACAAAAACCGCTTTGTTTCTTGCGCCTTTGTGCCATTTAGGTTTGCCAAACCTTTATTTCGTGGTTTGCTGGTGTTTTTTATGTTCCCTGGCGGTTTCTGGCTGTTTACCGGATATTCCTTCCATACTTTGACCAAAATAACTGTCTCAAAATTTACCAAATGTCAAGTTTGATAAATACAACTGCGCAGTTTTCGTTTGTAATTGGCAGAAGTCGCTCTATGGTTTAATAGAGGCGATACTGGTCTAACACTACGTCTCTATGATTCTGCCTAGCTGTCACATTTTATCCGTGCGTTTCCGGGCGAAGAAAAAAAGGCTAACAAGGAAGTGTGCAGAAATCTGCTTGCGAGTTAAAAACCGCCGTGATCAGCAGATTGGAATAGTCTTTAATCGGGCGGCGTTTTTTTTTTATGCACGCTGTGCCGGATGCAGTATCGAACCTCTGGGAGGTTCGATACGAGAATAATAGACATAATGATATCCCAGCAGACATCTATCGGTGTTAAACAAAATTAGAAATACGAAAGTGCAGGTTTGCGTTCTTCCTACAAAACAAAATATTAAATTATTACCGCCATCTATTAGTGATCAGAACAAGTAGATACTTTAAATCAATTCATGGAATATAAAATACTTCGGCTGACATCTACCGGTGTTTGACAATATTTTACATTCAACAGCTTAGGTTTGAGTCCTTGCTCCGAAACGAAAACAATTTAAATTTCTCGAATGTATCAATATCTGCATCAACGGAATAGCAGCCATCGAATCCTTAGGATTCGTGAATAGCAGCCATCGAATCCTTAGGATTCGTGACATCGCTCTTTTCGATTTCAATTTTGTTAAGATACTGTCTGTATACTGTGTTTCAGGTCACTGGGATAGGGGTCGTCAATTAATCAAGTGATGTTTTTTAGCCACTTTTCAAGCCCCCTCTCTCCCCTCTGGTGATACGTGGTGGGATTTTAGACCAAACCCCCCCCCCCCCCCCCCTCCTACCCATGTGTATTTTTTTGGCACAAAGTAAATTAAAATTTTCAGAATATTATCATTATATACAGGTATAATCTAATCTAATTCTGGAAAAGTACACAATAATAACAAAGCAACGTATGGCAACGGGCGAGTCAAGATCACGCAATGTTTTTTGGTTTAGAAATCGCGTGTTACAAAATAAATACTCGTGATATCTCACTACTCCATATAACCCCCCCCCCCCCCCCTTCGAGCCTCACATGATTAATGGACGATCCCATGTGGGAACTGAGGTCTTTCTGCATTGAATGTGGTTCCATCCAGGTGTTTTAAAGATGTTTATAGAAAAAATGAGGGGCATATTACAACAGCGGAAGGATGCTGAAAATGTCAAATAAAACGACTTAAACATAGGCTATGGAAAGTTTTTTTTTAATGTCAATAATGAATGTTTTACATTCCGTATGCGTAGGAATAAATTAAACGATTCAAAAACGGACTAATTCATTGAGGAGTATATTTTTCAACAACTGTCACAAAACTAAAAGTGATCCAAAAAGAAAACGAATTGTCTCCAATCTTAAATAGGATAAAAAACAGTTCAGCTCTTTGACTTCTCGGCGTGAGCACAGCCCGTAGAACGCAATCAAGGTACATTAATTTTACACATTTTTTTATATCTGCTTTCGAGCAATACTGATTATGTAAATCATAGTCTGCAACCACTGTGAGTGATTTCAATTCTATTTTGTTTTGTTTGTAACAAGAGAGATCTTTTGGCGAGGAACATAATAATAATTGTTCAAAGATTTCCTTGCGGTTTGTTCGTAGATGAGTTAGCACTGGGTAGAGATTTCAGAGCACTGGGCGGCCGGAATACCTGTAAAATAAAAGAGGACATATTTTAGCTTTGAAACACTTTAGCCACACTATTCCAAGTTAGAAAAGTAAGCACACTCTCGAGTGGCAAGGCGTTGTGGGGATAGGGTGCGAGGGAAGTAAGCAGAGGGATAAGTAGGCAAGCGCCTGTAGTTAGTTCTACGCGCGGGTGGTTTACCGAACGTTTGAATATCTGCAACGGTGGAGTGGGGTCATATGCAAATTTTGTTCAACGGCACTGTAGGCGCAGACGACGCTTGTGGTAGGTACAATGTCTAATAATTGTATTACGATTTGTGGTAACACTTAGGACTCATGACATTGCATGCTTCCATTTCAATTTTGTTCCAAGAGAAGCTACTGTATGTACACAGTGCTTTAGCGGCTGCGTCGACAGCCTCTAAAAGCTTACCGATTCGTATAGTGACATGATGTTGATGGTGTTTTCAATCCACCGTTTGTGGAAGTAGTCAGAAGTGGCAAGGGTTGATATTGAAGGTTGAAAGACAAAGTGATTAATGAATAATTTCAATAGAAAATAAGTTATGTATATACACAACCAAGGGTTGATATTGAAGGTTGAAAGACAAAGTGATTAATGAATAATTTCAATAGAAAATAAGTTATATACACAACCAATATCAGCATCTTTTTATAAATCTAATGAGCTGCGTTTCATGGAGATCGTAGCACTATTTTAGTCAATTTAAAAGAGACCATTTTTATAAATGGTCTAAATACCAAACATGGCATTAAAAGATAAAAAAACACATATTTCCTATTTTCATTCTTAAGTAACTTAGGAATCGTCGATTCTCATAATAGGGGTTTAGCATTGCTATATCTCAAAATGATTAGCTTATAAGCAATTATTTCATATTTTAAATGTGACACCGTGGCTGTCGATGCGATCGAACGCCTTGCTAAAGTTAAAGTAGGCAGCAGTGGCGGTCTCTTCATATAAGCCGAAAAGCCTGGCTTGCCTATACTTCCAAATTAACGATTAAATAAATTAATAACACAATTCGTAAAAAAAACAATTAAATAAATCATTTTGCTAGCGCTACTACTGCCATCTAACGCGCACAGCTCGCTCCACGCGAGAAAAAAACTGTTATCGACAGGTGCGATAATTATCTACAGGGCGCGATTGCTGTTTCGCTCGCACATATTGGGCTTTCAATGCGGCTTTCAAAATCAGTGTTCCTCTCATTCGCACCTGTGGCAAATTACGCTAAACAATATATGTCTATATACAACTTTTGTATCGGGAGCTAAGCCGGGCTTGCTTAGCCATGACGTTGAATGCGAACTGTGAATGCGAACGTGTCAACAGAAAGCGCGACTTCATTATAATTAGTTTGGATTTAAATGTGCGAGTGACGTCGGGCTAATTTTTGTATTGTGTAATTTCAATTGATTTGTGGTTTTTAGTGCCTGATAAAAAATGGAGGAAATTGTCCTTTGTGGTCAGTAATGTATTCTTATTATTTTGTTTTCTGACATATGTAACAACCCGCAGGACTGGGACGGGGATACGGTTTTAGCAGCGGAGAATTTTGAAAACTCGATGCGATCATTCCATTTAAATTTTTTCACCTTGTTTTCCGCCGAATTTTTGAAAAAGCTGAGAGCTTGTACAACATTCTTCAAAAATCACAAGTCGATGTGGGTTATAGGAATTAATGAAGGAAAACAAAATAAAGGAATTTCAGACTTGGTTACGTGTTGAATTTCAATATGAATTTGATCAAATTTATGAAAACAATCTACAAAATAACTCAGCACCTCGTTTGAGACGCAACGACGCAAGAGAGTCCTTTAAAGCCACTAGAGGTATGCGACTGCTGATAAGTATATGTTAAATTCTGTCTTGCAGTAGCATGCCTTCAGTGTGCTTTATTGAATGTACGACCCAAGCAGTAAATTTCAAACTGAAGATTAAAGAGTAAAGAGGTACCACTTTTTTACTATAAAAAGCGTAAAAAAACACAAAAAGGTATGTCGGGCTTGCCCTATTTACGAACCCTGGGCACGCCACTGGTAGGCAGCACTACTTGGTGGCCACCCGGAAGATCAAGTGAGCTTGCCACATACTCTGTAAATATAGCTAATTGGTGGCAGTTGATCAACCGAGACGCCGCGTGTTTGATTGTGGCAGCTAATGGCTCGTTTACAATCGGGCCACTTGAGACTTTCTCGTTACCCGGTCCATAATTCACGGTTCGACCACTATCCTGTAGCCTCTTCGAAGAGGGTTGAACCTGGAAAACATTCTGTTTCTCCAGTTCTTCTGGGGGATGATTTTTGCGCGCCGCCGGGCGGTTTGCGCAGTGCGGCATCAGCCAATCGACCGTGCATTCCGGTGAACAACCAGGGAGGTTTGAAAACGGCCCAATACGTTTCCTAAGTACTCTTCGCCGATGCCTGCTCTTCGAACCGTCGGCCACTCGATCTCCTCCGAAAGAAGGGCAAAGGGCGCGTCGGTTTTTGATAAACTCGAAATGAATTTATCGCTAACGTCACGTATAGGCCGCACGCGAGCTGCGACCAGATCGGAAGGGTGGAGAAATCCGTCCAAATTTGGAAAGGGAGTAAGAGAGCAGGGTTTGCCCGCCGGGTCCTCGTCCCGGCGATTCGACGAAAAGCGTTGGATCGTTACGGAACGTCGGCACAGCTATATTGGATCGTATTTTGCGCAAAGTATTCTACGATATATACACTCCGCAGGAGACAGAATAGAACGATTTCACGAATCGGCGATCACCCAGAATATCTAGCGAAGCGGAATACTCACTCGGCGTCCTCTTAACGCATCTTGTAGGTGTTCATCTCGTGCACCTCCCCGTGCTCGCCCTGGAAGTCGATCTGTATGGAGAAGTCCAGGTCGCGGTTGTTGCGCTCGTTGCGCTTCATGGAGAAGACGCCGTAGAGCTCCTCGCCCTTGGTGACGGTCATGTACTCGTCGAAGTAGAAGACGGTCTGCTTCCAGTGCGTGTAGGGCGCCTCGGGCGCCGTGCTGAAGCCGAGGCGCGTGTGCGACTTGGTGAACTCCACGTTGAAGTAGGTGACGAGCGCCTGCACGAAGTCGGTGCGCCGGATCTGCAGGTGGAAGCGCGCCTCGAAGTCGAGGTCGCTCTTCTTCACGGAGTACAGGTCCACCTCCTTCAGCAGGCAGCAGTTGGTCACCACCTGCTTGGGGTCCACCACGTCCACCAGCGGCTCCGAGATGGCCACCTTGCGGATGGAGCTCATGTCGAAGCCGTACACGTTGGACCACCAGTTGATCTTCTCCTCCTTGTACTGCCGGTCCTCGATGCCGCACACGAACAGGTTGCACCTGCCGAGAGACGCGCCGTTATTGACCTATCCTACGGCGTCGACGCATCCGCTTACTGACTTTTACGAGTTTGCAGTCGACACTCCCGACGGAGTGATTTTATAACTTTAGCGTTCTCTATTGCCTACCGAGCTAAAACCGATTATAGTACGCTAAATCGGCGCGAAAGCGACGGCAATAGAGAAGACCGGTTATACGATCCCCCGCTGGCTCATTTTGCATTTTTCAGTGTATCGTTTTTTTGTTTTTTAATTATATGGCATAGCAGCGAGGAACTTGTATATATCTCGGTAATAACATTACTAAACATACCAATTATTCTGAAATGGGTAAAAATTTCAGTACCGGGCTTAATGAGTGTAAAAAAGCAGATGACGCTCGATTAAAAATAATTGTTTCCATAAAAGAAAATTCAACAATTACTGTATAATTAAACAGTAATTTAAACCCATTTAAACAAATTTTTACGTTCCATTTTTAAGTATTAAAAAAGAAAAACTCTGAGGCTCCTTTATATTTAAAAAAGTAAACCTATCCAATTTGTATACATAAAACCAATTAATTACCGTACATTAATTTTTACTCAAAATATTTTTCTAAAAAATAGGCCATATCGTTAGGTTTAGACAAAGAAACTAGTATTGAACTGGTTAAATGTTTTACGGGAACAGCATCCTGGGCTATAATTAACCCTTAGAACGCCAGCCATAAGAATGAAACTCACAATGACATGTTTTCGAGACTCAGAAATTTGTTTGTAAGGGATGGTAGTACACGCATACTAATGTATAACGGTGCCATGCATACTAATGGGTAACATAATATTCTATGAAGGCGACTTTTTTGCATGTAATTGCAGAAATACAGAGATCGGTCTGCATACCTGCATTCAGTCACAACAGAAAAACTACCAATCGGTGGTATTGGCATTCCAGTTGAACAAAAACTCTCTCACCATGCTTACTCGAAGCATTTCGAGGTCACCTGACTCCTAAACTTAAGACAAAAATTGACTCTTTGAATACTAATATGGCTATAATTCCAGGAGGAATTACTTCAGTTGCAAGTTGTAGGTATAGTTGTCATTAAATCATTCAAAAGAAATTTACAAAAGGAGTTATGACAATTCGCTCTTAGCTGGAAATCATCCACCGATTACAGGGAAAATAAAGAACCCATCAATCCCAGTCTTAACCCTTCAGGCCTCGGCCCCTCAGCCGATTGACAAGTTGTTGTCCCAAAAAATTTTGTAAAAATTAGTAAAAAAAATGAATTATGACACTGTCTTACCAAAACAATAATTACTGCCAAACCACTGTACCCATAATTAAAATAAAACATTACCATAATAAAACACAATAAAATAAAACGAATTAAATTAAAATTAAATTAAAACGGACCCGTGACGCTGAATCGTGTTTTGGCCGATATCGGCCAATCGGGGCTCTAGGGGTTAAAGGAATGGATCATGACCGCCTGGCAGAAGATCATTGAGACGTCGTCTATCAAGAAGTTTAAAGAAATGTTGCATTTTCAACAATCTAGATGGAAGTAATGATGATGCATCGAGAGTAATAATTCAAGCTACACAATGTAATTCATGTCTGAATTTAAAAAATAAATAAATATATAATACAATTTACATTATAATTTTTTATTTTACACTCGGGAGCAATGAATCCTGCTCAACAACATTACCTAACCTTGGAAACTAAGAATGCTAGTTTATTCAAACAAAAATTATTTTAAAGACTAATTAATAATACTCCAATCAAAGTGATAAAACATAGCTGCTAAGAAGTAATGCAATCAAAAAGTATGTTTTTTTTTATTATTTGTTTGTCACAAATAATATATAAGAAGCATTCCTGATCCAGTCTAGGACAAGTGGGCGCAGCCAACTGGGCGCGGCCGACTGGGCGCTGCTAATTGAGCGCCGCCGACTAGGCCAACTGGACGCAGGGACAACTGGGCGCGGGACAGATGGGCGCCAAAATTATATTATGCAATATATTTACATATTTTTTTATTGTGATTGACGAGAAATATTTTTATTGCAACATTATAAAAAAATTAACTAAAGGTGAAACATTAGGTCCATAGCTATACTGTGATACACCCGTTTCAGAGCTAGCGTTGGATTGGGAGCTACATGGGATTTAACATTTACATAATAAATACTTAATAAATTTAGTGCAAAATATCATAAAATGCACAGCTTTATATTTATGGTCACGTAAATATTTTTATTATCGTTACTAGTATTTTAAATACTTTCCTAATATATAAATAAAAGTATTCTAAATACTATAAAAGCTTTTAAATACATAAAAAAATCTAAAAAAAATTGTCATAAATTCGATATGCATGTCACAAAAATCAATTTTTAAAAAGTTATAATAATTTTGAATATAATCAAATGAAATAGGGATAAATCACAAGAACAGCAACAGGCACCCCTTCGGCCTAGGGCGTCTTTAAACTTATGAGTAGGTTGGCTGTAAAATAAATATAAAAATAAAACGATCTATATTTTATCAACAGAGCATCAAAACTATTTCCAGTCTTGTAACTTATTCGAGTAAATGTGTTTAAAAGCTTTCATAGTATTTAGAATACTTTTATTTATATATTAGGAAAATTTTAAAAATACTAGTAATGATAATAGAAATATATACGTGACTATAAATATAAAGCTGTGCATTTTATAATATCTTCACTAAATTTATTATGTACATGTTAAATCCCATGTAAACGCTAGCTCTGAAACGGGTGTATCACAGTATAGCTACGAAGTTAATGTTTCACCATTAGTTAATTTTTATATTATGTAGCAATAAAAATATTTCTCGTCAGTCACAATAAAAAATATGTAAATATATTACATAATATAATTTTGGCGCCCACCTGTCCCGCGCCCGCTTGGCTCGCGCCTGCGACCAGTTGGCCTAGTGCTCAGTCGGCGGCGCCCAGTTAGCAGCGCCCAGTCGGCCGCGCCCACTTGTCCCATCCCCTTCCTGATCTTAAATATTTATTTTTACTATGGTAATTATTGAATAAGCTAGCATGCTTAGTTTCCGAGATATTCATATGTTCTATGTTGGCGACCTGAATTCATTGCCCCTGCGTGTATTTGAATATTTCCTTTCCTAGAATTAATATATAGGTCGCATTATATTCGGGCTAATGCGGTAGAAATAGGGATTATATAACATTACAAGTAGTGAAAAAACTATACTAAATAACCGTTCGGATAATTGGTGGTCTACTGTAATTGAATAATAGCAACAAGTTGCCTGCAATACATACCTATCAGGGAACATCATGCCTCCTGGTTTCAGCCATTTGTCCCTCGCGAACAGAACAGTGTCCAGCATGCTCTCATAGAACAGACAATATCCCATCCACTCTGATATTATTATATCTACAGATTCAATGCCATCTGGTAATGAAACTTCTTCTACTTTTCCTTTGATCACAGATATAACCTGGAAATAACAGAGAAGCAAATGTTGGAAAACATTAAAAAATAAAAAGGTGATTAAGTATGATGATGTCATGTCATAAAATGTCAGAAAAAACAGAAATTTACCAATTTTCATTGTGCAAATTTCTCTGTGCGTGAACTGTGACGCTGGGATGATAACCGACACAGATTGGTTCATAAGTGCAAAATAAAGAGGCCAGAGTAGTGTTACAAAGAATTGAACATCCCGAAAAAACTTGAGATCTCTTCTTGGACAGACGAAAAAAGGATACAATAAAACCCCGGTTAACCAAACTCGGGGCTATCCGAAACGCCTCCGAAAAGAAGTGCCAATCTTAGAACCCAAAAAATCTTACTTATCACCTTTATCCAGTTAACTTGCAAGTTAAAAACTGGCGATATCATTGTGCGTTTTCTCCCCCAAAACAAAAACCTGAATGAAGCGCTGAGGGCAGTAAATATGAAAAACATTATTTATTAGTGTGAAATAATTATTGGCGCGTAATATATCATTCAAAAACTGAGTATTGTGTAACATGGAAATACAGAACATGTTGTTATTTTATATTGCCCTACGATTTGTGCAGTTAGTTAACGCCGCCAGCTGAGGTCCTTCTAATGAAAAGATGGCCGGACACCGCTGCTTGAAAACGTTTAGGGACGCAAGAAACAAAACGATTACCGAGTTTCTTGAATGAGTAACAAACTATTATGTTACAGTGTACTTGTACATACCTAACGATTAGGATATTTATGAATTCGTTTGACCCTCAAAACCTTTAAAAAATATGTACTGTACAATAAAATACAAAAAACTAGTAAATAAAATAAAATAGACTGAGCTGCCATGGAATTCACCGACCGAAGCCGGGCCCATCATATATATTATTACTTCTGGGGGATGAGCGGTGGATTCCAGACTAACGACCGGCTGTGGTAGGTTTAGGACAGCGTCTTGCCACATGCGAGCATTCACCTTACCACCCGGAGTTGAGATGTTCATGGATGAACTGAAAAAAATGTTATCCAAAACGGCCTCCCCTTTTTTTCAGTTAAAAGGGGTTGTACTGTACTTTGTTCCTCGAAAAATTGAATGCCTCGCAGTAGGAATTTTAAAAAGAAAACTATTCTCTTATCCAGGAACCTGGATCAACCTATATTGGACATGTATCTGCTTCCTTAAGCTCTCATCAAATGATATGCCTCAAAGCATTATTTCTCGTTTGTCTGAACTATGGACATCACTAGAAAAATGCAAGTAGAAGGGTGTGATGGAACTCTAGCCAACACTGGATTGAATGACGATGTCATGGATAGAAGGCTGTTGTTATCATCCACCGACTGGAAAATCACGTAGGATGCCCGATACAGTGGAGCATATGTCTCCTGCACTTTAATCAGCCTCCTTTTGGCCACATTTTCCAACATATCGATGGTCAAACTGCAGGGCCTAAATCTTTTAGTGGGCAGCAGATCACTTGCTGTGAAAATTTCCCTACAGTCGATTATGAACCCATAGATTGTTCGATTCCTGATATAGACAGAGCAAAGACCAACAGTATTTGTTGGACATTTCAAATGCAATCACCTTGGGACATTGTCCGGAAGACTTGGCAAATCGGGACCCTGGTCCTTTGTCCCATTCCAGATGGTTAACTGCGGCCAACCGAGTCCTTAGGTTGTACATAACTTCATCAGATCCATCTGGACACTTAAAAGAAATAGTTGGCTTCATCTTAAAATCATACATGTCTGTGTGGTTTGCCGTAAAAAAAAAGAGCAGATATTTTACTGAAAGACCAAAACATGTCTGCCAAGCAATCCCAACATGACGGTATTTATTTACCTGACGATTTTTTCAAATAGTCGATCCAGTAATATAATGAAATGCGTTCTATTGGCAATGTTTGTCACAGAAGTTTGCCGCCCGCTATAATTCCAAAAACGCCCCTCGCTATAATTTGCGTAATAACAGAAGCAGTATATTACCACCATAAGAAAGAACCCCTAAGTGGTATTATTAAGGATTTAGAGATTTTTTTACTACGTATTTTTATGCTACTTATAAAAAAAAACTTGGTAAATTGTGACCAGAAAATGGATATTTAGCATTATTCAAGCTTGCAAGAACATAGTATAGAGGGAAATTTCTCCAAATCACAAGTATAATGAACACTGCATCTAAGGATAACTACGTAAAAACCCTGTATTTTGCGATTCAGCACTAGGTTCTTTTGTAGCAAAACCGAGATACTTTTAGTACATACTATACATTTGTTCGGTTGTAATAGGCGTTAACTTCGAATTACGAGTAATTTGAAATAACAGCTAAATATATGGAAATGTGTGTACATGCAAATGACTGCTTACATTATTAATAAAACAATTGAGATATCCGATAACTATTATTTCATTTTATACAGCAAATAAAGGTTTGATGTGGGAGTAAGACAACAGTGGTAGTAATTTTATTCATGTTGTTCTTTCGGGTATGTTAAAATATGAGAATTATGAAATGAGTTTTTGCAATAGTTTTCATAATTTAAGTATTTATTCCTGCTAGTTTTCATTATACGTGAAAAGACCAATAAATCAATTTAAAAACAAGTGCATGGGCCATACACGCATCAACCTTACACTGCTAGTGGATAATATGTATAATAATAATACTAATCATAATGTTATTATTAGACCTCACAAAATTTAATACACCAATGACCTCACCTTATCTAAACCGTTTGCCGCCACAATCTTAGTTGCGTAGTCAGCTATATTGGAGCACTCTATTGCGAAGACCCTGGACGCTCCGGCCTTGGCGGCAAACATAGAAAGGATCCCTGTTCCGCAGCCAATGTCCAGCACAATCTTCCCTTTGAACAGGTGTTTGTTGTGGTACATGGCGTTTCTGTATGTCAGCGTACGCACTTCATCCTTGAGCATCTCCTCGTGGATGCCGAAGTGAGCGTACGAGTCAAAGTAGTAATCGCGGGATGTCATGTCTTCGGGGGGAACAGGGGGCTCCGGCCCATTCGTCGCCTTCACGATGGGCTTTATTAAGTTGTTCTCGGGGATGGGGTCAGTCATCATTAGCTCTGCCTCCATTTTGTGTACTGAGATTATCTGCAATTAAAACAAGAAAATATTCATAACGATGTTTGAGTCGCAACATATTGAGAAATCCAGTGCAGAGCGACCAAGATGTGACTTTTAAAAAGCTGGAATACCCAGAAGCAAATAGTGTTTTTTAGGTCGGTTACACTCACAGTTTAACTCTAATCCGGTAAGACTCGTTAAAGAGGGATTAACCTGAAAGGGCCGCTGTGAACTCTGCCTGCAGCTGTATTATTTATTATTTGTTGAGTGGGGCTTTTCTAAGGTCTTTATGAGCCTTGTAACACTGCGACCATTGCTGATCTATTGTGCTCGCCACCATAGTTCTACGCTATGCCTCGTGTCATTTAAGAACCGCAGCAGGCTTTTGGCGCCAGATTGTTTTACCTCCTCAGGTTGGAGGTAGTGACCACCCAAGTGGTTGTATCTTTTACGCATCAGCGGGCCACACTCGCACATGAGGTGCTGGGGAGTTTCCTCTGCCCCTTGGCAGAACCTGCACATTCTGCCAAGGGGCAGAGGCAGCTGCAGCTGTAACCTACACTCGTAGACAGTTGGAATCGGAGGTTCTGATCAGGGAAACACCTCGAGCACCTCGGCCCACGCGTATATGGAAACATTAAAAAAAGTCACCTTTAACTGCGCGTAACTCTAACCAAAGGCGTTCGTCGAGACGTACCCCTCTGGCCACATTCCTTGCACCCTCTTCCCGCAATGCCCTGTCACTCGAGAGAGAGTCTACTGTTGTCTCTGTACACTGTTCTTATGGGCTGTTAGCGTAGTTTGACTGTGAATTGTATTGTCCATTAATTCTTAACGTTCACTCCATGGGAGACACGATGTTGATAACTCCCTGGGGTGGCGGGTTTGCCCATTGTAAAATCGAAATTTGGTCCATAACTGCCATAACTGCCCCGAGTTGTCTTCAATCTTTATACGGAACCACAAGCATCATCTGAGGACACTGGAGAAAATACGATTCTCCACCAATCTCAGAAAACACTTCCTCACATCTTGGATCCCTGTGGTCTATCTGAGAACAATACACTTTTCGGAGGGTCATCTGATTTCCGACTGCCAGGAATCATTACACCACTAATTTCCTCATCGAAGGTGCCTTGTGGTGCATATACATTCCGTTCTAATAGGAAATTATGCAACACGCAGATTGCACATACAATTTATAAAACTTTTTCAGGACATAGTTATATAGGCTTCCCTAATATTCTAAATCTGTTTGCAAGTACGCCAAATGCAATTTTTACTATCTGTCGTTATAAACCTGATGAGGACCTAGTTGATTACGAAAAGGATAAGGTTTTATTAGATAAGGCCAGTTACCTAACTAAGTCACGGTAGTTCGGGGCCGCAAAACGAAACTTCTATCTAGGGTCGACGCTCCATCCAACGCTAGGAAGCCGAAAAGATGGATCTCTCAAAACTGATCAATGATTTTGCACAGTGCAAATCGAGACGAAAACCATTCTAGAAATGTTATGTAATACAATACATCAATTAGTTATCTTAAATATGTAGACATGAACTTAAATATGCCCCCAGCTGTGCTTATTTAATCCAATCTTTAGCCCAAATCGATCTCTTTCTACGACGACGCATTTTAATTGAAACACATATCGCGACAATCGCGGCAGCAGCACGTTGATTCATGGCAATGGATAACCACGCTGAATTGGTGTAAGTGTAGCATGTCTCGATTCGTATATACAGCCAATACAATTGAACCGGGACACTTAGATGTTTACACTAATGTCGACACAAAAAATTGCTTACCGTGTGGACGCAATCGAAACTAGTATCGACATTTGTGTCGAGTGTCAGTGTCGTCGTGTATCCTAACCATAAGGAAAGCAATTCAGTCATCATCCATCATCAATCAGCTAAAGAATAATTTCAGAAATACAAAAATAAAACATCCTCACCTTTATTTTTCAACAATAAATTGAGATCAATCGGCTACAGAAATTCCCTTTGAGCCTGCATGAAAATGAAAAAAGTACCGTTAAAAAAGCGAACAAAGAAACGTGTTATAAACAATTCAAGTTGAAGATGCTCAGAAGGAAGGCAACATGTTTTGTTCTTCAATAACAATCAGAATTGCACAATACGTATTCATCATATTAAATATTGACAACTATTTAGACAGATTTAGAAGTCATGCAGATTCTCCCATAATTTTATACTGAAAGAAAGTCATTTAAGATAATTTTTCAGAAGACAAAATGCAGCATACATCTGTTCAAAAAAGAATCCAACAATATTTTTTTTTCTTGAAAACGAATGAAGAACGGGAAGATTGCTTTGGTACATGAAGATTTGTGGGGACATGCATATACGTTTTTTTTACGCTTGCCCGTGTTGGCAGTGGTCACCCCAGGCTGGAATAACAATATATGATAGTTCTTTCAGCCACGGGATGAACTTAGAGACTAAGATACATACAATCTACTATCTAGCTGTGCTAACTGGCCCGTCAGATTACAACGCCTTATACGAGACACTGAGAAGCACCCAGCAGGCCACCTCGCCCCTGACTAACATGTATGGCTGGATTTCTCAGTCCTTTCCACTAGTTAGGGGTTTGAGGTTGCTTGCGCGGTCCTCTACCTAATGTAAGCGGCGATTCAGTTCGAATCAATGCAGACCGTGGCGTCCTTTGCCTGACTGCTCACGCGGGATCGGGTAGCTGATCGGTCATTTCAATATAGCAGCTGTTATTACGTCAACAGCCACGATAGGAAACAAAGTCATTTTCAAACTCCCCCGGTTATTAGTCGAAATGCAGTCAATTGGCTGACGCGCTCGGTGCGCAAACCATCCAGGTGTGCCCGAAAGAACGACTCCCAGAGAAAACTGAGCCACAGAGCACAGAGTCCTTCTACTTGGGAGGCTACCGAATGCGTGTTGACCCCGTGAGTTGGGCCGAGCCATAAACTAAGCGGGTCATAATGGCCCAACTGCACTGGGCCCGCTAGCACCCGAGCGAAATATACAAAAGGATACCAGGACTATGGAAGTTTTAAATGTTGCTCATGGATATTTATATTTTTAGAAAATCAATTATGCCTGCGTTCAGCATGCCCAATGGCATCTCAGATATTTCTGGCATTCCAGTCACTCATCGAGCTCTACTCTCTAGGCATGGGTGCATGTGATTTTATGTAAGCCCCCCCCCCCCCCTCCAGCTGAATTTTTTTCTGAAAGGGACCGATGGAATTAACAGGTCATTATGCATAATATGATGGCCCAGTTGAACACTATATCGCTGGGAGCAGTGTGTTCATTGCCATGGGGACTATTTCATAGGAGTTAAGAGTAAAATGATTTTGTTTGCATAAATGTATTTTTGAAAACAAAAGGTTGGATACTTTCCGAACAGGGAGGGGGTACATTCACGGAATTAAAAAATATATTTTGAGCAATCCTACTACTATTATAAACGCAAAAGTTTGTAAGAATGTATATATGGATGTTTGTTACTCTTTCACGCAAAAACTACTGAATGGATTTTGATAAAACTTTACAATAATATAGCTTACACATCAGAATAACACATAGGCTATAATTTATAAAGATATATAGTTTTCTATCATCATTATCACAATTTTCCATCACCACGAGGGTGAAACCGCGGGGCGCAGCTAGTATAATATAAAATAAAATTAGAAACATACCTTAAAAATACTAGCGAGTTTTGAAATCGATGTATCCAAATCTGAAAAACAAAATAATCTTTATACTGACAAATTTGTGAAAATTAAGTTACAATAAAAGTCCGTTTATCTCAGAAGGAAGGCAACATGTTTGTTCTTCAATGAATAATCAGAAAAGCACATTCAAATGTTAATCATCACGCTAATAAGTGGCAGTTTGTTAAGAGATGTCCTGGGGAAAATTTTCAATTTTAAGTATCCTCCCCATGAAGCCTGAATATTGCAAGAAACACATTTAAGAGGGTGCTGCACGAAATTTCTCAAATTAGGGTCTAGCGTTTTAGTTATTCCGCTAAAACTACGCTAATAAAAGCAGTGACAAAAAACACTCGTTTTTATCAATAAGTCATTTATAAGGTGAGCTAATAAATTTGGCAATAGTTTGCGTAGTTTTTTATAAAAACACACGAGAAAATATACAAAAATGGGCGCGGGGTTTTAGTCCTCACTGGGAAAATAATAACTAATTTGAATTACAAATTATTATAAAAGAAAGTTAAATGACATATCTTCACTATAAGCTATTTAAATTTCAATGATTGTAATAGGATTTTATACAATAAATCCCAGAAAATCAGGTATCAGATTCTCCATACATTTTTTGTATGGGCTGGCCGCGTTAAGAAATACACAGGCGCGCTATGAAATAGATTCACTTCCCTGCTGCTATTCGAAGCGGGAGCACGTCTTTTTCGGTTAGCTCTTATCAGTTCCCGCTCACGTAATATTTTATTCTTCTACACCGCAGTGCCGCGTCGTCACGAGAAAGCAAACAGCAGTAAGTATTTTATTTTTTATATTTGTTTTTTATTAATGGATGTTTATGCCATCTTTGTTATAACTTATTATAATACTCTACATGTATTTTAGTTAATGGGGAAGCGTAAGAAAACATATTTCGTTTTTTGAGAAACGCCATAGAATCAGCGTGAAATTTCAGTCTGAAGACATGAGAAAGCGATGTTGTTTTCAGTCCGAGATATAAGAAAATGAGATAGTTTTAAACCCCAAGATTCGATCGATATGATGCTCATTATATAAAAAATAGATCGACTCCAATAAGCGTAAAACAATTGAAAATATTTTCTGAAGGGACCACTATTCGAAACTTATAATCTCGAATAGTTTAGTTAATTTGCGTGAAAAACCTGAAATTCAATAAAAAAATACTGAAAGACGCATAAACCATGTACAGGTAGAATATTGATTTTGAATATTGATTTTGAAAAGCAGTTTCGCCATCAGGAGTGAGCAACGAAGGACATTTCGGCATGCAGATGTAACATTTTCGTAAGTTGAAAATAAGTGCTTGGCTGTAAGATATTTAGCTTACAAAGAGCATTGATAGGATATGCACTGATTTAAGGTTGCGACACGTCATTTAAACCAGAAAAAGCACGGGAATTTTAAAATCAAATAGTCTTTGAAAATATTCAAAACTATATAATACTTATAAATATTTTGAAATTATAGAAAAATTAAATAATTTAAAAATCATTTTAAAATCAAAGTCTTTGAAAATATTCAAAACTATAGAATACTTAGAAATATTTTGAAACCATAGAAAATTTAAAAAAATTGAAAATCATTTTAAAATCTAATAGTTTTTGAAAATATTCAAAACTATAGAATACTTTGAAATATTTTGAAACCATAGAAAAATAAAATAATTTGAAAATCATTTTAAAGTCAAATAGTCTTTGAAAATATTCAAAACTACAGAATACTTAGAAATATTTTAAAACCATAGAAAAATAAAATCCTTTGAATAACATTTTAAAATCAAATAGGCTTTGAAAATGTTCAATATCATAGATATTCAATAGTATAGAAAGAGTTTTAAAAAAATGAAACTTGAGTTTTTTTATTTTTCTTTATTTTAACTTCATCTCATACATTGTTCACCTTGATCGATCAGCAGAAAATTTTCATCTCATCATTGCGTCACATCACAAAAATAACAATTTTCAATCACATTAATTTTCAATCGCTACGTTACATTATTTAAAATATTAAATTTAAAATTATCGCAGAGTTCGGAAGACCACCACGGGGCCGCGAAACCACCGCGGGGTTTCTTCCGCCCTACTACGGCATCACAGGAAGACTCGATGGCCGCATTAAGTGCGACACACAAGTCCTCTGCGGTACTACTAGAAGGCGACTTCACCAAACCGGTCCCAGTTAATGTCGCCGGTTCGGTATCGCCACTCGGATTGTGGCGTGGGGGGAACGCGACGGCCGATGCCAAATGTCACCAGTCTGCGGTCCGAAGAAGAAAGGTGCTCGTGAACTTTCCAATTGTTCATCCAACGGGCGAATCCTGGGGAGCACAGAGTGAAATCCACAAAACTCCTCTTCGAGACTGTTTAAAAGTGGCATTCATTAATTTATTTCTTTATTAATTTTAATTACATATTTGAAGTTGTTCAAAAATATATAATCACATTAAGCCGCGAAATCTATCTGTACCTTCTTTCCGTCGGAAGTAGTTTATTTATAAAGGTAACTGCTTTTTGAAATAATTAAAGTTTTGGTGTAGCTTTATTACTACTATTTATACCTATAATAATTACTGTTTTTTATCCTTCTCGACATACATTTTATCCTCGTACTGATGAGAATAACAATGTTATAATTGTTTTAAGCATTATCCATTTTTATTTCTTTACTCAGAATCATAAAGTATCTGCTATCCTGATAGTGGAAGCGGTTCGTCTCATATTTTGAAAGAATACTGTAAATTGTGATAAAAGCAAATCCTTTTGCACACGTGTGTTCATTAGACCAAAATAGTTGATTTGACCTGCCGCTCCGACAATTTGGCCCAGCGGACTCGAAATGGCGGCAATTTTCCAAGATGGCCGCTAATAAACCAAAATGATTACTCTCGTGCTGATTTTAAAGACCCATGAGTCTTTTTCAGTTATTTTGGCGTCGTACATTTCAAATGATGCTGAAAATATAAACATAAATAAATATAAATAAATAATTCCTTACAAACAAGGTAGAATGTGTACAATCATTTATATATAGTGTAATATAGTGTAGAATAAAACGGCCACGGTACATTTATTTTGACCAGTTCTGATGATGACACCGCGTACAAAAGTTTAAGTTTTCTGGCCAAAAGTACAAATATGTTCAAATCGGTTCAAAATACGTTCAAAGGTTGTTCAAAACACATGTACTCGTCATATTTGAGCCAGCGACTACAAATTCAAAGTCAAAGACCCATTCACATATTCTATATTATATAGTTCAAATTTTCCATGTTTTCTGGGTAGCAAATTTCAGAAATTACTTACAGCATACACAAAATTATTCTCTCGTTTGACATTTTGACAGTTTTGACTTTAGATTCGTCTTTTCCAGTGTGCAAATACTCGAAGAAGACGCGTATAACATAACGGTAACGTGAAAGTAAATACTCGTTAAAAATGTTTATAATCCTGTTCAAAATTAACTAAAGTTATTTTTATTGCCATATTTGAAATATACGACCCCAAAATAGCCGAAAAGGCCCATGGGTCATTAAAATCAGCATGAGAAAAATCATTTTGGTTTATTAGCGACCATCTTGAAAAACGGCCGCTATTTTGAGTCCGCTGGGCCAAATATGTCGGAACGGCGGGTCAAATCGACCATTTTGGTCTAATAAATACGTGTGCAAAAGGATTTGCTTTTATCACAATTTGCAGTTTTTGTTATTTGCAATTTGCTATGAGCAATAAAATTATAAAATGCGGATTACATCGCTTTGGCGGGTGACCGTCTGTTCAGCGTTATCAATGTATGCGATTTAGTCACACCTGCGTGGCCGCTGCCGGCAAGCGTAAATTACCTACATTTGTGTAGCGGCATAGGCTCGGAGCCCTCTTAATGAAAAACCTTTTTTTTCAACCAAACTGCTTGAATACATGATATCTATAGCTGGGCAAAATATTGCAACTGTCATCCGAAAGATTGCAGGAAAATATACTAAGAGACGTTAGGGATATTCATGGATGGTCTCCATCAAAGGAGGGTCGCCACCTTGATTGTCTAATTTTTAAGTAATAAAATCTGCATAACTGCACTCCATAAATAAGCAAATTAAAGTTATAATCGTATAGTTTTGGTTTTGTAAATTTTTTCAAGTTGAAAAATTCCCCTTGAAAAGTACTCTATCCAAATGAAAAAAAAAATAAGCAAAAATAACTTACCTACTTAAACTATAGAATGCGTCGAAGTTCGATGTGATGTATCAAAACCTAAAAATAGAAGAAAAAACCCAATGAATATAAAACACTGTACAACACAAAAATAGATTTAATTTTTACTTTAGATATTCAGAAGGAAGGCAACATATTTGTTCGTCACTGAATTAGTCAGAAATGCACAAAAAATGTCAATCATCATGTTTCGCACACAGCAATTTTTACTTTTCAGCCAACCAACGCTTAGGCAAAGAGTTGTGAATGTGCAAAAAAATCATTTCAAATTAATTTTGATCCCCTCCCCCCTCCCTGATACGATTAGACCATTTCCAGATTAAAGTCTGTCTGCGTTTGTGTATTCCTCCAAGATAGCGCCCATACGGTTTATCCAATTGAGGCACGCAGGCATCATTTGATCATAGCAAGAGTTGAAAAGATTGTTGTTAAAATCGGCCTACCAGGGAGCGCGCTTCTCATACTTCAATGTCAAAATATTGGACTTGAGACTTGAAATTCGGTACACTGATGAGTCGTTGAGCCGAAACCACATTATGAAATTTTGGTTGGAGTATCTCTTATACAAGCGACAAAAATCATTTTGAAATTCCGCCATATTTAAGATAATACTACATCATATTGCAAAATAGCCATTTGATTACCACGTAAATACTACAAATATACTACATTGACGATCATAATCATGACATAATCACTATCGGAGAAGGGGGGGGGGGGGGTTTACTTGTTGGGGAAGTCTGAAGACACAACCGATTTTTTATCTATTCTAGACACCCTTTATGGAGATCCTCTGACCCCTACAGGTAAAATACAAAAAAACATCAATTCCAGTCTTAGGGGAATGTATAGATTATAACCGCCTGGCAGAAGATTAGTAAGATGTCTATTGCAAAAGGTTTTAAGAAAAATTGCATTCCCAATAATCAGCATGAAAGTGAGGATAACTTGGGAATAAAATAATGCACCGAGTAGTCATCATTCAAGCGACACTGATGATAATTTCAGCATGTTTGAATTAAAAAATATTTTTTTACAGGATTGCCCAATAAAAAAGGAGTGTAATGAATTCCAGGTTCATCTATGATGTTTTAAGTTTCATTATTCCACTAAACTTCTAAACGCTCGAACCG
The DNA here is from genome assembly GCA_944548615.1 of Micropterix aruncella. Classification (NCBI taxonomy): domain Eukaryota; kingdom Metazoa; phylum Arthropoda; class Insecta; order Lepidoptera; family Micropterigidae; genus Micropterix; species Micropterix aruncella. Next base: position 1,823,240 of record OX155969.1, read on the forward strand.
ATTTAGAAGTATGTGGTATTGTTAGAACCGTTGACATCCCGAGCGCCGTAGGATACCTTAACCACAGTATACCACCCAGTAGCTTTACTCTCGATCTACAAGGCAATGCGGGAAGAGGGTGCGAGGAATGTGGACAGAGGGGTTTGTGACGAAGAACGCGAACGGTACGCATTACAAGCAGGTAAAGGCTACCGACCTTTTTAAGCGTTCGGATATCTGCGTAGGCCGAGTAGCGAAACATCTGGCGACCGTATCCGAGCCCTTACGACTCGTGAAGTATTTGCTTTGATATCAATGTTGATCTACGAGAAGCTACTGTCTGGTATACTGTGCCTTAACTGTCAAAATAACAAGTAAATAGTTGTCTAAAGTCTAAAGTTGTCAAATCTCCAAATGTCAATAAATTAACATATATCGTGTTTTGTGTCACATGAAAGGTCTGATTCAGCATGTTCCGAATATATATATATATATGTATCTATATGGATAAATACATATACCACAAATATTTCATTAAAAAAAAATATTTAAAAAAAAGTAGTTCACTTTTGTAATGGCAGTCGTGTTTTTTATTCCTTTTAATATATTTACTTGTTTATAATTCAATTTACATTATTAATTTTTGTGTTAATTTTTAATTTTTCCTTTCATTCCTGCTATAAATATAGAGGTCGCAAGATATTCCAGGATGCATTATATTCGGGCTAATACAGTATATTTTTTGTTTTGATTATGCGGCGCAGTGTTTAGAGTGGTACCCCTTCTTAACCAGGCTCTTATGGACAAACGTAATGGATAATCAATTGATATTAAGGATATCATACCTCTTGGAAAATGACGTAGTGGACATTTATTATACTGCAAAAATTATCCGTAAACCTGAAACAAAGAAACAAAGATATTAATTAAAACGAACCTGCAACATGTTTGTCACGGCCTTTCGTAACTTAGTTTTTTCAGACCTATCATTTATATTCACATGTGTATCATAAATAACATGTTAATCGGCTCATGTGTTATATCATCATGACAAAAGGTTAAAACTGGAAAGCTACAAGGGGCATTCATAAATAAGTAATAATGAGTTACAAACTCTTTGGAAAGCAATAAAAAATTAATTTTGGCAGGCACAGCTAAATACCTCTGTTATTATGTTTTAAAAAACAAAACCTGATTTTCTGATGTTTTTAAAATAGGTATTTTGTTTGGCAATCCATATTTCAGACACAGTTCACATCGACATGTCAAAATATGTTTATAGAGATGTAAAAACACTATATGTTTATAGTTAATGAATGTACAAAAAGTTGAGGATACGATGAAATTTATGATGACGGATCAACCTGAGTTTATCTCTTAACCGCTGGAATGCCAATACCACCGATCGGTGGTTTTCCCCGTATTTAATAATAATAATAAAACTCTTTATTCTTAAGAAAAGGCGAGCTTATTGCCTGCAGGCAATATTTTAGAGCTAACCTATACTATTGTAAGAACATTATTTGCGAGTAGACTTCATAACTTAACCAATATAAAGAGTATGACAAATAAAATAAAGGAGGATAGAAAGAAGTATATACTTTACTCTTTGTGGGCACAGATTTGCCACATCAAAATAATCTAACACCTATAAGGACGCTAAAGTTTTAAAAGGAGGGGAATGGGAGGGGAAAGGGGATTTATCTGGAGGATTTCAAATGCTCTCTGAGTCTGTTTTTAAAAGTTGTTATGCTTGGCGCGGTTCTCACATTTTTCGGCAAAGCATTCGAAAGACGGGCTCCATGCACAGTGAAAGAGAATGAGAAGAAGTCACTGCTGTGACTAGAATAGAGAGTAGCAGGTTGTTTTTTGATCTCAGAGGGCGTTCATGAGCCGATAGTGCAGTAAATCTGCCGGTAAGATAATTGGGACCGACGCCATCCGAGATCTTAAAAAGCATACAGAGAACTCACATGTCTCTTTTCTCCCGGGTGGACAGCCACTGAAGCTTCTCTCTGTACTCCGTGATGTGGTCAAATTTTCTGAGGCCATGGATATACCGAATGCAAACATTTTGGAGACGCTCAACTTTGGTAGATAACTCCTCTGTGAGGTTGAGAAATGCGACATCTCCATAATCCAGAAGGGAGAGGAGAGCAGACTGACAAATCGTAGTCTTGCTCTCCTCCGGGAGGATATTTTTCAGCCTATTCAGCGAATGAAATCGGCCGAAGAGTTTGCGTCGCATTTCTCGAAATTTTTGCAATTATATGAGGTAAAAGTCACCTTCATTGAATAAGCCACCGCTATATTTGAGTATGCATGCATTAACCCCCCTCCCTCATCTGCAAACAAATTTTCGAGGGTTGAAAACCCTGCCGTAAAGAGTTTCATCCCATGGCTAACTTTTTAAGTGCTAAGACAACTCGAGAACCTTTAATAAAAAAAATATATACAAAAGTGCATGGAATTATGGCTAATTTCCAATGGAGATACTGTACTACCCATTATTTTATTATACAGTATTGTGCCAATTATTGGAACCACCTATTTAGATTTTTTTTTTGCATATTGCAATATGCAACTGTAATGTCACTTGACAGGTGTCAAAGCATTAAAACATATACTATAATTATCTGCCTCTTGTTAGAATTTGCTCTTTGAAATTTTTATTACAAGTTTTTGATGTTTTATCATCCAAAGCTGTATATTCCGAAAATAGTGAGTTTGTGTAGTCGAACTTTCATGATGGATATCATGCCAAGGAAGCGCGGAAAGAATGTCACCTTGAGTGAACACATGTCTATGTCACAAAGAGACATTGCTAGGGAGTCAAGGAGCAGTTAGCAAGATTTTAAAGTGTAAAAGAGACACGGGATCAGCTGAAGTGAAGATATCAGGCAACTGTGGAAGAAAAAGAAAGACGACACCAAGAGGCGATAGTTTTTTCCTTCGAAATAGCAAGTTGAACCCAAGAAAAACAAGTCACGACCTGAAACAAGGAATATAATCGGAGGGCTATTCGACCACAAAAAAAACCTCACTGACCGGATGAAGAAACAGAGGCTATTCTGGGCCAGAACTGGACTGCAGAATACTGGAAAAAGATCTTATTTACATATGAAACTCACTTTACAGTTCAGGGACAGCGGTCTAAATTCTTTATGACTCACAACCAACCAATGACTTCAGCTCATATTGATTAAACTGTAAAAACAACCAGTCTAAAAATGTTTTGGGGGTATTTTTCATACATGGGGGTTGTATTTTTGGTGCCAATCCATGGTATGATGAACAGCCAGAAATATAAATCCGGTTGGAATAGCATTTGAATAAAGAGCTTGAAAATTGCAAACTCCAATTCTTCAACAGCACTCTGCTCCCTGTCACAAGTCGAAGGAAATGATGAAATATTTCCAGAACAAGGAGATAACTGTTCTAGAATAAACGGTTTTACTATAACAATTTCCTATGATTCCATTAATTTGCACAATACTGTAGAACTTCTACGAAAAGATTCTGGCATGGACCAATGCTCTAGAAAACCTTGGTCTTCCGAACTCGAGGAAGGTTTCTCCGAGAAAATCAATGTTTCTTCTTTTGCGCGAAAGAAGAAAGTCAGTGGGCAGTTGGTGAAATAAGTTTGAGAACCAGTGCTCTAGCAGGAGAAAAAGTGGCAGTAAATATCCCCATTAACAATTAATCACTACTTACCTATCACCACAGTTGCACACTCGATTCAAATCTGACTGCTTTAATACCCCTGCAATAAAAAATAAAAACCATTAAAACATACTAAAGTAAACAATGGGTATTTTTTCAGATTCTGTGATAATTCAGACCTATCATCTAATTTCACATGTGTATCATAATAAACATGTTATATCGGCTCATGTATAGTCTCATCATATCCACCTATTTTTTTTAATTTGTTGTGTGGGGCTTTTATAAGGTCTTTATGAGCCTTGTAACACTGCGACCATTGCTGCGCGCATTGTGCTGCGCATTGTGAGCACCCTCACCAGTATGCGTAGATTGTTCCCATTTAGTGATATGGCCTCACGGGTAGTCTTACGGTCGTAAGCCTCAATTAGCACTTTGGAATGATTCAACCCTGACCAGTGGTTGACGGATTGTTCTAAACATATTTGTTTGAACATTCGGTTTGCAAGGCTTTTTGGTACGCCACAGCAAGGTTCAAGGTCATATAGCGTTCCCTTTGCTCCCGTTTTAGCAAGTTCATCGGCTTTTTCATTTCCCTAGATTCCTGCATGGCGGGGAACCCATCTTAGAATTACCCTGTTCTTTTCGCACAGGGAATTCATTACCAATTTGCAGTTTTGATCTTTAAAGAGATGTAACAGAGATGAGGCTGGCAGGCCACGAGCGCCAACTTCCACCGCGTGAAGGTGAACAGGGAAGCCGTTCTGGGTGATGACATTTGCGAGATAATAGTATTTATTTAAATTCTACTATTGGTCTTTTGGGATATATGTTCCCATGGAACAGTTAATTCTACAACAAGGGTCATCTTCCGAAAAAGGGAAAAAAGAGTTATATTTGGACGGAGGGCTGTTCATCCGAGACTTTCAGGGAATTGATACTGCTTGGAAACCAAACAGACCTGCAGAATCCAATCTTAAGCTTTCTCGGTTATTGAGAAAGGTTTTGTAGTGGAATGCTTTTTGCCTTTATATCCATCCCGCACAAACTGTCAGACCCTTGTTGTCCTGAGGCACTGAAAGACTAATTACCTCGCAAATAACAGCAAGGACTTTGTCGTGGCAGTAAGTGTACCATCCTTGATTCAAGACCATCTTGCAGCCAGCTAAAATATCCGGCTGTGAGTTTAAAACAAACTAAAATATTAAATGGGCATTTTTTCAGATTCTGTGATTCAGACCTATCATCTAATTTCACATGTGTATCATAACAAATATGTTATATCGGCTCATGTATAGTTTCATCATATGCCCCTCATTTTTGCAGATATCTATGGTACCATATTTGATCCCTGATCCCTATCACTTGATACTTGATCCCTATTACAAATGAAAATATTTTTTATCCCTGCTTAAAAAAGTTTTTTTTTTTCTTTCGTTATTGCGTGGGTTTGGGTTCTGGCACATTATTACGCTAGCTAAGTCTTGGGGCGCTCTCCTTCTCAATATGGGAAAAGACTGGGTTTTCATCAGCTTTGAAGCTACAGTTGGCGACTGAGGTGCGGGGACCGGCGATCGGTCTCCCCACCAGAGACATTTATTTTTATTTATTTATTTAGGTACATAGGATTAGGTATACAGTTCATTCATAGGTCATGTAATCTTATAATAATTATATAAATTATTTAATAATTAATATAGGGAGGTTTAACACATCTTACATGACCTTTACTGCCAATAGCACATCTAACTAGGCGATAATTTGGCCCGTCTCTAGATGTGCATATTTTTATGCAATTTTAAGAAATGAAGTGTTTTTTTTAAAATAAATTATTTGGACCCACCACCTGTATATACACATAAATATACCAATTTTATACAAAATATAGCTATGTAATAAATATATACATTAATGCTGTGACAACACTCGCCCGGTGCTACTCGACAGTAATAGGTATAGGTATGTACGCTAACAAAAGAAAGCGAGTTCTTCGAAAGCCGGTTCCGGCACCTCAGCCATCGCTTACATTTAGCTCAGTCCCCAACAGTAGTTGATTTAGGCAATGTACATTTGCTTTTGTTTGTCATAGTTTTAATTTCCTCCTTCACTGTTAAGATTTTCATGACAAACCATGATGCATCAACTCGTATTCTCAGCATCTTGTTTTGGAACCGCTAAAGGATCTCTATATTAAAATTGGCTGCTGTGCCCCACAGTTCTAATCCATTGGTCCAAATGGGCTTCAGGACGCATTTGTACACTACCATTTTATTATCTAGCAAGAGTTGTGACATACAGCCTATTAACCAGTACAGTTTCCTGAGGTGTTGACTTCAACAGCTCAGGAAACTACTTTGAAACCCATGGCTGGCCTTCTAAGGGTACCCTTAATGTAACTCAGCCTGAAACAACCCAAAAATGTCAATTTGTGCTTGAATTAAAGGGTTAATTGATTGAATTAGTGCTTGGGTTAATTGATTGAATATTTCAATCGACTAATCAATCACGATTTAGTCACGATTGATTTAGTCGAGACTAACGCTAATCACATTTGAAGTAATTGCGACTAAATCAATTTATCGTTAATCTTCTGTTGCGACTAACTTGCTCTTTAGATGCCACCCGACAATTCATTCTCGTCGGTCAGTCATTGGTTCATTTGGTCGGCCGGACCGATCGACCGGCCGGCCGGTGCCCGGTCGATTGGCTGATCGGCCGATTGACAGGCCGACCGACCGACGGACTGAACATCAGACTGACCACAGGACTGAACCTCCGACCGACCGACTGACGAAAAACGAAAAACTGAATTTGACCGCTATCGAGAACATCAATCGCAAACGTTTAAACGAATCAATCGTTAGTCGTCAATTGCGATTAACGTATTCAATCCTCAACCATTAGTCGACTTAATGTCACTGGTGTGAATGTTAGTTCCCCTCATTTAGCTTCAGCAGAAATTTGATGAGCTATTTTCTAAAATTGAGAGTAGCGTACAAAGTTGGGTTGTTCATGTTACTTAAAGTGGGGTCGTTTATGTTACTTAATAAATCTTCATAAGCATTATTTCTTGCTATGTTATTTTTATAGAGAGGTTACCGGGTATTTTAAAGACATTCGTGACTCCGATAATAAGTCACGAAAAGCAATGTTTTATTATCTCCTAAACGGGCCATTTTTTTTATTATTTTTTGTATTACACACCGCCGCGAGGAGAGAATTGACACTGGCATGCTCATAAGCAAACCTGTTCACGTGTGCTCAAGGACACCCCCTTCTAGATGAAATAATACATTTTAAATAAACGACTCACCTTTGCGATAAAAGACTGCTGGTTCACCCCGTTATCACCTGAAATCAACATTAAAATCATTAAAAACCAAAAAAGGACACAAAATCAAAGCTGAATTTCTGTGAAATATCAGACCTATCATTTTTATTCATCTTTGTATCATTTGATACGTGTTTGTCGGCTCATGTTTGGATTCATCACTATCAGCAACAGCGGGTAAAAGCTAACCTCAACTGAATCTACAGTAAAACGAGATCACAAAGGTGAATGGTCTAAAAAGTTAATCAAACTAAGAAAATGGACTCGCAACCGATTGCTTCTTTTGATGGACACGCAAATACGTGGGAATTATTGCAGTATAGGTACCTCTTCTAGATTGTTGATTTTTTAACGTCACCAGACTATATTCACCACGCTGATTCCGAATCTGCAATAATATTTATTCGGTCTCAATAAATAAGCGAGATATATCAATTCAAAAAAGCGCCAAACCCATACATTTCGGCAGTTTTTTTTTTAAATAATACATAAACACCTATTTGGCGGTAGGTTAGGTTAGGTTTTTTTTTAAACAACCTTAAAAACTGAGGTAAAAAAAAAATATTTTTTTTTTATGTAAATTTGGTTTCGAAAATTTACGCGTCCGAAGCTTTTTTCTTTCACATTTAGCATTACAATGATCTAACCTAGTAGTATTTCTTTGTTTTTTCGATTTCTGAGAAAGGTACCTATACTGCAATAATTCCAAATACGTGTACCAATCATTTATATTCATCCTTGTATCATGTGATCGAAGTTTATCAGCTCATGTTTGGATTTATCACCATCACCAACAGCGGGAAAAAGCTAACCTCAACAAAATCGACAGAAAAACGAGATCGCTAGAGTGAATGGTTTAAAAAGTTAATTAAACTAATAAAACGGACTCGCAACTGATTGCTTCTATTGGCGCAAGCGTAAATACGTGTACAAACCTAAAAATAGTAACGCCGCATGCGGCTAAACCACCATTGACAAATGCTTCGAAAGAATAATCGCCTATACGCGAAAACGTCGCCATTCTAATGCAATATATGATCACTCCGCTGAACTTCACGTAGAAAAGGGTTAAATACGGAGACACGTGGTTCAGGAACAGGAAAATTTCAAACTGAAACGTACTCACCCGATTCACTTGAACCACCATTTTTTCGATGACAACGCACATTCCGACCCGCGCACAGTTAATACGACGATAATAAACTATAATCGGTTCTCAGCTACACCGCGCGCGACGTTATGACGCCTTTCGCCGCCGAATTTGGCGATTTCGCGAATCAGACGGCCGCTAAACGCTGATCGAAACGCGTGAAAACCGGCAAAAGAAAAGACGCTCTGACGGTGAGGAAACGGAAGCGGCGTTTTGATCCGAAAATGTGTGTACCATAGATATTTTCCTCTTCAGGCCCAACCTCCACGAGTAGTCCATTAAATCGGTCCATTTTCATTACCACCTGCCAAAAATTTAATAAATTGTAAATGTAGTATGTAATGTAAATATCTAATGTAATGTGTATACGTAAATGTAAAAATATTTTGTATTCGTAAAATTAACGAATAAATGACTCCTTGAAGGACTGGATGGGGATAGAAACCTCTGATTCTTTTGAAATATTAGCTCGGGCAGAAATGACGACCATAATCGTTACAACTGCTCGGGTGGTGTATAGATTGGCTTACTTCTCCATCTACCTCGTTCAAGGAAACTTCAATTTTCAGTGTAAAACCAAAATAATTTATCGGATTTATTAAAAAAAAATGTATTTTGCACGTGAAATAAACGACTTTCGATTGTAAAAAGTGCTTCGGCTACTACAGCATACGTTGTGAAAATACGTCTCTGGATAAAATGACAATGTATTATGTACCTATTCTCAATAGCCTATAACAACGTATTCTGAAACAGTACCACGGCATATTCGCTTCCAGACCTTAGAAAATGTATCTTTATCAATTAAATATGTTGAAGTTTTGCTAATAAAGAACAAGAACATACCAACTATACGTAGGTATGTAACGGATCATTTCAATAATGATAAATATTAAAAAAACATAAACCACAAGTGTAAGACTAGCAGAGTAGCAAGTCAATATTTAGATCTGCCGAAAGTAGTTAATTAAAACTATGAATCTCGAATGAAAAGCCACGTATGCCTAGCATTGTGGCTTTGCATCCAACTAGGAAGTGGATAGCGGGCCTAAATCTTTGATTTTGGAAAAAATATAGGTTATGGGTATAGTATAAATAATATAGGTTTGAATAATGGTTGGAATTCATCGGACTATTTAAAATTATATTATTTGAAAAATTTTATAATTAATATTCATTCAGGTCTCATCGTTGCCTTAAACAAAAAAAAATGACAGGTGTCAAATGTCACGTGTGATGTCTGTCGTGTTTTGTATTTTTTACCCGAATGAACCTGGCGCCTGCCTCAGCAACAAAACGTCTATTGGCTAACGGTTTAAGCCAATCACAGCCGACGCTTAACCAATCAGAAGCAGCTAAAATAGCGTTTTGCAGCATAACCAATATGAGGAATATTTTTTTAACAGGACACCCAACATTATAATAGTAAATCGTCCGTCATGTCTATTGTCTATGACTTTTTCGGCATATCTGCGAATAGCAACTAATATATAAATTGTTTATTTATGTATTGGATTCCTACTTTAGAAAGTTCAAAATTTTACTATACATAGCTGATGATATTTTACATTACATATAAAAAGTGCGTGAAGTCGTTTTTTTTTAAATTGGAGATATTAATTCCCGAACTCGGGCCCGCGCCACGCCGATTACTGTATGTAATGGTGGTGACAGCCACTCAAACTTCGGTCTGGCAGGCATCGAGAATCCCACTTTAGGAAGTTCAAAATTTTGCTATACATAGCTGATGATATTTTACATCACATATGAAAAGTGCGTGAGGTCATTTTTTCTTAAATTGGAGATATTAATTCCCAAACTCGGGCCCGCGCCGCGCCGATGACTGTATGTAATGGTGGTGGCAGCCACTCAAACTTCGGTCTGGCAGGCATCGAGAATCCCACTTTAGGAAGTTCAAAATTTTACTATACATAGCTGATGATATTTTACATCACATATAAAAAGTGCGTGAGGTCATTTTTTCTTAAATTGGAGATATTAATTCCCAAACTCGGGCCCGCGCCGCGCCGATGACTGTATGTAATGGTGGTGGCAGCCACTCAAACTTCGGTCTGGCAGGCATCGAGAATCCCACTTTAGGAAGTTCAAAATTTTGCTATACATAGCTGATGATATTTTACATCACATATGAAAAGTGCGTGAGGTCATTTTTTCTTAAATTGGAGATATTAATTCCCAAACTCGGGCCCGCGCCGCGCCGATGACTGTATGTAATGGTGGTGGCAGCCACTCAAACTTCGGTCTGGCAGGCATCGAGAATCCCACTTTAGGAAGTTCAAAATTTTACTATACATAGCTGATGATATTTTACATCACATATAAAAAGTGCGTGAGGTCATTTTTTCTTAAATTGGAGATATTAATTCCCAAACACGGGTCCGCTCTCCCCCGACGATTATATTTAACCAGCGAGGCGGCCGCTCAAACTTCGGTCTGGCAGGCATCGAGAATCCCACTTTAGGAAGTTCAAAATTTTACTATACATAGCTGATGATATTTTACATCACATATAAAAAGTGCGTGAGGTCATTTTTTCTTAAATTGGAGATATTAATTCCCAAACTCGGGCCCGCGCCGCGCCGATGACTGTATGTAATGGTGGTGGCAGCCACTCAAACTTCGGTCTGGCAGGCATCGAGAATCCCACTTTAGGAAGTTCAAAATTTTACTATACATAGCTGATGATATTTTACATCAAATATAAAAAGTGCGTGAGGTCATTTTTTCTTAAATTGGAGATATTAATTCCCAAACTCGGGCCCGCGCCGCGCCGATGACTGTATGTAATGGTGGTGGCAGCCACTCAAACTTCGGTCTGGCAGGCATCGAGAATCCCACTTTAGGAAGTTCAAAATTTTGCTATACATAGCTGATGATATTTTACATCACATATGAAAAGTGCGTGAGGTCATTTTTTCTTAAATTGGAGATATTAATTCCCAAACTCGGGCCCGCTCTCCGCCGATGATTATATTTAATGAGCGAGGCGGCCGCTCAAACTTCGGTCTGGCAGGCATCGAGAATCCCACTTTAGGAAGTTCAAAATTTTACTATACATAGCTGATGATATTTTACATCAAATATAAAAAGTGCCTGAGGTCATTTTTTCTTAAATTGGAGATATTAATTCCCAAACTCGGGACCGCGCCGCGCCGATGACTGCATGTAATGGTGGTGGCAGCCACTCAAACTTCGGTCTGGCAGGCATCGAGAATCCCACTTTAGGAAGTTCAAAATTTTGCTATACATAGCTGATGATATTTTACATCACATATGAAAAGTGCGTGAGGTCATTTTTTCTTAAATTGGAGATATTAATTCCCAAACTCGGGCCCGCTCTCCGCCGATGATTATATTTAATGAGCGAGGCGGCCGCTCAAACTTCGGTCTGGCAGGCATCGAGAATCCCACTTTAGGAAGTTCAAAATTTTACTATACATAGCTGATGATATTTTACATCACATATAAAAAGTGCGTGAGGTCATTTTTTCTTAAATTGGAGATATTAATTCCCAAACTCGGGCCCGCGCCGCGCCGATGACTGTATGTAATGGTGGTGGCAGCCACTCAAACTTCGGTCTGGCAGGCATCGAGAATCCCACTTTAGGAAGTTCAAAATTTTACTATATATAGCTGATGATATTTTACATCACATATAAAAAGTGCGTGAGGTCATTTTATCTTAAATTGGAGATATTAATTCCCGAACTCGGGCCCGCGCCGCGTCGATGACTATATGTAATGGTGGTGGCAGCCGCTCAAACTTCGGTCTGGCTGGCATCGAGAATCCCACTTCAGGAAGTTCAAAATTTTACTATACATAGCTGATGATATTTTACATCATATATGAAAAGTGCGTGAGGTCATTTTTTCTTAAATTATAGATATTAATTCCCGAACTCGGGCCCGCGCCGCGCCGATGACTGTATGTAATGGTGGTGGCAGCCACTCAAACTTCGGTCTGGCAGGCATCGAGAATCCCACTTTAGGAAGTTCAAAATTTTGCTATAAATAGCTGATGATATTTTACATCACATATGAAAAGTGCGTGAGGTCATTTTTTCTTAAATTGGAGATATTAATTCCCAAACTCGGGCCCGCTCTCCGCCGATGATTATATTTAATGAGCGAGGCGGCCGCTCAAACTTCGGTCTGGCAGGCATCGAGAATCCCACTTTAGGAAGTTCAAAATTTTACTATACATAGCTGATGATATTTTACATCAAATATAAAAAGTGCGTGAGGTCATTTTTTCTTAAATTGGAGATATTAATTCCCAAACTCGGGCCCGCGCCGCGCCGATGACTGTATGTAATGGTGGTGGCAGCCACTCAAACTTCGGTCTGGCAGGCATCGAGAATCCCACTTTAGGAAGTTTAAAATTTTGCTATACATAGCTGATGATATTTTACATCACATATGAAAAGTGCGTGAGGTCATTTTTTCTTAAATTGGAGATATTAATTCCCAAACTCGGGCCCGCTCTCCGCCGATGATTATATTTAATGAGCGAGGCGGCCGCTCAAACTTCGGTCTGGCAGGCATCGAGAATCCCACTTTAGGAAGTTCAAAATTTTACTATACATAGCTGATGATATTTTACATCAAATATAAAAAGTGCGTGAGGTCATTTTTTCTTAAATTGGAGATATTAATTCCCAAACTCGGGACCGCGCCGCGCCGATGACTGCATGTAATGGTGGTGGCAGCCACTCAAACTTCGGTCTGGCAGGCATCGAGAATCCCACTTTAGGAAGTTCAAAATTTTGCTATACATAGCTGATGATATTTTACATCACATATGAAAAGTGCGTGAGGTCATTTTTTCTTAAATTGGAGATATTAATTCCCAAACTCGGGCCCGCTCTCCGCCGATGATTATATTTAATGAGCGAGGCGGCCGCTCAAACTTCGGTCTGGCTGGCATCGAGAATCCCATTTTAGGAAGTTCAAAATTTTACTATACATAGCTGATGATATTTTACATCACATATAAAAAGTACGTGAGGTCATTTTTTCTTAAATTGGAGATATTAATTCCCAAACTCGGGCCCGCGCCGCGTCGATGACTATATGTAATGGTCGTCGCAGCCGTTCAAATTTCGGTCTGGCTGGCATCGAGAATCCCACTTTAGGAAGTTCAAAATTTTACTATACATAGCTGATGAAAAAATCTTAAGAACAATCAAACGAAGATTTTTGTTCAAATATGCCGCCAGCTTCACGGACGTCTCATTTTGTTCAGTCATCCAAAAAGTGCTTAGGTCCTGAGGCCTAACATGTGTTACACAAATGTGGCATGTTGTGTACGCTAGCTATGCGGGTATTATCCAAAAAATACCCCATTGTAAACAACTAAAATATTTTCATGTAATGATTTTTTGCTATTGCAGGCGGCTATCGTTGCGTACAAAGGTAATAGAACGTAATAAAAATATAACAAAAAAAGGTTCCGTTACAAATTTTGCGGAGTAAAAATTATTTTCGCAAAATCGAATATTCACTTTGCTTTCCGCTTCGTGTAGTGCTACACAGCTTGAGAATAGAAATAGTATCATTCATAACAACTGTCTTTACGATATTTCCAATTCTATTATTCTAATTTTCATCGGTCAATCATTCAGTCAGTTATTTTTTTATATATACTATTTATACCGAATCATTTTTTTTTATTTGCATTTAATGTGATTTTTGTGATTGGAAAATATTATTTGGTAAGTTTTTATTTTAATATATTGATGAGTGGACCTATTATCGTTTTGTATATTTAACCAAAACCAGTTTGTATCTCATAAAATAAAAAATAAAACGTGTAGTTAGGACATAATAATATGTAATATTATATAATTACCAAGCTATTCCTCGGTAACTAAATTAGAGAATCTAACTTAAAATATAAAATTAAACAATATAAAATTAAACATTTTAAATAAATATTAAATTAAAATTAAACAATAAAATTAAAATTAAACAATAGACAAAGAAACAATTTAAATAAATAATTAATTAATATTAAACAATAAAATATAAAATTAAACAGAAGTAGTATCATTCATAACACCTATTTTTACGATATTACCAATTCTATTATTCTGATTTACACCGGTTAGTCAGTCAATCAGTTTTTTTATGTACCATTTATAGCGAATTCTTTATTTTATTTGCATTTAATGTGATTGTTGTGATTTGGAAATATTATTTGGTAAGTCTTTATTTTATTATATTCATGTCGAGTTTGTATATTTAATTTTGTATTATCGTTTTGTATATTTAACCAAAACCAGTTTGTATCTTAGAAAATTTCAGTTTTTTTCAAGTAGTTATAACATATAATAATAATATACAATATTATATGTTTAACAAAATATTAGTTGGTCACTAAATTAGAGAATCTAACTTAAAATATAAAATTAAACAATGGCCCCATTTAATACACAAAATATTGTTTCAGCTTTGAATCAATTAAACTTTTCTATAGAAAACCTTACACAATTGAAAAAGAAAGGTTATAATTCATTGTTTGGGTCGTTATGTATCCATATGAAAATTAAAAACTGTAACAAAAATAGAACTGCTTTGTGTTTGTTTTTCTACACGAATAAAATTAATATAGCAAAAGAATTAGCGTTGACAAGAAAAACCAATAACCATGAAGATTTTGATGAAGAAATGTCTGAGAAAAGAGTTTCTAAAGATTATGAAATGAATAAAATAGGCGAAGTTAATTCCTGCTTAGTCATACCTAGTAAAACAGTGTACTTAAATTCAACTTTAGATTCTCATCTTTGTAAGGAAGTAGATACAAAAACAGAAAAACCCGACTTTGTTAAAAATAACTCAATCCTACAAGTAGTTAAAAAAAAGAATAGCTGGCTTAATTTGGCATTCTCAAAGTTATCCTTCTTTATTAATTACCAAGATTTCACATCATATATTTACTGCCTTAAAAATAATGTTTTCAAGGATAATGACTATGCACACTATATCGAAAAAAAGTTAATAGAATTGCGCTTTCCTTGCGTATTATGTTATAAGAAAAAATATATTAATACATTAAAGAACAAGATAGTATTTTATGCTTATTGTATGCATAAAGAGTGCTTGTTATATAAAATTTTTGTTAGAGTACCACAGCAAGAAAATAACAAAGCATATTTTGTTTTTTATTCTAGTAATTTACCTATAAAACACGAAGGAAAAGTCACCAGGCCATTAAATAAAGCATCTCGTGAAGAAGCTAAAAAGATTTTGGATTACAAAATGCCCCTTTTGTACAGATTGGACAAAATTTTAGAAGGAAATTCACAATTATTTGAAAATGGCCATCTGCAGAATGTTAAATCAGACTTTGTTATTCAAAAAGCTAGGTCGGAGGTTTTATCTCAAGGAGACTTCCATAGTGACGATATGCTAGACATAACAGAGAAAGCATACCAAAATAAAGGCTATATTCAGTTTGTAAGTACGTATCCATTTTGTATTCATATGTATTGCTTAGAACAGCTGAAAGTTTTAATAACATTCAAAAATTCATTACCTGTAATACATTTAGACGCCACAGGATCAGTTATAAGGAAACCTAGACAGAAAATCAATAGAATATTATATTACGCAGCGGTTATTCACTTGGCACATGAAAAAAGAATATTTCCGCTTTTCGAAATGGTTACATCGCAGCATACAGTTGAAAGTATTAAATATTGGCTTTACAGCTATAAACTTTTTGTATCCAAACATCACAATAAATGGCCTATTTGCGAAAGAGTTGTAACAGATTTTTCGTTTGCAATTATACATGCGGTTTGCAGTTCGTGGAATGAAATGCCTCTTGACAAATATATTAACTATGTATTCGATATCTGTACAGGTCAAACCGATATAAATCCAAAAATAATTGCAATCAATTTATGTTGTGCACATTTTATGAAAATTGTTACTAAAGACATCGATACACATTTTATTAGAGCCTTAAAATCGGTAAAAACAGAAATTAAAGAAATATTTGCATATTCGTTAACACCTTTAAATTTTAAATCTTTAACACTTTGGTTCAAGCATTTCGTGACATTGATCTGTACGCCTGGATGGTCATCTGAATTAGAAAATTCCTTGCTTTATTTGAGAAACCTGGTGACGACAGGGCATTATTTAGAATTTCCTGATATAGAACAACAAATAGTTTTTGAAGACGTAGATAACAGATTTCCAGCACTTTATACCAAAAGTAGTTTTTATGTTTCTTTTCTTAATTTGTATAGACAAATAAATATACATACAAATGTTAAAGTCATCGATAATCCGTATTTTAATATCCCTTTTATAGAATTGGCATTAAAGAAATATATTCCATACATTCCTCTCTGGTCAGGATTAACACTTAACGACAGTCGTGTCAGCAATTCGGCGGTGGAAAATTATTTCGGTTTGGTTAAAAATAATTTTTTGACAGAAAAACAATATAAAAGATCTTTAAAATGTGGTAGATTTGTTGATATCACATATAAAAATAATATAGCTTTAGCCAAAGAAATTTTATTACAGATCCCTAAATCTAGATGTAATATAAGAAAAGAAACAAATTTACTACAACAAAACCATAGCTTAGATTTCGACGATTCAGAAAATGCCACAGAAAGCTGGAATAAGAGAAGAGATAAAAAACAGGTAACTCATTTCGATGCGCGTTATATTAAAAAAAAAATATTGCCATTGCCCAACAAAACTCTTCACCGTAAAGATTCAAATTCTTCAAACTTAGTTAGACCACCCCTTGTATTAGACAGATTTTCCAATGGTTTGTACGAGGCCCAATATTATAGTAACATAGGCAGGAAATATGTGGTGGCATATTTAGAATCTCTTAATCAATTATGGTTCGAAGATTTTGATTCGTTATCGGGTCATAATTGGCTTAGTGGAATAATCATTGATTCCGTTTTATCCATATTTATAAAGTCAGGAAAAGAATATCAGTTTTTAAACACCACCAAAACGAGTTTTCTGTACAACTTCAAGGGTCTGGAAAATGAAAAGATCAAAGGCTCGGGAATGTTAATAATGCCGATTAATTTACATCAAAATCATTGGGTGATGGCAGTCGCAAATTTCACTAGCAAAAGATTTCTTTTTTATGACCCATTAGCAAAGCCTCATAAAAAAGAAATGAAGTTTTTATTGGGAAAATTTATATCATTTTTAAAAAATAATGGCTTTTCTTCTGCATCTCTGCAATGGTCTATAGAAATTCAAGATGGTCCATTTCAGAAAGATTCGTATAATTGTGGGGTATTCATTTTAAATTTCGCAGAACGATTAATCAAAAATTCAGATAAGTCTCTTGAATTTGATGAAGAAAAATATAGAGTATATTTAAAAACAACAATTCTAAAGAATTCATGTGATATGACTGATAGATGTATTTTATGCGGCAGGGATGACAACAATACACGGGGTGGCACTAAATGGGTAGAATGTCAGCTTTGCCATAGATGGGTACACATTAAAAAAGGATGCTTTAATCCACTGTCAAGTTTTAGTAAATTAGACGAAATAACTTTTAGATGTGACTTATGCGAAAATATGTTAAAATGACAACTGATTATTTATTATGATTACATAATGTCAACGATAAATGTTTTATTTATTTTTTATTCCAACTTCCGTGGCTTTTAGGTATTACAAATATATTATTATATTACTTAACCGGATAGTGTTAAATTTGGTACATAATATTATTATTCAATTGTAGGTTTAATATTATTATAATTATTTGCCATTTTTATGTACATATGTATTGAGATATATATTTCTTTATTATTTTATTATGTATAGTACTTATGTCGAGGATTAGGCCTGCAATTATAAAATCGGGAAGAAAACATTGCCTTGGTACTAGAACCAACGCAATGCCATTATTTTCGTTGTTATAATTATGGGGATACCTCGTTAAAACAAAGCGACGTCATAATAGCCTAACCTCTTGGGTTGACGTGGAAAAGGCTTTTTTTTCATTTATAATGTAGGTAACTAAGGTTCACCATTAGACAAAAACGTCAGAAGATCAACTCAGAAATGTATGTAAACGACCGTCGCGACCGTCGCCTTGGCAGCCGCAACCGCAACACCTGCATTAGCATCGAAGCCAGGAAGAAAAGGCCCTTTCAAGGGCTACCATATTTTTCACGATTTGGATGCGTCGCAATCGCAATTTGTTTCTATTTTCTTATGTTTCTTATTTTTTTTCCTAATTTTGACAATCGCCCAACTAATGTCTTCTATTAAAGTACGCCAATTTCATGAAATCCATAACGACTATAGAAAAACTTTTAAATATTTTTTTTATATTTACTAAAAAAGGTCATAAAGTATGATTTTGGTAAAAAAAACACCAAAAAATTAGTTACTCCGAAACTATTGATTTTTGCATAGAGTATGGCTGTATAATTAGCAAATAATCTCTTCTACAACATCCTCAAAGGTTTCTACCGACGAACCAATAGACATGTATACAGCTTAACTTAGAACTTAATATCTATTACATTTTCGGTGCTATTGTGTGAACTATTTAAAATTTAAATAACTAAACTTATTTAATAGTACCTACTATCTGTGTCTAGGATTTGCTGGATACACTCTACATAAATTAAAAATAATAATAATATAGCGTTGTTAACAGAAATATTTCTAAAAAGACAAATTGCATTTGATAAGGTCAAATGAGTCAAAATTAGATTTGAACGCTTTAGTGGTAGAAAAAATGCTGTTTCGAAAAACGCAGTTTAACTTTTGAATTCGTAAGCAAGTAGGTAACCAAAGTACTAGATTATACATTTGTAGAAATCATGATTTTAAATCATTATGTCTATTTGTTGTATCTAAATGCATTTCTGTATTGTATTTGAAAAATATGATTAATGTTTAAGAGTGGAAAATATTTCAATGTATAAAAAAAAATATTGGACATAGTATAGCATATATAAAAAAATAAATTCAGCGTGTTTCATTTAGAAAGAATGATATTTCATATTTTGTGTGCAGTCAGTTTCACAGTTTCACGGAATAGGAAGTTGACCTAACTGTTAAAAGTGGTGGCGAGGGTCTTTGCATTGTTTGAAAATACTTTTAATACAATAGGAGAGTAAAAAAAGCAAAGACCCATCACATGGGCCACGTGCGTTTTAAGGCGGTTGTCCTTTCTATCCCGGGCAATTACATGCAATAATCGGCGGAGCGCGGGCCCGAGTTTGAGAATTAATATCTCCAATTTAAGAAAAAACGACCTCACGCACTTTCAAATGTGATTTAAAATAACATCAGCTATGTATAGTAAAAATTTGAACTTCCTAAAGTGGGATTCTCGATGCCAGCAAGACCGAAGTTTGAGCGGCTGCCACCACCATTACATATAGTCATCGACGCGGCGCGGGCCCGAGTTCGGGAATTAATATCTCCAATTTAAGAAAAAATGACCTCACGCACTTTTTATATGTGATGTATAATATCATCAGCTATTAAAAGTAAAATTTTGAACTTCCTAAGGTGGGATTCTCGATGCCTGCCAGACCGAAGTTTGAGCGGCTGCCACCACCATTACATACAGTCATCGGCGCGGCGCGGGCCCGAGTTCGGGAATTAATATCTCCAATTTAAGAAAAAATGACCTCACGCACTTTTTATATGTGATGTATAATATCATCAGCTATGTATAGTAAAATTTTGAACTTCCTAAAGTTGGATTCTCGATGCCTGCCAGACCGAAGTTTTAGCGGCCGCCTCGCTCATTAAATATAATCATCGGCGGAGAGCGGGCCCGAGTTTGGGAAATAATATCTCCAATTTAAAAAAAAATGACCTCACGCACTTTGTATATGTGATGTAAAATATCATCAGCTATGTATAGTAAAAATTTGAACTTCCTAAAGTGGGATTCTCGATGCCTGCCAGACCGAAGTTTGAGCGGCCGCCACCACCATTACATACAGTCATCGGCGCGGCGCGGGCCCGAGTTCGGGAATTAATATCTATAATTTAAGAAAAAATGACCTCACGCACTTTTCATATATGATGTAAAATATCATCAGCTATGTATAGTAAAATTTTGAACTTCCTGAAGTGGGATTCTCGATGCCAGCCAGACCGAAGTTTGAGCGGCTGCCACCACCATTACATATAGTCATCGACGCGGCGCGGGCCCGAGTTCGGGAATTAATATCTCCAATTTAAGATAAAATGACCTCACGCACTTTTTATATGTGATGTAAAATATCATCAGCTATATATAGTAAAATTTTGAACTTCCTAAAGTGGGATTCTCGAAGCCAGCCAGACCGAAGTTTGAGCGGTCGCCTCGCTCATTAAATATAATCATCGGCGGAGAGCGGGCCCGAGTTTGGGAAATAATATCTCCAATTTAAGAAAAAATGACCTCACGCACTTTTTATATATGATGTAAAATATCATCAGCTATATATAGTAAAATTTTGAACTTCCTAAAGTGGGATTCTCGATGCCTGCCAGACCGAAGTTTGAGTGGCGGCCACCACCATTACACACAGTCATCGGCGCTGCGCGGGCCCGAGTTCGGGAATTAATATCTATAATTTAAGAAAAAATGACCTCACGCACTTTTTATCTGTAATGTAAAATATCATCAGCTATGTATAGTAAAATTTTGAACTTCCTGAAGTGGGATTCTCGATGCCAGCCAGACCGAAGTTTGAGCGGCTGCCACCACCATTACATATAGTCATCGACGCGGCGCGGGCCCGAGTTCGGGAATTAATATCTCCAATTTAAGATAAAATGACCTCACGCACTTTTTATATGTGATGTAAAATATCATCAGCTATATATGGTAAAATTTTAAACTTCCTAAAGTGGGATTCTCGATGCCTGCCAGACCGAAGTTTGAGCGGCCGCCTCGCTCATTAAATATAATCATCGGCGAAGAGCGGGCCCGAGTTTGGGAAATAATATCTCCAATTTAAGAAAAAATGACCTCACGCACTTTTTATATGTGATGTAAAATATCATCAGCTATATATAGTAAAATTTTAAACTTCCTAAAGTGGGATTCTCGATGCCTGCCAGACCGAAGTTTGAGCGGCCGCCTCGCTCATTAAATATAATCATCGGCGGAGAGCGGGCCCGAGTTTGGGAAATAATATCTCCAATTTAATAAAAAATGACCTCACGTTCTTTGTATATGCGATGTAAAATATCATCAGCTATGTATAGTAAAAATTTGAACTTCCTAAAGTGGGATTCTCGATGCCTGCCAGACCGAAGTTTGAGCGGCCGCCACCACCATTACATACAGTCATCGGCGCGGCGCGGGCCCGAGTTCGGGAATTAATATCTATAATTTAAGAAAAAATGACCTCACGCACTTTTTATATATGATGTAAAATATCATCAGCTATGTATAGTAAAATTTTGAACTTCCTGAAGTGGGATTCTCGATGCCAGCCAGACCGAAGTTTGAGCGGCTGCCACCACCATTACATATAGTCATCGACGCGGCGCGGGCCCGAGTTCGGGAATTAATATCTCCAATTTAAGATAAAATGACCTCACGCACTTTTTATATGTGATGTAAAATATCATCAGCTATATACAGTAAAATTTTGAACTTCCTAAAGTGGGATTCTCGATGCCTGCCAGACCGAAGTTTGAGTGGCGGCCACCACCATTACATACAGTCATCGGCGCTGCGCGGGCCCGAGTTCGGGAATTAATATCTATAATTTAAGAAAAAATGACCTCACGCACTTTTTACGTGTATTATAAAATATCATCAGCTATGTATAGTAAAATTTTGAACTTCCTGAAGTGGGATTCTCGATGCCAGCCAGACCGAAGTTTGAGCGGCTGCCACCACCATTACATATAGTCATCGACGCGGCGCGGGCCCGAGTTCGGGAATTAATATCTCCAATTTAAGATAAAATGACTTCACGCACTTTTTATATGTGATGTAAAATATCATCAGCTATATATAGTAAAATTTTGAACTTCCTAAAGTGGGATTCTCGATGCCAGCCAGACCGAAGTTTGAGCGGCCGCCTCGCTCATTAAATATAATCATCGGCGGAGAGCGGGCCCGAGTTCGGGAATTAATATCTCCAATTTAAGATAAAATGACTTCACGCACTTTTTATATGTGATGTAAAATATCATCAGCTATATATAGTAAAAATTTTAACTTCCTAAAGTGGGATTCTCGATGCCTGCCAGACCGAAGTTTGAGCGGCCGCCACCACCATTACATACAGTCATCGGCGCGGCGCGGGCCCGAGTTCGGGAATTAATATCTCCAATTTAAGAAAAAATTACCTCACGCACTTTTTATATGTGATGTAAAATATCATCAGCTATGTATAGTAAAATTTTAAACTTCCTAAAGTGGGATTCTCGATGCCTGCCAGACCGAAGTTTGAGTGGCTGCCACCACCATTACATACAGTCATCGGCGCGGCGCGGGCCCGAGTTCGGGAATTAATATCTCCAATTTAAGAAAAACTGACCTCACGCACTTTTTATATGTGATGTAAAATATCATCAGCTATGTATAGTAAAATTTTGAACTTCCTAAAGTGGGATTCTCGATGCCTGCCAGACCGAAGTTTGAGCGGCTGCCACCACCATTACATATAGTCATCGACGCGGCGCGGGCCCGAGTTCGGGAATTAATATCTCCAATTTAAGAAAAAATGACCTCACGCACTTTTTATATGTAATGTAAAATATCATCAGCTATGTATAGTAAAATTTTGAACTTCCTAAAGTGGGATTCTCGATGCCTGCCAGACCGAAGTTTGAGCGGCCGCCTCGCTCATTAAATATAATCATCGGCGGAGAGCGGGCCCGAGTTTGGGAAATAATATCTCCAATTTAAGAAAAAATGACCTCACGCACTTTTTATATGTGATGTAAAATATCATCAGCTATGTATAGTAAAATTTTGAACTTCCTAAAGTGGGATTCTCGATGCCTGCCAGACCGAAGTTTGAGTGGCTGCCACCACCATTACATACAGTCATCGGCGCGGCGCGGGCCCGAGTTCGGGAATTAATATCTCCAATTTAAGATAAAATGACCTCCCGCACTTTTTATATGTGATGTAAAATATCATCAGCTATATATAGTAAAATTTTGAACTTCCTAAAGTGGGATTCTCGATGCCTGCCAGACCGAAGTTTTAGCGGCCGCCTCGCTCATTAAATATAATCATCGGCGGAGAGCGGGCCCGAGTTCGGGAATTAATATATATAATTTAAGAAAAAATGACCTCACGCACTTTTTATGTGTAATGTAAAATATCATCAGCTATGTATAGTAAAATTTTGAACTTCCTGAAGTGGGATTCTCGATGCCAGCCAGACCGAAGTTTGAGCGGCTGCCACCACCATTACATATAGTCATCGGCGCGGCGCGGGCCCGAGTTCGGGAATTAATATCTATAATTTAAGAAAAAATGACCTCACGCACTTTTTATATATAATGTAAAATATCATCAGCTATGTATAGTAAAATTTTTAACTTCCTAAAGTGGGATTCTCGATGCCTGCCAGACCGAAGTTTGAGTGGCTGCCACCACCATTACATACAGTCATCGGCGCGGCGCGGGCCCGAGTTCGGGAATTAATATCTCCAATTTAAGAAAAAATGACCTCACGCACTTTTTATATGTAATGTAAAATATCATCAGCTATGTATAGTAAAATGTTGAACTTCCTAAAGTGGGATTCTCGATGCCTGCCAGACCGAAGTTTGAGCGGCCGCCTCGCTCATTAAATATAATCATCGGCGGAGAGCGGGCCCGAGTTCGGGAATTAATATCTCCAATTTAAGAAAAAATGACCTCACGCACTTTTTATATGTAATGTAAAATATCATCAGCTATGTATAGTAAAATTTTGAACTTCCTAAAGTGGGATTCTCGATGCCTGCCAGACCGAAGTTTGAGCGGCCGCCTCGCTCATTAAATATAATCATCGGCGGAGAGCGGGCCCGAGTTTGGGAAATAATATCTCCAATTTAAGAAAAAATGACCTCACGCACTTTTTATATGTGATGTAAAATATCATCAGCTATGTATAGTAAAATTTTGAACTTCCTAAAGTGGGATTCTCGATGCCTGCCAGACCGAAGTTTGAGTGGCTGCCACCACCATTACATACAGTCATCGGCGCGGCGCGGGCCCGAGTTCGGGAATTAATATCTCCAATTTAAGATAAAATGACCTCCCGCACTTTTTATATGTGATGTAAAATATCATCAGCTATATATAGTAAAATTTTGAACTTCCTAAAGTGGGATTCTCGATGCCTGCCAGACCGAAGTTTTAGCGGCCGCCTCGCTCATTAAATATAATCATCGGCGGAGAGCGGGCCCGAGTTCGGGAATTAATATATATAATTTAAGAAAAAATGACCTCACGCACTTTTTATGTGTAATGTAAAATATCATCAGCTATGTATAGTAAAATTTTGAACTTCCTGAAGTGGGATTCTCGATGCCAGCCAGACCGAAGTTTGAGCGGCTGCCACCACCATTACATATAGTCATCGGCGCGGCGCGGGCCCGAGTTCGGGAATTAATATCTATAATTTAAGAAAAAATGACCTCACGCACTTTTTATATATAATGTAAAATATCATCAGCTATGTATAGTAAAATTTTTAACTTCCTAAAGTGGGATTCTCGATGCCTGCCAGACCGAAGTTTGAGTGGCTGCCACCACCATTACATACAGTCATCGGCGCGGCGCGGGCCCGAGTTCGGGAATTAATATCTCCAATTTAAGAAAAAATGACCTCACGCACTTTTTATATGTAATGTAAAATATCATCAGCTATGTATAGTAAAATTTTGAACTTCCTAAAGTGGGATTCTCGATGCCTGCCAGACCGAAGTTTGAGCGGCCGCCTCGCTCATTAAATATAATCATCGGCGGAGAGCGGGCCCGAGTTCGGGAATTAATATCTATAATTTAAGAAAAAATGACCTCACGCACTTTTTACGTGTATTATAAAATATCATCAGCTATGTATAGTAAAATTTTGAACTTCCTGAAGTGGGATTCTCGATGCCAGCCAGACCGAAGTTTGAGCGGCTGCCACCACCATTACATATAGTCATCGACGCGGCGCGGGCCCGAGTTCGGGAATTAATATCTCCAATTTAAGATAAAATGACCTCACGCACTTTTTATATGTGATGTAAAATATCATCAGCTATATACAGTAAAATTTTGAACTTCCTAAAGTGGGATTCTCGATGCCTGCCAGACCGAAGTTTGAGTGGCGGCCACCACCATTACATACAGTCATCGGCGCTGCGCGGGCCCGAGTTCGGGAATTAATATCTATAATTTAAGAAAAAATGACCTCACGCACTTTTTACGTGTATTATAAAATATCATCAGCTATGTATAGTAAAATTTTGAACTTCCTGAAGTGGGATTCTCGATGCCAGCCAGACCGAAGTTTGAGCGGCTGCCACCACCATTACATATAGTCATCGACGCGGCGCGGGCCCGAGTTCGGGAATTAATATCTCCAATTTAAGATAAAATGACCTCACGCACTTTTTATATGTGATGTAAAATATCATCAGCTATATATAGTAAAATTTTGAACTTCCTAAAGTGGGATTCTCGATGCCTGCCAGACCGAAGTTTGAGCGGCCGCCTCGCTCATTAAATATAATCATCGGCGGAGAGCGGGCCCGAGTTTTTGAAATAATATCTCCAATTTAAGAAAAAATGACCTTACGCACTTTTTTTATGTGATGTAAAATATCATCAGCTATGTATAGTAAAATGTTGAACTTCCTAAAGTGGGATTGTCGATGCCTGCCAGACCGAAGTTTGAGTGGCTGCCACCACCATTACATACAGTCATCGGCGCGGCGCGGGCCCGAGTTCGGGAATTAATATCTCCAATTTAAGAAAAAATGACCTCACGCACTTTTTATATGTGATGTAAAATATCATCAGCTATGTATAGTAAAATTTTGAACTTCCTAAAGTGGGATTCTCGATGCCTGCAGAACGAAGTTTGAGCGGCCGCCTCGCTCATTAAATATAATCATCGGCGGAGAGCGGGCCCGAGTTTGGGAAATAATATCTCCAATTTAAGAAAAAATGACCTCACGCACTTTTTATATGTGATGTAAAATATCATCAGCTATGTATAGTAAAATTTTTAACTTCCTAAAGTGGGATTCTCGATGCCTGCCAGACCGAAGTTTGAGTGGCTGCCACCACCATTACATACAGTCATCGGCGCGGCGCGGGCCCGAGTTCGGGAATTAATATCTCCAATTTAAGAAAAAATGACCTCACGCACTTTTTATATGTGATGTAAAATATCATCAGCTATGTATAGTAAAATTTTGAACTTCCTAAAGTGGGATTCTCGATGCCTGCCAGACTGAAGTTTGAGCGGCCGCCTCGCCCATTAATACAATCATCGGCGGAGAGTGGACCCGAGTTTTGACATTAATATGCATAGTAAAATTTTGAACCTCCTTAATTATGATTCTCGATCATTAGCAGACTAAAATTTGAGTATCCGATTCGGTCTGTTGCCTACTCTGCTAAATTAGACAGGCATAGTTTGTATTTCCCGCGGGTGCTTTAATATTTATTTTCAGTTGTAGCATAATTCGCGCGTTGTCATTGGTGGACTGATATTGGTTTGCTATACGTACGTATGTTTATATATATCGTTTTCTGGCGCCAGCTTCAGAGACCTGTATTTTTTGAGGTTACAAACTGTAATAAACTACGAGACGACCGGCTAGAATCAATAAATATGGCGAAAAAAGTCTCCAAGGGCGTAGAAACAACAAAAACAGACAAAACTGCCGATCCGCCGAAAGCGAAAAAAGTGGTTAAGAAGTCTGTGATAGATGATATAGGCGGAAGGCCTAAATCTGGTCGAATATGGAAGTCCACGAAGACGAGGTTTGTTATATAGTTATTCTACTTGACATAAGTTTTCAACGCAAACCGCCCGTGTCAAGTACTGGTTGACATGGACTTGGACGCTATTTTGCCCATGTCAACAGCTAGTTGACACGCGTTTTTGTACGCGAACTGCCCGTGTCAACTACAGCTTGACATGACATTCGCGCTCGAATGCCTTGGAACAAAATAGAATAAAGCCATCTTTGTCGCTCTAAGGTCAATTTGTATTATTTATCTCGCTTCTCGGTAAAATTTTCTACCAAATTAAGCATATGCTATTCTACCAAATTAAGCATATGCTACTCCAAACCTAAAAGAAACAACAAAAAACATTTGACAGTTGACTGCTTGTGTATTGTGTCTGTGTCGTCGCAGAGTTATTTTGTTTTGGAGATATTTTGTTAAAATGTTACAATGTACAAGTGGAAAGAGCATTAAAAGCACTATATGACACGCTAATTGTTATTTTTGTATTATATAGTATGTAGAACAAAAAAAACTGAAAAACTAAAGTGATTTCACTGTGGGAATGGGAACTGTGGTACTAATTTAACTAATTTAATATTACACTACTTCTTTTGTAAAACTTACTTATTTTGTAACAATTATTTCAAGCCTAAAAGTGGAATTTGTGCATCTTAGCCTTATTAAGTTTAAAATAAATTACTCCGCGCGGCTCCAGATTATTGTTTAAACTCAGAGGGCTGTAAATAAATATTTTTGTTTGGACAAGTATATGTTTTTATTTCTCATCTTATTTTCTATTATATAAGTAATTTTAAATCAAAAACCCTATGTCATCGCTTTAATTTTTGAGGTATGATCTTTTAAATACAAGACGCGCTTTAAAACGCGCATCTCAAAGTTCAGCGCAACATAACTCTACACCAGAGTCGTAATCTGACAAAAGATAACTATAGCTTAACTTGTAGTAAACTTAAAAAACATAACACTTGGTAGTCTTACAAAACAAGTTGAGTCACAAGGAACGATTGTGTGAAACGAGACCCGCGCGGTCGCAGGAACAAAAAACGCCGGGCACGGGGCGGGTATTGTACGATATCACCAGCGGGCACTTGAGTAACAAAGCGCGAGTGGCCTCGGGCAGTTAGCGAGTGTTTTACGACATCGCCCTGGCGCTTGAGCGGTTATGGCCAGTGTAGGTCTGGCCTCGCCTTTTATTCGTGTTTTGGAATTTTCCCGTCCATTAATTTCCTAAGGATAGGCATTTCTGAGTGTTTTTGTTATGTTTTATTTTAAATACCTAGCAGGCGTTTTAAAATATGTGCGATATTAACTATTTGGTATTAATGCATTTTAGCAAACTTTCCTACCTTGAAGATGTGGAATTTATATAATATTGGTACCTATTTCATTGATCAAGAAATAAAACTACTAGATTCGGTCATTTTTTATTATTGGTTAAAATCACGCACCGGATAGCTCTGTCCATGTCCCGAGGGCTCAAATTTCTTAATTTATTGTAATTCTCACTGTATTGGCATCTCACAGACATGAATTGATGGTTTTATCTGGTGATACGTCTTACTAGCTTAGTAGTGATTCCTCGCAAACAACAACCCTTCGGCTACGTAACGACCAAATTTGGTTGTCTATCAGAACACCGTTGACTACATAACGACCAATATTGGCAGCTTGCTCCCGGAGCGCACAGTAATATTAGAATACGACGGCCGCTAGAATAATTTCACGGATATTTCTGGTAAAATTTGGTTTCTATGAGCTAATATCTAAATATTTTTGTATGTAAATAAGCAAAACGAAATATTACATTTGATAGAGAATCTAATAAAAATCACTACAGTATTTACAATTTCTAAATAGGGTTCCGCAAGACAAGTACAAGTTAGAAATGCCGAGTATTTTCACTTTCTCGACTCTCATATTTATTTATAATTATCTAATTGTTTTACAAAATGAGATTTCAATATTCTCTATATGAAATTTCAATGCGATCATTATTATTATTATTATTTATTCTGGACAGGCAGCTCTGCTGATACGTCCAGATCAGATCTTGTAAAGCTAAACAATATTAACAAGTTTTTAGGTACAAATCGAGTCTGTTTTTAAATTGATTGACAGAGATTGCACTAATCACTTCAAATGGTAGTTTATTCCACATGTCCACCACTCTATTTGGCAAAACGTTCTTAAGAGGATTAGATTTAAATTTTGTACGGTTGAGTTTTTTGTTGTGACCTCGAAGATTTGTATTGACGTTGAATTTGTAAATATTCTTCAGTGCAGGTACATCGTAATAATGTGTTAGAATTTTATATGTCTCAATCAGGTCCCCTCTTTGTCTTCTTTGTTTGAGTGTAGTAATTCCAAGTAATTTCAAGCGATCTTCATAATTCCTATTTTTCAGGCCCACTGGCATTTTGGTTGCTCTTCGCTGTACCTTTTCCAGGATATCTACATCTTTGCAAAAGTAAGGGTTCCAGATCTGATAGCCATACTCAAGAATAGGTCTCACATATGCCTTGTAGATCTTGATAAAAACCTCTATTGATAGATGTTGGAAAGCCTTCCTTATTAGATAGAGAATAGAGTTGGATTGCAATTATGTGTTTCTCCCATTTGAGATCATCAGTAATTGTTATTCCAAGATCTTTTTGTTGCTTGACTGCTTCTTGCACAGTTATTCGTTTTATGATTGCTATAGTAGTTCCATAGTTATAGTACTTTTTATCGAGCGCGGCGATATTGCAAGAAATTCCAATAAATTGCCGCGGTCTGCCATGAAATTATGCCGCTACTCGAAGGGTTAACTCTGACAGGTTTAATCGTTACTAAAGCTAATATTTTTTTTTAAATTTGTCCCATTTACACAATTTAATAAATATCTCGTGAACGAAGTTATTCCGTTTTTTCCATGCCCTGAAAGGTTTTTTCCATGCCCTGTTGGCGTGTACAAGGTCTCACACACAACGACGATATTGTTTTTGATTTATTACATTAAGCGACAATTTATTAAATTAAAACCATATCCTAAGTCTATCTACTTTTTGTTTCTTCATTGCTTAAAACAAATGAAGTGTCATCGACGTATAAAATTATTTCATCAACTCTGCCTTCAGGCACTCTGGAATGTCAATAATATAGACGAGGAAAAGAAAAGGTCCAAATGTTAATCCCCGAGGAATGCTTTTCTGGGTTTCTGGGAATTCTATGGTGCTTTCTTGGTATTTATAGGTTTCTTTGCTATGTATAGCTAGCTTAGCTCTCTAAATTCTGGTGATTGTTGTCATTATCGGATACCATGAAAAAATCCATTTCTTTCTTTTAGGTTTTCATCGGTTACAAAGGTTAAGGGCACCAAGCAGCCGCACGAGAAAAAACAGGCTTTGCGCATTGAGATCCAGCGCGCAAAAGCGGCGACGCGTGCGATCCAAGAAGAGAAGAGAATAGAGAAGGAGGCTCGGAAGGAAAGGAGACGCGACAACCTGAAGCGTGCGGAGGAGAACAGAAAGAGGGCAGAGGTGGTTCAGGTGATCACAAACACCGCAAAACTCAAACGGATGAAAAAGAAGCAGTTGCGATACATAGAGAAGAGAGATACCACCAAAGTGACGTGATCGATACTATTTTATAATAAATGTATACACAAAACTATATTTTATTTAAAAGTCATTATTTTATCTATCTATCATTATCTATCTGCACATCCCGGTGAGAGATTAAGAAATCTACTGTCTTGCCAAATTTTGACCTGGCGGTTATGGGAGGACTTAAAAATAATAGTGTTAAATATAATCTTTATTATAAGCTTTTATTTACCTTGCAATGTTTGTTAGTATATATAAACAATATTAGCAAGTTTTTATGTACAAATCGATTCTGTTTTTAAATTGATTGACAGAGCTTGCACTAATCACTTCAAATAGTCGTTCATTCCATATGTCCACTTAATTTTGCAGAAAGTTCTTAGGATTAGATTTAAATTTTGCATGCTTTTTTGCTGTGACCTAGAAGATTTAGTGTGATACTTCCAAATAATTTGTGACAATTTTATACGTTTCAATCAAGTACCCTCTTTCTCTTTGTTTGAGAGTAGTCACTCCAGGTAATTCCAAGTGATCTTCTTAGTTATATCTTCAGCACGACCCAAAATATAGCTCAATTCCGAGACCTGCAAAGGAAGTAATAGCACTGCAAATCCTGAGTATCCTACTACTATTATAAACGCGAAAGTTTGTAAGAATGTATGTATGGATGTTTGTTACTCTTTCACGCAAAAACTACTGAATTGATTTTGATGAAACTTTACAATAATATAGCTTATACATCAGAATAACACATAGGCTAAAATTTATAAAGATATATAGTTTTCTATCATCATTATCACAATTTTCCATCACCACGCGGGTGAAACCGCAGGGCGCAGCTAGTGTATTATAAAATCGAATACAGCTGTGGGTCAGCTTACGTTGACAAACGAAGTAGAGACAATTTCTTAAGTTTTAGGCTTCGAACCGATGGTCTGGTGTCCTAGATAAGCCGGTTTCATCGACAATAAACAAAGGCTTTGTGGAAATAAAAACTTTATTATTATGCAAACAAAAAAGTATTTAATGCATAAAAAATGTAACACAGATTTCGCTATACAATAGTACTATTAGGCTAATCCGTCGAGTGTCTAAATTCAGCAACAGAGTTAGTTGATTCGATATGAAATATTGTCGACAGTGTAACTCGTAACAACGAAATTAATCCTCAAATGACGATACGAAACAAATTTTCTAGAAAGCTGCGTTTGTTACTCTTCTGCAAGAAACCTATTGTTGAACATAGAAACTCTTTCGGATAATCCCATGTAAAAGAAAGGAGCATTGATATAAAAATGACTTTACACTTTAGGGATTCTTAAAAATAGGTGCACCTGTATATTCTAACAGTTTTTACCTTTTTGTTCCATAATATTTATACAATTTTTAGTAAAATTACGTTTGACTGCTCGAAGCGTTCGAGTCAAACTCAATACTTTATCAGACTATTTACATTTAAATAATAAATCTTTATATATGACGTATCTTTTAATTACGGTTTTTATTCACCGTCTTAAAGGTTCAATAAAGCGGTCGTCCTTCATACAAAACGCCAATGCAAATCATTCTCGAATACAAAAATGCAGTGTCATGGTGTTAGAATTTTTGATAATAAGAGCATGTCGGTTGTAAAACACAGTAATCACAATTTTTCCAAATTGAGATTTTTGCATATTTGGAATCAAGGACACTTTCTGCACATACAAATTTTTAGTAACTGCGAAGATCCCTTTGAAGGTGTGTATCCATTACGTTCGCGCATCAACTATGCTCCGCGCACCTGCAACTGCTCAAATGGAGACGGTGCGATCAATTCAAGAACGAGTGCTCCGCAGTTTTTATTCAAACATTGAGCGAACATGTCATCGCCAGAATGTATTTTTAAATTTCTCATCCTTGGGATCCCACAGCACTGTATAATTGCTGTACTCTTCGATTAGAGCTAGACATTTCTCCTCGGCTCACTCTACAGCGATGACACATACATGACGACACATATATTTTAATCTCTTGGCGCTTGGTTTAACCCCGACTTTAGCCGAAAAACGAACTGTGCTGCCCGAGGCTGTTGCAACGGAACCCAACCCGGTTCATCCACCGGACGAGAGGACGCTCATCGATTTTATTTATGAAATTAATATTTAGATTAAATTAGTCCTTGGCTACTTGCCAGGAAAGTCTTCGGGTGACACAATCAATTATTTAAAATCTACTCAATCTGCACGCTGTACAAAACTATAGTCTATCACTGCTAAGTTTCATGACAATGTAATCTTTCATTCAAAAGTAATTTGCTTTGGCGCTTTGTATGATTAAGTACCGCCATTGATTTTATATTACACTATAAAATCAATGGTACCGCTTTAACAGACTCTTAACCTGCATGGGAAGAGCTAATAATATAAATAAGTAAGACAATCGGAAATACTGTGCGGCGCGAGTGTTTTGTTTTTTTTTCTAAAATTAATATTGAGATTCATACCATTATCATTATTTTACCTCAATATTCAGTCAGCGATACTAAAACGCTTAAATAACGCACACACAAAAAGCGATTCAGCCAACTTTTGTTATTCTACAAAAATGCTGCATTCGAAATAATGTTAGTTAAACCTTCGGAACGTTTGGCTAAGAAGGGATACTTGTGATAATTTGTGTATAAATACAGTAGAATTCGATTAAGAGGCTCTTCAAGGGACTACATACACCGGTGTTTAAAAACTATCAGACCTGTAAAAGTATATAAATTTACTCAAATCTACAAATTAGTCACCTTGTTAATTTCATTGATTATATCATAGATATATCTCGAAAATTGGCATTTTTGAGATAAGTATGCCAGAAGATGTAAAAATATCAACTCTATATTCCCTTAAAACCAGATAACTAAAATTCCCCCGCCCTTAGGAGTTAACGGTGGTTGATAAGTTGACAATCAGCTCCAGCTATAATACTAAAAATCGATATGTAGACTTATCTAGCTGAAAGTTCGCAGCACTGTCTGCTATCGTAGCGCAAGAACTCGATATCTCCACTTATCTAGTTTTAGGTTAGTATTTAGGTCCACTTATTAGTTTCCACAAATCTAAAACGGTAAACGAGTCGAAACTATAAAAAAATATTCAAACGCGTTTATCTCAGAACTACTAAATTCGGGTTATAATTGTAAGGCGACGATATATCGTATTAGATTGCCATAGTGCGATTTGGCGACCCTTTTGCGCTGGCGAAATGCTGGTGGCGGTGATAGCATTGACGCAAGCCGAGACATCTGCGATATGTTTAAACTGAATTACAGCTTACATCAGGTAGAGGCCGCGCAAGTGACCTCGAATCCGAGACCATCCTAGAGGATGGAGAAATCCAGCCAAATCTGGTAGTGATTGTGCGAGATCAGCCCGGTGAATTCACTTCCCAAAGTCTCTCGGCACAGTATACCAGACAGTAGCTACTCTTAGAACAAAATTGAAATCGAAGCGAGCGACGTTTAGACTCCTAAGGGCGTGCACATATGGCCGCCATATAGGTGTTACTCCTCCGACGCAGATGCTCAAACTTCAGAGAATTTTGCCGATAGTGTGTAACGCCCGAGTAAAATCGTTCGGCGAGACGTATCCCTCTGCTCCTTTCACCCGCATCGCCATTCCGCCCGAGAGTGCGTTTACTGCTTCTAACTTGCTATACTGTGCTCGCGGTAAGGTGTTGGTCTGTGTCGTCCCTAAAGGTGTCATTCCTAAGCGACGACTGTGGCGGCTCGAGCCGCGGGATTATGACTCATACTGCTTCGCATGTAAATAAACGAAACCCATTCCTATGACGCGGCTGGCGCCGCGCGACGGAAGCGGCTCTAGTGAGACGGCTCGAGCCGTACGGCTAGACTGCTTGCATTCCAGTCGTAACAGCCGCGACGACTGGAACTCTGTTTATACGTTTTTGGTGTTTATTTCCCTATTAAATCATGGATGACTCGAGACATCGAACTAGTGCGTGAACACCCTTGTGTTTTCAACCCAAAACACCACCTGTACAAAGATGGAAACGTCAGAGATAAGGTCCTTAGCGTCAATCCCAGTTTTTCTGCAGGGCTGATGGGCTGTTTGACTTTGTTACATGATTTTCTGTTTAAACCACTTTTGATGCACGGTAATATGTAATCAAACTGGACTCTATTCAAACGAAAAAACTTTCTGAATATTGAATCGTCCCGTAGAATATGTCTGTTAATTAAAATGTTTTGAAACCCCTCTTCGCATCTTGATAGGTACAATGAATGTGGCTTTCCGTTCTTTTTCAGCTTCATCAATAATAACTCTTCTTCCTCCTTTTCTTGCAATAAAAGATAGGTTAATGCCAACAGTGATGCATCTGACATGATGTCCAAGACGGTACTGCTCTAGTCGCTCCTTTTTAAGGAATGTACTTGGCGGCTACAGCCGTACGACTCTAGCCGCGGGCCTCGAGTCGAACGGCTGGAGTCGCCACAACCGTCGCTTAGGAATGACACTTTAAGTCTCTGCGTTCACCTCTATGCTCTAATATTGCTATACCTTCCGGAATAGGAGGTTCGCCCGTAGTAAGGATCTTGCGAATGATCTCCACCTGGGTATCGCCAAGATTTTGGTAAAATTTGATACAATTTCTAACACGTCCTTTCATCCTTAACCGCTGGAATGCCAATACCAACGATTGGTGGTTTTCCTGTTGTGACAATTCGCAGGTGGCCGATCTCCGTATTCATGCAATTATGCAATTACATGCCGTTAAAGTCACCTTCATTGAATAAGCCACGTTATATTTTAGAATGCATGCACTAACAACCCATATAATTTTTTTTTTTAAGGTTAAAAACATGCTGCCGTGAGCTTCATTACCATGGCTGTTAGGTATCCGACGGACGCTCATTACACTTTCTCATTCATAGGACAATTGCCAGCGACTGACGCTTTTAGCCAAGGTCCCTTACACATTTTCATGCACCAAAAGACGCATCATTTATTACCGAAAGATATAAGATTGAATACTTTTTGAACGGCCTACTTCACCCTAGATCACTAACCATTCGTTTGTGTACCTTTGTGTACCTTTTATAATAAATAAAATAAATAATAGACTAAGGGTACCCGCGCATTTGCTGTTTTGGTAAGTTTCTGTCACCCGCCATCCGTACCTCTTGGATTTGTGGACAAGCGATAACTACATTCATGGTCACTCCATGGGAGGGGTGGCGGGTTCGCCTGTAGTAATTGACACCCCTCAAAGATGACCACTCAGGTATTGAAGGTAAAGATCAAGCTTCTTGTCCACAACACGTTTCTTTCATTGTACGGCTCGTTAGCTGCGCTGTAGAAGAAAACGTGACCTCTTGTCCACTACATGGTTTTTACGCATTAGGTACACACATTTTGTAAACAACTTAATAATTGTCTGCCGTGAAAATGTCAAGTGCATGGACATGCTCTCATGCATTGCTATACAACACTGATACAAATTTCCCCGTAAATAAACACGTCTCGCCGAGGGGGTAAAACGGTGACAAGTGGACAAGCTTCCATAGTGATCCATACCCCACTGACAACACGGCGAATTAACTGTGAACAGTGATCGATCACAGTGAAACACAAGAAATCACAACACAACACACAACAAATCACAGTGAAAAAACGTGTGTGGACAAGAGCGCTCATAGTATCCTTTCAGTATTTTGAAGGTCTCCATACGGAAGGTTTTCTCGACGATATTTCAGTCGTGACAACTTTAAACAAACCAGACTTTCTTCGTCGTTTAGCTTTCTAAATACAATCGGAATCTTTGTCACTTTACGCTGGACATTTTGAGAAGATCTAATATCCTTGACAAAGTATGTGTTCTAGATCTAATGCCCGAATTCCAGAAGTGGTTGTATTATATATCTTTTGAAACAGTATTATTTGTATTGTAAGCAAAAAATGTATATTTTGCAGGAAAACGTATTAAACGGTGTCTTAAACAGAATTCTACTGTATATACAATTTGATAAATATTTAGTCTCCTTTTAGGATTGTCGAAAACAAATAAAAATTGTTTTATTAAACATGGCAATAAACAAATAAATCAAAGCCTCAAATGATAAACGAAAAATAAACCTATAAAATTAATATGAAAACGATGAATCTCACATTATATTCAATATATTATATCGATTAAACTAACGTGTTTTATTTCTCATTACGAATATAATAATAACATTTAATAATTATATACCCTATGGACAAATAATAATAATTGTTCTTAACTAAGTGAAATATTCACAGTAAAAAAGTGTGTGCGGGAAATATCGCTTCCGAGGAATTGCAAACGGACCAAACCCTCGGAAGTCATATTTTGCAAACGTCGA
Source organism: Micropterix aruncella (assembly GCA_944548615.1). Taxonomy (NCBI): domain Eukaryota; kingdom Metazoa; phylum Arthropoda; class Insecta; order Lepidoptera; family Micropterigidae; genus Micropterix; species Micropterix aruncella. The sequence goes on from OX155969.1 coordinate 1,860,305, forward strand.
CTGTTCATCTTTTATATGAGAGACAACCTCGCGTTTTCACTCACTATTAAATGCACGATAGACGAACGTAGGATAGCTCCGTTTGTTCAGACGTCGAAGTTAGATTTTGACTGGTTCGGACTCGGACTGATGAACGGTTCGCTCCACATTCTCCGCAAATCTCCCTAATAGAAAAGAAAAATGTTATTATTTAAGTGCCATTTCAAGAAAAAGAAATACCGTAATCGATTCAGTAATATAGTCACTATCATTGACCATATAAGGTAGTGAATTTCAAACGGTGGGTCGCAGTCGCAACCCCCGGGGAGGTCGCAGGCTATCTAAAAAAAAATAAAAAATATTATTATTATTATTTGTTGATGAAATAGCAGTTTAACGCTGATGTGTTCATATCTATGAAATTAACTGGTGTTGCTGTTTCTTTTCTTTTTTTATATATCATTTTTTAAATATATATCAAGCCTATTTTTGAATGCGTTTATGGTTGGTGCTTCAATAACTTCCTTGGGCAGTTTATTCCAGCTGTTCACGATTCTGTTTGTAAGGAAGTGCTTTCTTGCTTCAGTTGAAAAGCTTGTAACGTTGAGTTTCAGCCTGTGGTTTGAATTGAACACAAACATGCTTTCCAACTCTGGACAGTCGTAGTGTTGCCGCAGTATTTTGTATGTCTCTATGAGATCTCCTCTGTGTCTCCGTTGCTCCAGAGTTGTCAGTTTGAGGATTTTTAATCTATGTCCATAGGGTGTTTTTCTTAGGGTTTTTGGCAGTTTTGTCGCTCTACGTTGTATACTTTCAAGCAGGTTGATGTCCTTGGCAAAATAAGGATTCCAGATTTGAAAACCATACTCGATCAAAGGACGAATGTAGGTTTTGTAAATTTTTAGAAATGTCGGTATCGTCAGTTCAAAAAGGCTTCATGCGTGGCGTCTCGGGCTGCCTCGAGCACAACTCTCTCCTGGCTGCTGCCATCAAGGATGCGAGACAGCACGAACGCCAAATCAATGTATGCTGGCTCGACCTAGAGAATGCCTTTGGGTCAGTCCGACACAGTCTCCTCCACTTTGCACTCCGCTGGTACAACTTCCCACCAGTCGTGCGTGACATTGTAGCCTCCTACTACAACTGTCTGACTTTCCATGTTAAAACGCAAGAATGGACTACCCGCTCTATACCATATTCAATTGAACTATTTCAGGGCTGTTGCCTCTCCCCGACGATTTTTAATATAGTTTTTAATATACTGCTGGAAAGCCTGACCCAGTTTGACAGGAAGTGGGGCTACCGTTTTAAAACAGACGGCCAATACACCTCGTCGTGCCTCGCTTTTGCCGACGACCTAACTTTCATCACCAGAAGCCCCAAGCAGCTTTCCCTGCTATTACAGAAAGTGGAGCTTTTCTGCGACTGGTCAGGCTGTATAAAAGTGAAGCCCTCCAAATGTTTTTGCCTTGGACTCGCCCGCATGGGCACAAAATTTACATCCTTTGACCCCAAATTGGTCTATAAGGGCTCTAATATCTCCCTTATAGACCCAAACAATCATTTCAAATTCCTCGGCAGAAAAATCACCCATCAGGGAAAAGACGTCTCGGGCGATCATGTTATAGAGCATTTCAAAAGTTGCCTGGCGAAAATAGATGCTTTGCTAATTTCTGGCCCTCGTAAGGCCTGGATCTATGACAATTATCTAACGTCACATTTGTCATGGCCCTTTCTTATTTACGATTTTACCAAAACCCAACTGTCCCGTCTAGATGCGCTGGTGACAGCTAGTTTAAAATCCTGGCTGTCCTTAGCCAAAACAGCTGACCCCTCGACTCTCTTCAGGTCCAAACAAAATTTTGGGCTAGCGCTTAAACTGCCCTCTCTGCTCTACGCCAACTCCAGAATAACCAAAAATTCGATTTTGTGCAATTCCAAAGATCCGGCAATATCGAAGCACGTAATAAGTGGCCGTAGTGATTCAAATGATCTACAAGCCCGCGTAGACTTCCACAAAAAGTTCCTTAATGGAATCAGCCAGAATGGCACTGGTCTGGGGTATGGCAGTACAACCACGAGCGACGTGGACTTGAAGAAGTCTCTTTTGCGGGGAGATTACGACAGCAAGAGTATGGCTCATGCTATTGGCCTTCAATGCCAGAATGATTGGACAACAATTGGGGACTTTTGCATTCCGCCTCCATTGCACTGGAAGGTAATGCTCTATGACTGGACGCCACAGATGCTGAAATTTTATTTGAATGCCTTTCAGCATACACTTCCAGACCCCAGTAACCTCGCTCGTTGGAGCTTTGCCGAGGATAGTTCTTGTCCCCTCTGTAGCAATACCCCTTGCACAGCTAGACACATTCTAGCTGGCTGCAAGGTGGCCTTAGATCAAGGACGGTACACTTACCGCCATGACAAAGTTCTCGCTGTTATTCGCGAGGTAATTAGTCTATCAGTGGCTCGTGCCAACAAGGGTTTGACAGTATCCTCCAAACCCCCAATACAGTTTGTGCGGGATGGCTCTAAAGGCAAAAAACATTTAACTACAAAACCTTTCTCAATAATCGAGAAAGCTACAGATTGGATTCTGGAGGTTGATTCGGTCTCTAAGCAGTATAAATTCCCTGAAAGTCTCGGATGCACAGCCCTCCGTCCAGATATAACTCTTTACTCTCTATCTCGGAAGGTGGCTCTTATTGTAGAATTAACTATTCCATGGGAATCAAATATCCCAAAAGACCACGAGTACAAATTAAATAAATACCATGATCTTGCAAATGCCGTAACCCGGAACGGCTTCACTGTTCACCTTCACGCGGTGGAAGTTGGCGCTCGTGGCCTGCCAGCTAAATCTCTATTTCACCTCTTTAAAGATCTTGGCCTTTCCAGAAAAATAATCAACTCTTTCTTAGAAAAATTATCTAAAACTGCGATTTGCGCATCTCAAAGTCTATGGCTTCGAAGGGGGAGTGAATGGGTGGTAAGGTGAACGCTCACATGTGGCAAGACAGCTGTCCTAAACCTACCACAGCCGGTTCGTAAGTCCGGAATCCACTGCTCACCCCCCAGAAGTGTAAAAAAAAAATAGTATTATGATGGGCCCGACTCCGGTCGGTGAATTCCATGGCAGCTCCGTTTGTATTTATTTATTATATGTTTTGCTATTGCTTTTACAGAACTTTATATTCACCCTATTTCGCGGATAACTGGGGCTCTACTGTAATAATAAAATGGAGCCCGGTCGCAGTAGTAGCGCCGCTCAAGTGGACGCACTAAGTTGCCCGGGTGCCGTAGCGGCGCAGCTCGAGTTCAAAGGGCTGTTTGTTTTAAAAAAAGAATTTAAAGTACCTCTAAAACGCTTCCCTAATATAGCCGAAATAGTCTCGAGTTGCTGGTTCACCCATACGAAAAAGGCCTTATGCGAGTGCAAGGAGCTAATTTTAAGAGTGACAACCCTATTGTTTGGGCGATTTACTATAACAGTAGGCAATTATGCGATGGGTCTGAGTTAAGCTACTGTTTACATTTAAGTGAGATAAACGTAAATACAAAATGAACAAATTTACCTTTACATAAGCCATGGTCAGCAGCGGTAACAACGTAAACGGTACCAAGTACAAGAGAGCTGGTTGCGCTGCCTTGAACACCTCCGAACTTACAGTAGCTGTCAGTAGACCAAGGAAATAGCCCAATAATGAGCAGTGGAAGTACGTCAGACGGGAACCCTGAAAAGAATTAAAACAGTTTTATATAATTATTATTTATACTAGACAGGCGGCTTTGCTAATACATCTAGATCAGATCTTCTAGAGCTAGTCATAAACAATATTAACCCTTGGAGTAAATGGGTATTTTCATGGATGCATCTGTCTCTTTTGCAGGATTTTCGGCGACATCGACCTTAAAGTACTATAACTACGAAACTACTACACCAATCATAAAAAGAACAACTGCACAATGATTGCATTGAAATTTCGAATATAGAATATTGAAATATCATTTTGTATAACAATTAGATAATTATGAATAAATATGAGAACGTCAAAGAAGTGAAAAAAACGCGGAACCAGATCTGGTCGTATCATACTCAACGGATAATTGTTTCAGAACCAGATTTGGTCGTATCATACTCAACGGGTTAACAAGTTATTATGTACAAATAGGGAAACGGATTTTTTTACGATACTTTTTATGATTTTTTTACAATACGACAAAAAAAATAGAGACTTTTCTAGCGCCTTTTTGATGTGGTGGTTCCATTATCATTTTACATTTTTTCTTCCCAATACCAGCAACGTCGGTCCTTCGAACGTTTATTTTCAAAGGCAGACGCGCCAAAAGCGGCTACATAAACTTCTATTTTTAAGTGATTGCACAGAGGAAAAGTGGGAAATTCAATAACGTTTAAAGAAATAATTGATAAACGTCGATTTGTACATTTATGTATTTTTTTGTTATTTTATTGGTGTAAGTATTAATGTAACTCATTTTTAAAACGCACTAGAAAAAATTGTTTCACAAAAATAATCAGTACGGACAACCAAATGACTAGCAAGTTCAAACTTGTACTGAAAGCGTATCACATGTTCACCAGTGTTGCCAAGTGCTGGACATAAAAAATCGCCGATGTCATTAGAAAAGAAGAAGAACAAGCTTAAAGTAGCCTTTTTTGCAGTACAAGTACCTGGGTATCGTATGGCAATAAAATAATACAAATCGATGGAATCCCTATTTTGCAGCGAAAAGATAAATGACAAAGACATAAAATTCCCTCATTTCGACAATTTTGTGGAAAACGATTTTTTTCATTTTTTGCCAATGAAAAGGATAGCAGGCCATAGGATTAAGGCGACGATGTAGGTAAATTTCGAAAATTACATTTTTTGGCAATTTTTGAACAGTCATACTGAAATAACTGATGATGTTAGCCAACAAAAAAAAATTATCGTAACTCACAGTACCTTTCTTAAGTAGATAGCTATTTCAGATTTTTTTTTAAGTATTGGAAAATTGAGGAAAATAATTAAATCTGGGAGCTATACAGGAAATTTTCATTTTAGAGCATTTTTTGAAACGTGCCTCACACTAAACTGCACGATCAAGAAACTCAAAAAAAATACTACGGCATTTTAACAATAGTTGTAAAGAGGAATGCTTTCGCATAAATTTAAAAAAATAAGTTTTTCTTGTTAAAAAAAATTATATAAAAAGTGTAACTTTCATCCATATTCACTGTTAAATATTACTTATTACTGTGTGTTTTTTTCAAGTTTGTTTTTTTTTACATAAACTATATACAATAAACTTGTAGTACTGACGATTATTTTTTTCAAATAAAATATCAGTATATTTTAAAAATAATATTTTGCAGAGCCCGTTTATATTATTTTTGTCATACAATGAGATGAGCGCGCTCTTCTCGCGACGACGCGCTGGCATTCAAAATGCCGCAAGCGACATTGGGTCAATATGGTTCTTATGTGGGGATCAATTACTGATTCAAATGGCATAACAGCCAACCTTTTATAATGAAATGTTATTGGCTCTTAGAAACGTGGTTCATTTCGGCTTCGAAGGCCGACATATGCGGTTGCGTTCGCGACGCTCTGTTTCATGACTTATTATTACCAAATTGACATTTCGATGGATCGGAGATGTGAAGTAAAAAAATATCGGTTTTAGATGGCTATTTCACCGTGTAAATGAAAGAGGTTTAAAAACATGATAAATCATATGTTGAAAAATAGAAACAATAATAAGTAAAATAATATTTAATATTTATTTATTTTTTTTTTAAATTTACAATATTACTTTTATTTAATAAAAAGTGTTCATTTATTTGATAACAATGTTTCTTTATGTATAAAAACAAAAAAAAAATATACATATCGGTAGGTTTTGAACCTACGACCGGTGTGATCTTATGCGAGTTTGAAACAAGTGCGCCACTTCAGCTTGCTTCCCGCGAGTCAAAATGTGTCATATATAAGGAGACAGTAAGTAATGCCAATACATTTGCGTTAGAGCCATATGACAGAGCTATACACCATGTATAAATATAATATACTATTAGGCTACGATTCTGACCGTTCTAATATAGAAAACCGTCAGATAGGCAGAATTGTAATTTAAAAAACAAAACGTAGGTATCTACTTTTTAAAAGCTTTTATTCAACTTGTAATGTCTGTGAAAAAAAAACTAAAAATGCGAAGAAATATTACATCAGCAGTAGCTTATAATAAATGTCAAAACTTTTCAATTGATGAGAAAATTGATTGCCTGTATAATGACATTTTGAACGCCCCGATAGATGCATTTGGAAACCATGATAAATGTAGAAGTTTTTAAAATTGTTTGTCGGAAAATGAAACACTGGATGCAATGAGTTGTTTGATGGGTGACATTATTTGGGAAAGAATACGTTACATAACTTAAAACGTAGGTAGCAATACATGCAAGAAGCCTAATTCATGATGTAGATAGTAATGTTCTCGAAAGGTTTAACGGCATCATTGCAAAATTTATTGGTGGTAAGAGGACAAATTACATCCAAAAGCAGTCTTACCAAGCGCGATGTAATGCGGCAGTTATATCATTTAATACAAAACAGCCACTCTCAAGATTACATAAAAAATATATAGGCAAAAGTCCCTCTGGCAGGATATCAAAAGTGGAATAAAGAAGACAGAGGCATTTAAGTAAATCCATTCTTTATAAAAGAAATAAAAGCAGAAAGTTTTTTTGAAAAAAAAAACAATAATTCGCATTATGGAGAACATTGCAACCAACCCGATGTTCCATCAGAAATATTCGAAAAAAGCAAAGCTCTGTTATTTCAAGAATTGGAAAATAGAAAAATGATCGATTGCGAATTGAAAAACTTACGGTTATTCAAGGTGAAAGCAGCGAGTGGTTGGAATTACGAAGAAAAATGGTAACTGCGTCTAACTTTGGCAAAATTGTCAATAGTTAACAACACACAAAATGCGCCAATTTAGTTAAATCCATGACTGAAAATGGGATTTGAGCAACGTAGCATCAATTTGCCATGGAAAAGAAAATGAAACAACTGCACTAGAATGAAAAATATGTCTAGAAAAAGTGGAAATTCAGCAATGTGGATTATTCATTGACCCTAAATTTCCATTTTTGGGAGCTTCTCCAGATGGAATATCTGATGATTATATTTTTGAAGTCAAATTTCCCATTACAGCGCATAGAATCTGGTTAACGGAAGCGACAAGAAAAAGAAAAGTGACATTTTGGAAACAGAAAGATGGAAAACTTGAAATCAGCATCAAACATCACTGGTACGTTCAAGTTCAAGGACAGGTCCATATATAATTTCTTTTTATTTATTTATTTTTTATTTTATTTCTGGAAAAATACAGCGCATACAATATACATACGTGTGCATAAATGTAGAAAAAAAAGAAAAACATTACGCCTATAATCGTTTATTACACATTTGGATTTCAGCATATTACACTTAAAAATTAATTATAAAATAAACAAAGTTCATATTAAATATAAAAAATATATAGAAAACCGATGGGAGAGGTAGGGAATTGGAAGTGATTAGGAAGAAGGAGTTAGACGATGGTATGTGTATATGTATATAGATATAAATAAAGATATAGATAGGTCGTATAGTGGATATATAAATACAGATATTTATTGATGTTTATAGGTATTTATAGATATATAATAAATATTTATAGATATTTATAAATATTTGTGGTAGCTACTGATATGTTGTATATATATCCTTCTAGCCGTGTTCGGCCACAGCGACTGCATTGTAGATTCTAGTGACTTCTTTAGTCTTCTCAGAGTCCACTGTTCGGAAGCAGTCAAGTGCGCAGGCTATATTATAGTGCACAGGTGGGCGCGCGACCACGGGTGCACTCTCTCTTCCTCCCTCTTCTGAACCCGATGGAACGGAGACCGTTACGACCAGAGAAAAGTTTGGATGCAGATAAAATAAAATAAATCAATTAATCGCTAACGCAGCAATGACTGTCATTGTTAAATTTTTACTCAATATTGCAGAGCTATTTTTTCGGATTTAGTTCGTTTTTCACACTGTCATTTATGAAATTGGTAGTTATGGCTTGTGGTGATGTTTGAGTTTTTTCTGGAGCTATTGTAGAGATGACCGGTGACTTATTGGTAGTTGTTGTAGTAGGCGGTGATATAGAAGATGCATTATTGGATTTATCCTGGTTTTCTGATGATCTCGTGTTGTTGCTCATGGGGCTGTGTTGAATACAGCATACAGTCTCTTGTTCCGACATTATACAAAATTGTGATAGTTTCCCTTTTGGCAAATCCCCCTCAGTTTTTGGACAATTTTTCGCCGGTAGACATACTCCTAAAACGCCATTTATTTCACATGACTCTTCACGGCAGTGTATATGCCAGGTCCCTTGGCACTTCCGCAAGGGCTCTTTCCAATACTGGCAACGGTGATTATGTTGAAAAGGCATTGGTTGTCAGCTATCGCCACTTGCAGAGGTCCACCACTATCGCCTCCACAAGAGTCTCGTAATCCTTCTAAGCTGCCAGCGCACAATTGATCGTCCTTATACCTTGCGGTAACCTCCTTCTGAGAGTCTTTGCATATAGTCTTCGAAAGGTGGCTGGTCAATCAAATCCACCACCACCTTCAGTAAGTCCTCCGATGTATCTTCAGCAAAGTCGATCTGCCTTCAGCCAGTAACTACAGCTCCCTTGTTTTCGATGGTCGACTTTTCCATAGACACGCTGGTCGAATATTTAAAGTGAACAGCTCAGACCGATCAGATCCTTCGGGACGCGTCCCGTGTTAACCGCGAGTTAATCCAGACTATAGAATTGCACTATAATCACTAAAATGTATTATTTAATTATTATTTAGAGGGGAGAAAATTTTAAAATATGTTGACACTTAGAATTTAAATTTCGAATTTTATTTTGTTGTATAGAAAGTATATAACTAATTACTATAGGTATTAACAAGCTCGTTAGGTGCAATTGATTTGAATAATTCTTTAACGAACGTCGGTTGGTTGAGGTTGAAAATGTCGATGGTGGAGAAACAAGAGTCGTACGTGCATATCAGCCCATAAGCGATGGAATGTTTCCCGTAGTTGGTATTGGCACGAGATACCTCAAACGTGCGTGAATTGCGAATTAATCGCTGAGGAACGAAAAAACGTAAGTTTTCAACAAGGTATGAACTATCTGTGGTATTGTGGATAACTTTAAAGAAAGTGTGCTGGAAAGAAACTGTAACTGGAACGATACATATAACTGGAAAGGAAGTGTGCCTATTTACATTTTGGTCTGGTAAAAACGATCTCCTCAAAACCGAATATATACAGACGAATGATTTGATTTGGACAAATGTCATGGAAAAAACTTGTTTGTTTTTATATGGACTGTGTATTACCTGAAATTATCGATCCAGGAGTATGAAGGAATATGGTTTTAAGGGAGCCTGAATACACTTTGAAAGAAGCAAATAAAAGAAACGACACGATAAAACGAAAGAAATCGGTTCCTCTCCCTTGTGCAACGCTTAAGCGGTAGTTAGTTTTCAGTGATTCCATCACAAAGTGAGCAAAGAACTCACAGAGAATGTACTTGCCAATAACACTCCAAAGCAAAGCACAAGCAATATAGAGCCACCGAAAAGTACACGATATTCCAAATCTGTGCTGAGTACAGATCTAATTAATAATGATGAACAGGCTTTCGAAAATGTATTATCATTTGATGAATTTTAATTACAAAAGTCGGCGCACCACTACAAAGCGACACTGTCAAGGCTACAAAAAGGAAGTCTCAAATGTACTGCGCAATTTTAAATGTATTTATTCGTCTCTTTACATTTAATATGTATGTATCTACTCAGAAATAACAGACTACTTTGCCAACCAGAAATGTCTTCATGATTTTTTGTCTTAATGATTTTATATTTTAATTAATAATTATTTATTTTTAATGATGTGTATTTCTTTAAAGTTTACAATGATGTGCTTACAGTATCTAAAAATAAATTATATTACTTTTTAATTAAATAATTTTTTAATGATAATGTACAAGGCGATGGGTGTCGTTATGTCCTCCTCAAAGAACTATTATACCGCGAATAAATAGTTCGATACACAATGTTGTTTTTTAATTCGATTCTAAATATTTTTTCTGCCAAAAAATACTATCAAAAACTGTCACTACAACTATCAAAAAAATACTAAAGCTGTATCTCACGGAAAATGAATTGCGATTTATGTCATTTAAAAGCCCTTGGAAAACTGTATCCAAAACAGTTAACGGCATTTCTCCAATTGTCATCTATCACCATTTAAAATAATTTTAAAATGTCGAAAATTAATTAGCGACAGGTGACTCTTCTTAATACAGTTTTTCAGGGGATTTCAAATGACATATCGCAAATGAAATTCTGTAAGATATGGCTTCTGTCAATTTTTGACAGTGATAGTTTGGTTTAACAGTTGACAGCCAAAATCTAATGGGCGCATTCCAGGGTGATAGTATCCCTATGTTCCAAATTTCAACTCAATCGCTTCAACGGCTCGGCAGTTATCGTGAGAGATTACATACAGGCAAACAGACATACATTTCTCTGAAAATGGTCTTAATCATCTTGGTGGACCTCAAAATGGACATCTCTATCGTTATCTAAACATTTTTTTCCGCACGATCACAACACCTTCCCTACCAGTGGCAGCCGGGAAAGTAATATAATGTTCAAGTTTAGATGATGATAAAGCGTAGCCTTCTTCACCAGCGTAGGTACATGACACTTGCATAATCCCAAAATATAAATCCCATTGCAATAGTGTATACCTAGTGTGTTTAGTCCAGACATCGATAGCGAGTGAATATCGCTGCGAGATGAGTCAACATAATAAACACCTGCCCCGTCGCGAGGGGAGGGGGTAAGTAGGCGGGGCTTAAAAACTCAGATACGGTTTATTTTTTAAGTAGTACGTCGCCTTAAAAAAAAGAATTCAAATCGTTTTCATCTGTAGAAGTTTAGCTTAGTACCAACAAAAGCAGACATTAGATGGAATAAGATTGTATGATAAAATAAAACAAAATTACCTAGGTACCAAGATACCATCTTATATAGCGGTATAGAGGTACCTAGGTACCATCTTATATAAAGCTACTCTATTTGTGAACCATAAATCATGAATCATACATAAATTTACAATGCAATACTACAAATAGCCTACCATAATTATATTATGTATAAAAGTACTAAGATTAAAATAAAGACCCTTTTGTAAATGAATAAAAGTACCAAGATTACAGCTTTGTATAAAGCTACTCTATTTGTGGCCATGACACCACGAACCATACATGAATTAAAAATGTTAAATGTTATATAACACTATTTTATTAACTACTTTAAATATTAGCACTTAAAGTTTGTAAAAAACAAATACATACTAATGTACTTCTAATAATGACTAAACCATACTTACTTAAAAATAACACAGAGAAAATTATCTTTTAAATTTTAAAAACCTTACAAGTTACTTATGTGTTCGGTACATTTATGTTAGAAATAATCAAAATCGTCGTCGCCGTACAAATAAAAATGGAACAATTGGTGGTAGCATAAATCGACAGGCGATTTTTGGTATTTTTTAGTCACCGGTACTCCATTCGAAGTAGCCTAAGGGGCCAGTTGCTTGATCCTTGGTAATATTCCCAATTAACAATAATAATAATATAATAATAACTAGAGTATTTCAAAATACTACGTAAATAGGCTAGCTCGGTTGTTCGAATGTCATAACTACCATAGTAAAATCTTACGAAAGTAATTTGAGTCGACATATTCCACAAAATGGCCTTTTACCGACAGAATTCTAGCCGTATTTTATTTTTGATGCTGGCAATAATGCGCCAAATGTCATTTCGTTTCATCGCGCATTGCCAACTGCCGCTGTTCCGCCGATTTCGTGAGCGCGTGTGAACAGTTTTTCATTGTTATAACTATTCCATTCTTTATGAAAATTTTCGAAAATATCAGCGTCCAAAACTGGGTAAGCCATAATCGTAAATTACATCAAATACTTGCCATAATTGGCGCACTATGTGCAAATTATCTAATCTAATAAACAACAACTATTCAACAGTGACCGAGCATCGCATTTTGGCAAAGATGAGTTGACCATCTTTCGGAATCTGGTGGAGAACTACTGCGACGTAATTAGAAAACAGATAGATTGTGTGAGCGTCGCTCAGAAAGACGCTGCTTGGAAGAAACTAACAGAAGAATTCAATGCTACCTCTGGAAAATCCCTTTAGGACTGTCACGCAGATCCCAAATCCATTTCAAATAACTACAACTACAATCCAATTATAAATATCAAAACACAAACGCTTTGCCACCGACGACTGACAGCAACCTATCAAGCAAACTGACACTACGCGCGCGCTGAATCAGCTGATTCGGAGCCGCCATCTTACGAAAGTTACTATTACCACTCGATATCGGCTGGTAAATTTCAGCTTACAGTAACTCATATTACTACGGAACGAAGGTGACTCGCGATAAAACAACGCTTTTTTGCAGAATTACTTCCGATTTTAACTATTACTGCAGATTTTTACTACTACCACGGATCAAACAACTGGCCCTAAATGGTGACATATTACCTAAGTTGGCAATATTGCTGGTGCCCCATGCGCTGCAACTTTTTGGTAAATTTTGTGAATAAATACTAACAATATCATTTTTTCATTAATTCCCTCTTGTTACTCAGTAATTCATCTTGTTAGTCATGTATATTATATATTTGTATAATATATATGGCCAGCCAAAACGGTTACGCGTGGATCTGTCAAACGACGCAGGCACAAAGTGCCTATAGGCACTGTCGGTGTCCGACCCACAGTCCAACGGGTTAGGTCCGGTTAGGTTAGGGTTAGTGTTGCTATATCAAACATAAAGTTGCCAGTCTCATTACCTAATGTACACACCTCGTATTTTGCATTAAATTAGGTCTATATTAATTTTTAAATAATGGATGATTGAACCAACATTTTATATTTTCTATAACAAATCCCAGTATTTATTTTAGAGTAGTGTGATAAAGAAAAGAGTGGAGCTCTTACCATGGATCTAGGTCCGGGTACGCTGCCAACTTCGCACACGATGGAAGCCTTTTTGTAAGCATCGTAGCGAAGGACGAAGCAGAGCAGTAGACCAGGCATCACAATATCTCCAAGACCTGCAATAACATTATCATTATTATTTATTCTGGACAGGCAGATTTGCTGATATGTCCAGATCAGGTGTTGTAAAGCTAGCCATAAACAATATAAACAAGTTTTTAGGTACAAATCGAGTCAGTTCTTAAACTGATTGATAAAGCTTACACTAATCACTTTAAATGGCAGTTTATTTCACATGTCTACCACTCTATTTTGCATTACGTTCGTAAGAGGATTAGATTTCAATTTTGTACGGTTGAGTTTTTTGATGTGACCTCGAAGATTTGTGATAATGTTGTGGAGATTCCACTTCTGCAATAGCTGCTTGGGGCTCCTGGTGATGAATGTCAGGTCGTCAGCAAAAAAGAGGCAAGACGAGGTGTAATGACCGTCCAACCGTATCTATATCCACTCGGATAGCAAGGCAGCTTTATGGCACTAGCCTCGAATACCATTAATTCAAAGCTGGTGCAAAACTGCATATGACTACTAAATTCCCTGGGCGAAAAGAACAGGGTAATTCTAAGACGGGGTTCCCGGCCATGCAGAAATCGAGGAAAATGAAAAAGCCAACAACTTGCAAGACGGGAGTAAAGGAAATGTTATACGGCCCTGAACCTTGCTGTGGCGTACCAAAAAGCCTTGCAAACCTAATGCTCAAAAAAATATGTTTAGAACAATCCCTCAACCACTGGAACAACACGTCAGGTTTGAATCATTCCAAAGCGCTAAACAAGGCTTACGACCGTCAGATTGCCCATGAGGCATTATCGCTAATTAGCAACAATCTATGCATACTGGTGAGGGCGCTCACGGGGCATTGTGGCCTGAACGAACACATGTACAACCTCAAGCTCAGAGACACAAAAATGTGCAGGTTCTGCTAAGGGACAGAGGAAACTCCCCTGCACCTCATGTGCGAGTGTGGCAATGGCAATCAGCAATGGTCGCAGTGTTACAAAGCTCATAAAAAGTGTTAAAGTATATTAAAGGTGATGTTAAATATAGACGGGAAGAGGCATTCCTGAAACAGTCGAATTAAAAATGGCCTGATTAGCGGTTAGTCCAATTTTTTTATTTTGACATGGAATGTCAAAATTGTAATAGGAGGATACAATGATAAGCGCCAGAGATGGGAAGTTGTACCAGTGGAGTGTAAAGTGGCGGAAACTGTGTCGAATAGACCGGAAAGTATTCTCTAGGTCGAGCCAGCATACGTTAATTTGGTGCTCGTGCTGTCTTCACATCCTTGATAGCGGCAGCCAAGAGGGAGCCTGAGACACATGAAATTCGACGTTATCCTAATTACTTGCTCGAACGACGATTATGTCAACCGTAAATTGAATCAATTTCATGAACTGAATCGCTGACTTTCTTTTGCACAATTTGCAAGCATCGTTCTAGTAGAAATCTATTCATGAGGAAATAGCAAACCAAACTGAGCACAAATCAGCTTTAAGGATGATTCATGCTACACCGGGCCGGGGCCGGGTCGGGCCCCGGCCGAGTCGTTTCCAACGTGCTCCGGCCGGGCCAGTCATTCATGCTACACCGGGCGTGACCGGGCTGTTTCCGAGTTTATTTATCCCACGGCCGTGTCCGCGATAACTAGTAGAATATAATAGAATAGAATAACTTTATTGTGCTATAAAAACATAACTTAATGAATATTACGCTGGTTTTATAAAAAAGACAATTTATGCACAAATGGCGGACTTATCTAACTAGTGTTGCGTCCATCTATTTTGGTGATAATAATATTTTTTTAATTTCTATTTTCGCTTGATTGATAAGTGTGTTATTAATGCAATTTTCACAACTTGAGTTGGCAGCTATTGCAATTGCCTTTGAAGACGAAGTATTGGAAACACGAACTGAATCTAATAAAAGAAGATGGAGTGTACATCCAGCCTGGAGAAAACGACAATCGGAGGGAGAATTCGCCACGCTCTACAAGGAATTAATAGATGATGAGAGCAAATTTTACGGTTATTTTAGGATGTCTAAAGAATGCTTTAGCATATTTCTTTGAAAAATAAAACGTGATTTAACCAAACAAAATTCAAGATTTCTGAAGCATATCTCTCCCATTGAACGATTAGCAACCGGAGCCGGGAAAACAATATCCACCGTCATTTCGACGCCGTGCTCCGGACGTGGCACGACCGGTCACGGCCGGAGCACGGCCAAGCATGAATTGCTTCATACAAAAGTATACTATAGATATCTGACCGTGTCCCGGCCGGGGCCCGGCCCGGTCCCGGCCCGGTGTAGCATGAATCATCCTTTAAGCTGTCAAACTGGCTGTTGCTGGAAAAAATGTAGCCAATTCCAAAACCAACCGGTAAATAAGTAAATATATTAAAAATGATAGAAAACTTGACTGCCGTTACAGAAAGTGAACTATTGTATTTATAATAAATTTTATTACGGTTTTTTAAAGAAATATTTGAAACTACAAAACCTTTCTCAATAATCGAGAAAGCTACAGATTGGATTCTGGAGGTTGATTCGGTCTCTAAGCAGTATAAATTCCCTGAAAGTCTCGGATGCACAGCCCTCCGTCCAGATATAACTCTTTACTCTCTATCTCGGAAGGTGGCTCTTATCGTAGAATTAACTGTTCCATGGGAATCAAATATCCCAAAAGACCACGAGTACAAATTAAATAAATACCATGATCTTGCAAATGCCGTAACCCGGAACGGCTTCACTGTTCACCTTCACGCGGTGGAAGTTGGCGCTCGTGGCCTGCCAGCTAAATCTCTATTTCACCTCTTTAAAGATCTTGGCCTTTCCAGAAAAATAATCAACTCTTTCTTAGAAAAATTATCTAAAACTGCGATTTGCGCATCTCAAATTCTATGGCTTCGAAGGGGGAGTGAATGGGTGGCAAGGTGAACGCTCACATGTGGCAAGACAGCTGTCCTAAACCTACCACAGCCGGTTCGTAAGTCCGGAATCCACTGCTCACCCCCCAGAAGTGTAAAAAAAATAGTATTATGATGGGCCCGACTCCGGTCGGTGAATTCCATGGCAGCTCCGTTTGTATTTATTGTTTATGTATTTATCCATATAAATGCATGTATATTTCCGGAACGTACTCCATCAGACCTTTCATTTGACATTAAACAGGATATATTTATGTTCAAGTATTAACATGTGGACGACAAATACTTACTTCACATTTAGACAGATGTCATAGGGTTATGACAACATCACGCACTTCTAAATTGATTCAAGCGTTTAGAAGTTATGGTGGAATTAAGAAACGGAAAACATACATAGATGAACCCTGATCACATTACACTCCTTTTTGTTGGGCAGCTGTGTAAAAAAAACACCCGTATTTTCCGAAAAATCTGTTTTTTAAAATGATAAATCTTTAACTACTATAACGTTGCATAGAGATTTCTCACCAAGCATAGAGAAATGACCCTGCTGATGCATAGAGGGGAAGACGAGCTTGGCTGGAAGCGAGAGCTTTGGTGCGTCCCGGCCGAGACCGCCCAGGCGTCTTGCCACTATATTTACAGGATTTTCAGCAGGCCTGCAAAACAAAGAAAAGTAGAATTATTCGATTGTGTATATCAGTCGGGCATCACTCCAGCGATGCGCATCAACCAAGTGGACAGTGGCCTAGAAACAGCCAACTATAAGGAGGGAAAGTTTTGTGAATGCGCCTTTTTTTCTTTTGAGATAAAGATGGAAATATCTCAAATATCTTATTACAAGCTACACTAATAATGGGAACGGGACTAACTTGCTAAGACGGGATCAAAGGGAATGTTATACGGCCCTGAACCTTGCTGTGGCGTACCAAAAATCCTTGCAAATCTAATGCTCAAAAAAATATGTTTCGAACAATCCGTCAACCACATTCTAAAGCGCTATTAAAGGCTTATGACCGTAAGACTGCCCTTGAGGCCTTATCGCTAAATAGGAACAATCTACGCATACTGGTGAGGGCGCTCAAGGGGCATTGTGGGCTGAACAAACACATTTACAACCTCAAGCACCGAGACACGAAAATTTGCAGGTTCTATCAAGGGACAGAGGAAATTTCCCAGCACCATATGTGCGAGTGTGGCCCGCTGATGGGTAAAAGATACACCCACTTGGGTGGTCATTACCTCCAACCTGAGGAGGTAAAACAATCTGGCGCCAAAAGTCTGTTGAGGTTCTTAAATGACACGAGGCTTAGCGCAGAACTATAGTAGGTGGCAAACACAATAGATCAGCGATGGTTGCAGTGTTCAAAGCTTATAAAGAACTTAGAAAAGTCCCACACAACTAATAAAAATTCACTAATAATATTTAAATTCCGTTATACATTTTAATCTAATATTAACACCATCGTTGGTGCCTGGCCCAACCAAGCCCTTAATTGAGAAACGGACCGCGCCACTTGAGGAGGTCGCAACGAAACCCGATCGGGTTTGTCCGCCGGCCGAGAGAGGGCGCTCATCGATTTTAATTAGGAAAATTATATTCACATGAAATCAATCAATGGCTATTTCCCGGGAAATACTTGGGGTGACACAATCGAGGTTTTTTATTGAATTTCATTATGACCCTCTACAGAAAGGAAAACCATTTCTGTATATTATAGAATTAATACCCTTGACATAAAATCCCAAATAAAATAAACATTATAAAAGTCAGTGTGACATTGTATTCTGAAATAACAAAACCTTGAATCACAGGTGACTGTACTTGACCTAATATTTATGGACAAATTAAATAATGAAAGAGCAAAGATAAAAATTTCATTGTAAATATCTCGCACATGTCATATTTTAAGGTTAGAGATAACTTATTAAAACTCCTATCAATGTCGGCAAGTAAGTATCATATTCCTTCAAAATTGTATATATTTTTTATTTCATTATACAAGAAAGTATCGTCACCTTACAATTATAACTTGATAACTCGAAAATTGACATTTTTGATATAGGTATGTCAGAAGATGTAAAAATATCAACTCTATATTCCCTTAAAACGAAATAACTGAAATTCCCCCGCCCTTAGGAGTTAACGGTGGTTGATAAGTTGAAAATCAGCTCCAGCTATAATACTAAAAATCGATATGTAGACTTATCTAGCTGAAAGTTCTCAACACTGTCTGCTATCATAGTGCAAAAACTCGATATCTCCACTTATCTAGTTTTAGGTTAGTATTTAGGTCCACTTATTAGTTTCCACAAATCTAAAAAGGTGGACGAGTTGAAGCTTTAAAAAAACATTAAAACGCGTTTATCTCAGAACAACTAAATTCGAGTTAATGAGTTATACCAACTTTAGGAGATTAAAAAAAAAACTCATAGCAACTCATGTTCACTAAAATAGTAATATTTTTTGCAATATTTATTACATTTATAAACATTCTTTTGAACTTGATTTTTCAAGTCAATCTTTTGTTTTTTTCTTGTTTTTATATGGCGAGAACACCAGAAGGGTCACTTTTTATTGGGCCGTGCAATACGGCTATTTCTATTATGACAGATCCAATGTCAAAGCTTTTAGCGATTTTTATTGTTTTGGAGATATGTTTTGAGATTTTGAACCATGATTCCGAAACAACTCAAAAACTGAGTAAGACCAATATAAAAAAAAACACGAGAAATACAAGCGAAACATGTTGCAATGCGTGCAACATGTTTTTGAAACATAACATGCCACGCAAATTTGGATTTTTGTTACAAATTGTAAGGCGACGATATATAAGAATTATTTAAACACAATGATTCTGCATCACTTCTAACTAAGCAGCGCCTGTTCCAAGAAAGACACTAATTTTATAGTAATTTAAAATGGAATTTCATGAAAACAATGTTTTCTTATCTATTGGTTTCATAAACTATGATAAAAATGGTAACAAATTTGTTACAGTAAAATAAAATAAACAAACAAAATAATCATAAAAATACAAATTATCATTAAATAATAAAAGTAGTCAAAATTAATTATAATATAAATCCAAATACAAAATATTACGTAATAAAAATAATAATCTGAATTCACTCTTGTATACATACACATGTGAGTTTTAAGTTACGGCATCCTTGGGTCAATCAGTACAAGTAAATAAGCAACTTTTGATAAAAAATTGTGGCAAAATCAATTTTTTTTGACAAACGTAACCAAAGCTTGGAATAGACACATTTTTCAACTCGGTTAATCAGGGCTTGGATAACCGTAGCTCTACTGTAGTTACGACGTAATTTCTGTTTTTTATAAAATCTGCAATCGGTCTTATTTTTTATTAATCTGTCGCTCGACTCGTCGAAGCGTCGATAACGCTCGGCAAGATTAGATTCATCGATGCACTGCCAATGCATCAAAAACACCAGATAGGTTAGTAACTGTAACTCACCTAGTTGCGACTTTCACCATGACGTTCGTCGTAAAAATGTACGAGGAAAAGAACACCCAGAAAACGTCGTAAAGTAGCAAACCGGTAAGAAGAAGCGTCGACACCTTCAGAGACGGCAGACGGACGAACGCTATGAACGTGACGCACAGACCCATGCCCATGGCTGAAAACAAAAAAAAAAGTTTAACGGAAGAGTAACGACAATTGAGATTTGCAGTTGGTAAATCGGCGTTTAAGGATTTATTTGTTGAAATTTCTGTGTTATTAAGACATTTTTTATTTAATTTTATTTTCATTGTTTTATTAGACATTTTAAAAAGCGAGCTTTTTCACGAGGAGATATAAGTTGTGGTCGATTTCAGAGCCATGGAGATCGTCGGCGTGGCCCCGTAGCCTCAGGAGGAGTCTGCCCTGTGGAGCGAGGATGGCTCCACCAAAGCTTGTCTCCTCCCGTTTGTCCGTCCCGCCGAGACGTACTGGAAGCTGCCCCTCTCCAGTGGGTTCCCATCTAAACCAACTGGGTACCCATCCTGCCTTAACCTTTCAGAGGCCAGGCTAATAAATACTAACTACATCATTTTTCATTAAATTATGTCTTAACTAAATATAATTCACGGGCGGTGTCGACTACAATGGGCGAACCCGTCACCCCATGCTGATATAACGATTTGTGATCGTTCCTTCAGCCGTGGGATGAGCGTAAAAGACTTAGAGACGAGACAATCTACTATCTAGCTCGCCAGCAGCCCGTTACGCCTTACGGCGAGGCACCGGGAAAGGTATCCAGCGGGATAAGATGAGATACAGATCAGAATAAATCACATCCAGAATGAGATCCATTTTGAAGGACTCGACTAACAGTGCAGGCGACTCGCCTGATCAAACTTTTTCCCCTCGGGGTCCATGTCTTTCACATTGAACATGTCCTCGAATAATACTCCCGCCGTTGTTGCTGAAAAAGGAGCCGGAAAACGCGCATTAGCCAAGTGAACAACAAAACATAACCTCAAAATCTTGACAGCTGTTGCATTATGCCATAAGTCTTCCAATGAGAAAAGAGAAATTTTTCAATCTTGTTATTAGTGGGTGGAACTGAATATTAAGAAAATATAACAATATTAACCCCTTGAGTATGATACGACCAAATCTGGTTCTGAAACAATTATCCGTTGAGTATGATACGACCAGATCTGGTTCCGCGTTTTTTTCACTTCTTTGACGTTCTCATATTTATTCATAATTATGTAATTGTTTTACAAAATGATATTTCAATATTCTATATTCGAAATTTCAATGCAATCATTGTGCAGTTGTTCTTTTTATGATTGGTGTAGTAGTTTCGTAGTTATAGTACTTTAAGGTCGATGTCGCCGAAAATCCTGCAAAAGAGACAGATGCATCCATGAAAATACCCATTTACTCCAAGGGTTAATGTGGGAATGAGAAGGAAAACAATTGGAAACAATAAGTATTTGTTCATTAGATATTGATTGATTTTGGATTTATAAAAATGGCAAACTCCAGAGTGAAATCCATAATAGACGATCTTTCGGAGAAACTGTTCTCCACGAGGACATTTCCCGGAAATCTTTTAGTCGTTCAGGATGGTCAGCCTTGCCCGAGAATGTCGAATCCGAAGTCATAAAAACACCAAAAGGGAATCGGAGTTCTAACCCCTGGAGTAAATGGGTATTTTCATGGATGCATCTGTCTTTTTTGCAGGATTTTCGGCGACATCGACCTTAAAGTACTATAACTACGAAACTACTACACCAATCATAAAAATAACAACTGCACAATGATTGCATTGAAATTTCGAATATAGAATATTGAAATATCATTTTGTAAAACAATTAGATAATTATGAATAAATATGAGAACGTCAAAGAAGTGAAAATACGCGGAACCAGATCTGGTCGTATCATACTCAACGGATAATTGTTTCACAACCAGATTTGGTCGTATCATACTCAACGGGTTAAAGACAAACAATAAAATGTATATACGCTGATACGGTTACGGTATGTGATAAGAAATCTAAATTCATCAAATCTAAATGACGCGGGTTAAAGCAACCGAAATGGAAATTGTCTTTTAGTTTTTTGACAAATTATACACAATAGGAAAAAAATATTTCCTTATCCTACGCCAACCTTATATTCAGCAGACAGCAATCACCACAGGGATGTATATCCTGGCTTTCCATCGATCTGGGTGAACTTACCGTCCATGAGAAGCCAGTGTCCGGTGAGCACCCAGACGGTGACGATGGCGGCGCTGAGACAGAAGGCGGCGAACTCGGGCGGCGAGTAGCGCGCGCAGCCCTTCTTGGCCTTGCCGGGGACTCCGCCCGGGACGGCCGCACTCCAAGTGGCCCAGCCGGCCGCCCCGCAGATGTACTGGCACAGCGGCGTCAGCAGGAACGCCAGCGCCGCGCAAGCGATTACTGCCAAACCGAACGACCGCTGTATTCACCAAAACTGCACCCTCCGCCCCATCCCCCTCCAAGGTGGCTATCATCACTAACCGGCGACCGATACATCAGACATTTTTCTAGAACATATTCGGCCCTTCCAAAAATTCATTGTTAAAGATTTTCATTCAATGCAGGATGCCTGTCTATGTCGCTTACCGCGTTACGACTTAGAAAAGGTGGGAATTGCAAGGATGTAATGGCCCGCTTGGAACACGTCTGGGACTCGCTAAAGACGAGTCAGAGCACTCCTCGAGGCTCCGGAGGCTTTACAGTAGCCGAGGATTACGTTAAGCGTGCTGGGAGGAAATACGCCAAGTCGATTTAAGAAACTTATCATAAGGTAATACCCATTATTAAAATGAGCCATTGTTAAATTACATATTTCTCAATCGTTTCTTCAATTAAATGGGTTAAACTGAAACTTTTTTTTCCTATTTCATTTTTTCTCAAAATATCGATGTTTGCTTGGAAAAAATAGAGTAAAATTGAAGATCATTGTGTAATTTGTATGATACAAACGAAATAATCTATATATGTATATATAAAATGGATGTTGGTATAGCTGTCTGTCCGAGCTTAATAGACTCCGAAACAGATTGACCGATCATCATAAAAGTTGGCACATATTAGTATTTTTCATGAAGAAGGTTTTTAGGATATCCGCTTTGTTGTAACTTACCACTAGATGGCGCTGCAGCACATCAACTTCTATACCGCTCAACCGATAGCCGTAAAAATAGCTAGACATAGATATTTGAGCACAGATAATATTTTCACTCTATCCTCGTTGTTGCAACTTGCTACTAGATGGCGCTGCAGCAGGTCAACTTCTATACTGTTTGACCGATAACCATGAAAATTTTATACTTAAGTCAATGAAAGGAACGGCGATTAACATAGGCTACTTAGGGGGGGGGGGAGGGAGCGGGATAGGGAAGGAACGGATACCCGATCATCACCGGGTAACAGCCCACTAGAGCAATATAAAACGATTCATCAAACATTTTAAGGGGGTTCCACCTTTGTGCCGGCGAGTGTTGATACTAATAGAAACTCTCCAGGAATCTCGAAAAATGATGGCAACGGAAAACTGTCGGTTCAACATCTTCACAAGGCACAATATTGAGAATTCAGAATTCTCCTATTTCAAATCAGTTCAGCAACAAAAAAATCTACTTTCACATTTACAGCACAGTACATATTGGATTTGAAAACTATTATTGCCAGTGACTTTTTTAAACTTAAAAAAAAAACAATAGAAAAACTTACTCGCTGTGCATATTGCAAATAGTGTCTGCATTGAATCGAAGAAGAAGAACATGATGAGAAGTGAGACTGACGCTCCCAGAGGTAAACACAAAGCCTGCATCGTATCCAAAGTTTGAACATCTGAAAAGAGGAAAACGCCTGAGACAAGGCATACTATATAGACCTAATCTAAATTGGGAAGCTCACCACCAATAATTTATCTAAAAGTCTATCATCTGCGATATTTGCTATCCAAAGAATTAAATTTCTCAACGGGGAGAGTGCGGCTTTGAGCGTGTATCATGTATTGTCGTATGCGATCATTGTTCGGGGGAACGCCATGGATAGTAACCAAGCATTCGTCCCCCAAAAGTAGGTGATGAGGACGGTAGCCGGTCTACGGAGGGACACAAATTGCATGCCTCTTTTCAAGAAATACAAATTACTTTTTATGGCATCAGCGTACATTCTCCGATATTTAGTGTATGCTAAATACGTAGTGAAGCAAAGCCAACATAGCTCTCCCCAATGTCCGCTTGACTATGACCCAAAAGTCATTTGTGTATTTTTCCTTAAAACTCTTTAATAATCTTCCAATATCAAGACTAGATTTAGAACCAAAAATGATGGAGTAGAGTTAAACTCATCACGCATGCTAATTAAAAGGTAGACCACCCCGAAAAACTATGAAAATATCTTTAATATACTTATTATTAAAAAAATACATATTAAGATACTTCTATTATTATTATGTTAAAACATATGAGGTAAACCTTGTAGGAATAATTGGATAATGTTTTATTACTAAAATGAAAATAAATAAAATACAAACGGAGCTGCCATGAAATTCACCGACGACCGCAGTCCTACCTGTCATAATAGTACGAGGGCAATTCAGAAACTAACCTCCGGTTGATTGAAAAAAATACACCAAGTTAAGTAAAAATATTTTAATATACAGTAGAACTCCAATTATCCGAACTCCGACTATCCGAATCGCCGATTATCCGAATCACTTTCAGAAAAAAATTTGTCCAAAAAAAGTCTTTTTTTAACAACTTTATTTACTTTTTGTTCTATTCATAAACACTTATTAATGACTTTACTAAGATTAGAAATATTGGTTTTAGTAATATATTTACTGTTAAGTGCGCTATTATTCTTCCCCCCGCGAAGCCAGTGTTTGCGCGTTCGCTCACTATTGTCCTTCCCTCCGCGAAGTCAGTGTAGGCACAACACGTGGTATGAGTCCCCACTCCAGTTCCGGCGCATTGCAGTCACGGCGCACCTGTCATTGTTTGTTTTGATTGCAGTCAGTGTGCTATTGACCTTGCTCGAGGACGCTACTCTTTCGCTACGGCTTACTTTTGTTTGTGCGTGTACAATATGTACTGTATTGTTTTTTACCATGGCTTCGAAAAGAAAACGTGTTGTGCTATCGTTAGCGGACAAACTGAAAATTATAGAGCAACTCGATAAAGGTGTAACGGGTAAGAAGTTGTCTGAGATTTATGGTGTTGGACAAGCAACAATTTGTGACATTAAAAACAGTAAGTCAACACTTTTAAACTTTGTTTCGGTGCTTGAAAATGAAGATGGAAGTTCCTCCAGGAAAACAATGAAGACAGCAACCAACAAAAATTTGGAAGATGCCGTGTTTAAATGGTTTTTGCAGCAACGTTCTATGGGAAATCCGATTTCAGGTCCAATCCTTTGTGAAAAAGCCAAAATCTTAGCAGAAAAGCTTGGTTATTCATCTTTTAAGGCTAGTAACGGCTGGCTAAGGAACTTTAAATTCAGGCATGGTGTACGCGAGTTAGATTTGGCTGGTGAGAAGCTTTCAGCAGACTCTGCAGCTGCTGAAAATTTTATTGAAAAATTTAAAACTGCAGCAGAATCCTATGATCCGGAGTTTGTTTATAATGCCGATGAAACTGGCCTTGTTTGGAAAGCATTACCAAAAACCACTTTGGCTTCTAAAAGGGAATCTAGTGCCCCTGGACATAAGGTCAGTAAAGAACGTGTTACAGTGCTTAACTGTGCCAACTCCACTGGAAATCATAAACTACCACTTCTTTTGATAGGAAAATCAAAAAATCCAAGAGCATTTAAAAACGTAAAAAAACTTCCACTCTTCTACAAAAGTCAACCCAAGGCCTGGATGACTGCAGCTTTGTTTACCGAATGGTATGATGAAGTGTTTATTCCTGAAGTGAAAAAGCACCAAAAATCGGTGGGAAAAGAAGGCAGTAAGGTGCTTTTAATTGTTGATAACGCACCCACTCATCCTACAGCAAAACTGTTGGAAAGAGAGAATGGGCAGTTTAAAACGACGTTTTTGCCTCCCAATGTTACAAGTTTGCTGCAACCCATGGACCAGTCTGTTATTGAAACAATGAAGCGCCATTACAGAAGGCAACTGCTGAGAAAACTGCTGATCGAAGGTGCTGAAGATGAAGAATTGGTTTTGGCAAATCATAGCAAAATAAATTTAAAGGACTGCTGTTACATGGTAGCGGAAGCTTGGAGTTTGGTTACGGCAGTGACGCTAAGACGTGCGTGGAATAAACTGAAAGGCCTACCGTCTGAGAAGAACAAAAAAAAAGAATCTGAAGAAAATGACAAACAAGAAAATGGAGAGGATGAAGATGATGAAGATGCGTTGCCACTAGAGGAAATAAGAAAAATGATTGTAAAAATTCCTGGTTGTACAGAAGTAAGTGCTGAAGATGTAGGAGAGTGGATGGCTTGTGACACGTCTGACCCTGGTTTTCAAATTCTCAATGACGATGAAATTGTTGAAAGTGTGAGAGAAGATGTTGAAGTGGAAGTGGAAGAAGAACTTTCTGCTGATGTTGAAGTAGACACTGGACCATCAGCTAGTGAAGCATTTGCCGGCCTCGAGACTGCTTTGAAGTGGATGGAGCGTCAGCCCGAGTGTGACCACTTGCAACTGCTCACCGTCAAGCGAATGCGTGACCTGGCTGCCCGAAAACGGATGAAGACCGCAAAACAGCTTACATTGACGGAGATGTTTGAAAAACAATGATTTTTATTTCTAAACTTGTACATAAGTACATTTTATTTATATTTAAAACATGTGAAAATATCATGTTTCTTTCATTTAATTCAATAAAAAAATAGTGCAATATCAAAACGTAGCTTTTTTTCTCTCCAATGGCAATTTTTTTTAAAAAACTCCGATTATCCGAATATTTGATTATCCGAATGGGTCCCGGTCCCCATTAATTCGGATAATTGGAGTTCTACTGTATACATCTTACAACTACATCTTTGCACTATTTTTCGACATAGTCTCCATAACGATTGAGGCACTTATCGTATCTCTTCACAAGCTTTGAAATTCCTTCTGCATAAAAATCACCCGCTTGTGCCTTGAGCCAGCCTGTGACCGCATCTTTGAGCTCTTCGTCGTCATCAAACCGCTGGGACCCGAGCCATTTCTTCATATGCATGAAGAGGTGATAATCGCTTGGCGCCAGATCTGGGCTGTAAGGTGGATGGTTGAAAACGTCCCACTTGAAGGACTCAAGAAGGGCTGTTGTTCTGCGAGCAGAGTGAGGACGGGCGTTATCGTGCAAAAAAACGAAACCGGAAGTCAGCATACCACGGCGTTTGTTCTGTATAGCCTGTCGTAATGTTTTTAGTGTTTCACAGTACACGTCTTGATTAATGGTCGTCCCACGTTCCATGAATTCAACCAACAACACCCCTTTGGCATCCCACAACACCGTTGCCATCAGTTTTCTGGCAGAAAAATCTTGCCGGGCTTTTTTTAGTTTGGTAGGCGAATCTGAATGTGCCCACATCTTTGATTGTTCTTTTGTCTCAGGGTTCACGTACTTAATCCAGGTTTCGTCACCGGTCACGATTCTGTTTAACAATGGTTCTCCTTCGTCCGCATAACGTGACAGAAAGTCTAATGCAGAGGCCATTCTTTGAGTTTTGTGGTGGTCGGTAAGAATTTTGGGCACCCATCGTGCACAGAACTTACGGCAACCCAATCTTGCTGTCACTATCTCGTACAAAAGAGTCTTAGAAATCTGTGGAAAATCAGTAGACAACTCCGCCATTGTGAAACGTTGCTTTTCACGAACTTTTGCATCAACTGTCTGAACGAGTTCGTCAGTCACCAAGGATGGTCTACCACTCCTCTCTTCATCATGAACGTTTTCTTGTCCACTTTTAAATAAACGTACCCATTCACGGACAACTCCTTCACTCATAACTTTTGGTCCGTACACGGCACAAAGCTCACGATGAATAGCTGCTGCAGAGTATCCTTTGGCTGTAAAAAACCGTATAACAGCACGCACTTCACATTTGGCGGGATTTTCTATTGCAGCACACATTTCAAACTGCCACAAAAACTAAACTAGCGCAGGTACGACGTTCACTCGACTACGGCTTGATGCCGACTGACCTGCTGAGCGCGTGAATGCACAGATGGCGCGCTACTCCCCCCACTACCCGCACTGTGACCAATCGGAGGTTAGTTTCTGAATTGCCCTCGTATTATTACAATTCTGGGGAGTTGAGCAGTGGATTCCGGATTAACGACTAGCTGTGGCAGATTTAGTCACCCATTCACTCCCCCTTCGAAGCCATAGAATTCCAGATGTGGAAATTGCGATTTTAGACCCACTCAACCCCAATTGAGGACCGTTTTCTCTAAATGACACATCAGCAAAAATCTTTTTTTACAGGATGAACATTTTGATTGATAAAACGTTTCCTAATTTAAATTAAACAAATAAAAGTAAATTCTTAAGTGAGTTATTAATAAATCTAAATCACGAATCAAGAAAATTGTCTCCCAGAATCAAAGATGTATGTATGATGTATGGATCAGGGATGTTGCGAATATCAGCATCAGCGGATCATCAGCATTGGTTTCAATATCAGCATCCGCATTAATCAATGCTGATTTTAATGTTTGCTGATATTCTGCTCGTGACATGACCTCGAAGGGCGGAGCTTGGCTCTAGCCGCATGCGCAAGCTGTCATCTCCGTCGGCAAGCTTTCCTAGCGAACAATTATTCAGGAGTGCCGGAATTATATATAATCCTTCCCGTAATCGACTGCAATCTGAAAAGGCTGCTCAGCTATTGTCTTTAAAATATACCTTACCTTTAAAGGTACGTTATATTTAATGTTGGGTAATTAAATTCAAAATTTTAAGTTGGGTGGTTAGCCGCCAATTGTATTTTTTTGTTGTATGTTAGGTAATGGTACTTTACCTATTCAAAATGTAAGAGAATTGTTTTTGATAATTAAAAGTCACAGAAGTATTATGATTTATTTTTCATTTAAAATACCTAATAATAGTATCCCTTTTACTTACAATTTTATAGTTGGATATATTTTATTTAACCCTTGGAGTAAATGGGTATTTTCATGGATGCATCTGTCTCTTTTGCAGGATTTTCGGCGACATCGACTTAAAAGTACTATAACTAC
The DNA here is from genome assembly GCA_944548615.1 of Micropterix aruncella. Classification (NCBI taxonomy): domain Eukaryota; kingdom Metazoa; phylum Arthropoda; class Insecta; order Lepidoptera; family Micropterigidae; genus Micropterix; species Micropterix aruncella. Next base: position 1,889,118 of record OX155969.1, read on the forward strand.
GAAACTACTACACCAATCATAAAAAGAACAACTGCACAATGATTGCATTGAAATCTGGAATATAGAATATTGAAATATCATTTTGTAAAACAATTAGATAATTATGAATAAATATGAGAACGTCAAAAAAGTGAAAAAAACGCACGACCAGATTTGGTCGACTCGTACTCAACGGATAATTGTTTCGCGACCAGATTTGGTTGACTCATACTCAACGGGTTAAGTAGTTCATTACAATAAGCCTTAGGATCAGTATCAGCTGATATTTATATAAAAAATCAGCATCCGCTGATATTAAAAAAACCTGCATCAGCAACAACCCTGGTATGGATATGATAACACTTTGAAAAACTCACATTTTGTACCTGCTAAAAAAAAGGATTTTGTATCATTTTCTAGTAATTCCATTTCACTGATGTCTCCAGCTTCGAGAGCAGTATATAAAATCATTAGAAAATCATTTTTAAAAATAATCCTCATGTATCACTTTGAGAAAACGGTCCCCAGTTTCAATAGACACGAGGGTTTCAAACTCTACTATGTGGAACCCTCATAGTATAGTTTGAAACCGTGTCAAAATATTTGTGTTAGGTAGTAAGCCTCGTTACTACTCTTTACTTAACATACATAGGTAGTCAAGAATCATATCAAATTGTCAAAAAAAACAGTATCTGTAACAAAATTATATTAATAATTAAAATAATCATTTTTTTGGAACCTAGTAAGTTACTCATCGTAACATCTTACTATGAACAAAAAAAAAGCATATTAATTTAAATAGTCAATATTTCGAATGGGTACCTACGAAAAGTTATTAATCGTAATAAACAAAATAGTCAGTAAAAAGTTAAATAATCAACATAGAAGCCTAATAATTGAAATAGTCAATAATTTAAATATATACATATTAAAAGTTGTTCATCGTAATAGCCAAAGTAATCAGTAAAATGTTAAATAATTAAATGAATGCTACGTCATATAGGAGGTGTGTTCAGAAAATAATGGGAATTTTTAAATTTGGCGGGTTTGGAGAGTCCGATTGCCATTTTTTTTTTATTATGTTGGTATACATGACCCTGAAGTATGATAAAATTTTCAGCTATATTCATTATTTACTTTGCCTGTGGCAGCCACTAAGGTTAGATGTGTTTTATGAGCTCGGAGATTTTGGTCTTGGCGAGCCAGAACGCCTCCACTTATGTAAGAAAAGCTAAGTAAACCTTTATACGACCAAATTATATGACAAAAATATATATATAAGCCAAATTGGCTAATATTACCCAGTCAAATAGACTGGGAAAGCGGGCGGATGACGCCGCCCCCGAGCGTCGCTTCATATCGCGCACTCTCCCAGTACTAGTGATGGGTGTGATCACGAATAGCAATAACAATAACGTGTGATATTTGCAATCACGAAGAACGCGTTACGAGAATTTGAAAGAACATGCTATTTGAATCACGGCTACGAACAGCACCGCGTTGCCATCACTCGGCGCCGCTACGACGCGACCGATCACTGATCAGTGATTATATGATCAGTGATTGGCCGTTCTCACTGATCGCCGTCGAACGACCGCGCGTTGCGCCACTGAACGATGATCGGTGAGCGCCTAATTGAACCGTTCATTTGGTTTCGTTCATTCTTAGATCACTAGATGTGATCGGCGATCAGTGGATCAGTGATATGATCAGTGGATCAGTGATCTGCCGTTCGTTCTGGGCGAACGCCCGCGCCGGTTGGACGATGACTGATGAGTGGCGCGTTCATTTCGTACGTAACGTGAATTTGGACACTGTTATCGCATGAATTTGGACACTGTTATCGCTCGTGTCGTAATCGTTCGTGTAAATGAGTTTGCTCATGATTTGTTAAAGCAATAAAATAACATTATTTCAGAAAGATGAACTCGGTTTAGCACCAAAAGAGCGAGAGAGATAATCTTTCTGAACGCTAATTCTTCTAATTACTAATAAATATTAAGCAAATATAATGCGCGTTTCTGTTATCAGTTATCACATTGACGAAACTTTGTTACTTAACGTTTCACAGTACATTTCAGTACAATCACGAAAATCACGAGTAGCAGTTATTATCACGCGTGAAAAAATACCAGTAACGTGATTGTTGCGTGATTTAAAATTGAAAATCACGCCCATCACTACCCAGTACTAGTACTAGTACTGGGAGAGTGGTAGAGTATGAAGCGACGCTCGGGGGCAGCGGCTTTCCCAGCCCCCGCTTCCATAGCGCGCGAGCTCACAAAAACACGTCTAACCTTAGCGGCTGCCACAGACAAAGTAAATAATGAATACAGCTGAAAATTTTACCATACTTCAGGGGCATGTATACCAACATATTAAAAAAATGGCAATAGGACTTTCCAAACCCGCAAAATTTAAAAATTCCTGTTATTTTCTGAACACACCTCGTACAAATATGAATAAAATAAAATAATCAGACGATAAGGCTCTGCTTTATAAGTAATTTTGGAAATCATATGTCTCAAATTCCGTTAGATTATAGAACAGATGGCTAATAAGCATGCATTGATCATTATTATCATTTAAATGGATTTGATATCATTATCATAATAATAGAGTTCCATTAAGGTATAAAAACCTAAAAAGAAAAAGGTTGACTACTTACTACTAGGAGTGGAAGACAAAGGACTCGATCCAGCCGATCCGAGGAGAGGTCCCGCCTCTGCCCTCTCTTTCTCAGCTCTCTCGCGAGCCTCTTTCTCCATGTTCAGGGAGCGGAAGCTCCCGTACACTATGAGAAGCATCGATATCACAAACGTCGATACCCTGCAACAAGTAACATTACATTAAATAAGATTAATAGCAAAAAGCATTTTTTTAAACAAACTTTATTAAAATCTAATGCGAATCTGAAACAATTATTCCCAAGACTATATATATACACAAGTAATTACACTGTAATATTATATAGTCGTAAGATGGGATGTGACTCCTATCCTATTTCTGAGTATAAAGAAGAATGTTTCAATGAAAACAATTAAAATGCATACTTAATTATATTGAGATATATTTTTCGAAATATAAAAATGACAAAAATTAGCTCTTTGTTCAGCGCCAAAAATCAGCTGTTTACTTTGCTATATTAATACATAATTAGAGTTTATATTTTTTCTTTTTTAGACCATATTTTTTTACCTGCCCACGCCCTCACTGTGCCATCTCAACGCCTCCTAATATTCTCTGGGTTTTCTACTGCCCCTCTGAAAGTCTCAAACGCCCACAAGGGCGCGTTATCGCCCACGCGTTCTAAGGGTTAAGGCATCGAGAACCTATGCCTTAACCCTTAGAACGCCAACCATGGGAAAGAAGCTCACGATGGCGTGTTTTCCACCATCGAAAATTCGTTTGTAGGGGGTTTTAGTGCACGCATACTAATATATAATGGTGGCTTATTCAATGAAGGCGACTTACCGCATATACTGAATAAATTCATAAATATGGACTTTGGCCGCCCGCGAATCGTCACAACAGAGAAACCACAGATTGGTGACATTGGCATCCAAGCGGTTAAAGATGTTTCCCAAGGTGTCTCAATTTTTTTTAATGAAAAATATATATTCAATTAAGAGGCCGTGTACGAAATCGATGTGGGCCGTGATACCTCTATAATCAATGGTATAATATAACTATAGGTAGGTAGGATTTTCGGAGCCAAAGAGATACGTCCACCCTTTGGAAGCGCTCGGCGGGGACTAGCTGACTTGAGGCGTGAATCGTATCATAGGCGAGTATCATAACGCGAGATTAGATTGTTTTAAAAGACTTTATTGCCAATTTTAATTAATGTTTTGCATTTGTTTTTGAGGAAATGGATTGATATTGAACTAAAGTTTATTTCTGTTGTTTTTATTTTATGAACGAGAGTTCTAAAAGGCCAAAATCAAAAGCATTTCTTCGCCCATTTTCTAAAAAAAAAATTACAAAGTTAAATATTTTTTTATCAACAATTTTATATGAAAGTAGTAAAAAGTGATTCACTTATTATATAGAGGACTTTCACAACAATATATTGTAATTTTTTTATACCGTTTAGATGTCAAAACGATTCGTAAATATGTTATATTCTAAACCTCTTTCAGCAAAAATTCACAAACAGTCGCCGGTTTAAGGTAAATTAATCAAAATTCTATAATAATTTTCAAAAAAGTAGCTCACTCATTAGACAATAATAGAAATGATATTTTATGTTGCGTAATAAAACTTATAAAAATACAGTATTTTAACCTTAAATTCACGTCTGCAAAATTACGTAAATTCACGAAATGCGCAAAATTTCGTGTACGGCCTCTTAATTGTAACATCTACCTCTATGAAGTTATCCAAATTATTATAAAGTTATCCAACTATTATATGGTACCCAAATTCAAAATGGCCAGTGGGAAAAATCAGCAATTATGTAAGTGAGAACCTAATATAGCTGACGCATATAGTTATTCTAGAAAGAGAACCACACGCAAGTAATTTCCTAATAACTATGTAATTAATCACCCGCATTTAATTACGATTCTTTAAAAGATAATAGTTTTGCGTGTCGAAATAAAACACTTACCCTGCTCATTTTTAAAATAAATATAAAACTTCTATTGAATAAAAAAATAAAAATTATAACTTAAAACATTTTCATACATAGCTGGGATCATCGTAAGTGTCAGTAACCGCAAACTGTAAAATATTATCTGTCACTGCGAATTCATGCAATCGTAACTGTCACTGCTCATTTTAAATATTTAAACAGTTAAAAAAAATTAATAATAACATAAACGCGAGGTCTAGATAAAGCCTCATGGAAGCAAATAAAGATAGCCAAGGCATATTTATATAAGAATCAAAAAGATATATGTTAAGTAATGAAGGTTAGTTGAGGCATTGAATAGATAGCGTATTAGATTGCTCAATGCCATACTTCGGAGCTTTCACATGCAAAGGGGCAAACGCGACACTCTAGGCTGGTATAACGATATGTAACCATCGATATTAGCTATTATGTATTATCTATACTAATATTATAAAGAGGTAAAGTTTGTGACGTTGTAGGAAGTAATCTCTGGATCTACTGAACCGATTTTGAAAATTTCTTTTACCAATAGAAAGCCACGTTATTTGTGAGTGTCATAGGCTATATATTAATTCGAAAAATAAAAAGATTTTTTTGTGGTAGTCAGATTTGCAATGTAACTCGGAGAAAAAAACGTTTCTAACTAACGCTGCTTTAACGATGAGAGATATAAGATTAAGTTCTAGAGAAGTGCTTGATAGAGCTTGATAATGCTTACAAAAAAGTCAGTGACAGCATATGTCTAAATTTTATATTTAGGTCACAATTTTTGTCACAATAAGTCACAGTTTTTTATATTAAAAAAATAATTTAAATCGTTAGGTCATGTTTATTGGTCATATTATCAACAATTATAAATTCATATCAAAATAAGTAAATTTATTGTCTCAAGTGTTTAAAACAAAAGACTTTTCCCATTTACTGCATATAATTTCCCTTTAACTGCATAAATGGTTAAAGAGATAAGACACTCACAAATAAGACACTCACAAATAACGGTAATATAGTCAAATTGGCATGCAAATACATACATACATATGAAGTAAAAATATAACCCTTCTTTTGGAAGTCAGGAAATAAATCATAGCACTCAGTACTAACCGAACCACACTCATAATTTCATCACAAGTAAAAAGTTTTACCGCCCAACGTAGTGGGCACGGGTCAGCTAGTAGATAGATATGATTATTAGCTATTATGATTATTAGCTAGATATGCCCTCATATACAAATAAGTTGACTCCATACCCTTTGCCCGTAAATCATGTGACAGAGAGAGCAATAAATTGAACAGTATGCGAGAGAATAGCGCGCCAATATGCTTCGCGGCAGCTCTCACACCGGAAACGGTCGGCTGTCTGCCAGCGGACTGCGACCAAACTACTACTGACCGGCTTTCAGTAGTGGTTTTGAAGTGGTCATTTTCAAGCGCGAAAGGCCCATCTAGGGGATCATATCGATGTATGTAACGTTCTTTCAACGGTGGGGTGATTACGCAGAGGGACAACGCAGCGACAACCTACGCTATCTAGCGGTAGGTAAAATGTCGCTAATATTTTTTATTACGATATATTACCTACCGCTAGATGGCGCAGCGCGCTCAAACGCTTCTCAAACCTTTATTTTTCAAAAAAATGTACTAAAATGATTTTTTTAGAAAAAACATAAGTTGCTTACTTTGTTATACTGATTCGCTCACTAAAAAACGACTTAGATTACTGAATTCCATTTTCGCAATAAGAATTTTGCAAAAGTTTGAATAAGATTTCAAATATCTTTGAATTTTTGAAGAAATTTAAGAGACAAGGGTTAAGAGACAAGACACTTGCGAAGTTAATTGTAACACTATGCCACACGAACAATCGATAGCTTATTACAAGTGTAACATTTTATTCCATACAGAAAAAAGTTATAATGTTGAAATTGCAAAACATTTTATGGAATAATAAATTACAAATTTTTTAGTAAAATACCTTATTTACTTCGTTTTATTAAAAAAAGATACAGTTGTTTATATTATTTATATACAAGGTATAAAGATGAAATATAACTATAAACCTATATCAATATCAGTTATTAATATTAACACGGCGTGTGTATACTAGGTCTTTAAAGGAAAAGTCGAAATTATAAACTCAAAATTATCTCTCATGACTAGAGGGCAGAATTTGGTTATTTCCCCTAAAAAAAATAGGTAGTGGTAGCGACTCAAGACTCAAGGGATGCCCGAGTCTGGCAGTTTACATGCAAACGCCAGTCAGTTACAGCCAGAAAGTAATAATGAAATAACATGAATACTGTTGACATGAAATAACATGAATACATAACATGAACTTTATTTTATTTATGCCAGTCAGAAAAAACTTGCAATCTTAATGTTTGTCTGGATATTTTTATCATGGTGCTTAATTTTCCAGAATTACATTAGATTATACATGTATTTTGAAGATACAAAACATTTCATGAACATTTCAAAGATACTATGTACCAAAATACTACACGTGATTTTGGGTAGGTGGGGGGGTAGTCTAAAACCTCACCACGTATCACCAGAGGGGAGGGATGGATCAAAAAGTTGCTGAAAAACATCACGTGATTAATGGACGACCCCTTAGGGTTGTCTAAACAAGTATATGGATGAAAGACTCAGTAAAGAAGTAAGACAGATACTCAGTGAATTAGTGGCAGGTAAGATTTCGCACCTGGGCTATTGTCATTCCTTCATTTTACGTTGGGGTGTTCTGAGTGTTTTCTGTTTTCATGTTATTTCATTATTACTTTCTGGCTGTAATACTGGACTTGATTGAGTTTCAAGGATTCAGCTTTAATTAAAGATATAGCTAGTTTTTCATAATAAACCCAATTTAAGTAGATTTAATAACTAGTTTATTTCACAAAATCATCCAGATATACACAACTTTGGGGTTGTCAAAGTTTGATATTATTAAGAAATAAGAAATAAGAAAAAAAGAAACAAGAAAAAGAACAAAAAATCAACTGGTCTCGATGATATACCTGTTAGCGTAATTAAAATCCATAAACGTGTACTGGCACCTTGTCTAACATATCTTTACAATTTAAGCTTTTCAGAGGGAATATTTCCAGATTGTCATAAAGTAGCCAGGATTACACCGATATATAAAAAAGGGCGATCCTGTATTCAGACGGGTACATGAATTACTAAAGCAGTACAGTTGTTGGATTTTTCGCACTGAATATCCTTCTTTATGGTGAATAATATTTTTTTGTGGATCCATTACACTAATTTTATTCATTTTAATAAAATATAATCAAAGAGTTCACAGGTCAACAGCAATAAAAACATTTTTTCCGCGGCAGGGTTAAACGACGGTATTTCGAATTATATTTTTTTTTTTATATTTGCAGAGAGAATCAAAAACTATTTCACAATAACCGTTTTGCGACGTGCTCAATATGCAACTACTCAAAAATAATATTAGTATTAAATACAACCCCTTTTTCAGGTAAAGACGAGAACGGCATTTTGTGAAAATTTTACCATTTCCCACTCTTCAAATTGTTTCCCAACCCAGGTAGGTTGCAGAAATGTCTAATAAAGTTTTATGACTTCTGCGATGAATGAACAAGCCCGACAAAAAAAGGAATGGGCTCACTTAGTTACTTTCAAAAATACGACACTTCGTTTATTTTGTGGGTAACTGTTCGAAGACTTTTTTACAGTAGTGTATGTGTTTTAAAATATCCAGAGAATACAGAATAATGTTGCAACAGGATATCCAGAGAATACTGAATATGTTGCAAACACATATTGTAATGTTGTGTTTGTATGGAGGGTTAGCCATAATGAGACCTATTAAAGTATGTGGATAATGCCCTCAGATGACAAAAAAATATTGATATAGAATCTGTCATAAATTGGCATGAGTATGTTACGTATAGTAAACGACTAATATGCTTTGAATTGTACAGGTAGTGGACAGGTGCGATTTTGAAACTCGTTTTAAAAGTCCAACTTTGACATTGTAACGCGAATTGTTTACAAAACTTCCATCAGGAACTTACCTGGAAGAGTCCATTATAGAGTAGGCCCATTGGTAATCTCTATACTCCGTGTTCCCTGTCTGGGACATCTTTAAACCTTACAGCAAAATCTTCCAGGAATCCTCAAATATTCAACCATGAGGATCTACACGGTTTTGCCTGTTCACGTCCGCCGAAAATATCAAGAGTGAGGTCAGGCACCATCTGCAAAGCAAAACAAAGGAAAGTCACAATCGGAATCCTATTGGTGAGACTATGTCGTCTGTCCGTCCGTCTGTCTGAATGCATGTCAGCATATCGAGGGTCTCAAGCTGAAAGAAGAGTTGTCTACAAAATTTACAAAAATGAACTTCCCGGAGCAAATTGCCCTATTTGAACTATTCTGCATAATACTGAAATAGTAACCTTATCGTTTAGTAATGGCATTAATGAAGATGCTGGAAGCTAGGGAGATAACCCTGCTCCCTCTGAAATTCCAGTAGTGATGTCAATCAGATCAATGGCCGTGTCGGGTATATCACCGCTGAGGTATGAATCCAACCACTTTATAGTCTTATTGGAGAAGTTAGGAGATTTTAGCCGCTCTAACAAGAGATCACAGTTGACAGTATTAAAAGAGCTACTGAGGTCAAGCAGTGTGAGAATGTTAGTCCTCTGAAATCGAAGACATGTAGCATCCGTAGCCGCGTTGACACCGGTTCTCCTCGTTGTTACCGAAGTTAAGCAGCGTTGGGCGCGGTCAATACTTGGATGAGTGACCGCCTAAATGTTTGACTGCGGGATGCTATAAATGTCCACCTAGAAGATGATGCCGATAGGCAACAAGGCGGGTTCCACAAAAAGACATCAGCCTTTGATATTGTTCCTTTGATAAAACGATAGACATGTTCCTTTGATAAAAACGAATTTACTGGGTGAAGTTTGTAGCACCTGACGTTTTGGCGATGTTGCAACCGCCGTTGTCCAGGGCAGGCTGGACAATGGCAGTCTCAACATCGAAGAAACGTCGGGAGCTGCAAACTTCTCGTGGTGATTTCGTTTTTGGCCCATTTATAATGTTAGTTCTCGATCATAAACAGTGCATTTAATAGGGGGGAGTGAATGGGTGGTAAGGTGAACGCTCACATGTGGCAAGACAGCTGTCTTAAACCTACCACAGCCGGTCATTAGTCCGGAATCCACTGCTCACCCCCCAGAAGTGTAAAAAATAGTACAGTAGAGCCTCGATAATCCGTACTCAGGCTAATCCGAACGTCGCTATAATCCGAACTGCATACCCCACCCCACTTCCTCGCCTTCGCCTCGCTGCTATGTTGTTTATTAATTAGTCTGCAGTTACGACTGCCACGTTGCGCGTCCATTCCACGTTTTTCTGCTCTGTACTCGTGCGCGGCGTGTTTTTTGAGGTTATAAAGATGGTTCCAACACCAAAACGCAAACATAAAACTTTGACTATAGCCGAAAAGTGCACCATACTAGACAGTTTAAAGGACGGAGTGTCGGCAACTTCTCTTGCTTGTAAGTATGGCGTTGGAAAATCAACAATTACAGACCTCAAGAAAAATGAGCAAAAATTGAGATCTTTTATAGCTAAAACTGAGAAAGGACCAGGGTTCAGAAAAACTCTAAAATTACCAGAGAATCCAGTGCTAGAAGAAGCACTGTTCACATGGTTTTTAGAACAAAGACGACGCCACATTCCATTGTCTGGTGAGGTCGTAATGGAAAAAGCGAGATTCTTCCATAAAAAACTAACAGGTTCGGATTTTTCTGCAAGTAGAGGATGGCTTGATAATTTTAAAAAACGTCATGGCATACGTCAGCTGAAAGTGTCAGGTGAGAAAGTCTCTAGCAATACGGAAGCTGTTCAACCATTCCAAGAAAAATTCCTAAACGAGATAAAAGAAAAGAACCTTTGCCCTGAACAAATTTACAATGCCGACGAATCAGGATTGTTTTGGAAGGTTCTGCCGGACAAAACTTTAGCCTCTTCTGCTGAAACTAGCGCTCCTGGGTCGAAAGTGTCTAAAGAGCGAATAACTTTTATGCCTTGCGCAAACTCTACAGGGAATCACAAATTACCATTGCTAGTTGTGGGGAAGGCAAAAAAGCCAAGATCTTTTGGATCTGTAAAATTACCAGTGCATTATGAAGGGCAGAGGCGTGCTTGGGTAACCAGAGATATTTTTCTCGAGTGGTTTAGAGGCCATTTTGTTCCTGAAGTCAAACGCCATTTAAAAAAAATGGGACTGCCACAAAAAGCATTGCTACTCTTAGACAATGCCCCTGGACATCCAAATGCTGAAGATTTGACAACAGAAGACGGCAACTTCTCTGTACTGTACATGCCTCCAAATTGTACGCCTTTGATCCAACCTATGGATCAAAACGTAATCCAAAATGTCAAGATAAATTACAAAAAGAAACTCCTGATTCAAATGTTCGTGCAGCAAGAAGCCGATGAGGCTTTAACCTTGCATGATGTTATAAAAAGCGTCACAATTAAAGACGCCATTTTTTCGCTAGCGCAATGTTGGGATCATGTATCATCGTCTCTTATCGAAAAATCTTGGAAGCCTCTTTGGCCTGAAAAAATAAATTCAACAGAAGATAGATCAGAAGAAAATGATGACTTCGACGTAGAAGACGATCTCCCGCTCAGTCTTTTACGTAATCGTGGTTATACAGAAGAAACCATTTCCACTTTCTTGTCCATGAGTGAAGAGGAGAATTGCACAGATCCTATAACTGATGATGAGATCATAACCCAAATAACGCAAGAGAATGACGAGTCTTTAGCTGAAGATTATTTTGCTTCAAATGTCAAGAAAATTACTCATTCACAAGCCATATCATCTTTGAACACTTGCTTGGAGTGGGCTGAAGAAAATGACCTGTCCTTATCGGAAAAGATGATGCTACGTAACTTGAGGGACAAAGCTTTTTTCTGGTCCATCAACAGGACTCGCCAAACTAAAATAGATCAGTTTATGACTAAATAGACAATTTACACCTTACGTATTTTATGGTACCTAATTATTATGTAAATGTACGGTAAGCAACGAGCCGGGCTTTTTATTTGCATTACGACTGTAGTCCTTACGCTGCTTGTAATAAGAGCGTTCCCAAGGTCAATATGTAAAGCCCAGCTCGTTGCTTACTGTACCTCTTAAACTATGTATATAATTAAACACTATTTTAAGAATAAAAATGTTTTTTTTTCTCCTTACATACTATAATCCGAACGCTTCGTGAGTCCGAACAGGGGTTAGTTTTTGCTAGTTCGGATTATCAAGGCTCTACTGTATTATGATGGGCCCGACTCCGGTCGGTAAATTCCATGGCAGCTCCGTTTGTATTTCATTTATGGGATATGCAAACAAAATGGCCACAGTTTGTTGACATACGGAGTGAAAACTTTGCATGCCTATATCTCGCTTATTTATTGAGATCGAATAATAATTATTGCAGATTCGGAATCTGCGTGGTGAATATAGCCGGATGAATATCGAATATCGCCACAAACATGCGATATATGTATGTCACTTTAAAACTTTAAAGTCTCGAAATATTACTAATTTCAATATTAGTGAGTATTTTTTTGGAGAAAGGTAACTATACTGAAGTTATTCCTAAAAAACTAACAACCTACTGCCATGCATATACTTTTTTTTTTAATAACCTAGCCTAGCGAATTGTATGGGTTTTGCACTTCTTTAAATATCTATATCTCGCTTATTTATTGAGGTCAAATAAAGATTATTGGAGCTTCGGAATCAGCATGTCACCATGCTGATTCCGAAGTCATGTCACAAGTCGATTGCGTGAATATAGTCACCATGCTGGAACAGGGTCCAAATGTGGAACAGGGTCCTATAATGCAGTAATACCATACTTATTTATAGAGATCAAATAAAGATTCTTACAAATTCGGGATCAGTGCAACGAATATAGTGCGGTGACATTGAAACATCCTCATTGTAGAAGAGTTTGCTAAACTGCATAAATAACCAGGTTTAAAATAATGTGATAGATGCACCTGAGATCGTTGAGATTGGTGCATTTGGGAAGATATGTAGAGGACATGGATGAGCAGATGAGGTCATGAATAAGTGTAGGGTATTAGAAAAGTGCCCAGCCAATCCCAATAACAAGTTATTGTATTAAATTCGCATACTATTTCTGCTAGTACCCCAAATATCAAAAAGCCTAATTTGGTAAATTTACAAATATATCAAAAAGGCAAACACGGAAGTACGAAATCGACAGCCGAATACGAAGCGTAATTACATGATCGCGAATTTCGCGCAACTTAACAGCAATACGCAGAGCGGGAACAATGAAGTGAAAGGCTTTTCGGACTTACGAGACGTGATAAATTGCAAACCGACAACCTTTTCGCAAACCTCCGCGACGAATTCGCGTGGAGACAGACGCGCGGCGCGATAAGCCGCCCGCCGCAACACTAAAATCGTTCAAACACAAACAATTCGGAGTCGAAAACTGTATAATTGTAACACTTGTGGCAGCAATTTCGAAAACTAACCCGATGAATGTCGACCTCACCGCCCGGGGATTGTTCGTCAGCCATGTGTCGTCATTGTTTAATAATTTGCATTAAGCGCACGTTTAAATATCACCGGTAATACATTAATGGGACGAAATTAGAAAAGCTATCGACGATGACAGCTCGAACGACAAAACAGAGGCGGCCATTTCTTGTCGCCTCGCTGCAGTGTGGCCAGCTTTCAAAACGAAAAAATACCCCGACTCTCGGGAGAGTATATTATTTAGTACTACCGTCTTTTCGAGAAAATACTACAAAAACACCATTACCATTCAGCAGCAGATTGAACCAATGGATTGCCTGCGAAGTTGTTTTTTTTAATGAATAATAATAACTACTTACCAAACTTGTTTTTGTCCTCATTATTCATATCGTTTTGCTATTGCTTTTACAAAACTTTGTTGATCTAAGATGGAAACAGTTATAAAAATAGGTGCAGATTCGAAAGTGTAAAACAGTTCAAATTAATGTGGTTTTCGCCAATTTTTTTTTACAAAGCTTTATTTATTGGTTGCTTACAGTTACAGCTGTAGAAGATAAAACAGTCTAAGGGGGCTCAAGTAAGATTGTTTTACCATAAAGGTAGTCCCGATCGAAAAAAGGTTAAAAAGCACTGAAGTATACCTATAATACACAAAACGGGTTCCCTACTAAAGCGTACAACAGTAGCATCCGTCTGAAGCCAAATCGAAGCACCGGGTTTGGCACCCGATAGTCCATTAGGGTTCCTAATGGTACAGCCAAGGACGTATCCAGAGGGGGGGGGCACAGGGGACGCGTTGATAATCATGGAGAATAAAAGAAAAAATGATATTCATGGAGAATCCGCGACTTAAGTACTTAGTGTCAGGCACGTATCCGGTGGGGGGGAGTGGTTAGGATTTAGCCACCGGTAATCCGGCGAATTTTCGTTTCATTGTACGGGCAAATTCAAGTTTGGTGGGTGCCAAGCGCGTTGTTTCAATGAATGCCCCTTCCCCCTCCCCCCCGATACTGAAGTATACATAAGTGCCTGGGTACTGTGCAGCTTGGGCCTTATGGTCTATTTTTGGGTCTCGAAGAGGGACTTAACCTGGGAGAGCCGCCGCCAACTCCGCCTAATTTTTACCGAATTTCGTCAATGAATTTTTTGCTATACAGAACATATTGAGCTATAAATCTTTGATTAGATTACGCCGTACCTTGGGTGTTTGGTTATCTATTCATATACCATTTATAACAGAATCATTAATCTTCACGCAAAGAGTGCCTTTGCTGTTGACGCTTGCAATAGCAATATCGTATCGAATAGACCTCTCACCAGAATATGTCGTGTTTTTTTTACCATATATAAAGGATTAGACATAATTAATGATTTCGATCAAAGATTCGAGATTCGATCTCCTACTTCTAATGATTTAACTAACTATCATCCATTGTATGACTTTATTATATTACACCATACCCTTATAATAATATTATTATTATGTTATATCATTTTATGTACCCTTAATATCGCGGGGTAAAAATTTAGTGTCACTTCTGCCCGGGACAGTTTTGCGCGTGAAGTCGATGGCCTTGAGAAAAAACGACCATAACTTTTAAACTACTATACGGATCGTAAAAAGAATAACTGTAAAATGATCGCATTGAAATTTGAAATACAAAACATTTATAACATTATCTCGTAAAATAATTAAGACAATAATGAATAAATATTACAAAGTTAGCACAGCGCGGAGCGCCCTAACCAATAGATACCATTTTTGGCATTTGTAAGCGTCTAACCAAGAATGGTTAGCTCAAATAGAAAGGGTTAGTATAAACATTATTATTCAATTAATTATTCATATTACAGTTTTCTTTGAATACCCTATTTTTTCCACTTACCATGGTGCTCATGTTATGTCTATTAAAAGTTGTTCATTCGAGAATTGTAAACTTTTCATATGATGGTAAAGTAGTTTTGTATATATAGTTTTTGCACTCTACCATTTTGTACACTATCGTGTATTTACTATATGTAAGTTTACTGTATCTGTATATCATTTCCAGCACCACCAACTACAGCTATGGTACTTGACTAAAAACCTACGGTAGACAGATAGACTCATTGAGTACCTATCTACAATGTGAATAACCATTATGATTACACCGTAAAATATATATTTTAAGCTACTAGAACTCCATGAAGGAAATCGATAAAATGCTCAAAAAGTCTATTTCTATTAGACATTGCGCTCGTTTAACAACAAACTTGGATTTTTAATAAATAAAAATAAACACGAAAACCTTTTGACAATAGTACAAGGTTGCTAATTTTCGGGGTAAATAGTAACACTACCGTAGTTTTAAAAATACTACATCTGGCCACACTTTTCCTCGCTGCATGGTTGGTTGCGCTCGCGGCTCGGCCAACCAAAACGGAGTACAGCCGTACACAGAAATAGGATTACCGTTGTTCTTATCCCAGTCTACCTTTCAAGCTTACATTATTAGTATGTACATACCTACATACCAACCAGCGCCCATAGATAAAAGTTTATAAACAGCACTTGCTGTGATTATTATATTCTATTATATTCTATTCTATTAATGTGTCGTCACCCACTGTATTCATAGATAGATATTAAAGGTGCGTTCATTTGGGGAATGTCAGGTTGATTTCTGCGCCACCCTAACGAAACGCTATAAGGCAGGACATACTGGTCCCAAGCTCGCTACGTTTGCGACGCATTATGACATCTATTTGCGTGAAAATAGATGACAGAGAGGTCCGGCACACTGGTCCTACGTACGCAACGTACACAACTCATTATGACATCTGGCCCTTGAATTTGAATGAAAGCAGACGAACTTATGCCACGCAACGTTGCGTGGGGTAAGTTTGTCTGCTTTCATTCAAATTCAAGGACCAGATGTCATAATGCGTTGTGTACGTTGCGTACGTAGGACTAGTGTGCCGGACCCCAGAAACACTTAACATACGCAACGCTGTCACACGCGTCCCGCGCGACGTCGATCTGCGATCTCCAGATCGGCATGGCAAGATGAAGTGGTTGTCAGTACGCTGTCACACGAGTAAAACCACCGTGTTTCTAGAATTTACGTTCGTAGCGCGCCACACACAGAACGTCTAGCTGGGAATTTAGCGCAACATTTTGTATAGGGGCCTTGTATTTTGTGATTGTGGTTGCTCATACTTGACACAATTGTTTCTTAGGTGGTCCTGAGTGGATTTTGCCCGGGAGCCATCGGGATCCACCTCGCGGGTGGCGTGAGAAAGTGGGTGGGAGGTTGATTCCGCCGCGCTTCATTATGAGCTCTTTATCTATATTCTAGGCACTAGGGAAAGTGTAGTATCATTTTCGGATAACTAATAATGATCAGGATTTGATTTCTGGAGGAAGAAAAATACTTTCCATATAATAAAGCATAATTGGTTATATCCGAATATCATTCACCTTTTTTTTTACATATACGAAGTTTAGTATTTAACCATAAGAGGCATCGGTATTGAAAAATATATTATGAAAGCCACACTTACCTGAATTACATTTTTATTGTTTTTTTTTAATATTTTGTCGAACAGTCTCCAGACTTGTAAATACTAAAATAGTCGATGCAGTATTCAACAGTAACGATGAACAATACATTAAATTTTACAAAGAAAGATTACTCTAAAATCCTAAATAAGTTTTCTGGATACAATCAACCTAATAACACCCCCTTCTAAACACGTGTAAAACAAGAGTGAGGGAAAGCGATTCCAATTCCTGCATTAATGTATGGTATTCCCCAAACTTTTCTCTTTGTTTATTTATGACATGAATCCAATATCTTCTTTTCTTAACTTATTTTTGTTTTTGATGCGCGGACATACTCATTTAAATAAAACAAATCAAGTAAATCGTTCTCAAACACCCTCTCAGTTGTACACAATACAAGTGCACATTTTGAGAAATAACAGAAGCTTCCGACTCTATATACAGGTGGGTTTTTAATTAGGGACACCCTTGTAGTGGGTGAATCAATACGAGCAAACAAACAATTTCTGAAAAAAAAAGAGAAAATCACAAAAATATTTGTTTTTCTCGAAATCCTATATTATTTTATTATCCTATATTTTTTTAATTACATATTTTATTGTTTTGAAATATGGTTTAAAAAGAGTTAATCACTTTGCACCATCTAGCGGTAGGTAAAATATCGCCAAAATTGTTTAATTGCGATATTTTACCTATTGCTAGATGGCGCAGCGCGCTCAGTGCTTCTCAAACTTCTCAAATGTGGTTTATCAGACAAATTTCTCAAATTTACAAAAAAAAAAACAAAAAAAAATATATTAATATTTTAATTTGCTTATTTGCTCGTACTGATTCACCCTCTACAATGATGTCACTAATTAAAAACTCACCTGTATGCGTTGCATACCTATGTCACAATATAATGGTATAATACTGTGCCTACGTGGGACGTGTGCACACTAACGTGGGAGCGTTTCTTCGTAACGATGCGTACGTGAGACAAGTACATATATCTCTACCCATAGATTAGTTATTAAATTTACATTTTGTTTAAGCATTGCAGAATAGTGGTGGCGTCTCTAGATTTCGCCAAATCCTTAATTATTTTAATTAGTGACATCCAGACTTCGTTTTCCGATCAAATGAATAAATTATTAAAAACATATTTTTCTGATGACTGTACTTTTCTAATCAACAAGCTTTTTGTTGAGAACGTGATCAACTGGTGATTTCGTTATAATCACAGACGTTTGTATAATTATTTTTATTTGAATTAATTAATTAATTTTATTTTATTGTTGTGTTCTCTTTCGTACCTTTTTAATATTTACTTAAATAATCATGGTCGGATATTATTAATCACAAAGCTTCTAAAAAAAAAGTAGATATGGCGGGACGCTTGAAATGTGTCCGCCATTTTATATGAGTTACCTGATGGAAGTCCCCATTAAGTCTGTGCCTGATCGCGGTTGTATCAACTTGTATCTTCGACGCTTCAGCAGTGGCTTCAGTTAGTAATCTTAATATCTTATTTTCAGCTTAAAAACGCTGTGCAACGATAAAAATGTGCAATGTGATGCAAAAAATGCGATTTGCCATAGTCGATTTCTCCCATTGCCAAAATGAAGCAAATGAGAATAGAACATAAGTATCATTCAGAATCCTGACAAAAATCAGCTGGTTGGCAAAAGCACACATGGTGGAGCTGGCTCGAGGGGGGGGGGGGGGGATCAACAAAGGACTACAAATTATCAATGCTATATTGGCACTTAGTGTATATAAAACACTGCTGGTGACATTACATTACCAGCTCGTGAATATATGTATCTGAGACCCAGTTACATTATGTAAAATTATCCCTGTTCTGCTGTGGCACAAGAAAGATTCACTATTTCGACCTGTTATCTTATTATCAATGGGAAACACTCAAAAGCGTTCGCGGCCGCCTGGGTGCAGAATGAATTGAAATAAGAATGAATGATCATCTGTTGCAAAGGAGCCTACTCACAAAAGAACTGTTCACGTTACCGGGATCTAGTACTGCCCCTACGCGGGCGCATACGGCTTCATGGCTACGGCTCGCCAGGCGAGCGATAGCTCATTCCGGATTAGACAAGTCTGTGCGGTGGAGAGAACCAATTAAAACTGTCAATAATTTGGTAAGAAACCCAATTTATGGTATAATGGAGATTTGAATTTATGGTATCAAAAGGGGAAATTCTGAAATTATTTTCCATGCTAATGATTTGTAAACTTTTAAACATTATACCATGGATTATATAGTATAATCAATGATTATACCATTTAATGTAATCAATTATTATATTATTATGATAGCAGCCATTCTTAGTCTGATCTAATTTACTTGACATTTATTTATTTTTAAAATTACGAGGGCATATTGCTGAATTGACAATAAAATATCGGGGAGGTAGCGAATATTTTTAGGACTTTTCGAAGTTTGTGAAAGTAGATGAATCTAATCTATTATTGATAGGTACTAATCAAGAAATTCCATGTCTGGCAAGGATTATGCGATGGGTGGGCGGCAGTTGCAATCAGATCTTTTTTTTTTTTTTATTTTGGGAAATTAATTTTTTTGAAAAATAGTATTAAAGCGCTGAGCAGGACGCACCATCTAGCGGTAGGTGAAATGTCGCTAATATTGTTCATTAGCAACATTTTACCCACCGCTAGATGGCGCAGTGCGCTTTAACGCTTGTCAAACTTTTATTTAACTGTCAAGTACTTCAAATTTTCAAACAAAAAACGTATTTCTTGATTTTTTCTCGTACTGATTCAACCTCTTAAAGGATGCCGGTTAAATAAAACTCACCTGTATATGGCGGCCGGCCGAAACGGCTACGCGCGGATCTGTTAACCGCCGCAACCACCGATTGGCGTTTTTGGCTACCCAGGGGTTAAAGTCTATTAGTATATTTTAATTATTTGTATGTAAGTAATGTTACAGCCATGACAGTAATCATATAATAACATTTTTAGCATTTAATTTTATGATGCATCCTAGTGTAGCAATATACTGGAGTAGGTTGTATCGTATTGCTAGAACGGTAAAGCCAAAGGGAGTCTGCTGTTCGGAATAGAATGACTCATCGGTACGTCGGAGACAAAGGAGTAGCTGCCTCCTCGGAACTCAGAATGAAACGGCTAGTCGACGCAATATTTGCCAGGTATTTGAGTAGAGCTCGCTCTACTCCAAATTCCAGTCAATCTAACTACGAGTTGGATTGACCCATTTGGAAACTTTTTGGACAGGTAGGAAGTCCTTATTCCCCAGTATCCTGTCACTTTCATTACCGCACGAAACAGTAGCTTCTCTTACAAAAAAAAATTATCGATGCGAGCGACGTCACGATTCCTAAGGGCTACCACCACTACCGACTTCGATACCGTTGAGCAAAATTCACAGAAGCGAGCGGGTAAGCTCGTCATCATATGGCCGCCACAGATACTCAAAACATTTGGGAAATCTGACAATCCCTAACCCACGTAACGCCAACTACAGACGTTTGTGGTAAAGGCTCATATCGACTTGTGAGCACGGCGCACCATGATATCCACAGCTTGCATGTCGATACCGGTTTGGTCGAGTCAAGTGGCGCTGATGACATTCCATCCGCTCGGCTTGAGCAAACTTAATCACAGTTGATAAAAAGGATAACGTATCCCTCTGCTCCCTTCTCTCCCAACCTACACGCGCTACAGAAACCGTATTTATCTTGAGCGATAAAGATGGCTGCTAATTATATAGACGCCTGTGCCACTGCGTCTTGCCACTCGAGAGTGTGCTTACTGTTCTAACTCAGTATACTGTATATAGTGTCTTACTGAGGTTTCGGGAGTTAATGGGCCCTTGCTGAGTTGGCCACGAAGACCCATTCTGTTCAGGGTTGGTCACACTCACGGGTCAACACCCATCCGACGGCCTCCACGCATGAAGTGCGAGCCTGGGTAGGACTCTGGCCTTGGTCAGTTTCCCCTGGGAATCAAACTTCTGGCGCTCCTGGACGGTCTGCGCACCGTGCGGCGTAAGCCAATCGACTGTGCACTCTGACTAACAGTCGGGGGAGTTTGGAAGCAGTACTGTTTCCTATAGAGCAGGGGCGGTTGCGGACCTTACGGCGACTGCTCTTGAAACGACCATCGGCCACCCGATCCTGGGTGAACAGCCGGGCAAAGGATGCTGTGGTCCGCGATAGATTCGGTATATACCGTTTCACCACTTCGTAAGGGAGAGGACCGCGCAAGCGACCTCGAACTCGGAACCAATCTGGTTATAATTGGAAGTAAGGGCGCGAGTGTCGGCCAGCCAGGCTGGCATCTCGCGCTATCTCGCGGTTAAGGCATTGGCCTCTCCCTGGCTAAGGCATTGGCATTGGCATCGCATCGGCTAAGGCATTGGCCACATCCCTGGCTATCTCGCGGTTAAGGCATTGGCCTCTTACGGGTTTGTGGCGGCGCTAGACGGTGGACTGTTTTGTCCAAGTCAACACTCACGGGTCAACACCCATCCGATGGCCTCCACGCATGGGGTGCGAGCCTGGGTAGGACACTGGGTCAACCAGTCTCCCCTGGGAATCAAACCTCTGGCGCTCCTGGACGGTCTGCGCACCGAGCGGCGCAAGCCAATCGATTGTGCTCTCCGACTAACAATCGGGGGAGTCTGGGAACTGTATTGTTTCCTATAGAGCGGGGGTGGTTGTCTACCTTACGGCGACTGCTCTTGAAATGACCATTGGCCATCCGATCCCGATTCAGAGTCGGGCAAAGGACACCTTGGTCCGCGATAGATTCGGTTCACACCGTTTCACCGCTTCGTAAGGGTGAGGACCGCGCAAGCGACCTCGAACTCGGAACCAATCGAGAGACCGGAGAAATCTGGTCACAATTGGAAGGAAGGGCGCGAGAGTCGGCCCGCCAGGTAACTCTGGCTATCTCGCGGTAAGGCGTTGGCTTCTTGCGGGTTGTGACGTAGCTGGACGTTGGATTTGTTCTGTCCAAAGTCTTCTACGTTCACTGCAGGGCGATAGAACGAGAAAATCGTTAAAACGTCCTGTGGTGACGGGCTCGCCCATTGTAGTTGACACTGCAAGTTGTCCAAGTCTTCTGCGCTCACTCCAGGGAGATAGAACGACTAATCGTTAAAACTTCCTGAGGTGACGGGCTCGCCCGCTGTAGTCAACAACCCTAGTTGTATATAGTGTCTTACTGAGGTTTCGATCAAATGAAAAATCAGTCTTAT
Organism: Micropterix aruncella; assembly: GCA_944548615.1. NCBI lineage: Eukaryota > Metazoa > Arthropoda > Insecta > Lepidoptera > Micropterigidae > Micropterix > Micropterix aruncella. The sequence continues at coordinate 1,911,073 of OX155969.1, forward strand.
TTTTTTTAGTTTATTTTATTAATTTAAGTGCGAAATCCTGAAGAACATAGGTATAAACAAAAATACTGTATTCCACTATATCCATAGCAATGTAACACAATTGCATTTAAATATTATTACAAAATGGGTATGGTTGATTTGGACCACCATAATAGAAAGACAATACATAAATACAACTAAATTATGAATTTTTCTTACTAGTATCGTCTAGTAAAAGGATAAGCGTCGTTGTTTGACATTGATGTACACATTGCTGGGAAGGAATCTTTAAGCCTACGGAAATGAAAATAATACAGAATGCTATATAATACGAATTTCTGCAATAATCAGGCGACGGTCGATGGAAGAAAAAAAAAAAAAAAATAGAAACATACACACGGTTACATTCATGTTTCAATCACGCGGATACATTCATCCCAGTGCTAACAACGAATGGAGTCCGGGGTTTACGACACTCAAATAGTTTAGTGAAACCGGTTACAAGTCTCCCCGGTCCTAGGCGTTACGGCTACACAAAGAAAGTTACTTAACGATAAAGACATTCACAAATAACGGTTATGTTTCATTTTCATATTAATCATTAATAGTAATTGAAATTGCTTCTTTTTTAAATTTAATTCCGTACAAAGATTACAAACAGATCTTCACTCGGCTACGCAACTATTTTTTTTTATATAATATATAAATTATTATGTAGACATCGGATCGAAATGAAAATGTCATGTTACACAAAGAGAATAAAGTGCAGTAACATTTTTCTTTTACACTTTTCGATTCGATTACAACTACCAAAAATTAAATACTATTATGATGACACCTACGCTTACAATTTGTTTGTTTTTCGTTACGATAGAACGCTGATATGATCGAGAAGTAACATAACGGATAACGCGGTAGTCTATCGTTTAATTATGTTAAAACTCTTAAATACATATGAATAGGTACGAAATCTCGACGAAGCGACGGGCGAAGAAATGGAGCGCGGACAACTTAAAATAAAATTATAAAGATCACAGAGAAATTTGCATGTATACATAAATAAAGAACGAAAATCAACGGACGACCGCTCTAAATTAAATCCTACTCGCGCTTCGCTGATTCACACGATTATTGCGTCGGTATGGAATGTGGTTTTGCCTGCCATGTTTATTTTTTAACTAGAGTAAGTACTAAATAAATCAGCGAGGCGCCAAGTCCAGCCCTCAGTATGGCACTAAACCACCTTTTTCTAAATGCTGAGCAGTATCCGAAATAAAAACGAAAAGAAAAGAATCGCACCTAAACGAGTCAGTTACTTTTTATATAGTAGCATTATAAAACACTTATGAAAAATTTACATTTAACTCTTTTATCCTTTTTATTATCTCACTTTGAAAAAGTTTACTCGCGTTCAGGGAAAGGGAAGGACGCGGGATTTGTGCAAACATTTAAATAAATAGAGAATACATTATTAAATGCGTCAGTTTTTTTTCTATAAATATATTATACCAATTCGGGAGATGCAGTATCCAAAGTCCTCGCTGTGATATCTTTTTATACATCGTCTCGAAAAACACTGGCACTAAGGACTGAGCTTTTAAGCTTTCGTTACGTGTGTTTTCTATAGTATGATTTCTGTTGATTACTTTTCCTGAATTTAATTAATATTGTTTGAACTTGATACGCTCCTTTGCGCTATGCCTTATTACGATACGTCCTGGTCCTCCACGTCCTGGAGCTGGTCTTTTTGTTCCGTCTCGCCTGCAAATTAAACAGAAACCCAGGTCAATTTAAGAAAATAAAAACAGTGAAGAATCAGAGCATCAAAGTATATAATCAGTGTGCTGCCAGTGATGACATACAGCACCGCTAACTATTGGCCTTATACAAAGGCTCGAAGTCAGTTAAAACGAGCCATGGAGAGAGCTATGCTTGGTAATAAACAATAAGGGCCATCTTCTACAATAAGGGCCATCTTCCGAGATAGACAGTGAAGAGTTATAGATGGATGGAGGGGTTGTGCATTCGAGAGTTTTAGGGAATTTATAAGAGACCGAATAGACTGCCAGAATCCAATCTGAAGCTGCCTCGATTATTGAGAAAGGTTTTGTAGTGAAATGTTTTTTGCCTTTAGAGCCATCCCGCACAAACTGTATTGGGGGTTTGGAGAATAGTGCCAGACCCTTGTTGGCTCGAGTCACCGAGAGGCTAATTACCTCGCGAATAACAGCGAGGATCTTGCCACCTTGATAAGGCTACCTTGCAGTCAGCTAGAATATGTGTAGCTGTGCAAGGGGTATTGCTACAAAGTGAATATGAGCTATCCTCAGAATAGCTCCAACGAGCGAGGTTACTGGGGTCTGGAAGTGTATGCTGAAAGGCATTTAAATAAAATTTAAGCATCTCTGGAGCCCAGTCATAGAGCATTACCTGCCCAGTCCAGTGCATTAGAGGAGGAATGCAAAAGTCCCCAATTGTTGTCCAATCATTCTGACATTGAAGGCAAATAGCATGAGCACTGTCTGATAGGATCCCAAACGAGGAAAAATCAAGGTCACAAACCAAAGGTAGGCCATATAGTTCGCAGAACCGACAACCGTTGGGAAAAAAATACTCAAATAGCACACGCAGTATAGGAGTCCTCACAAGATGGTCCGATAATATAGCCACGGTCGCAGAAATATGAACGCAGGTCAAGCTTGTTTGTCATGGCATTCTATGGGGAGGTCTATGACCAACAGTGGACGTCTACAGGCTGATGGTGGAGTGTAAAAGATAGTTGATTAACCCTTCAGGCCTCGGGCCCCTCAGCCGATTGACAAATTGATGTTCCAAAAATTTTTTGTAAAAATTAGTAAAAAAATTGAATTATGACACTGTTTCACCAAAACATTAATTACTGCCAAAGCACTGTACCCATAATTAAAATAAAACATATTATCATAATAAAACATAATAAAATAAAACAAATTAAATTAAAACGGGGTCGTCACGCTGAATTGTGTTTTGGCCGATATCAGCCAATGGGGCTCTACGGGTTAAGGTGATGAAACTAAAGACGGTTTGGGTATTAAATTGATACCAGTTGTAAACAAAAATACAGTAAGGGCCATCTTCTGAAATACGGAGTAGAGTTACCGAATATATATGGACAGAGGGATGTGCAACAGAGACTTGCAGGAAAATGATGCTGGAAATTTCAGGGAATCGGAGATCAAGTGAATCTCCAGAAGCCAATGTGAAACTTTCTCACATTGTGATATTTGCGATTCTGCGATATGACAGTCCCTTCAATTGTTAGAAGTAAAGTTAGGAGACGACAAGCGTGCGAGATGCTGTCTGCATATCGCTGCTCTAGGAGATAGCTGGGAAACGGCAGTAAACAGCAATAATATTCAGCAATAATTACCGACGATTCCCACCCAAAATGATTGAAATTTTAACATAGCGCTGAGAAATAGGGATATTCGATTTAATAAATAAAGGATGCGGTCCGAATGGAGCATTCGCCGCTCGCTCAATATGAAAACGACACGCAGAGAAATACAGTTTAATAATATTGAAACAAATAGACCCTTCAGTATTTTCGTTTACGAGTGTTTATTTGTATTTTTGAACTAATGTCAACCAAAAAAGACAGTCGACACGAAAATGTCTATAAATGTCGACGTTTACAAAGATTTAGCGCATTTTGGTAAACGCCAATCGGAGCACGATGCGTTCCGAGATTAGCAGATGATACTGAAACAGAATCGGTCGTCGTCGGATCGAGGACGATACGGAATTCAACGTCGACGGCAGGTCGCTCTCGCCGGAGCCGTATAGGGATTGGGGGGAGGAAGGAGGGCTCACCGGACTCGCCGTCGCCCTGCACGTCGGAGTTCCACAGGGTGAGGTTGTCCCGCAGCAGCTGCATGATGAGGGTGGAGTCCTTGTAGCTCTCCTCGCTGAGCGTGTCCAGCTCCGCGATCGCGTCGTCGAAGGCCGCCTTGGCCAGTCGACACGCGCGGCTCGGGCTGTTCAGGATCTCATAGTAGAATACCTGCAACGCAGACCGGAAAACATTTTAACGCCTCTTCGCCTCTAAACGATTCGTACCGACGAAACGACCATGGAATTATAAATAGGGCAAACTCTCTATTGCTCCTCGTTCGGAGAGCTTTTTGCTTTATTAAGGAGGAATAGGAACCGAAGCTAAAAATCTGCCAGTCGTTCGCGAGACCCGTTTCGGAAGACGCCTATCGGATCCAGAACTCGCGCTTCGGGAAGGATATCGATCTTCTAGAGAAGGTCCGGCGAACGGCGACTAAAACGCTTTTAAACTCGAAGCAACTAACGGACGAGAAAAGATTAGCGGCTCTCGGTTCGACCGCTTCGAAACGACGGCGGGGCGCGGGGCGACTCGATCGAGACGTATAAGATCCCGACGGCGTCGTGTCGCTTTTCCGGGTTGCGGACTATCTACAATATATACTCCTCCGAAACTCCAGCGTGAATCGTTTTAGTCGCATCCTACTGAACGTTTCCTCGACGTGAGAGCGGTAAACGAAAGGAACGCTCTCCCTAGTGAAGTGATCGGTGCCAAAAGTTTTACCGATTTTAATAATAAACTGGACTTACGGACTCAGGGTCATTACTTTAAACTGCCTGCCTGTTAAATATATAATACAATAATAATAGTAATAAAATTGCATTTGCAATGAAACTTTGACAGTAAATTAGAAAACCTAAAATAGTGGTAAACCTTAACCTAAAACAGAATTCTGCAAGATCTCCAATTCTAGATGAAGGGTTCTAGGAATTTCTGACATTTTTAAAAAGAATTGTGAAAACCTGATTTTATTTTCATGAAGTATGTATCCATTTCTTTATTCTGGTATAAGGGAGTTTGAACATCTGAGTTTATTTTCCAAGGTGAAAATTAATGAAATGTATTATGACAGCTGACATTCTAATTTTTATATAAATTTATTATACATCTATTTATTTTTAAAAAATACAAAGGCAAATTGGTGAATTGACAATAAAAATTGACAATAAAATAAAATTATTTTGATTATTCTACATAGAATTTGCATTTCTATTTAAATATATTATTCTCCCAGACTATTCAATCTCATTAGTATATTTTGATTATTTGTATGTAGGTATTATTGAATTATAATATTACAGCCATGACAACTATCATGATAGTTATATTTTTAATCATTAAATTTTTATCATTTAATTTTGTGACTCATCCAAGTGTGGGAATGCCTTTCTACTGGAGTAGTTGATTGTATTGTATTGTCGTCTAAAAAAAAAAATACAAGGCTGCCGTTACAAACAATAAAGTAAAAATATCAAAACAAATTGTATTGCTTAAGACAGACAAGATATTGGCGAAATATTTCACTTGACATCGTCAAAGTCAATGCAAAGAGGAAGTGAGATTTCCAGCTACATTGGATTGAAAATCTCTCTTCATTCCCCATTGGGTTGCAAAAATACATCTAGTTTTTGTATCTGCGTATATTATTTGATACAATGTATATGACCCCAATGCATTATAGTCGGGGAGGTAGTGAATATTTTTAGGACTTATTTTCCTAGTTTGTAAAATTAATTAATCAAGAAATTGATGATAATCAAGAAATACCAAGTCTGGCGAGGATTATGCAATGAGTGGGTGGGCGGGTAAGATGCAGTGAAATGATACTAATTTTTTCACTTATAAATCTTATCCATTCACTAGAGTCGATTCTTAAATGCACAAGATAAGCAATCTGGCTTATTTACAATTCAATGATATTAGTCTGGCGGGAACATTTCGACAATTACAAAAATGGAACAAATCAATGTTATTTACGGATAAGTCGCACTTATTTTTACAGGTTTAAAACTTATAATACAAATTGATATTATCCCAGATTATCATTTGAAAAAAAATTGGCTACTTTAATAACTCGAACAATGCGCCTGGCAGGATTTAGAAATTAGACAAAAATACAAACTCATTTGCTCTCATTTTCAGTCTTGAAATTTTTGTACATGATAATTGATCCTATAATTACTCGAAAAAAAAACGTATCTGGGCTAACAATCATAATAACTAAACCCTCGCCAGACTCTACTGAAGTTTGTGGCATTGCGTAGTATTTTATGCTCGTAATTCGTTTTATAGGTTTTTCAGGTGTCAGACGCCTGTGCTATACATATAGACCCGCCAGATTATTATTTTCTAATCAATGTTGACTATTGTCATTATGCCAAAAAAAGTGCAGTATATTTGTATTTTCAAAAGCATTTTCCAGCTCAACCCACCGGAAAACCCCCTGCAAAATACATTCCTGCTACTTAGAATTAATTACTGAATAAAGCTATCGACATTTGGTGTCTGGGAAAATCAGAACTGAAAAAAATCACTAGCTCCTAAACTTTTATTTGATCAATGTGGCATTGGTCCAAAGGAGGAAGAGAGAATTCCGACCCAATGTATTTTTTGTCAGTATGAATTTTTACTGCAGACAGTTTTGTCTATAAAACATATGTTTCGACTGCTGTTAGTTCCTTTTAGTTCACTTTTTTGTAATGGCAGTAACGTTTTTTTTTAAATATATACTATTTAAAATCCATTGTTTCTTTATTCTGAAAAGTTTGTTTTTTGAACCTTTACAACAATGAATAGTAACAACAAACTTACGGAGAAGTTAAGTGCGAGGCCGAGGCGGATGGGGTGTGTGGGTGGAAGCTCAGTCATTGCAATGTCCGAGGCGGCCTTGTAAGCGACTAATGAATTCTCAGCTGCATCTTTGCGGTCATCTCCAGTAGCAAACTCAGCTAGGTAGCGGTGGTAATCGCCCTAAAACACAAATGAAAACAAAATATTAAACATTGAAATTACAAATTTAAATTATGAGGAAACAGACTTTGAGATGATGATAATGAAATTAAGGATAGCCGATCACATCACCACCCGCATTTAGTCCGAATTTTAGACCCGTTATTGCGGCTTAACCCAACCTAATTACCTTGGCCACCAGCCTTGTCTACTTGCCGGAAAAGTCTTGAAGTGACACAACAGAGTGGACACAGACACGTCTAGTAGACACGGCCCTGTGGCATAGTGGTTAGGTCGCCTGATCCTACTTTGTAAGGTCCTGGGTTCGATTCCCGGCTGGGTTACCATTTTCCATTGGCATAAAATTAAGGGAATTGCATTTCAATGACAAGAGATACACTTACACACATATTTCAAGCACACATATCTATAAACATTTTATAGTAGGGATGGTTGGAAGAGATTGTCGTATGACAATAAACCCACTCATTGTGAAATTTCACAATAAAGGGTATAAACAAACAGACTTTTTATGTTTCATAAACTTGTCTTCTAATATTAAATTCATGTTTACGACCGTGGCGTGCGCTGCCATCTTAAAAAAAAACTAGTTTTCACAATCAAAATATAGTTTCCCATATATCTCCATCCTTTCCAATGCATTTTTTTATTAATGTAACCTTGACAAACTTTATAAAGCATAAAATGTCCTACAACTTTAGTATTTAAAATTTTCTTATATCTCTAATACTAGGTTTAAATGGGTATTCATCATCCAAGGGTATCTAGGTATCCATTATCCAAGACCACTACTGCATCGGCACCATTATTATTTTGTACATACCTGACAAATTGCTGGAAAATGGTAGAAAAAGTTTGAGCTTGGCTCCATTTAACTTTGTGTAGTAGGATAGCCCTCATCAACTAAGTACATGTATTGTTCTGCTTTCCAGTACTTTTATACTTTATATCAGTAAGGGCCGATTTTCCAATCGTCAGATAAACAGTCGGATAGGACTTATTCATTAGATAGTACAAAATTTAATTTTTCAATAGTCAGTTAACAGTTATCAAAGGAATAAAAATACTATTCGCTGAATAAAGTTATCCGCTGGTCCGAGGGTCAGATAACGAGTTATTCGTCCAATAAATTGAGCCATCAAACTGATTTTGACAGTGAGAGGTTAGGTTGTGATAATTTCTGGTGATCTTTTGCGCAAGTTGAGAAATGAATTTATTCACTGTGTTAGATGAAGTTGCTATTGAAGAAGAAGTAGAAATTATAATTACTTAACCCGCTGACTCCGTAACATCCGATTGGGGACATTTATGTCGGCCGCCTAACCACCGAAACGTCCGCTACCGGATAAAGCGCTCGCCGCTGCGAAAAATGCAATTTACAATTCGAAACGTCGTACTATATGCTTTCTGACGGCGCAACGATATGGCCAAAATATCTTTAATTCAAGATTTCTGTGTGACAATACCGAACGGCGATTTAAAAAGTGAGCATAGACGTCAAAACGCCTAGTCTCCCGTCGGCAAATGCACGGCCGCGTACGGCTCCGCGGAATTGGTGATAAAAAGTGTTTGTGTGCAGTTTTTGAGTGTTATTTACCGGAGAACAGTGAGTAATTTGCATTTTAAGTAGTTTAGGCATGAGGAATAGTCAATTGAGATAGTCCATTTGCTGTTTTTCACGAATTTTTAAAGAAAACACTTCGGCGACAACAAACGGCTCGCGAAAAAATGGTTGTTATTATTTTGTAATGTTTATGAAATATAAATAAATACAAACGGAGCTGCCATGGAATTCACCGACCGGAGTCGGGCCCATCATAATACTATTTTTTTTTACACTTCTGGGGGGTGAGCAGTGGATTCCGGACTTACGAACCGGCTGTGGTAGGTTTAGGACAGCTGTCTTGCCACATGTGAGCGTTCACCTTGCCACCCATTCACTCCCCCTTCGAAGCCATAGAATTTGAGATGCGCAAATCGCAGTTTTAGATAATTTTTCTAAGAAAGAGTTGATTATTTTTCTGGAAAGGCCAAGATCTTTAAAGAGGTGAAATAGAGATTTAGCTGGCAGGACACGAGCGCCAACTTCCACCGCGTGAAGGTGAACAGTGAAGCCGTTCCGGGTTACGGCATTTGCAAGATCATGGTATTTATTTAATTTGTACTCGTGGTCTTTTGGGATATTTGATTCCCATGGAACAGTTAATTCTACAATAAGAGCCACCTTCCGAGATAGAGAGTAAAGAGTTATATCTGGACGGAGGGCTGTGCATCCGAGACTTTCAGGGAATTTATACTGCTTAGAGACCGAATCAACTTCCAGATCCAATCTGTAGCTTTCTCGATTATTGAGAAAGGTTTTGTAGTTAAATGTTTTTTGCCTTTAGAGCCATCCCGCACAAACTGTATTGGGGGTTTGGAGGATACTGTCAAACCCTTGTTGGCACGAGCCACTGAGAGACTCGATATATTGCGAAATATGACGTAATGTCGCTTTACTTTACTAACAAAATAAGTATTGCTTCATTTACATCCTAAGTTATCACATAATTAGGCGTATTTTGAACATTATATCTTATTTTGTAATATGAATCGCGCAAAGAAACTTGTTTTGATAATTACTATGAGAGAATAAAGTGCGATTTTCCATAGTTTTTCGATGAAATGTGACTCTTTGGAGTATAGTAATTAGTTATTAGACATATAATAAGTCTATGATAAGACAATATAATTGAAAAAATCTAACGAATTTTATATTATGAGCATTCAAAGTTTATTATTAAGTTCGGACGCGGAAACTCTCAAAACTTTAGATTTTTCTATAACCCCTCGCGGCCCGCGGTTTGAATTTTAATGTGTGCCTTACGGCCCGTAAGAAATTCGCGAGTCTCAAAAAAAAGATGGCGTTTCAGAAAAAAAACGATTACTCCGAAACTGTCACACCGATCGTCTAAAAAAGACCTGTTTTATGTTCCTATTGAAATTTGCTATTAGATATTTGTAACGTCGTTATGTAAAGCAATAATGATTATTCATAATTATTAGTCGATTAAATAATCCATAATTAGCGGTCGGCCTCGCCTGGCCATTTCGGGCCGTCTGGGGTTCGACTGTAAATATCAATTCTGGACGTTTCGGGCCCTCTGGTACGCGAGGGGATAATATCAGACAAAGCTCAAAGTTCTGGTGTGATTTCTAAGAAGTGTGATGTAGTAATAAAGTTATTTTGAAAGAATTTCATATAAAAAAATACCATAAGTAGTCACAAATTAAAAATTAAAAAAATTTTTTTTTACGAGAATACATAAAATTTTTCTTGGCTGAATAAATAAATATTTTTGTATGCAAATAAGTAAAAAAAAATATCGTTTTGGTAAAGCATTTAATAAAGAACATAACTGTATTTACAATTTTTGCATATTTTACGTATTTTGTGACAAAAAAATCGAAATGATTTTATAGGCGAGTTTTTTCAGTTTGCCAATTTTGTAATATTTATTCATTATTATCTTAATTGTTTTACGAGATAAGGTTATAATGTTTTATATGTCAAATTTCAATGCGATCATTTTTCTCTTTATCTTTTTTAAATCCGTTTAGTGGTTTATAAGTTATGATCGTTTTTCTCAAGGCCGTTGACTCGCGTCGATTTTTTGCCCGAATATGTCGCGCGCAAAAGTGATAGGTGAGTTTTTACTTCGCGACAGGAGGGGTTAAATCCGGTTCTGAGAAAACAAAGAGTGGTGAGAAACAGACTGGATATTTTTTATTATGTATGTTTATATATTTATGTATGTTTGTATATATTTATCTAATATATATATTTATAGATATTATAGCTAGTAAATATTTTGTTTAGTTATATGTAGTTACCTGATATGACGTGCTTATCATTGTCATTATACGTATTGTAATTAGCTCATCTAGATACAGGCCTTAGTTGACCTAGTTAGATGAGTTTTAGGCAGGTGCCAAATACGATGGGACGGTTTCTCTGAACTGTTTATGTTTGATTCTTGAACTTGTTTGGTATAATTAGTCGTAACCATTGTAATAAGTACTTATAAATAAAATAAATAAATTTTGTACAATGGGATGATGTGGAATTTAAGCGAAGATTCAGAATACAAAAAGAAACTGTCCAGTATCTGCTGACATTGATTGAAGACCAAATTAAACACAATACATAAAGGTTAGTTCATGCTTATGATGATGCATCAAACCACCTATATTGCAATTACTTGTCGTGAAACTAACAGACCTATCTCGTTTTATTATTAAACTTTCCATTTTCAAACGACAAACTCGCAAATTCACGAAAGACGCACACGACAAACAGACAAAGCGCACAATTCGAGGTTATGTTGAAAGCAAATGTCAAATAAATATTTTTTAAGAGCTCGCTTTAGCATATAGAGTGGTTCAATCATTCTGTTTCGCTTTTCGTGTATTGTCTTAACCCGCACAGCACGTAACATCCATTTGGGGACATGTATGGCGGCCGCCTACAATCCGTAACATCCGATTTTGGATATCGCGCTCGCCGCTGCGAAAAATGCAATTTACGATTCGAAACGTCGTACGTAATGCTTTCTGACCGCGGAACGACATGGCCAAATAATCTTTCATTCGCCGGCCAACGACGATAAAATCGATCGCCGATTTAAAAAGTCAGCATAGACGTCAAAACTCAGTCTCCATCGGCACCGCCGCGGCGGCGTATAGTTCCGCGAAATGGTTGTTTTGTGCAGTGTTTTGTGGATAAAAGTGCAGTGTTTACTGGATAAAAGTGAGTAATTTCCATTTTTAAGTAGTTTAGGCATAAGTATTAGTCAATTGAAATAGTCCATTTGCTGTTTTTCACGAATTTTCAAAGAAAACACTTCGGCAACAACAAACGGCTCGCGAAAAAATGGTTGTTATTATTTTGTAATGTTTATGAAATATCCCGATATATTGCGAAATATGACGTAATGTCGCTTTAATTTACTAACAAAATAAGTATTGTTTCATTTACATCCTAAGTTATCACATAATTAGGCGTATTTTGAAAATTATATCTTGTTTTGTAAATTGAATCGCGCAAAGAAACTTCTTTTGATAATTACTATGAGAGAATAAAGTGCGATTTTCCATAGTTTTTCGATGAAATGTGACTCTTTGGAGTATAGTAATTAGTTATTAGACATATAATAAGTCTATGATAAGACAATATAATAGCAAAAATCTTACGAATTTTATATTATGGGCATTCAAAGTTTATTATTAAGTTCGGACGCGGAAACTCTCAAAACTTTAGAATTTTCTATAATATCAGACAAAGCTCAAAGTTCTGGTGTGATTTCTAAGAAGTGTGATGTAGTAATAAAGTTATTTTGAAAGAATTTCATATAAAAAAATACCATAAGTAGTCACAAATTAAAAAATTTTTTTTTTACGAGAATACATAAAATTTTTCTTGGCTGAATAAATAAATATTTTTGTATGCAAATAAGTAAAAAAAAATATCGTTTTGGTAAAGCATTTAATAAAGAACATAACTGTATTTACAATTTTTGCATATTTTACGTATTTTGTGACAAAAAAATCGAAATGATTTTATAGGCGAGTTTTTTCAGTTTGCCAATTTTGTAATATTTATTCATTATTATCTTAATTGTTTTACGTGATAAGGTTATAATGTTTTATATGTCAAATTTCAATGCGATCATTTTTATCTTTATCTTTTTTAAATACGTTTAGTGGTTTATAAGTTATGATCGTTTTTCTCAAGGCCGTTGACTCGCGTCGATTTTTTGCCCGAATATGTCGCGTGCAAAAGTGATAGGTGAGTTTTTACCTCGCAACAGGAGGGGTTAAGTTAGTGCTGCCAACATAGCGAAAAATCTTCCAATAACTATTTGACAGTTATTTGATGAATGAAAAACTCGGCAATGTTATTCGATGAATAAATCAACACATAAAATAATTCCTTGGATACTTCCTTATTAGATAGTTTATCTGACGATTGAAAAATCGGCCTTAAGAAAACTATAAAAGAAACATAAAACTTACACCTCTTTTATTCTCAAACAAATTGGTGTCATTATTTTCTTCTCTATTCATGCAAAAAAAATGCATTGGAAAGGATATAATGAGGAAAACCAGATTTTGCCCTAATTTCTGCTGATTTTTTTAATATGGCACCGCTTGCAGTTGTAAAAACCAATATGGCATATTTGGATTTTTACACCAGGGTACCATTTTATAAAACATTAAAAATTTGAAAATATCAGAATAAATTTGATAGCAGCCCCTTTTGTCCACTAATTTGCACTGACCTAAGTGTTATTTTTTAATCTCTTCTGAGCGATTCTATCAATACTAAAAATAAAACTATGGAGGGAGGTCATGGTGAACATAAAAGTTACATTATTATGTTTCTATAATGAGGATGTGCACTAAAGATATTGTGCGCGTGAATAGCAAGATAATGCTAGTTTAATGGATGAGGATTCTATTGTAATCACAGAATACTTATGTCGTCATTATTATTATTATATTATACCACTAGCAGTGTAAAGTTGATGTGTTTATATAAAGACGGGTGGTATCCATTATGTTAGCGCATCAACCCTGCTCCGTGCATCTGCTCAAATGCATCAACTCGAGAACGAGTGCTCTGCAGTTTTCATTCGAACGTTGAGCAAACATGTCGTTGCCAGAATTTATTTTTAAATTTCTCATCGTTCGAATCCCATAGCACTGTATAATTTCGGTACTCCTCGATTAGAGCTAGACATTTCTCTTCGGCCCACTCCAAAGCGATGGATTCGCGGTTACTGAAAGCCGAACGTGATGCGCTAGACGTACGAACATAGGTTGAACTTGAGGAAAAGATTGTTGGTGATAAAAGCAAACAAAAAAGCTTTTCTTATCAGATATAGAAGTGAGTTTGCTCCGTTAACTATATCGATTATGTGGGTTTCCCATTTGAGGTCTCAGAATATAGTGATAGTAATACTGTTATTAATATTTTCATAACTTTTCAATACATTTCTTTTAGGTTGGGTCAAAAGTATATACAAGTTCCAAGGATGGTCTAAATATCTTGTACTATAAAGATGCAACATAAAAATATGTATATTAGCAAATAAAACTAGGTTAATAGAACATTGTATCATGTAGGTTAAGTTTATCCAAATCCGGTAAAGCAAAAGAAAAATCTAAAGCAATTTATATTTAATTTATATAAGTAATGCAAAAAATTAAAAAGTAAACAATTTCAGCTTAGGACTACTTACAAAATTGAATCAAAAGCAGAAAAAAGAATACAATGCATAGTCTAGTGGCAACGTCACCTAACTAGGCCGGGACCTGTTCTAAGGTAAACGTTATTTTTTTAATGTGCTTGCACAAATACCGTGTTTATAAGAGTGGCATATATTCCATGTATGCACAAAAATGGAATTGCAAAACAATATTAAAAATGACTAAATACTTGATTAAATTAAATAATTAAATTTAAGTTAGAAGTGGAAAATTAAAATGACAACAAATAAATTCAAATCATAAAAAACAAAAAAAAAAAAATATAAAGATTTAAAATATAAAGATAAAAATTAAAATAGTTAAAATTAGAATAAGAATTTAAACAAAATAGTCCTGCATTTTACTTATAACTAAGATAAAATAGTGTTAAAACTAAAACAAATTATCTCTTAATATACGTTAAAACACAAGAATAATAATAATAATAAACAAAATAATAATAATAAAATAATACAATATAAGATTCAAAATATTCAAATGTCCGGGTTAGGTTATAATGTCCAGTATTTTTAAAATTCCTTGTCTTCCCTCTTTTACAAGCCAGTTTCTAAGCAGCCTTTTAAAGTAGGTCTTATTTTGTGCTGATTTTATGTCGCCAGGAAGAGCATTGAAAAACCTTGGGGCAATGTCTGTCTTCAGTGATCCATGTCGATAGGGGAGAGGTGGGAGAGTTGATCCCACTTTTAGTTTTCCTCCCTTAGCTCCAAGATTAGCCTCAAATTTAAAGATCTCAAACACGTACTGTATAGTGTGATCCTTTATTGATCTCTTGGCACCTTCTAACTCCTTCCAATGATACAGAAAATTTCAGCAGAACGATTCTTGTAAGACCTTACAGGGATCAAGTCTCCCTTAGCTTAGTAGGAGACTTGATCCCTGAGCGTGGGAGACTTGATTCCCGGGATCAAGTCTCCCTTAGAAGACCACTAACCTGCTTAAGCTTTTGGTAAAATTACACCCCGTGCATATTAGTTTCTTATTTCATTAGGAAGGAATCCCTTGAAAGGAACACACAAATAAGTGAAAAAAAGAACTCATTTTATTGATATTTAAAAGACAGAGCTATCAAATTTGTACTTAAATGAATAAATGCCTTCTGTTCGAGCCGTTCCTTTGCTTGTAGGCTTCGGCAGCCTTTTTGCGTCCCGCTGGTCAACTTCACTGATGTCCGGGATCACAGGAAAACAGAATTTTCCTCCCCTCCGAAAGAAGTTGACTTTTAAGATATTATCTTCGTTGACACTGATGACTTTGCCGACATAGCATTTTAAGGACTTTTTCGTCGCAAACTTGACTAAAACAAAATCGTCAGGCTCCAGTTTGCCATCTATAGCAATATTATCCTCATCTTCATCTTCTTCGCTCAAGAAGTTTGATCCACCGCTGCTATCAGGTAAACTGAGAAGCTCATCTTCTTCATCAGAGGAACTAAAAGTAATCAACTTGGTTACTTTTTTCTGCTTTTTTTGGCTAATCTTGGCCCCCTTAGTAGCCTTTTTTAGACACAACTCTTCTATTTCAATTTTTTCAGGGGTGTCAGTGAGTATACGACACCGTCCTCTTTGTCTACCCTTAGTTGGGATTTTCCGAGGTGCAGCCTTTGGGTAGGGCATGATGTCATGCGGCGAATAATGGTGTACACCGTTTCTGCTTGATGTCTGGCTAGTGGGTTCCAGCACACACGAAGAGCTTGAAGTACTAGGAACAACTTCACGCGTCTCTGTGGCAATGCTAACCGTTGACATATCGTCACCCGCTGCATTCGGAAAATCGCTTATGACTAACGGTGTACATTCAGTTTCCTCTGTTGGTTTGGGGCGATCGGTGACCGCACTAGTCAGAAAATCGTCGTCACGGAATATATTTCCATTCAACGGCCAAATGCCACTAACTCTGAAGCCGTTCTTAATATTTAATGGAGCCATAGCACGAGGATACGCCTCTCCCAACAGCTCGCCGATTTCATAAATTGTGAAGGTGCGTCCCGGATGTTGCAGCATCCAATTAGCTGCCACTTGGGAGTAATAAGTTTTCAGGGGTCCAAACACCGTCCGGTCGAGTGGCTGCAGCTTGTGAGATGTGTGGGGGGGTATGGTCAGTATTACAATACCGCGTTCTCTGGCATAGTTTAGAGTTTCTAGTTGAATATGACTGTCATGGTTATCCATGATTATTAAGTGTTTTCGTTCAACAGAAGGCTGCGCAAATCGAGTGAAGTGATGGAGAAATTTCAAAAAATTTGGTCCTGTCATCCAGCCGCTCGGGTGTGCTATCCCATCACTGCCTGGAGGCGTGCCGTTTAACATTCGTGGTTGCCAATTTACTCGGGGGAAGATTGTAAATGGTGGGGTGTGACTCCCGGAAGCACTTATTGCAGCACATACGGTTACCAGTTCTCCACGATCTGCTGAGGTCATTTTGCCCACCTGCTTCACGCCCTTAACCGCAATTATTTTCGAGGGTTTATGCACTGTGGTTACACCAGTCTCGTCAACGTTCCATATGCGTTCAGGAGGAAAAGTAAACCTCGCATAGACATCTGTAAGCTTCCCAAAAAATTCGCCTACGGTGTGTCTATTGAAGGCAGTGCTGCGTGCCAAGCTAGTAGCTTCGGGAGTTCGGATGGACAGCCTTGGGTTTCTTTCCAGAAAACCACGGAACCAATCATGGCCAGCTTCTTCCTTTTCATTCCAGGATTTAGGGTATTTCTTGTGGTTGGCTTTTGCGTATGAGTACGCTAGTTTTGTTAGTTGGCCGACAGTTAAACCATAATACATGTTAGCCATGCTTTGGAGGAATAACCCTAATTCATGTTCCTCAATTACGCTGAATACCTGGGATTTCTTATAACCTGGGGCAGTTTCAATGCCCTTTTTACACAACCTCTTTAAAGTCATTACATTAATTTCAAACAATTTGGCAGTCGTCTTGTAGTTCCCTCCATCCCGTACTGCTTTTACTGCCGCTCTGAGTCGGTTCTCATCTGGTGGAACCCTTCTCTTCACTCCTTCCTTTGGAATGTACTTTCGAGGCATCTAAAAATTATATAATATCCGCATTAGACTAATAAAGAGGGAGACTTGATCCCGGGATCAAGTCTCACTACGCTTTTAGGGATCAAATCTCCCTTCATGACGTGTCGAGCAAAAGAAGTAGATTGTGTGGATACAGAGGGTCGTTTCCGTTTTTTCTTTTTAACCATTATTAACAAAAGTATCGAGAATATGAGCATTGTATGCAATGCAGAGATTAACCGAATGATTAAAGATATTTATGAGTCGTAATACATACCAAAAAAGACGCTGTCAGTCGGTAAAATAACAAACACTTCCTAGCAGTGACGTCCATGCGTTTAAACGTCAGATAACACTATGGTTGCCAGTTGTCGCATCATACTTTACAGGGATGCCAACATAGCAAATAAAAATTAAACAGAAGCGCCAATTTTGAATAAGGATCAAGTCTCCCTAGGGATCAACTCTCCGCCCTCTCCCCTATAACCTACTTGATTCTAGAAGGCACCCTAAAATTGCCTCGAGGGGTGCTTGCTTCTTGTATTGCACATAACACCAGGGTGTCTGCTGGACTATCTTTGTCTCAACGAATTTGTTGTTGCAAGGATATGTTGCCTTGCGCTACACTTCTGGTGATAATGATTAATGATGATCTGATAACTTATCTGTTGGCGTAACGCGCAGAATATATTATAATATTCTGGCAAACTTTAAGCTCTGGATTGGAATAGCTTAAGAGAACTGACCTAATGGATATCTGTGCTTTCATTAAAGGTTTCAATACTTTGTTTGTTTCTACTCTTTATTGCGAAATTTCACAATGGGCTGATTTATTAGCATATGACAATCTCTTACAACCAATCCTAATACGAAGTGTTTATATGCATGTGCGCCTGTAACATGTGTGTGTGTCTTGTTATTGCATTCGATGGACAGAATTGACAAATGCAATTTCGTTAATTTTATCCTAGCGGAAAATGGTGACCCAGCCGGGAATCGAACCCGGAACCTTACAATGAAAAAATAGGCTACCTAACCTCTATGCCACTGTGTTCCGTGTATAATTAATAATTAATGCATCTTAAGTAGATGTGGTCAGCCACCACATCTCCTGTAAGATGTGATGGCCGACCACTGACCTAGCCTATGCTGACCACATTATATTACTCCTCAGGCACTGGAGCATTCGCCGCCAGTGCTCAGAGGCTAGTAGCTGATATTCTTACCTTCATTTTATAGTAAAATACTTTTGATTCTCCGGTCGATGCACAGGGAATGAGATGCTTATCCAGGACGCTTAATATATCGGAACAGATGTCACGTAATTCCTTTTCTACTTGGCTGCGGTATGCTCTGATCATTGTCAGCTTATCGTCGGCACCCTGAAAACACCATCAAAATACATTAAGAAGGGGCTTCACATATACTAATCCATACAAAATAAATACAAATTGATTGATATTCAGTGGACAATATAGGAGATTTTTGAAAAACATTAGTTCAAAAAGTATCCTAAACCATTTGCCTAGCATATTTGAAAAATTAAGTAGTCTAAAGTACCTTGATTTGAAAAAAATGTGGTCTGCGGTGCTCTATATTTTGCTACTATTTACATTTAACCCTTGGAGTAAATGGGTATTTTCATGGATGCATCTGTCTCTTTTGCAGGATTTTCGGCGACATCGACCTTAAAGTACTATAACTACGAAACTACTACACCAATCATAAAAAGAACAACTGCACAATGATTGCATTGAAATTTCGAATATAGAATATTGAAATATCATTTTGTAAAACAATTAGATAATTATGAATAAATATGAGAACGTCAAAGAAGTGAAAAAAACGCGGAACCAGATCTGGTCGTATCATACTCAACGGATAATTGTTTCAGAACCAGATTTGGTCGTATCATACTCAAGGGGTTAAGCCTCTGCTGTTAATGTTACAAGTACTGCAGTTAATAAAAGTGATTTTCTTTAAATAAAAAATAAAAAAATATATATATTAGGTATAGGATAAATATTGGATATTTATAGATAGATATAAATAAATGTATATAGAGATATATGGCTATAAACATACATATAGAAAACAATATGCATAAAATATAATACAATATATAAATACAAGATCTAGGATACAAGTGAGATGAAGAATAGTCGAGATAAAAAAAAATAAACAAAAAAAGTCAACATTAAAAATTAAAGAAGATAATCGAGATTGAAAGTCTTGTTTAAAAATAGTCTTGATTAAAAATAGTCGAGATTGCCTATAATAAATTTTAGTTCATAATGTCAAGAGAATATCAGAAAATTATTGAAACCATTCGTTGGCTTTAGATCTCTATATTTTTATTTATTTATGTTATTTTATTTAATTTAACAACGCATTTACAATAAATACGCATCGCTACAATTCATATCAATATTTAATAAGTATTAAAAAATATTAAAATAAAAATAACGATTGAATATGGCCGATATAAACGGAAGAAAGTGTTGAATCGCTAATTTTACATTTATAAATGAACTAACCTACGACAAATCATTTATTTCATTAAAAACTGCTGATGTGCCAACACTGAGTAACCAGGATACCATTTTTTTTATAAAGCAAAAAAGACAGATAAAATATATAGAAACTGTCACAAACTATAAACCTATATGAATATCAACTATTAATAGTAAAAATACCTGCATAGTAACGAGTGAGTATTTTTATGTTATCCCGTAACTAACGCGGTCAATAAGTTTATGGATGAAAAAGAAAAAGCTAATAGATGCAAAAACAGATGATCAGTGTGTGAATTTCAGGTAAGATTTTGCGCCTTGGCCGTCAGCATTCTTTTGTTTTACATTGGTGTTGTCTAAACAAGTTTATGAATGAAAGACACAGTAAATAAGTCATACAGATAGTTACTTAGTGTATGGGTGGTAGGTCAGATTTTGAACCTGAGCCGTTGTCATTCCCACGTTTTACGTTGGGTGTTTTGAGTGTTCTCTGTTTTTATGTGATTCTGTTTTCACTTTCTCGCTGTGGTACTGGACTTGATTGGCTTTTGCTTTACGATTGGATTTGAGTTCAACTGTTGATTAAAAAAAAAGACGTAATAAACCCTATTTAACTAGATTAAATAACAAGTTTATTTCACAAAATCTGAATATGAAGACCACGGGGGAAGAACAAGGAATGTCAATCAAACATAAATTCGAGAAAGTCGAATTTTAAAGATTAAGATTGATTGTTGCAAACATTTTAAGACTAAGAGCAATAATATGTTCTGTAAATTAGGTTTAAATGTATCTGTTGTCCATTTAAAAATAAAAAACTCGATTTTTTAAAAACACATTTCAATAAAATTGCCTTAAAAGGAAAAGCGGGATTTTTAAAATTTACAAAAACGAGGAATGTCAGTGATATTCCTTGTTTATGTTAATTGGTTTACATTGTATTAATTATTCAAAATGATGGCCGTATACGGTTTTTTGTATTATCTTTATTAGAAAAATACTAATATATTTAATCTTAAATAACAAGAATGTTTTTATTTCTATTTCTGGCCAAGATAGTAACACTTTAGACGTTTACATTTACATCTCTCACCATTTACGGCTTCATGACTTTAAAGACGAATTTTCCGCATAACACCTGATCCGATCTTTGTATTCTGGTTTCTTCTGAGGCGTTATCACGTGGGTATTTTCGTTGCTACTCGACATTTTGACCACACACTACACTGTTTATTCACTTCTGATTCCATACTATCAATTTATCACAGAAGTGCAAAAATCAAAACTAAACTTAAAATGGCATAAAACGTTCGCCAACTGGTGCCAACTGTCTAATGTTTGACAGCACAAACAAGCTGACATCTCTTGTTCTTGTGAATTACGCGCAGACATTCCCGATTATTCCTGCGTACGCCTAAACTTTGACTGGATTTTTAGCTATGATAGCGCTCGTTTTTGCCAATTCTAATTTTTGCATTGAATAGCCCACAAAATTCTCTACAAAATGGCGTTATTAGTTCGATTTTGGAAAAAACTATGACATTCCTTGTTATTCCCCCATGCTCTTCATATACAAAACATTGGATGTGTATAATTCCAATATGACATGGATTAATGAGATGAACTTTGACATTATTACTGCACGGGCATTTCTTCTAGTGGGTGAGTAAGTACAACAAAATAAAGTTTTGATAAAAAAAAAAATATACAAAAAATAGTTTATTATTATATTTTTTTTTTGAATTTTGGAAATTCTATCTATTAACGAAAAGTTTCAGAAGCGTTGAACGCGCTGCGCCATCTAGCGGTAAGCAATATATCGCAAATAAACAATATTAACGATATTTTACTACCGCTAGATAGTACACCGAGTCCACAGCTTTTTAAACTATTTAAAATATAAAAAATAAAAATTTTATATTAAAAAGTTGCTTATTTTGTGGTACTGATTCACCCACTACAATAAAGCCCATGCAGTTATCACAGCCTGTATGTCCGTAGTTGTAAAGATGCTATTCCACCAGTGTGCAGAACTGTGCGGCATTGTGCGACACAAATGTTTATTCTGGTCGACTCACTAAAGCAAACAATAACAAATTGTGCGCGAACATTCTAGAAATGTTCGCGCACATCTGTATACTTTTGTGCGCGCACACATGCAGGCAGTGGACTCGCGTCGACGTGTACAAACCTGTTGTGCGCGAACTCAGTCTTGCTTCCGCTACCGGAGTGAAAACATTGATTTGTGCGCGTACATTGTTAATTAACCAAGCTAAATATGGATTGGACGAATGATAAAATTATTAATTTTATTCAAGCTATTGAAACTTATCCTGTATTATGGGATTCTAGTCACAGTGATTATAAAAATAAAAACAAAAAACACGACGCCACTCAAGAGTTGGCGCAAAGTTTCAATTGTGACTCGACTGAGGTAATGAGAAAATGGAAGATTATTTTGGCTCAATACCGAAGATTGTTCTCGGCAGAAACTCTGCTCAGTGAACATGTTCGCGCACAAGTGTGCTGAACTGTGCGCTTACAAAAGTTACGCACAGCCTTACCAGTGGAGACGGAAGCCAAATGCGACACCAGCTTAGTACCTGCACTGTTGGAGTTTTGCACAAAATGTGTGCAAACAAATGTGCTGCACACTATTTTGGTGGAATCGCACCTTTAGGGGCTCCCTAGACGATCAAGCATGCTTGACAAGCATCGTGTCGCGGGCTGGGAAGAGGATCGTAAACCGCAGGAAAAATGCAAATATTTTTTTAAAAACATTTACCAAAAATGCCTAATTTTGTAGTTTATACCAGGGGGTCACGTCATTCATCAATCAATTACGTCTAATTAATGTTAATCCCTGGTATAAACTACAAAACTAGTTATTTTTGGTAAACGTTTTAAAACATTATTTGCTTTTTTCCTGCGGTTTACGATCCCCTCCCAGCCCGCAACGCGATGCTTGTGAAGCATGCTTGATAGTCTAGAGTTAGATGCTCGTCAAGCATACTTGATCGTCTAGAGAGCCCCTTACACTCTGGCTACACCTTTCATACAAAATTGCCTATTCTCCTTTGTCCTTGTCCATTTACATTTGTTGGGACTTAGGACGCAGCCTTTTTTCATTATTCACTCTACAGTTAGTCAATGATTTTAAGGTTATGTTATTGTTGTGATTTGTTGATGTTGTGAACCTACAGTACATTTTGTCTCAAAGCTTGGCACTTAATTCGTAAAATTATGTAAAGTAGGTAATGTTAATAATAATTATGAATATTAATGTGTTTAAAAACTATAGACTATTTTTTTATTTTATTTTATGGAAATCTGAAAGAACCCATTCTTACATCACCATATATTGTATACCTGCCTTCTTGGGAGACAGCATTTGAGGTATATTTTGTTAAACCCCTAATATTTAAACTCTTATTAAGCCAACCTATTTCATAGCTTTATGTATTAATCGGACGTCATATGTGTCCTCTATAAATAGGTATCACAAGACCCAATAACCCAGTATTCACTAAATGTATGCCTCAGAATATACAAGAATTTTAACAGTCATTACTTCCCCAGTTTATTTGCTAGGTCTATTATCAAAGTAAACAACATTTGTTGACCTACATATTATCAAGAGTGTATTCAAAGATTATTCTGAAGTAGTCCCATATTACCTCAAAATCTTAAGCAGAAGTTTTTAAATCTTTTAAAGTTTTTAAATTAGGCATTGTTTAGTGGTATATATTTCCGTAGTATAATTAGTACTTGGTTTTATTAGTTGTAATGAATGAATTAGAAAATAAATTGGTTGTATTGTACTCTCTTCTCTTGTTGGGCTGTTTCATTGAATGCTCCAGTTTTATTTTCCAACAATGTTCCAGTTTTATTTTGTTATTCTACATAGCTATGGTATAAGAATATTACAAATTTGTCATTAAACTTATTATGTTTCATTTCTTTCAAGTTATATATGGGAGGTTGGCAAAATCACAACAATCCTTTTAAAGCATTAACAAAAAAATTTTTTTAAAGCATTAAAAAAACGTTTCTTATGTTCAACTTTGAAATATTTTTTTTTAAAAATCACTTGTAGATGACTTTCAGGCAATTTTTTTTATTGTAAAATAATCTCCTTTATAAAAAATCCCCTATTGTCCGAAAACATTTTTTTTTCGGAAAAAGATAAACAAAAACTTTCTCGTTTAGTTTTAGAGGTGTACAGTTACCCTTTGAAAGGATTGTAGTACTGTTAGACCACCCAGTAAATTATAATGTCATATTTCCTCCTATTTAAAACATCGCGAATTTCGCGCCAAATTTTCAAAGACATTGGAAGTGTAGAAAATATTTGGTGACGAACAAAACCGGCTTTAAATATGCAATAAAAATAAAATGTAAAATTAACAAGAATGGTTATTTAACATTTGAAACATTTAAAGTTACTCAGATTTTTCTTTAAATCCCTCATTACGTTGAGTAAGAGTTATGTACCATGCATTTTGATAATTAAATAAACAAATTTTTAAGACAAGATGTTTCGCACCTATTTTTTTCAAAAGTTATTGTTTTGGGTGTAAAGCAAGTGAAGTCGCTGGCAAAAACAGTTTTTTTTTATTACAGAAACTTACCTTATTTTCTTCTTTCTGTTCAATTGAAGAGATTATCCTCCAGGAGGCTCGTCGCGCGCCAATGACATTTTTATAAGCGACTGACAATAAATTCCTCTCCTCAACTGTAAGCTCCACGTCTAAGGACGCCACCTTTTTCATTGCTTCCACCATTTCTGTAACAAATGAAAGAAAAAACTATAGGTACATGAAATATTATTAAATAAAAAATACTACCATGTATTTCTTACCATATGGGTATATGGGTATAAACTTGTATTTTTGTGAAAAGTAGTACCTATATTTAGTGGCAGTAGTAAAAGTAGCATATTTAGTAGCAGTAAATTATAGTGAAGTAATAGTAAAGTAGTTGAAAAGTAATTAAGAATTAATTGAAAAGTAACAGTATAGTAATTGAAAAGTAATAGTAAAGTAAATGAAAAGTAATAGTAAAGTAAATGAAAAGTAATAGTAATAAAATAGTAAAGCAATAGCAAAGTAATATTAAAGTAATATTAAAGTAATAGAAAAGTAATAGTAAAGTAATAGTAAAGTAATAGAAAAGTAATAGAAAAGTAATAGAAAAGTAATAGAAAAGTAATAGTAAAGTAATAGTAAAGTAATATAAAAGTAATAGTAAAGTAAAAGTAAAGAGTAAAGTAAAAGTAATGTAAAAGTAACATACACATAGTATGTAAAAGTAACATACACAAAGTAACTATGCACACATACATATAACACGTCATAGTAGGGTTGGTTGTAAGAGATTGTCATATGACAATAAACCCGCCCATTGTGACATTTTCACAATAAAAATTATAAACAAAAAAGTAAAGTAAAAGTAAAGCACAAGTAAAATCAAGTAGACATAATAGTTTAAAAAAAGTAAAAGTAGTATATTTAGTAGTAGTAGTATATTTTCGAAAAAGTGGCTCACAATTTCATTTTAATTACAATTTTATTTAAATTTTGGTTTTATTATATCGTTTTTATAAACATAAAATTACGAAACATTATATTTAAAAATCACCACATCGAAGGACATGAAATATTACGAATTAAATAACTATAAATTCTATAGCGATAGGTAGATAAGACTAAGTATTTTTCTGATTGAGGTCCCATTCTGTTAGGCTCCTAAACACTATGAGAATTACACGGTGAAAATAAATAAAAAACTCCTTTAAAACAGTTGTCCACAAATTTTATCTATTTAATTTCAACGTTAATAAGTCGAATAGCGTTTTAAATGAATTGAAACCCGTTTCAGTGTATATGTTTTCAGTTTAAACATAACATAACAAAAAACAGTTTTTTTTACTGAAGTGTTTTGCTGAATGTTACTAAAAAACTAATGATACCTGGAAGATTTTTACCTCTTTTAGGTGGTTCATCAACTTACTTACTTAGATATTGAGATAAATAAAACTGTCAGCGAATGAAACTTTAGATCTTTATCTAACTATTCGTATACCATTTATAGTTGAAATCTTTGTAATTACACTTTTTATTTTGGTTATGCGATGTGTTTCGATGCTTTCGCATGTATATACATATGCCTCTTGTTTCGTAATTGTTGGGGCTGAAAATCTCTAAGTGGAACTCTTTAAACGAAATTCAGCTAAATGGAGTTATAATAGGTTATTTTATTTGCATTTGTAATAGATTCATCAGTGCTGATCTGCAGAATGTCAGAATATTTTCCAACTCTAATACAATATCCTAAGATACTTGTCTTCGCCGGCGTGAGAGTTAAACGTGTTATTTATTATAGGCGTGAAGTAGGCGTGTATTGTCTCATTACGCGCGTCATCTGCGCCTCTCATGCGGTGTCAACTGACTCATTACGCACTGTCGACTATTCGCCGGCGACTGAAATTGCACTGTCGACCTGTCGACTGGTCGCCGGCGACTCGGTCTCGACGAAAACATTAAGGCTTACCATAAAACCATAAACCCGGGCGCAAACGCACGGTTTCCGTATTCAATTTCCGAATTCGTTTTCCTTATTCGGGCACTCGAACGCACGCGTTTCATACAAAATGTTTTACATGGCGCACACGCTCTTTTATTTTCCGTTCGGAAATTATTCCTGACGTTCGTTTCGGAATCCAGCCCGTGCGCGTTCGTGATTCCGAACGGAAAAAAACGAATGCTGTCATCCCGAATGCAGCGCTCACATAATTTTGTGTGCGCCGCCGCACACGTACGGTGCGTCGCCGCACACGAACGGAAATTCCGATTCGGAATCGCTCATCAAAGGACAAATTAAAGCTCATCAAAGGACATACTTATTGACATAAGACATATTGGCATTCTGTAAAAATCGAAGAATGGGTCTGGGTGTGCTCCGAATTTTTGCCCTCTTGAGATATCATAGACTCTTCTTTATTCTCGAAGTATTCAATGGATGTTCGATAACGAAAATTCCTCTTCTTCTTCTTGACAGAAAATATTCAATAACAATTAATTCGTCGTCATCCATATTGCCGCAAGGAGTCCCTCTATGTACTGGCAGTAAAAAATCCAAATGAAAAAAAACGAACGTCTGCGGTAGGTTCACGGAATTCCGATTCGGTATTCGGAAACCATTACGGAAACCGTGCGTGTGCGGCCGCCGCGCTAAATCAGCAGATTGTGTTAAAATTATAAACACTTCTTTTCCATACTTTTATTTTCAATATGTGACGCTGATTAGAAGATCATATACATTTAAATATCATATACATATAATGGATATAAATCACATCAAATGGATATAAATCCATTTGATGTGATTTTTTCTTAAAAATCCGTACAGAGTTACTAGTTTATTTGAAAAAGATACCTAGTAATAAAGATTATTACGAAAAAAAAAACAAAGAAGTACTGCAGTAATTCAAAAGAGGTCTCGGTCACATAACATGCATAGATGACGAAAAGGCCACAAAAGTAGTGAAATAGGCTCGTTTTTATTGATTCGCAAATTTGATTTTTATTGATTCAAATGCTGCCTGCATTTTACACTTAATCTATATATATAATCCTCGATCCAACATTAAACGAAGTTACGAGGAATGGTCGACATCTGGTAGACCAGTTGAGATCTGAGAGCCGTGGAGAATAACAGCTGTCAGCATGCTGCCGTTGTAACCTCCATAAACGTTTCCGCAAACTGCAGAGGATTGTCGGTTTTTGCGGTTGTCTTTTTACGTCATCGAGGAGTAAAGCCGCAGCCCCACCCATCTCAAGAACAATAAATAAAAGACAGAACAAAAGTAGTCGCCGCCGCGCCGTTTAGCGCCTGGAGAGTATAATAGAAGGGAGGCTATTTTGCGCGTCGCTGCCTTTCGCAATTTGCGTATAGAAACGAAGTGCTCTTCGAAAAAAAAATCAGTTGGTCGACCGATGTGGGCTGTGCGACAGACACCTGAACACGTGAGTGTTTACTTACACTTTTAAATGTTAAATAGGTTGCTACAAATTTGACATTAGGACAAGTTCCCATAGTGATCCATACAACACTGACAACCGCGTCTAAACACGGTGAATTAACCGTAGATTTTAACGGCGAAAAAATGAGTGTGGACAATAGGCCTTACACACATGTTACACGGAAGCATACATATACACACGTTATAGTAGGGTTTGTTGTAAGAGATGACAATAAACCTGCCCATTGTGAAACTTCACAATAAAGAGTAGAAACAAACAAACAAACAAACAGTTTCAAGGCTCCCCCGGTAATCCTGCCCGGAGCTCGCCCGAGGGAATTCTTTTATTCAATTCACCTTCTCGAGGAGGAGCCATGATTTGGAGCAACCCAAAAACAGACTAGCCTTGCGGGTTAAGCTGGATGGAACCACTGAGCTCCGAAAGCTTGAGCTTCGTAGGCGGTCAGTTCTCGTATTTACAAACTTTACAATTGTTTTATGGCAAATGGGCGTGAACAAATAAACAAGTAAATATAGATAAGCGGAGATAAGACGTTGAAACAGCGAAACGAACCCCCGGTTTAAAAAAAAACATCAGGGCCATAAAATTATGAGAAGAGTGCGAATGGGCTTCGAGATGTGCGTGAGGTGGGAGGGCGTGAGGTGTAGGGGTGTGGGGGGTGCGTCTCGTCGCTGGCTGGCTGCGGTGCGATTCGCCCCCCGATCAATAGTCTGCGTCCGCCGTCCCCGCGCCCCGCCCCCTCCCCCCGCGAGAGAGACTCCGTCTAGTCGCCTCCGGCCCTCTCGCTGCCAGCCACTCTCCTCCTCCTACTACTACGAGAGGTTCGGATGGCCACGGTCACGCGGCCGATACTATTCCAGAGTCTGCGTGCTGCAGCGCTCTCGCACCTACACTGTCATGCCATTTGTCAGGCATCCGGCTGGTAAAACACACATTTAGGTAATCTGCGTATGGCAATGGGTAACAATAGTAATAATTAATTCTTTATTTACACAAGGCGAGCTTATTGCTACGTGCCAATATCTTACAACTAACCTAATCACCGTGGTACTTTCGAAGTATCATCCACAACGGGCGAAACTGTCACCTTCGTTCTTTTTGGCATGGAGTCAGCGTAGAGACTTAAGAGACAACCCATTCCACTAATCTAGCTACGGCACTCGCTCGTCAGAAGCTAACGGCCTTACGCGAGGCACTGAGAAGTAACCAGCGGCCAGCCTTCACCCCTGACTGGCCGCGGATTTCTCCGTCCCCCAATCTAGTCACGGTTTCGAGGTCGCTTGCGCGGCCTCTATCTGACGTAAGCGGTTATTAAGTTATTTGCGGACCGCGACGCCCTTTGCCCGCCTTGGTTACTCGGGATCGGGTGGCCGACGGATTGATTCAAGGGTAGAAGACGTCGGGTCGACAAATACCCTCCGCTGTCATAGGAACTCTGGTTATTCGCCAGCTGGAACTTTATTCGTTTTTCCCGGAAGTGCAGATAGTGCTCCAACCGCCCAGTCCCGCCCGAGGTATTCCCCCAAATCCACATCTTCTGATCCCAATCGCCCTCGACTGCAGGATTACAGCCGTGGCAGATGCACACAGCGACCCTGACAGGGTAAGCCCATCCTCGAGGATGCTACCAGATAGGAGTTAAACTGTGAGACAAACTTACGATTGAAAATTTATTATTCTGTATAAAACCATAAGAACAAAACGTCATTTTATCAAGAAATCCAATATTTTTCTCTGTGTGTTCGGATATCTCGAGATATATTAACGTGACAGACGCGTTGCATTTTATAATGTGTAGGGATTAGAATTACAAACGAGGATATTGAACGAGTCTTCAGTATAAAATGGCTGACTGTAAGATATCGATATAGCGATAAGTACGCCATTAGTGAACAAATTGTCTTTTTTTCATAAAACCAGTGTAATATTCATTAGGTAATGTTTTTATAGCACAATAAAGTTATTCTATAATATGTATACAGGTTGAGTTTTAATAAACTGGCATCCTTGCCAGTTTATTACATTTCCGTGGTGGCCTTCGTGAGTGAATCAGTACAGTTTTTTCTTTCTGTAAATTTGAACTTAATTTGTAAGTAAAAATTTGACAGGAGTTGAGACCGCTGTGCCATCTAGTGGTAGGTAAAAATCGCGACTAAACGATATTCGCGATATTTTACTTTTCGCTAGATGGAGCAATGCGCTCAACGCTAAAAAAAATAAAAAAATTCTCATTTTATTATCAAAAGTTGCTTATTTCCTCGTACTGATTCATCCACTTCAAGGATGTCGGTTAATTAAAACACACCTGTATAATAAAAATGTGTATTATGAAATCGGAGACTATCGCGGATGTTTGACATTATCAATAGACTGACTGGTCTACCCTACGCGCAAGCCAACACACACGCAACGGAAGTAAGGCTCAGACACGTCGCGGACGCGAAGTCCGTTTAAAGAACGTTCATCATTATGTATAGAACTGACGCGACGTAAAACATACAGAAAATACGGGGCGCAGACACGTTTCTCCCCGTCTGCGCCCTGTCCTAGTCTTACGTCCGTTTCGTGTGGCTTGCAACGTCGCCGAAACGTCGGGTGTTACAAACGAACTTCACGCGGTAAATTTGTTTTTTATCTTATTTATAAAATGTGTTTTGTATTTTCTTCTATTCACCCATATTTATTTATTTTATTTATTTATTTATTTATTTTATTTTTAAACCAGTTGATAGGAGTTCCTACACTTGGTTATGTCAAATGTAATAAAAATAACAAGTATAATATAAATACCTATTAAGGTATAAGATATGAACGTCGGTATTGCAAGGTATGAACGTTGAACATCCAAGCGCAGATTTTCTAGGTCATATATGTAGAGGAAACAACATTTTCTAATATTTGCAATCAAAATTCTTAAGTAATTTCGTAAAATTTTCTATCTAATTTTCTATATAATCCTAAGTACTAAATAATCAAACAAATATTGGATAATTTCACAAATTATCATACGGGAAGATGTTTTAAAGAAAAAACACAAATACAAAAGAAATCAGTAATAATAATTATAGTCAATAAATAGTTAGAAGACAAAAAAAAACGCAATTGTAAAATAGTCAATAATAGAAAGAATAAGGAATAATAATAGTCAAGTAGGTCAATAGAGCTGCGAAAAATTGATATTGTCTAAATCCTCAATGCTATAAATGGGGTTTTTAGTCAAAATACCCTGTACCTTTTTCTTAAAGTGAGCCTCCCCAAGGCCCCTGATGTGTAATGGAAGTTTGTTGTAGAATAAGTAAGATTGGCAGAGAAAGCTATTCCGAACCTTACTAAGACGCACCTTAAAATGACGCAAGTCCTCTTTATTTCGCGTATTATGCGAATGAATATTTGAGTTACGTATATAGGTACGTATAGCAAAATTTGGCGTCACTGAGACCGCAATGAGTGGCGTCGACCGCTTTATCGTTTTAATAGCAATGGAGGGAGGTCTCACCGAATCACATCGCGCTTATAAAAACAACCATTTTTACGTTTTTACGCGTCGTCTGTGTGGACGAGTATATACTCGTCCACACATATAGCCAAGGAATATTCTGTGCCCCAGATCACAGCACGTCATAACTAGGATTGCAACGTTTTATTGTTTACCGATTACGATTCCGATTATTTCGAACAATAATCACCGATTACGATTCCGATTATTTCAAACAATAATCGCCGATTACGATTCCGATTATTATCAAATTTCTGACGTGATTCATTCCTCCCGCATAAAACTGTGTAAAATATAATGTTGCGAAGTACATAGCTTCCGTGTTGTATTATTCATACCTAAAAGTATCTAATGTCATGTGCGGTGTTATACCTACTTATAACCACACAGTTTTGATGAATTAAAACAGTTTTATTTAGTCACGTTTTATTAGGTAGCTACTTGCGCGTGTTTTTTAAAGTTATTTATTCGCGCGACATTTAGTTAAAGTTAACAATAGGAAGATTGTTAGTAAAAAAACATAGCATTTGTGAGCTTATTTATTAAGGGGGGTTCTGAGTTAGAAAGCCTAAAAATTAAAAAAAGGAGTTGAAGTTTAATCCTGAATCTTTTACCCCTGGAATAGATGCTGATTAGTCTCAGATTGCTGTAAGTTAGCGGTAATTGAGTTCGAATTTCTCGCGGACCATGGCGTCCTGTAGCCGTCAACATCACGAGGGATCGGGTGGCTAACGGATCGTTTCAAAGGTAGCTGACATCAGGTTAACAACCACCCAGCTGCTTGGAAAATTTACCTTTCCAGACCGCCCTGGTTATTCGCCGGGATGCATAGTCGGTCGCCGAACGCCACACGACGCGCAAACCACCCAGTATCGCCCGAGGTGTTCCCCAGATTGGAACAACCGATCGCCTGCCGTGGCAGGGTTCAGAGTCCTTTCCAGACCCTTTGAGGCTACCAGATGGGAGTTTAATCGCTAGTTGAGCCGACCCAAAATAACAAAAAGGTCACCAGGTCTAAGCTAAACGGAACCGTTAGATACCCAAAATGATCAACCCAACAGTTTAAAGTAGTATCTCGAGATATTACTGATCTTAATTTAACTGAAGGGACAGCTATTTATGTGATAAATTCTTGAGATTCTACTACTGCGCTAATATTTACATAGGTCAGAGCTGCGCGGAAGATTGGATGAGGGTTAATAAAAGTCTGCTTCGTCGACTATTCGGCAAAGGCTCCTAATCTGACAAAGACCCATACGGCAGTAAGTTCCATAAAACTTATGCCAATTTCAACATTATTTTTCCGGATAACAAAATAACAAAAAAAAAATAAAACTCGGTAAAAACTTTGAACTAGTGCAAACTAACACAGATGATGGCACAAACTAACTATACACAGATAAATATAAAATAATCCACAATGCAGTGAACTTTCCTCTGCAATGCAATGTATTTCTTTATACGTCATCTATTTTTAAAAGTTAAAAATAAAAAAGTCGACGGAATGATCGGAATGTGATAAAACCGGCGAAAGAATTTCGACGATTGATAATTAATGTCAACCGAAATGCTATCAAAAATACCGACCGCTCACAAAAATGTCGCACATAAATGCCTATACATTTCACAGCTTATTCAAAAAATAATTTCAATCGCTAACCATAGAAAGAGAACGTTTTATCACTATTGTCGAAGCGTATGTCTTTTTAATTGGTCTTATTTCCATGTTACACAAGATTACTGCAAAAGGAGGTCGTTAGAGTGAGTTTAACGGGCAAAGAGCGCCACGGATCGCGTGATTCGATCTGAGTTACCGCTGACGTCAGGTAGAGGTCGCGTAAGCGACCTCGAATCTGTGACGGGGAAATCTGTCCAAATCTGGTAGTAATGGCGCGGAGAAACCAGCCGAGTGGTACTTTCTAGTGCCTCGCGTAAGGACTCTAAGGTAGATTGACGGTGGATTGTGTTTGACAAAAGCCTTTGCGTTCATCCCACGGGAGAAATAATGGCCAGAGCTCTTATAACTCCCTGGGCAGATAGGTTCGCCCGTAACAATTGACAACCCCTTAACTGCACTGCAACACACTGCAAATCCACCTTTATGGTAAGAGGTAACATTTTTATGGTTACTGTAAAGACGCAACATTCCCAAATAAAAAAAATAGGCTTGATACTTATTTATCAACATCATTCAGTTTTGAGCTAGGGTAAGTGGAACAATAATTTAATTACATTACTAGTCAGATTTTTGCTAATGTGTCTTCTACAAATTAAGAAAATCGGTTGTCACCCCAAGACTTTCCCGACAAGCAGACAACACCCTCCCCCCTCACGAGCAAAACCTTTACCCCCCCCCCCCCCCTCAAACGACCCCTCCCCATCCTTTTTCCAACAATTATATAAAATTTTCTTAAATACGGCGGTATATTTTTTTAGTCGCTCGTATACGAGATATTCGAACCAAAAAATGATGTCGGTCCATCAAAGCATTTGTGTATCGAATTTCAAGTCTCTAACTGCAATATTTCGATATTGAAGTATGAGTAGCGCGTCCTCCGGTGGACCGATTTCAACTACAATCTTTTCAACTCTAGCTATGACCGAATGATACGTGCATGCCAAATTTCAGCTCAATCGGATAAAGGGTTTGGGTGCTATCGCGGAGAAATACACACATACAGACACACAGAAGTGCTTGCACAATACTTTCTTTGCAAGGAAAGTAAAAAAGGCAATCGTTCCCTTTCTGCAGTTACCGATTCATTTATCCTATAGGTATTATAATAAACAGGGTTGAGTGTTTTCTTTTGGCACCTGAAATTCGATTTTTACAAACATTAACAACAAATGTTTCGCTCAAAACAAAAACATCTCAATGTAAAAAAAATGTACTATCGTCATGAAATATCAAATATTTTTCAATTATTTCATCTTTTATACATATGAACAAAATGAACAGAACAAAATGTTCAGTAATATTAAAAACATATTTTGGAATAGGTATGATATAGGTTTTCGAAAGTCACATGGTCTGTTTTTGTTTTGAGCGAATCAAAAGTTGTTATAAGGGTTCTTTGTTCAGTGCACTGTTAGGGCTATTGCGTCGCAGTCAGCAGGAGCCACAGGTGGTGTTAGGGGGGCGGGGGGCAGGGGCGGCGGCGAACTCCCGCGAAGGCCGTGACCCGCGGGCGTCCCGAGGCAACGCTTCAAGGACTCGCGCCGAAAGACGCCCCCGAGGCCGCCCCGTTCGACCCCGGCCACTGCGCCTATAATCGCCTGCGCCATAAACCAACAATTAGCGGTTTCGGGTTCACCTCCCGCCGCCTCTGAGTCTGTACCCGAGAACCGAGCCACTTGACCGACAATAGACGAGACGGCTGACATTCATCAATGTTCTACTCAGTCAGTTCGCACCAAAGAGTCTTCTAACTTAATTAACGTATACAGCACCCCCCCCCCCCCCCAACTTATCGATGTCGTGGCACCCTTAAGGGATCTCTAGACGATTAAGAATGGTTGTCAAGCTTCAAGAAATATGCTTTTTTTTTAAAATACCAAATATGCCTAATTTTGTAGTTTTATACCAGGAAGTCACGTCATTCATCAATCAATTACGTCTAATTAACGTGACTCCCTGGTATAAACTACCAAATTAGGCATTTTTGGTAAATAATTAAAAAAAATATTTGCATATTTCCTGCGGTTTACGATCCCCTCCCAGCCCGCGACGCGAAGCTTGACAAGCATGCTTGATCGTCTAGAGTCCCTTAGGCCCAAGCCACAAACTACGGACGTAAGACTCGGACACGTCGCGGACGCGAAGTCCATTTAAAGAACTTTCATACAAAATATATAGAAAAAGACCCGACGTACGAGTCTTACGCCCATTGTGTGTGGATTGGGCCTTAGAGAATTAGAATTTACTCACGGAACCCCAGTCATAATATCTATGTGTCATAATAAGATAGCGAATGGTGTCGTGCAGTTCGGGTTATAAGACCCGTTGTCTTTCTAGGGTCGGCCCAACTCATGATTCAGCTCATATTCAGTAGCCTCCTCGTGGGAGAACTACCCCAGGAAGGACTCTCGCGTCTCAGGCCTCACGGCTGGTGGATCGGTTTCCCTGGGGGATTGCCCTCCGGCGCGACTGGACGGTTTGTGCACCGTGTGGCGTCAGCCAATCGGTTGTGCACTCTGACTAATTACTGGAGGAGTGGGGAGACTATGGTAACATACTGTCTCTTATGCAGCGAGGGTGGACCTGTGTCATGCCATTCTTGAAACGACCTATCGGCCACCCGATTCCGAGTGGCATTACGGGCAAAGGACGCCCAGGTCCGCGATAAATTCGCATTGAATTACCGCTGTAATACAACAGGTACAGGCCGTGTAAGCGACTTCGCTCCCGTAATCAGACGGAGTTATCATGCCAAAACTGGGAGCCAGGGGGCCGAGGTGGCCTGCTGGGTTACATTCCTTCCTTCGGCGTTGGACTGGCGGGTTCGTGGCTTTGCTGGACGGTAGATTTGTATCGTCCCCAGTCCTCTACGCCCACCCGACAGGAGACGGAACGATCATTATCGTTAAAACTTTCTGGGGTGACGGGTTCGCCCGTCGTTGTCGACACATCCAAGTGTGTCATAATACACGATGTTTTTAATTACTGATAATAATATATGTTATAATGTTATTAAATTTGTAGTTTTTTTTAAGTGTATGTATATTTATTTTGCCATAGTTTCCTATGCGAGGTAAAAGAGCGTAGATGCGACTCGCACAGCAGTTAATAATACAAACATTCTTTCGGATCTAGGTCATTGGCAAAGAAGTGCGGAATCTTGTATAGCGAATACGAACCATAATGGTTTGCTAACCTTCTAAAACCAAACACAGATGACAACAGGGTTCTGAAGAGGTCGCAATTAATCCCGTATTTTGTTCACGGTACGAAGATACTTAGCTTCACCATATTTATATCGAAATGCTATTTTAGATTTTTGCATTTTTAAGGCATTTTTTAAATGCTCCTATTGGTCCAAATACGGTCCTAACGGAAAGAAAAATTGCCTGCAACTTTTGCCTAAAAAATTGAATAATTCGGGAAAAACTGAAAGTGCTTTTTTCTTCTCACGATTCGAACGATATCGTATCCTTTTTTCTTAAATAGAAACGACATATTAGGTTGATTCTTTTTTTTGTTTTTATCGCTATGCTCTCGGGATGGAAATATTTTAATCAAACGTATTCAATTTTTAAAAAAATGAAGATATTGAGAAAAATCCGGAAAAACGCATTCCAGCCTAAATTAAAATAAAATGACATTTTACTACGTTTGTGTTGTTTCGCGATCTACACAACAAATAAATGTAGATATGTCGCAATTTGTCCAACAACTGTAGAGGGGGGGGGGGTTGGAACTTAGGGTGGGGGGGGGGGGAGTTGGCTGGGGGTTGTCCGATTGCCGGGAAAGTCTTGGGGTGACCCATCTTTTTTATTCTTTGCATACATATTACAATAGTTTTTCACAAATTCACAAAACGATCACAAACACATTATTAAAGTTTGGACAGGACAGTGCGTCGGGTCAGCTAGTTTCAAATAAATATTGATATATCCGATATTTTTATACTTATATACAGAGTGAGTTATAATTAAACTGCATCCTTAATGGGAGTCAATCAGTACGACCAGATAAGCAACTTTAAAAAAAAAACTTTTTTTAATTGTTTTTTTTTTATTATTTAAAAAAGCACTGAGCACGATGCGCTATTCAGCGGTAGGTAAAATATCGCTAGTATTATTTATTAGCGATATTTTGCCTACCAGTTGATGGCTTAGCGCACTCAAACGCTTGTCAAGCGTTTATTTAACAGTCAAGTTCTTCAAATATTGAAAAAAAAAAAAAATTTTTTTAGTTGCTTGTACTGATTTACCTCCTTGAAGGATGCCGGTTAATTAAAACACACCTGTATAAATAACGATATTTTGAAGACTGAGTTTTCGAAAAATCGGGCTATCATCAGGTTAGGAATAACTGCAATTATAATTAATTTCTTCATAAGGACAACCAATCTACTATAAAAGCGCGAGTTTTTCTATTGGTGTCCAAGTCGCACAGTGTGATACTGCGTGTTCAATCCACAACAACAAGTTATAAAAAACTCAGGTTTATTAGGTTTCTTATTTTTTGTAGTGTCCAAAATTCGCGAGGGATCAAATTGTACAAACCTACGTTTGAAAGATCGCAGTAAATCAAAGAATTCGGAGAGTCGAGTATACTAAGGATAGACGCTTTCTATAGGACCGCATATATTTGGGTAATGCAGGCTGCATGCTAATGTTAGTAGATCGGAGGTTTTGTCACTAAAATTTGTGAATTTTAGAGGCTCCTGCGATAAATTTAGTGACTCCTGCGATATATAAAGTTCTTCAGATTTTTCCTGATCTTGTCTTAATTAGCCTCTCTTTTTCATATACTATCGTTGAAAGAGCTTTCTCTATCACAAAAAATTACAAAAGATAAATTAAGAAATAAAATGTCTAAAAACAGTCGCTGCTGTTCCGATCCATTAATATTATTTTTGCAAAATTTAAGTTGCTGTCATAATTTTATAATATTGTAAACTAGGTGTAATAAACAATCAAATTAAGCGCCCGCCATGGCCGCTCGGGATCGGGTGGTCGACGGATCGATTCGAGGTTTCCCTTGTTTATTAGCTGGCTGGGCTTTTCTCGCTTTTCGGCAAGTGCAGATAATGCACGAACCCGCACAGTTCCGCACGAGGTATTCACCCGAATCCGCGCTTTTGATCTCAACCGCCTGCGACTGCATGATTACAGCCGTGATGGAAGCTCACAGCGGCCCTGATGGACGGCCCGGCTACAAGATGAAAGTTCAGCCGTGAGTTAGGCAACTAGAGTTGCCAAATACCTCGGGCGGAGCCGTCACTTCAGGAAGTTTTAACGATATTAGATCCGCGAACTGACTGATGGACCGATAGAAATTATTAAAATGTATGAAAATCCATCAGTCAACGCGATAAACGATCAGTCTCCCTCCCGTCAGTCTGACCAAGGTCACGGACTGAACTGATGCCAGACTAAACGTGTAACCCCCCGTCTACCAAACCACGGGCCGACACTCGCGCCCTTACTTCCAGTTGCAACCAGATTACTCCGGTCTCCCGACTGGTTACAGGTAGCTTGCGCGGTCCTCTCCCCTTACGTAGCGGTGATTCGGTGTCTATAGAATCTATCGCGAACCACGGCATCCTTTATCTGGCTTTCACCCGAGGTCGGGTAGCCGATTAGTGGTTTCAAGAGCAGTTGCCGTCTCCAGACTCCCCGGCTGTCGGCCAGAATGCACTATCGATTGGCTGACGCCACACAGTGTGCAAACCGTCCAGGAGCGCCCGAAGGTTGACTCATAGGGGAAACTGGCTCGAAGGACAGAGTCCTACCCTGGCTCGCTCTTCTACGTGGAGGCCGCCGGATGGGTGTTGACCCGTGAGTTTTACCGCCCTGAACAATTGGGTCTCTGGAAACTGCAACAGGGCCCATTACCTCCCCGTGAGTTGGGCAGTCCATATGACCTAGATTTATGGCCAACACCACCCAAACTGCTCGGAACCATTAGGAACCCAAGGTAACAAACAGGTCACATAGCCCTAACTGCACGGAACCGTCAGTTGAAAAGAAGATTAATATTTAACATAAAAAATGGCCGAAATTCGGGTGCCTTCTGTGCGCCTACGTGACGGCGAAGGCGGTGCCGTGATGGCGGCCAACGACCGGCGTTCCATGCCGTCGACTAGACATTTTTTATTGGATTCTCGAATTTGCCAGTCGCAATCAGACCCCCGTTATGCGGTTACGTCCGTTTTAATGTACTGCCACTTAAGGCGCTGATATACGACTTTAATGATTTTAAACTGATAATTACGTCTAAACGAGTACTGCTTACGATTCGAAAAAAATATATGTTAAACAAGAGCATTTACCTAATATTTTAATCTGTGAATATTTTAGATTTTGTTTATATTACATAGTGTAATTAATTTGGGAAATGAGGTCTAACCGAACACAAACACGAGAATTACGCAAATACTATCTAGTGTATTATTATGAAACCTGCACCATTTTAAAGATAATTTAATTATCTATCTTCTTATCTGTGAATTTT
Source organism: Micropterix aruncella (assembly GCA_944548615.1). Taxonomy (NCBI): domain Eukaryota; kingdom Metazoa; phylum Arthropoda; class Insecta; order Lepidoptera; family Micropterigidae; genus Micropterix; species Micropterix aruncella. The sequence continues at coordinate 1,950,454 of OX155969.1, forward strand.
TTCGAAAAGTCAAAGAATAATATCCGATTTTGCTTATTCGAACAAAATTGGTGCGCGAGTTATAAAGCGGGCCTCGCCGGCGACGAGAGTCAGTATGACCGCGACCACTGTCACGGGTGGATGCTGACGCTGCGCTCCGAACGAGATAAATTACGATAATTAAAAACAAAATGGCCAGAAACTCAAAAATTTTAAAACTTAAACTCAGTATATTAGAGAAAAATAGATTATTAAGGTAAGTAGCGTGTTTAAGTGTATTATTACGTGTATATTATTACCATTTGTCTACTCTGATGCTCTTTGCCTGACGTCAAATTGGGGTGACCACACGAATAGGATTCGTGCAACAATTTAACTAATTAACACATAAAATAAATTACTTCTTTTATTTTATAAACTGACGTGATTACTGTTTTTATTTTAGGCGAATACGAAACAACACTAATTCTGAAGATGTAAATTCACAGACGAGGTGAGTAAACAGTGTAGGTAAACAAAACTACATCAAAAGGTAATGCTCACAGGTAAATGCATACCTAATTTAATATTTTGATTTTAGTGTAATTCGAACAATAATTATGTTTTATCAGAACTGTCGGAATCAGAATATTATTTTGAAATCAAATATCAAACTTGAATATTGAATTTGAAAATCGATTTAGGGCCGATTTCTATATGAAACCTGCAAGTAAAAACAAATATAAGTTGAACCATCGGTTTACTAAATTCATTCGTAAAGCGACAAAATTTAATTCGGGTTTTCGTAGTATGACGTAAATTATTATACTTTGTTTGGAGGGGGTTGTTTTTGTTGCAAAAAGATAATTATGGGTTTTAGACAAAAATTTAGTAGTAATAATAATAAACCTACTTATAACATAGTTACGCGCATCCCTGACTCACTGACTGACTTTGTAACGCTGTAGGTAAAGACAGTATTTTTTTTAATTTGTCAGTTTTTAAACTTGAAATGCTACTTCGAATTTCAAACTTGAAATTGTGCGTTGAATTTCGAACTTGACATTCTACTATGAATTTCAAACTTGAAATTCTACTTCGATTTTCGAAGTTGACATTTTACTTCGAATTTCGAACTTGACATTCTACTACGAATTTCGAACTAGAAATTCTACTTCGAATTTCGAACTTGACATTTTACTTCGAATTTCGAACTTGACATTCTACTTCGAATTACGAACTTAACATTCAAGTTCGAATTTCGCACTTGACATTTTGACATTTGAAATTCGGAATTTCGGTTAAATTTCGATAATTTCGGAATTCGAATTAAAATTTCGAAATTTTGGACTTAGCTAAGGATTCCATTATAGCATTCATGGTTTGCTTGATATTCAAACTCAGCACTCGTAGAAAAACGACCCTTACTTTGTTTTTGCAGGAATAACTATACCTAATATCATTGTTTATCTATGTGTAGATCTGAAGTGAACGAAACAACAATTGCTGAGGAGGAAGCCTTGCATATTGGTACAGAAAATGAGAAGTCATTCTCTGACAGGTCAAAGCATAATTATTATTACTGTGACATCAGCATAACTTGCGCATAGCTTTCTGTTGTACCTATCATATGTTTTGTTTGTAGAAAACCGACAATGTCAATTACAGAATCCTTATTAGGTGTATTTTCTTTTCAGATAGAATGGAGAAGTAGTCAATGGAATGCAAATATTGAATATAACACAGTTTTTTAAAGAGCTTCAACAAATATCTTCACATGGGAGTATAGACTGTGGTTTGAAATCAATAGAAATAATATCTGAACGTAAATTGGGGCTACTTTCGAATTTAAAACTAAAATGTAAGATGTCTAATGAAACCTTTGTCATTTGTTGCAATAACCCTGAAACTGACATAAATATTAACACAGTTGCGGGCGCAATAGCAATAGGTTGTGGCCATTCACAGCTAAATGAATTATTAGCCGCAATGGACTTGCCCCAAATATCATATACAATATTTAATAAAAGATTGGAAACTATAAACAAAGTTTGGGAAAAAGAAACAACCCAGTCGATGAATGAAGCCGCTAAAGAAGAACGTAGATTGGCTTTTGATGATGATAAAGTTACTGACAACGGCATACCATTTATTGACGTTATAGCCGATGGCTGCTGGGGAAAAAGGTCTTATAGGAAAAATTACTCAGCCTTATCAGGCGCAGCTGCAATAATAGGGAAAAGAACCGGGAAAATTCTCTTTATGGCTGTCAAAAATAAATACTGCTGCAAATGCGCCCAAGCTTCGAAGAAATATGTCACGCCTAAGGAGCATGATTGCTACAAAAATTATTCTGGTATTTGAAATAGCAATTATTACCACAATATATTTCATATTTAAAACAATTTTATTTATCATTTACGTCAATTACATTTTCAGGTCCATCAACCGGAATGGAATCCACCATCTTGGTAGAAGGATTTAAAAGAAGCATAGAAATGCACAATTTAATATACGCAGCGCCACAACACCTTTTGCCGATTCAACAACTATACCAGGACATTGATTACGAAGCGTGTCTTCGTCTTTATTGACTTCATTCAAAATCGTCATTTTTCGTTTCTTGTTTTTTTCCTCATCCCTTTTCTATTTGCGCCCCTGTATGGCACTAACTATATAAGAGGGGTCTCTAATGATCATATTCCTCGTATGCCTAGGATCGACTAGTTCATTATCCTATGTTTTTTATTCCCTTTATCCTATGTTTTTTTGCTAATTGCGGGCGTTTTTGTTTACGTAATTACGTAATTCTTGTTTACCGAATTTTCTAACAATAATAGAATGATTACAATACAAATCCGATTATTATTTCACATTACGTACTTTTATTTATTTAATACCTTAGAATCTTGAACGTACACTATTTTCGTACGTATGGTCACTCTACAAGCCGCTATCGGCCGCGCGGCGATTCCAGTTCTCTTATCACGCGTTGGCTCCGCCCAATCGCCCAAAGCCGTTGACAATAGTCGTCGCCTTAATACGACTTAAGGCGCGTATGAACGCCAATGACCTTGGACGATGAGGCGTGGCCTATTGCTTTCCGTTTCCCCCGCCCGCGCTTAAAAAATGACGCGACTGTTGCCGAAATATTGTATGAAATTCATACGATGATTGCGAAGCGATAATATGTATGATGCAAAGGGATAATATTTTATATATATATATTTTTACCTGCGTTAATGATGATCCACAATCAGGTATATTATTAGGCACTTGGTGCACTTCTGAGAAGTTACAAATATTTAGAGAGTAGTTAAGAAACGTATTGTCGTTGCAGCGCAATTTTATGACTGAAATATTCAAAACTTTAAAACAATTTAAATCAGCCCGTTTGAAACAATTTGTTTTTATGAGGATCCTTTCATGTAGAAATAAAAATAATATAAGCGACTTACTAAAAAACACGACTGCCGTTACAGAAAATGAACTATTGTATTTATAATTATTTTCATTACAGTTTTTTTTATGAAAAAATTGTGGTTTGTGTATTTATCCATATAGATAGATGTATATTTCCGGAATGTACCCAATTTACTTAAATTTAAATTTGGACGTTTGGACATTTAGACACTGCCTTCTTGATATTTGGACAGTACCACATGACACTCGGAATGACAATACCACACACTACTAAATCGGTGGAAGCGTTTAGAAGATATGGTAGAATAAAGAAACTGAAAACATAAATAAATGTAAGATTCCATTTTTGCTTATTTTATAAAATGGTAACTTTCCGCTTTTGATGGCTTTCTGAAATGCAGTGATAGAACATTTGATTTCGACGATCAAGTCGTCACCTACAACACCGTCGGGAGAAGCTCCGAGGAAGGGTATCTATCTCTTTATTTATAAACAACCGCATGGTTTTATTACCCGCAATATTTCTTGCAGCATGTCTGGTTTTTCACACTTTTTTGCATAATTTGCTTCATTTCCTTTTGAAAATAGTAATCTGTTTTTCTTTCGACTGATTTTTCTCATACTGACCATCGTTTGCAATCGCTGCTTTTCCAAATGTTTTATTTTGCCTGTGGGACTACGACCTATGACAATTTTGTAAAGAGAAGACATCAATTTGTACGAGTTAAATGAAACCAAAGCGGCTTGGTACCTTGTCTGGTAGGAACCTTTGAGGTTCAAATTTGTTCTTTTACCACCAACAAGCTTCGCCACTATACTGTTAAACCGTTCTACTAAGTTACTGTCTACATCATGAATTAAACTTGGAGCATATGAAGCAACATTTGACATAAGGAAACAAATTCTACCCCAGAGAGTACTTTTAAAAAAAAATGTCGTCTGCTTCCGATATCATATCTGATTTATTCATCTCAGTACAAAAGCTTGCTTTGCACCGACTATGATCGCCAAAAGCGTGCAAATGGGTCAACAGAAGATTATAGAATGACTCAATATTGCACCTTCTATCTGATTCAGAATCAGTTTTATAAATCTTTATGATCTTGCGAATTGTTTTTCTTAGGATCATGATTTTTTTCTGTGTCAAATGCTTTCTGAATCGCAATAGATATTTTGTGTCCGTTTGTAGCTGGACTAATTTATATAAGTTTCTAAGTACATGGTTTCTGCACTCAGTTTTTTCTACCGTGTGGTGGTCATACGGGTGACTTTCAATATTTTGACGTATGTGTTAGAATCGCTATCAGAAACCATTCTGCCGTATATGAGGCCATGCATTTCAATTGAGCATTTAAAACCCTCTAGAATATCGGATTCCATGCCAGTAGACGGACCGTTATAATTTTTATAGCACACGTGTGTTTTGTGCTCGATCTTTCTTTTTTCTGCTCTTGCACAGATACAGCAGTATTTGTTACATACGCCCAAAAATAGCACTTCACCAGTCCTTTTACCAATTATGGTTGCTGCCCCAGACAAAGCGGAATATTTTTTTTGTAATTTATCTTACTCCAACAGCCATCTACAATCACATTATGGGAATCTCATTTTTGTCTACTCTTCCTTCAGCACTCGCCATCTGTCTTTCTTTTATCGCAGCCAGATTTATCGAGTAAATCGATTATTTTTCAATCTCTTTTGTTATAATTGCATGGCACTTTTGGTATATTTTAGACGTCATCAGAGGAAGGTCTAAAACGGCGGAAAGTTCTTGAAGTTGCCAGTGTCCACCGCCAAGAGCGACCATTCCAGCTACAGCGGAATGATTTACATATAAATCGTCTGGAGAATCGGATTCAATGAAAAAAAAATCATTAATGTTTATAATTCGTCTACCTTCAATACTTGGACCATTTTTCCGAAGTTGATGAAATGTTGAGCTGAAACAATCCTACTACTATTATAAAGTCGAAAGTTTGTAAGAATGTATGTATGGATGTTTGTTACTCTTTCACGCAAAAACTACATAATGGATTTTGATGAAACTTTACAATAATATAGCTTACACATCAGAATAACACAAAGGCTATAATTTATAAAAATATAGCGTGAATTATCTAAAATATAACGATAACTGTCAAGTTGTAAAAAATCTAAGAAATTGACATTCGAAATTTAAATTCTATCCTACTATCCTACTAATATTATAAACGCGAAAGTTTGTATGTATGTATGAATGTTTGTTACTCTTTCACGCAAAAAACTACTGAATGGATTTTGATGAAACTTTACAATAATATAGCTTACACATCAGAATAATACACAGGCTATAATTTATAAAGATATATAGTTTTCTATCATCATTATCACAATTTTCCATCACCACGCGGGTGAAACCGCGGGGCGCAGCTAGTATATTATAAACAAAGTATGAACATTAAATTATAACTTTTATGATATTACCAATAATTAATAAATATTAGGTTGACTTGAAATAGGTAGATACACTGTTTTCTACACTAACTGAACTAATTTGGTCCTATCGTTTGTTTCGTTGACACTTATAATTTTCGGTGACAGTATGCCACAATGGTCCTAAGGACGTGGTTGATTTGGCGGAATATTGCAAGTGTAAAGTTATCTTTGATAAATTTGATATATGACTGAATAATAGCATAAAGATGCAAACTAGTTTCTCACTTAGTGACAATACAATCCACACACATTGTTTCTTCAATTTGTATTTTTCTTGACGTCCTAAAAAAATGAGATTAAATAAAGTACCTACTTACAAATGATTTACATAATCCATTAGTAGGTGTAGGTAACTAGGTGTTGTAGGTTATAATAATTATCTATTGGCAGGTAACTGGATAGGTATAGAAAAGGGAACGCGAGAAACACCTACTAAGCAAAAAAAATCGGTTGTGTCACCCCAAACTTTCGATTGGCGGCAGAAATTTAAAAATAATATGCAACTGGACTATTCACACTGACACCAACTATATTGCGAAAGAAATTTAAAAAAACGGGGACAATTTGTAATCCAGGTACCCCATATTTGTATGGCAGGTACCCCAACCGTTGGTCCTAAAAAACTAATAGGTTCCACCGACGGTTAACAGGAGCTTATATACCAAATTTCAGCTCAATCAGATTAAGCGTCTGGGCGCTATAGTGGAAGAATACACACATACATACACACATACACACATATATATATACCCATACATACACACAAAAAGAGATCGGTCTGAAAATGGTCACAATCGTCTTAGGGGGTCTCAAAATGTATATTTCCGACATCATCTCGATTTTTTTTTAGCGCGATCACAATACTTTCCTTTTCGGGAAAGTAAAATTGTAGGTAGGTACCTACCTACAATTTTTCGCTTTCTTACGTACACTTTGACTCTTTGTAGGAATAGGTATTTTGTATTTTACTTAAAATACTTCGTTCATTTTCATGGCCTTTTTAGCCCAACTTTTTGCAGCTTTCCTTATCGGCGGCATTTTCGATTATTTCAAAGTCGCAAAACAGCAAACATATTACAGTTTCGCGGACGCGGATTGCAGCGCAGCAACACCCTCCTCGTCAGACTGTTCGCGGAACACTGCCGGCCGTCGCCAAAAACAATCACATTTATAGTGTATATAGTTTAAATTACTTTTTGTCAAAACAATTTATTATTTTAGAATAAAAAACGATCAGTTTAAAGATAAATGAGTTACCAATATTTTACTATAAGTCCCTTGAAAATAACACTTGCAGTTTAGAAGTAGTTACGTAATTAAAGTTGAAAACAGCTTCATTTCAATATTTTTTTTTGTATAGTATTTTATGTTTTACATTTTTTCAAAACGAACAGATTGAAGTTTATATATTAATGCTTAAGATATATTTTTTCTGGAATTGTCAGTAGGCTGATTTAAAAGTTATCGGCCTTCAAATATGATCGTTTCACGACTCCACGCGCCTTAACGGAGAAAATTTGCTTGGCATTTGCACTCAAATCACGGCCGCGTGTGCCGGTGTGCCTGATAGCCTTCGCGAGACACCTGTGCGCAAGACGAGCGACTTGCGAATGATATAGGGCTGCGTCCTAAATCCCAACAAATGGTCAATGACAAGGAGAATGGACATTTTTATATGAAAGGTGTACCCAGAGCGTAACAACTAGGGACTCATAACAATAGATTGTGCTTGTGTAAAAAAGTAATAATATCAAAGTTTTACTCATTAATCCATGTCGTATTAGAATTGAGGCCCCCAGGAACCAGAGCGGCCCAAATGCAAAAATCATTTTTGTGAATATGGGCCGAAATAGTTAAAGGGAATTCTTAAGTGAACATAGCAAAAAAGTAGTAGTTTTTAGCACATAGTTTTTATTTTGATGATTTCTGGAAGATAAGATATCAGTTTTGGGCGACTCTGGAATTGTAAATAATGATTTTTAAATGGATTTTTGCATTAAACTCAAAATCACTATGGTGTCACTAGGGCCACTCTGGTTCTGGTGGCCTCAATTATACTGATCCAAAGTTTTGTATATCTGGATGATGTTATAAAATAAACTAGTTATTAAATCTTGTTAAATGTGGTGCATAAACACCCTTTTAGGTTTTTTATCTAGAACTAGCTATATCTTTAAAGCTGAAGTCGTTATTTGAATCAACAGTTGAAATAAAATCCAATCGAAAATCCAAAGCAAAGATCGATCCAGCGCATTATCACAGCCAGAAGGTAATAAATTAAAAAATAATAATAATTTCTTTGCTCCGTAAAGCTATATATTTTTGAAATGTACTCAATCACACTTTTCATGAAATACTAAACACAATATATTTATATGTATTTATTAACTTCGGACATTTATACAATTATTTATTAGACGTTTGGAAAGTTTAGATATCCTATGATATATAAGTTATGGTGAAATAAAGAAACGGAAAACATACATACATGAACCCTGAACACATTACACTCATTTTTGTTGGGCAGTCGTGTAAAAACGAAATCTCATGAAAACAGAAAACACTCAAAACACCCCAACTTAAAACGAAGGAATGACAACGGCCCAGGTGCATCTACATACACTGAGTAGCTATCTCTGTCACGCTTTTTTACTGGTCAAACTATCATCCCTACTACAGGCCAAGCCCCACAGAACATTGTCCCAATATTGATCTCCTCATCACTGTAATGACAAGTGACCAAACCAGGCGTTTTTATGTGAAATTCCCGACACAATAAAAAGGGCGAATTGACCAAATTCAGGCTTAATTTTAGCGGCGCGCCATTATCGGTTAGGAACACGACACGAAGCCTCTGTGGCACGCAACCGCGTAAGTGACCGCTTGGACAAGGTGACTTACGGCAGGGCCAATATCCGAGGCAGCCGAAAAACGAATCGTTGAAAATTCTCGTTCAATATTCTTGTTTAGTATTAGTTATACCGGAAGTTTTTTTATAGAGATATAGAACTTTAAGTTGGCAACACTTTTTTAAGTGGGGGCCATTTTGTCAGCTGTCAAGTGATGTGATGTTTAGTTTGGTTTGGCATTTCAACATGAATAGACTGACGCTTGAACAAGCTTCCAAATTGTACAAATTCATTTTGAAAATCATGGTTCTGTTCGAAATACGTATCGCGTACTACGTCCTATTTACGGTCAACATAATTGTCCATCAGAGCAATTAATTCGATTAACTATGGAACGTTTTGGCACCGCGTTTACTCTAAATGATAATACGCATCCACAGAGACGTCGTACAGTGCGTGCAGAAGAAGTCATTGCTGCTGTAGAGCGTAGCGTAGAGGAAGACCCTCATCAGTCTATACGCCATCATGCGCAGGAATTGGATATGTGTCCATCCACTTTATGGAAGATTTTGGGGAAAGATCTTGGTTTGCGTGCTTACAAAATCCAACTCGTGCAAGAATTGAAGCCACACGATCACCTAGCAAGGCGTAGATTCGGTGAATGGACCCAAAACAATATTGCCGTTGATCCCGATTTTCATAAGCGAATTTTGTTTAGCGATGAAGCTCACTTTTGGTTGAATGGATACGTCAATAAACAAAACTGCAGTATTTGGAGTGATGATAATCCTCAAGTGTATGTTGAGACACCGTTACATCCAGAAAAACTGGCTTGGTGTGCTTTATGGGCTGGTGGAATCATTGGTCCGTACTTATTTAAAAACGATGCTGATCAGAACGTTAGTCAATGGTGACCGCTATAGCCATGATTACTGACTTTCGTTCATCAATTGAACAACCATGATGTGCAGGAGCTGTGGTTTCAACAAGATGCCGCAACATGTCGCACAGATCGTGCCACAATTGATTTATTGAAGGAACCGTTTGGTAACCGGCAACCGCATAGTTTCACGTTTCGGACCCGTGAATTGGCCTCCAAGATCGTGCGATTTAACGCCGCTAGACTATTTTCTGTGGGGATATGTGAAGTCGCTAGTCTACGCCGATAAGCCCGAAACGATTGACCACTTGGAGGACAACATTCGCAGCGTTATTGCCGATATACGGCCACAAATGTTGGAAAAAGTCATCGAAAATTGGACCTCCAGATTAGACTACGTCCGAGCCAGCCGTGGCGGTCATATGCCAGAAGTCATACTTAAATTATAATGCCAGAAGATTGTCTTTCGAATAAAGTAAATTTCATGTCAATTTAAATAATTCATCTTTGTTTTAGTCCATTTCAAAGTTCTATACCACTATAAAAACATTCTTTATAACTAACAATACCTACACACATCCTGATGAAACAATTAGCTAACAATGTTTAGCAAGGTTAACGTAGTTTCACTGCGGATTGTGTTGTCCATTAAGTCTTTAAGTTCACTTCATGGGAGACAAAATAGCACGATGTCGTTATAAAGGTGGGTAACCATTAGGTTCGCGCATCAACTCTGCTCCGCGCATCTGCAGCTGCCCAAATGGAGACCCGTTCGCGCATCAACCCAAGAACAACGAGTTCTTCGCAGTTTTCATTCGAACGTTGAGCGAACGTGTCATCGCCAGAATGTATTTTTAAATTTCTCATCCTTCGGATCCCACAGCACTATTAGTTCAGTACTTCTCGATTAGAGCTAGAAATTTCTCCTCGGCCCAGTCCATAGTATTCGCGTTTACTGGACAGCGAACGTGATGCGCGAGACGTACCCACCAACGTCTTACTTCGCTCGCGTCCACGAACGCACTGCGCACCACATTGTGTTCGCGCATTTACCACCACCGCTTGGAGCGCTCGCCGCAGAGCGTGCAACGTTGCACGCTCCAGAAGCGCCAACGTATCCACTACTGGAGCTGTTGCAGGTGCGCGGAGCAGAGTTGGTGCGCGAACCTAATGGATACCCACCTTTATTAGCCTTAGAACCCACGAAGCGGTTGCGGGACATCTGTTTTGTTTCAAAACTCACTGATTCTGACACCGAAAAACTGATTAAGACACCGCAGTTTGCGCGGTCGTGTAGCCGTTCGAGCGACAGTGCCCGCCACAGGTGAAAATCGCTATGTGAAATGTGCCACTCAATTTTTACATCCCTATCTGAATTCAACCGTGGCCGGCGCGGGTGAAAACCGCCCCGTGGGTTCTAAGGCTGACCGCGTCCCGCGCAGTACTATAGTAGTACGCTACGGCCGCCGCGAGCAAACGCGCCCGCCGCGGGTGTAAATCGCGTCGTGAAATATTCTACTCAACTTTATATATGTATGTACATATCTGCATTCTACGGAGGCCGCGGGCCCGCAACCGCGTCGGGCGCGGTTGCCTGAGTTCAATGCCTGCATCGGGGGTGGCGGGTTCTCCCCCCCCCCCCCCCCCCGTCTACACCCTCCGCATTAGATCACAATTTTAATTAAATCATTATTTATGTAGCTAAACAATATAGAAAATATGAGTTCTGCATGACCGACTGTCGTCCCCTCACGCATACATTTTCTAAATTCGTTACCAATCATTCATTGAGTGAGATGTCTGAATAAGTACTCTGATGAATATGTTATGTGACTGTTTTACTCAATGGGCATAATTCACAATGGCATGAAACAAATAGAGCGAGACTAGAGCGACAAGTGGAGCGTGAACATTTAGGATTGCTTATCGTGAAAATGGCGATTCTGGGGCTCCTGCTAGCTCTTGAATACCTTTACATCACGCAACTGCACTACGGAATTATATCAATGAGATATATCAACAAAAAGGTACGTCATTAAGTGAACAAAAATGTACTTGTACAAGAATACATTGAAAAGTTTCCGGAATGGACGAAATGGTGCGTGTTTCGCGAAATGGTTGTGATGGGATGGCAACACCAACCTATTTTAGGTATAGCGGTGTTTTCAGACAGATTGACAGTCTTGGCTACGGTGGGCTTTCGGACTATAGGGATAGTATAGGATCGCGCATTTCTACTCTCTCTGCCCGTCGCTCGGACGTCGAGCGATGTCTGTGCCAAATAGAGCGGCAAAATTGAGCCATGTATGTGTGAGACGCCCAATATTTATCATAGGCTCACTGAACCACAGCTGGAAACATCGCCCCCGGCCTCCACCCCTCCTCCATCCTCGACATCCACTCTGATAATCTCCGAGAGGCTCGTAAAACTCGGCGTGTTTACACAATCGTTCGCCCTGCTTTGGCTAAATTACCTACTTGCGGAAATATGAAGCGACCCAAAGATTGATGTGAAAACATTTCGGCGGAATTCATCGGCATATTACATATTATCGTCGTTTATATCTCAAAAATGCTAACTATACAATCAAAATTTAATTTAAAACCTACTTGCTTTCTTAAAAATCCGCCAAATATGTTATCCCCACAATTATATCAGATGACTGTATAAGTTCGTGTCTGATTTAAGGGCACACCGACAGTCGACACATTTTAAAGACAGTTTTATTAATCTAGTATGTAGTCTCCATTCTTCCCTATAATTGTTTTCCAGTGGTCAACAAGCTTCTCGATTCCATTTTTAAAGTAACTGCTTGGTTTTCATTGAAAACAGATTGAGGTGGTTTTCTACAAATTCCACAGACCTAAGATTACTGTCATTCAAACTGTTCTGCAGACCGAAACTACAACGGGAGATCCCGTCACCTCAGGAAGTCTCCCGTGAGGCGAGCGTAGACGACTTATAGAGACAATACAAATCTACAGTCTAGCTAAGCCGACATGCCCGACAGAGGCCAACGCCTTACGGCGAGGCACTGTCTACCAGATTTGGAAGGGTATCTCTGTCTGGAATTAACCATAACCACTCATTTTAAATGCGAATTGGATTCATCTGTAATGCCCTTGAATACTATTTGAAACCAATAAATGTCCACACACGTTTTTTTCGCCGTGAAAATCCACGGTTAATTCGCCGTGTCGTTAGTGAGGTAAGTATGGATCACTATGAAAGCTTGTCGACAGACACGGCGGTGGCGCCGTCCGTTTTCCGCCGTGTCCGTGGACAAGGTTCCTAGTGATCCGTATCCCGCGACACGGCGAATTAACCGTGGATTTTCACGGCGAAAAAAACGTGTGTGGACAAGAGGGCTCTGAATACCTCCAACCTACCGACTGGTTACGAGTCCGAAGTCGCTTGAGCGACCTCTACCTGCCGTATATTCAGCGGTGATTCAGATTCAGAGACCGGAAGAGTTATTGTACAGGATCCGCTTCTCATCGCTAGTTACGATTCGAGATACTAGCTGTAGCCAAGTATCGAGCTTAGAAAAATATCCAATCTTTTTGAAATGGCGAAAAGCGACCGAATTGTCAATATTCAATCTCTCGGCAATCTCAGCAGTTGTAATTCTTGGATTTTCATCCGTTATAGAACACACTAAGTCGTCAACACCAGAAGGCAGAGCTTCCAAGTTGAAATCACCATTTCGGAATCTGTCAAACCATTTTTAATAGTCCGGAGAGCAGGAGCATGGTCCAAATAAATACGCTGAATATTGTAAGCGCAGTCCCAACACGCGCTTTTCAGACATTACTATAGCATTACATACCGCAAATGCATCTTACCGGTCTCCGTTTTTTTTTTAATTTCTCAAACAAAATAATTTATTTAAACTATGTCTGACGTGATGATGACACAAGATTGTCACATATTCAACGCATGCAACGTAACGAATCATAAATATCGTATATCTGCCATGGGGTGAGTTGGCGACATCTATGAAAATCGGGCACGAGCTTATGCAATCATCTGATTCACGTAACGAACAGACTTACCTTGTATACTTAAACTGTACAATAAAATAAAAAAAGATGTTTACGGATATTTTTGTTTGATCTGGCTATCCTTGCCCAGTCACGGGGTATGTACAGGGTGCCTGGCGGCAGATTTATATTTTTAAGGTTAGGCGCGCACTGCGGTAAAATTCCGTGCGTATGATTACACTGGTCGACAATTTTGTTTTTAAGTGCAGTCCCTAAAGCATAGCTAATTTTTTTATATGTATTTACTATCCTTAAACACAAAATGAAACAAAAAAAAATTTTTACAGGTCAGGTTTTTTTATTATTTAACTAAGTGTTTTTACATAATTCTGTCATAATATGACGGGTACTTACTTAGCAAATTTTCAAATTTAATTCAATTTAATTTATTTTGCTCCTGATTTGCGCTTGTGAGTATCTTGAGAGTCTCTCTGCAGGGTCCAGCAATAGTCAGCCAGCATAGATGGGCTCCACTTTCCTTGGTATCGCTTCTCCATAGCCGCAATGTCCTGATGAAATCGTTCGCCGTGCTCGTCACTGACATCTCCCATATTTTCGGGAAAAACAATTAAGTGAGTGAAGAAAGTGTATTTTTAGTGACATGTTACATCCCATATTTTTATAGGCCATGAGCATTTCAGATATAATGCTGATATAGTCTTCACTTTTATGATTTCCAAGAAAGTTCTAGACAACATTCTTGAAGGCCGACCAAGCGGCTAGCTCATCTGGTCTCAACACTGTTTTAAAATTCATATCAGTCAAGATCTCCCTTATTTGTGGTCCCACGAATATTCCTTCTTTAATTTTTGCGTCGCTGATCTTAGGAAGCTTTTGCTTTAAGTAAGTCATGCCATTTCCATCCTTAGACAATCCTTTTACTAAATTTTTCATCAAACCCAATTTAACGTGTAAGGGTGGAAGTAAGATATCTTCAGATTTTACTAAGGGAACATGGTGAACATTCTTCGTGCCAGGTATAAGGTGCTCTCTAGTAGACCAGTCCTTCTTGGTTCAGTCTTCTGTCCCACTCGCACAGAAAACAACAATACTTTGTGTATCCCGTTTGCATTCCTAGTAGGAGCCCTATTACTTTTATTAGATCACCACATATTTTCCATTCGTATTTAACGTATTTTATTTTTGTTAACAGCAGCTTCATGTTGTCATAGTTCTCTTTCATGTTTGCAGCATGACCAAGGGGAATGGACGGTTGTGTATTTCCGTTGTGAATTAAAACAGCTTTCAAACTTACTTTTGACGAGTCTATGAAAAGTCGCCAATCTGCTGCGTTATGTTGCAAGCCAAGAGCTGCGAACAGACCTTCAATGTCTTGACAGTAACATAAGGTGTCTTCCATGACATAATAAAGAACCAAGAGACGATGCCGGTTTCTAAAGTGCGTGATTTTTGTACCTTTTTCGAGAAGATTCGACTGCTGCAAGCGCGAAGCCATCATTTCTGATTGCAGTTTTGATAAATTCAGGTCACGTACCAGATCATTTAGGTCATTTTGGTTCAACAAGTGAGGTTTCGCAAAAGTAGACACCTCCACAGAGAACTCAGAATCCGACTTTTCAGTATCAATGATAACACACGAAAAAATATGAATTTATACATATTTTAGTAAAACTCCATAAATTGCATAAAAACCTGACGTAATAGAAAAAAACTAATTACATATCTGAAATCAGCGTGAAATTTCCTATAAGATTTAATTACTTTGGTTAAAGGGACAAAAAATGTGTTGACCAGTGTTATCGGAAAATTTGGAACCTATAGGAACGTATGAAACCGCGCGCACTATGGAAAAAATAATGTCAGGGAATTAGGACTGCTGCAGATTGGCTGCGGTGCGGTGAGTGGCAGGATTGCCACTAAAGAAATTCATTATGAACATGTATTTCATAGTGTTGCCAGCACAAATACCACGGTGTAATTCGCAGTGTGCTGACCAAAAAATGCGGTGTTTTTTACGTGCGGCGTAACAAGCGTACCTCACTGCAGTGCGCGCCTAGCCTAAATCCTATTATTTCAAAAAGTAATAAACGGTGCGGGCGGGGGGGAAGCGGTGTCATTCGAACCACCAATCATGCGGATTCGTCAGTCACAATGCCGCAGTGGTCGAGTGAGCATCGCGCGTTCGCTGTCGAGGCGTTTTTTAAAGGCGGCGATTCGTACGTTATCGCTCGTCGACAGTTTTGTGCCAAGTTCAATATCCGACGGTTAAGTGATGGACTAAGCGTGAATTTAATTCGTTCTTGGGTGGAGAGATTCCGTACAACTGCTTCCGCTATTAACAGTCTACGTCCAGGGCCTAGCCGGACTACAAGGACCGCCACAAAAATCGTTGAAAGTTTAGGTGAAAAATTTCAAACTTTCGATACGGAAAAGGGCAGCCTCATTGGGACTTGCCAGAGCAGCTGTCCATGAAATTTTGAAAAAAAAACGAAGTACCATCCATTTAAAATCCAAATCATCAAAGAATTGAAGGAGAATGACTTTGTGTTACGCAAACAGTTCAGTGAAACAATGTTGCAGAGGTTTCGCACTGTGAATTCAATTTTTGGAGTAACGAGGTTCATTTCCATTTAAACGGTCATGTTAATAAACAGAACTGTCGTTACTGGGCTCCACGAACCCTAAATCCAAGAATTAAACATCAGAAACCGCTGCACTGCCCGATAGTCGCCGTTAGGTGTGCTTTGTCCACGAATGGGATTATCGACCCATTTTTTTTGAGAATGCTCGAGGACAAGCGACGAATGTCAACAGTGAAAATTATGGAAGAATGATAACGGATTTCTTCTTGCCGAATCTGCGAACTCATCCATCGTTCTCGTCGCACACGTGATTTCAGCAGGATGAGGCGGCCCCGCATACGGCTAGAACTTCAATGGATTTGCTGCGAGAAGCTATGCCTCAAAAACTTATTAGTCGCTTTGGGGACATCCCATGGCCACCAAGGTCACCTGATTTGACCGCAATGTATTTTTTATGGGGATATCTCAAAGAAAGGGTTTACAACAACACTCCGCGTACTGTCGAGGCCCTAAAAGATAACATTCGTCACGAAATTCGAAGCATTCAACCGGGATAGCTGCAGAACGTTGCACGAATCGCGAGGTTTCGTTTCGAACAATGTGTGCATCTCAACATTTGGATGAAATTATTTAAAAAAATGAAATCCGCATGATTTGTGTAACTGATTATATAATTAATAAAAACATATATTGTCAAATGAATTTGCTATTTAATTTTGAACTCATAAATCTGCCGCCAGGTACTCTGTATGCCTGTAAAAAGTGTATTGCAGCTACATAATTGGTATTGTTTTGAAAAGTTTTAGTTTTAGTAACCTACAATTCCCAGAAAAAAAGTTGTAATATATAGGATTTTCTGAAGCTAAAAGCTTCAGAAAATGCAGAAGCTGCGGCGGACAGAAAACGCAGAAGCTGCGGCGGACATTTGAACGTTATTATCATATTCCATACATAATCGCATAGGTACATGGGCATTTCAAATAAAAAAGAAATTCGAGAATACCTCACACACAGCTCGTTTTATTGCAAAGATTGTCAACATCGACCCGCCCTTATTGGAAATCCCTATAGAAGGACTTCGCTGTGGTATACATTTTAAAGATGACTATTAAACACTTTGGAACTGAAATTGCTGTTTTTTAAAAGATCCTTCCCTTTCCGGCATTAACTTTTCCCGTTTTTTCGGATTTTCTTGTAAGTAGTCCCTTCGAAAACGATAGAGGTTTTACTGTACTACGTCGCCAAATACGTCGTCTCCCCGAACCAGCGGAGTTTTATGGTCCATCAGCTGGCTTGGTCGACCTGTGTAGGCCGGTCTTCCGCGTCTTCACAGCTGCTCAGCTAACGCGATTTACTGTCTCAGCCAATGAAACAATTTGGAAATTATGGGACATTTTATCTGCGCTAGGCTGATCTAATCGGCAATAATGGCCAATGACAAGCACAAATGAACTTGAAAACGGACACAGTAACCGCCACGCGGTGACGTCATCGGTCTGCTATAACGACTGGCGTAAATGTATCGAATTACTGGGAGCATCGAGATTTGCCGCGACTAGATTTACGGACCAGCTCAACAGCTATCTTTACCATCATTTAAGACTCACCTCAAATATTACTACCTTTTTAAGAAGTAACCAGTTCCCTTTCTCTCCTCCTCTCCCAACATCCTCTCCTCGGGCATTCTTAGTTTTAAATACATATAGTAATCTTTATTTTCTCTTTGCGCGCGAACCACGTGATTAGGTTATTATAGCCATGTGGCAATAAGCTTGCCCGTTTGTGCAAAGTGCAAATAAAGAGTATTATTACTACAAAGGGCCAACTAAGGCCTCTTGTCCAAACACGTTTTTTCTGCAGTGAAAATCTACGGTTAATTCGCCGTGTCTAGGCATGGCCATCAGTGTTGTGTGGATCGCTACGGAAGCTTGTCGACGTACACGGCGGAAAAAGGGCACGGCGCCGCCGCTGTATCCCCCATGTCTGCCCCTCGGCGCGCAGAGTTTACGCACGATGCAATTTGTATCAGTGTTGTATGGCAGCTTACGAGAGTTTGTCCAGGAAACCGGACGTTTTCACGGCCGACAATTATTTCGACCTTGAATGCTGTTTACAAAATTGAAGTACCTAACGCGTCGTACGGTGAAACAACCGTGCAGCTGACAAGGGCTCACGTTTTTATACGGCGCGGCTAACGCGCCGTACAATTAAAAAACCGTCCAGTGGACAAGTGACCTAAACAGAGGCGCTGGCATCAAAAATTAGAAAGCTGCCAGTCCAATTTTGAGTATGAAAGGGCATTTTAGATGACAAGAACTCTAAAAGCAACGTACCGAGTATGCCAATCGGTTCCTAAGGACTCCACGCAGCTTGGGTGACGTTGGCCCAGTTTTGTGTGGTCTCAGTCTGCCCAACTCACGGTTTAACTCCCATCCGGTAGCCTCCTCGAAGAGGGACTTAACCTGTCAGCGCCACTGCGAGCTCTGCCTGCGGCTGTTACATGCAGTCGGTGGTGGTTGAGATCGTACGTGCGAATTCGGGGGAACACCTCGGGCGTAACTGGGCGGTTGGTGCACTTGGCGGTTTGCTAGACACGCTACCCATCCGGTGAATAACCGGGGGATGGAGGGAAGGAGGGGGGGGGGGAGGGTAACATAACATCACGCCCTTTAATCCACATCCTCCGATATAGAGGACAGATTATTGCGCCTGGACAGGACTCTGTTTTTCAAAAATCTTCAGACATCCTAGTGTTTAGAGGTCTAATCGACTGCAGGAAGACAGTTGAGTTGAGATTCAGGGCCGAACGATTTTTGATTTTAAAGTCGCTGCTATACTGAATGCATCTCATTAGGACTTTGGAGGGTGCTGTCGAACTCTCGTTGGTGGGAATTGTGATGGTTTCTGCAATAACGAATATATGCAAACATTCTGCGAAATAAAAACCATACCTCAGACACTCGTAAAATAGTCTTGTCGTGAACGTGGAGAGATCCCAGCCTACAGTGCTCTTTTGTTCAACATGAATATTTGTTTATTTTAATTAATAAGAAAAACACTCAGTGTAAAATACTATACATTTTATGGATTCTTGTATATTAATTATTTTAAATCAGGTACATTTTAGTACTGTTGTGCCCATTTATTAATACAAAACAAAAGACGTGTTTATAATAAATAAAGTATATTAATAAATGATAGTCTCCATAGTAAATAAAATTTAAGTCAAGTACCTTATGTAGTATATCCTAAAGATATACATACACTGCCGGCCAAAAGTTTGACACCACTTGTAAAAATCTTCTTCACCAACAAAATATTTCAAAAGTACATAATATGATAAAGAACTAATTTGAACACCTGCATATTCTATTGTTATTAAAGAATATCTAAGAGTCAATCTTTATATTTTTAAGTTATCATCGTATAAAGGTCTATTGTTACAAAACATTAAAGAGTGCCGCGCAAGGACCAGGTGGTTTATTACCTGAGTTTTACATTTATTACCTGAACTTCTATGGAGTTAATCTATCTCTATCTTGGTTAGTCTGAGCTCATCATTGTTACACTGAAGACATTAAAATGGGTAAAGTGCGTGAAATCAGCAGTGAAACTCCTTGTATCATAGTTGTTTTACACAACGAAGGCAAATCTGAACGAGCGATTGCCTCTCAACTTAAGTTGTCGAAGACTTGTGTTCATAACACAATAACCAGATACAAGGAGACTGGCAGTAATCAAGATCGTTCGCGATCAGGAAGGCCGAGTCCTACCACTTCTAGGCAGAATAATTTCATCATCGTTACCAGCAAGCGGAATAGATGCCAGAAACAGCACAGAAATGAACAAATCCCGATCTAAACCTGTGTCATTGACTACAGTAAAAAGACGATTGATAGATGCTAAGTTATTTGGTCGCGTTGCCGTTCGAAAACTACTAAGGCCACAAAACAAAAATAAACGGATGCAGTGGGCCCTTACCCATCGAGACTATACTGAAGACAACTTAAAAAAAGTTCTTTGGACAGATGAATCCAAATTTGAAATATTTGGATCCAAACGATGAATTTTGTTCGAAGTAGCGCCCAGGAAGAGATGATGCCAGACTGTGTGGTGTCAACAGTCAAGCATGGTGGTGGTTCCATTATGGTCTGGGGATGCTTCTCGGGCCATGGAACCGGAGATTTGGTACGAGTCGAAGGAATCATGAAAAAGGAGTAGTATAAACAAATACTACAGCAAAATGCCGTTCTGTCTGGTTTAAGATTAATTGGAAATGGTTTTTTTTTTCCAACAAGATAATGATCCCAAACATAGTTCACAATTATGCAGGGGTTATTTAGAACATAAAGAAACACAAAGGGTGTTAAAAAACATGGTGTGGCCCCCTCAGAGCCTGGATCTCAACCCAATTGAGCTTTTGTGGGAAGAGCTTGATAGAAATGTGCGCAGTTGTTGTCCCTCCTCGCAAGAAGACTTGTGAAAGACTTTACAAAAAAGCTGGAACAATAATTTACAAGATACAATCGACGAATTGCTCGTATGCCGAGACTAGTGAAAAAAGTAATAAAATGCATGGCAGGGTATTTTGACGAAAAATCTGTTTAAAATATGAACGGCATTTTTAATGTAAATTATTGATATTTTTGTTTTCTTCTTGATGTATGTGTTAATAAGTATTAAGTAAATAAGTATTTTAATTATTAATTAAACCACTTGCTTCGTATTTTGATGAAATAAAACTCAAAATACGAAGAAAGTGGTTTACATAATATGGTCTTTGTCTTAATTCAGATTGCCCTTAGACAGCAGGCCTCAATCAGCAGGCCTCAATCTGCAGACAATCAGGATTTTATATACTGATTGCTTGTATGAACTAATTGAAGCCTTGAATATATCAACATTTCCTAGTTGTTTATTATAAATATAGTAATAATTCCATTCCTGGATGAAATTGTATTGAAACGAGGAAGTCGGAATAAGTTACAATTTCTTATAGTTCTCAATGGAGCATTAATTTTAAGCAATATTGTATCTATCTATTTAGTTTTCGGCAATACCGCTACTCTTCGCAGCCTATTTTGGTTTTGACATATTAACAGCGTCCGCTAATGAGGTTTTAATGGAATGAAATACCCGCTTCGGGCGCTTAAGTACGCGCATACTGATAAAGGGCTCATTAGAAACCAATTATCCAATATTGAGTTTTGTGATGAGCTGGCAACCTCTTATTGCTACATAATACGATGAAAATAAATTAAAAATAGCAGAATATAAATTTAACAAGCTGCCCTTTACCGGCTTCGCACGTAAGGGCAAGCTTGTTGGTTTTATAATCAAGTAAATTTGAGTACTATCAATATCAAAGGCGGACATTTGCCACCCAGCTAAAAATTGAGTTAGTAGAGTATTCCAATAAAAATTTTTGTGCTATTTTCAATGGTTAAGTGTATTCCTTTTAAAACCTGACGCAATACTTTTTATACAGTGAAAGTCGGTGTTGCTTTCAAAAATGCACACTTACACAATGGTTTACTGTAAGATATCGCTATAGCGATGTCTGCCATTTGTGCATAAGTTGTCTTTTTTTATAAAACCAGTGTAATATTCATTAAGTAATGTTTTTATAGCACAATAAAGTTATTCTATTCTATACTTACCAAGGAGTTGGTATCAAACTTTGTATTTTCGGATATGTCTAGAGAGACATCTAGATTTTCAAAATGTAATCTCACTTATTTATCAAAATAAATTGACATTGGCATCTCAAAATAAATTGACATCTCATAATACAATTTCTGGAGTATTAAATAATTATTCTCTAATTGAAGGAAATTGCAGATATCGATATTGGTTACCTCACAATATAATTTCCGGAGTATTAAACAAAATAAAGAAAAAAAAAACACCCAAAATATTAAACGCGAAGAAAAAAAACTGATTTTTCTCTAATTCAATTAAATTCCAGATATTTCATTTATTTATCAAAATAAACTGATATTGGTTACCTCACAACATAATTCCTGGAATATGAAACAAAATAAAAAAAAACTGATTTTTCTCTAATTTAAGTCTATGACAATGTCAGCCTTTGATACTGAGGTACCTACTCATTTATTTTTGGGGATGAGGTTACAATGTCAAATAAAATTTTGGTCAAATTTCTAGCTAAAGTTTCACATACTCTCGCATACTCGAACCCAAAAAAAGTTGGTTCTCTTAGTGAAGTATTCTGACCACCCTAGAAATGGCTAGTCCCAGTTGGGTGACAATCAAATAAGCAAAAGTTTAAGGTTTTGCCATTAGGTTCCTGTTATTTTTATAAGCAAAATCAATGTTTTATAGTAATTAATTCTTAAATAAATAAATTCTGGTCTTAATATTAATTAGCAATCTTCCAATAATTTCATCGATTTTCCAGTGGATGTTTTACAAAATTTCTGTGTTATGTCCCGATGCCAACACGTAAATTTTACATCTAGTGAAGTTGTCCATAAGAGACAAGTTCACAAAAAGCCGTTCCTGCTGGATTATAAAGGCTCGTAGGTGTCAGTTCTTACTATAGCTTTGCATATGCTTTTAACGCCAATAACTCCTCAACTACTACTGATAGAGGAATGTTACACAGTTCTAAGGTTTCATTATGCAGAAGTGCACTGAGAGTAATTCCAGGAGTATCACGTGATACACAATTGTAAATACTGACTTTTACTTCTGAATATATTATAAACTGTCTACTATATGCTAAATTTAATATTAACGACCGAGAGGTAAGCGGAATATGCACTCTCACAATACATGCAGATGTGATAATGTTGTCCTGCCTAAAGTGCGCCTTACGCAAACTCAAAAGTCCTTTGCGTTTTTGAGCTTCAAGCTCTTCTTCAACCAGCTACCACTCTCCACAAGGTAGATAGAAGCAAAGGCATTTGAAATGTTCCTTAACCACCCTACTTTTTGGTTACTATTCAACAAGTGGGTAAAAAATCGTTGGTTTTTTTCTTCATTAACTTTTTTTATAACAATACATACTTGCTTACAACAATATACCAGAAAACTTTTTTATTCAATAGACCGATTTATGATCCTTTTTGTATTTGGAATCATAGGAATAATTTGAAGTATCTCGCTCGCTTGGGGATCTTCCATCAATGGGGGGGAGGGGTTCGGAAAGAATCACAAAATATCACAAGGGGGGAGAAAGTGGTCAAAAAGTAGCTAAAAAACATTACATGATTAATCGACGACCCCTTTGCGGGTTTCAGTTTTTTATTATTTTTGTTTTTGTACTCGAGCATTTATTTATTTATTTATTTAAGAATTAATTACTATGAAACATTGATTAGCTTACAAAAATAACAGGAACCGAATGGCAAAACCTTAACCTTTTGCTTATTTGTTTCTGTCACCCAACTGGGACTAGCCCGTTCTAGGGTGGACAGGACTCCAATATTACAATCACATTTAAACAAATGTGAAACAAGCATACTCGAACGTACGTGATACGGGTTGTTGCGTTCGAGCGATAATATAGCGGCCGTATCACGTGCGTTCGTATAGGTAGGGCGGTTAACCAACTTCTACTCTTCACAAGATAGATAGAAACAAAGACGTTTGAAATGCTTACTAAAAGCTGAATGTTTTTTTTTGAGCATGCCAATTTGTTTAAATGTGATTAACATTTATCTGTAACTTTTGGCTAACCCATTAAAAAAAAATATCCTATTATAAATTTTACAGCAGTAAGTGTAGATTATAATGTTTAACATTACATACCTGACCATCTATATATGTTGATTTTTTTCCGTTTGCTTTGACACATTTTATTGTCATGAGTGATTATTTTCATTATTTTTGTATAAAGTACCTAGTAGTAGTAGTAGTAGTAAAAGAGTGAAGGGCTTGTCTCCAGCCCTTGATGTCACCTGGATCTATAAGATCTTTAATAACTACCCACTTTGTGGTTGGGTCAGTGGTATGCTAGAAGCCTGGTACTGCTTACCAGTCCATACAGCTCACTGACCTTCAAGTTGGGCAGATCGTTGGGTCGAGAAAGGCTCATCCCAGTAAACTGTGTCTTTTTGCGGCGAGTCCTGGGCAGCGAGCAACAATGTGTATGCTATCTTCAGGTTCTTCGCCATATTCGGCAGTCCTTGCTCTCGGTCAAGCCAAGGTTGAATAGATGCCCTCTAAGGGTCGTGTGTCTGGTAAAACCGATATTGGTTTTAAAGTTTGTTGTAGTTGTCCGGCGTTGTGTATGTTATAATTATTTATTTTATATGAATACCCAATGTACATGGAAATAGTTGAGTTTTTTTTTCAATTTATCTACCATGCAAAGTCGATAAGTAACGCCACTGTTCGATATTGTTATTGATAAATTCGAATTCATTTTAATATTATATTTTGCATAATTCAATTATCGATTGGTGAGAGCTGTCAACTCACAAAAACCTAACAGTTGGCAACATCGCCCGCTTTCGAACGGGCGGGGGGTCAGTCTGTCAATTTCGAACGGTAGCAACGATTTTCGACCGCTGTCACGGCCTCGCCGACTTAGACAAAAACCTCGTTTGTTGTCTCGGAATCGGATTCGTTGTAAAAGGCAAAAGCGATTCTACGGGAGTGTTACGACTGCACCCCACAGGAAACAGCGCGTCGCACGCGACATACAATTGGATCAGCGCACGCGTCGCGCAGGACACACCGCACGAATCCCTCGATCGTGCCGTGCGCGCTACGCAAAAGCGGAATCAGCAGCGCGCATCCCACTGCTGCAGCTACATGACCGTCAAGGTACGTGAGTTTTGATTAGCGATCGCCATATCGATAATTCACCTCTCAATACTCTTCATAAGTTTTCAAACGCTTCCACTGTCAACTAAACTTTGCACAAGCAACCAAATGATCCACCAGTAAACCACTTGATACTCCCGTCAGACGGCATAGTTACGAGGCGGGATATCGCACAGCCACTGTCGCTTTGTTATCGTTGTAACTTAGTAGCTACCCAATATGTGATCGTGACAACTTTACTTTCACCTGTTGTAGGTAGATAAAATCTACTAGAAATTGTGTTTTAATGAAATTTAATGTTCATTAATTGAAGTGACCTATTCCATTTGTTTCGTTTTATTTTATCATTTACAACAACTGACAAATTCTTATATACGATAACTAGCTTTAAGTGATTATTAAGACATGTTTTTCTTGTTTATTCTGAATGAATAAATTGATATTGATACTAATAATGATAACTACATGCTGTAAAGAACATATTAGATACTCGAAACAAAATGCTTGATATCTAAGTTAGATGCCTGTATAAACAACAAGATGCATTTTTGTAAGGATTAACCCTTTGAGGACCATAAGCTTTGCGGCAGAGTAAGGAAAATTTTAATACACAAAACTGTTAACCCTTGGAGTTAATGGGTATTTTCATGGATGCATCTGTCTCTTTTGCAGGATTTTCGGCGACATCGACTTAAAGTACTATAACTACGAAACTACTACACCAATCATAAAAAGAACAACTGCACAATGATTGCATTGAAATTTCGAATATAGAATATTGAAATATCATTTTGTAAAACAATTAGATAATTATGAATAAATATGAGAACGTCAAAGAAGTGAAAAAAACGCGGGACCAGATTTGGTCGACTCGTACTCAACGGATAATTGTTTCGCGACCAGATTTGGTTGACTCATACTCAACGGGCTAAAGGGCGATGTAAATAAAATGTATATCAAGTTTCGAGAAAATTGGTTCAATAGAGTTTTTATAAATCGATGGGAAATATGTGTCCATGTGAGATTTGCATCTCTCATGGACCTCGTTTTCCAAAATTTCTATAACTTAATTTTTGATACAAGGCCAGTATGTACTAAAAAAATTAAATTGAAAAGTTGCAATAAATATATTTTTTTTAAAAATCACCAGTTAAATTAGTCATTTGCATTTTTTTTAATGTGTTATATTTTTAAAACAATAATCCACTTTTTTTTTTGTTGCTAATATTAGGATTTTGATGTCTACATGGAAAAAATATAATTTATAAATTATTTGTATTTGATAATTTACAAATTGATTTTTAAAGTTATGGGACACAGTTATAGCAACCTATTAAATGGTAAATGGGTTGCTATGAGAAAGTTTTGTATTTAGAAGTTTGATAAAATAGTCATTTTAGCTCATTAGTTATGTCTCGGGAAATCCTAAACGTATCACTTTGAAACATGCCCCAGTCGACTCGTCGATATCACAGTATACAGCTACTGTGTTGATATTGATGGCCAGATAGAATAAAATTAATTTTAAGTAACAAAACTTTAACCCTTAGAAAGTTAGCCAAGGGAATGAAACTCATAACGGCATGTTTTCAACTCTCGAAAATTTCTTTCTTTATAGTACAAGCATACTAATGTATAATCGTGGCTTATTCAATGAAGGCGACCCTTTTCGCATTTAATTAATTGCAAAAATACGGAGATCGGTCGCCCGCAAGTTTTATAGAAAATCTACCGATCGGTGGATTAGCCTTCCAGCGGTTAAAAGCCGCACGCGTGGCCATTTTCTATGGACTCATAACTGTGTAGTCCTCTTGATATTGATATGTTTCTTACAGTTTAACTTTCCTCGAAAGATATCAGACGGTGAAAATAGAATCGGTACAGTAGTTCTTGGGTTTATCGCAATCTAAGAGCGGACAGAATGTCTAAGAGTCTGATCTTCAAGGGATGATTGATCTTATGTCAACATCACATACTTGTTTTGACAGCCCACTGGCAGTGAGGAACACTTCTAGAACTTTGACATGGTGATCAAAATAGCAATTTCAGCTATAGCCAGACAGTTTATTGTTATTGAGATGTATACGATAGGTACCTAGATCTTTCCTTGGAGAGGAAAAACGATTCACTGCGCTGCGTCAAATGGCTTTGGTTAAATAAATTAGCATTTCTTTACTAATTAGAGCTAAATAGACCACATTGTTTCTTCAAAGGTTAACGTTTCAGTACAAGATGAGATATTTATTGATTTTTTAGAAAAATGCGAATTTGTAAAAAAAACCACCAATGTAACAAAAATAAACCTAACCTAAGAACAAAAATAGACAGATTTAATGCCCGTTCCACACATTCGCCAGTGATGGCCGTATCGCCTATGTCTCTCGCTTTTTCCCATATATTTTCCTGACATCATAGTGGTGCCGACTCGCTTCCACCTTAGCACGATTAGCCATCATCGGCCATTGTAAAGAAGGGCCATAAGATTTTACATGATCAATTCAGACGATGATGTCATAACAAGGTTAGTTACTATAAGAGAATGTATGAAAGGTGTGGCATTTTTGTATGAAAGGTGTACTCAAATTGTAACACAACTAGACTTCTAAAAATTAATTAGGCTTGTATTAAGAAGTCATATAATCAAAGTTCAACTCAATAATCCATGTTTTATTGAAATTATGGTCATCCAGTTTAGACATCTATAAACTTGTTTAGAAAACCACAATGTAAAACAAAAGAATGCAGACAGCCCAGGTGCGAAATTTTATCTGACACCTGCACACTGATCACCTATCTCTGTTAGTTATTGGCTGTTTCTCTTCAACCATAAACTTATTTACAGATTTAGCTTTTGGGATAAGATTTCATCTATATACCTTGTATATAAATAATATAAACTGCAGTCATCCACATATGATCCCCTAGATCAGTTTTTCGCTCTTGAAAATTACCACTTCAAAACCACTACTGAAAGCCGGTCAGTAGTGGTTTGGTCGCAGTTCGCTGGCAGACAGCCGACCGTTTCCGGTGTGAGAGCTGCCGCGAAGCATATTGGCGCGATGTTCTCTCGCATACTGTTCAATTTATTGCTCTCTCGATATATTAGCTAGATGTGCTCTCTATCTGAGGGCATATCTAGCTAATATATCAATGGTTACATATCGTTATACCAGCCTAGAGTGTCGCATTTGCCCCTTTGCATTTGAAAGCTCCGAAGTATGGCATTGAGCAATCTAATACCCTATATATTCAATGCCTCAGCTGTTTATACTGGTCTTTATATTATTATTATTATTATATTATACACTAGCAGCTTAAGGCTGATGCGTGTATATCACATGCACTTGTTTTTAAACTTGTGACTTATGCACTAAGAAAAATGTCCAGTTTGTTTTTAAAGCTATTAACAGAGATAGCACTGATCACATCCTCTGGCAACGCATTCTAAGCATCCACTACACGATTTGTCAAAAAATATTTCCTGGGGTTCGATGCTGCAATTGTCTTATTTAGCTTCAAGGAGTGTCCACGCGTATAAACATATAATATACACTACTACCAGCATTAATTATTTGGTAACAAGAGAAAATTCATAAAAAACGATATTGTTAGTATTTTATACACAAATTTGACCAAAACAGGTGCGGTGCCATTTTGCATATGAAGGCTTCCAAAAGATTAATGGTCAGATAGACTAATATATGGCATTCTATCTCTCCTCATTATTTATGTTGATGTCCTTCCTATACATATAAAAAATGGCTGTGTCACTCCAAGACTCTCCCGTCAAGCCACCTCCCCCTGCACTCTAACTTTCCAACTTGTCAACTCCCTCCATCCCCCCCCCCCCCCCCCGCGCTGTGAAATCACAAAAAAATATTTGCATAATAGTAACCGAAGACTTAAAATGGGAAGAATACATGACTGCAATAGTAATGAAGGCAAACTCCCTATTGCTCCTCATTCGGAGAGCATTCTATCATATTACAGAGGAACTGATGCTAAAATTCATTTGTGAGACTTATTTTGGAACACGCCTATTACATCTGGAACCCATACTTTAGGAAGGATATCAAACTTCTAGAGGTCCAGCGAAGATAGACTAAAATGCCTTTAACTTGAAGCGTTTAATATACGAGGAAAGATTGGCGGCTTTTGGTTTGACCACTCTGGAGCGATGCAGGATATGGGGTGTCTTAATCGAGACATACAAGATCCTGACTGCATCGTATGACATTCCTGGGTTGCAGATTATCTACACCATGAACACCAACACACATCTGCGTGGGCATTATCTGAAACCAGCGAGAATCATTTCATTCAAATCCTAAGAAACATTTCCTCGACATGAGAGCGGTAAATGAATGGAATGCTCTCCCTAGCGAAGTGTCAATGACTTTAAAAATACATTAAACTTATTCCAGAAAAACTGTAATGCAAGCCCGCAGTCATCACGTTAGGCTGCCCGCCTGTTAAATATAAAATAATAATAATAATAATACATTATTGTTTGTCGTCAAATGTCTTTCACAATGGCTAACTTTCAGGGACTGCAGCTTTAAAAATGAATTGATGTCATAAAATATTCTCATAACAAGTAGGCATGCGCAGTCCGAAAGAATAATGCCAGTGTTGCCCACTTGTGGACCGTGCAGTCACCTGCAATCATATCGCCATTATATTATAATGCAATATCGGTGATCTGCGATCCATCTTGGATAGCCGAACGAACCACTGGATGCAGTTTCAAAATCCCAGTTGCATGCAGTTTATCTTTAAATTTAATAGACAAAAGTTTCGCTCTACTATCTGGAACCTATTTTTAAAACGTTTCCAATGCCTATCGCCGAGTGTTAACCGTTAGAGTGCTAAGCGGCGCAAAAGTGATGCGATAGTTTGAATCGAAAATTGCGCAGCAGCGCAAAACTGCCGCGCACATCGGTGTGTTTTTGGTGCTTCGTGGTAGTGGACGTATTCTAATCTCGCGCATAATTTGTTACGAGAGTGCATATTTATACATTTAAAAACAACTTTTTACAGTTTTTATATTTTATTGAGCAAAAATAGCCATATCACTTGCTATTACTTCGGTGATTCGGTCTCTAATGATTGTACGGACGGTGAAACAACGGATACAAGCAGTAATAATAGCAGTATTATAATGCATCGAAAAAAAAGATTGAGAATTGCAAGTGATCCTTCTAGTCTGACTGAACTGAAGGTGGGTGTGACATGAACCAAGTCAATATCGCTGCGGCTACACATAGAACCCAATATGCAACTGTGGAACGCTGCAGGATGAAGACCACCTCCGATCCTGCCCGCAGCTGTCATTCCCCATAACACACCAGAATCTACAAGAGGCAAACGGCAAGGCCATCCAGGCAGCATGCTTTTGGGACGTGTCCTAACCTGACCCGAACACGGTAACGAATGAACGTTCAATATCCAACCACTGAAGTAGATTCAATTTATGAGGCACGCGATCAACACTTTATCAAAGTCAATAGAGCACAGACAGATGGAGAATCAAGCAGTCTGAGAATTTGAAGACAGCGTTTCTCTATTATGGCGTCCACAGTAGCAATTGAATTGAGGTTCTTTAATTTCTTCTTCCAACTCAACAAGAAGACTGCTATCAGATCAGTTAAAGCCCAGGAGGGACGCTCGAGTCTCTGTGGCAGAGCGTTTGAAAAGCACTGAAGGCCTGCTCAAATCTGCAATGAATAATGGGATGCAATATCAGCTGTTAAAATCTCTGCTGTGAGTTTAGTGACAAGATTGTTGCAACACTAAAAAAACATAGTTTCATTATTCGATGTGGGGATCACCGGGTGGGGAAGCGGGCAGGGTTTGCGCCGCTACCGACCGCCGCTCCATACCCCGCACTGTCCAAGTACTGGTGTTGCCTTTTTTGTAGTACTTGGTGAAAAAAGCTAACAATTATCAAGTTTTGAACTGTCAAATTTAAGTGTGGTCTCAAGCTCACTTTGTCGAGTGTGAGTTGGGCATTCCGCGGATTCCTCCATATTTTTTGGGAGTTAAATCTACGATTTCATTATGGCTTATAATGATCTGGTTCATAAAAGCTTAAATTTAAAAGATTAAAGACAATCTACATGATTATTCCATGTTGAATGCACAATAATCCCCACTGATAATGCAAGCTTTTAACAATCCACTTAAAACGACGACCGACGAGCGAATATCAGTCACAGACAGCTGACAGATGGGGTTTCCCCAACCATAGAGCGCAATCATTTTGTTCAATGACAATGACAATTCTCTGGACCTTTTATTAGGAATGAGGCCGATTCGAGGTAGAAATAAATCCAACTGCTTTGCAGTCCCTTAAGTGCATAACTCACTGACGGGAACACTTAAATGACAACTATGGTAGCAATTTAGGGGGTGGTACTTGAGTGTCACTCGATTGAGGGTTCCCTTAAGGCGTACTTAAGTATGGGAACAGGCCTGTAAGTTGAATTAAGGTTTTTGTCAGTGCGGCTAAAGAATCTCCGTCCTTAGATTAGGCTTGGGTGACCTTAGGAAAGCAAGGTTGGCAGGGTGATTCGGCCCTCTCAAAATTGTGTGGATGAGTGCAACTCTAAGGTTGTATACCCACAGGGACCGCCCGCAGAATGCCTTAGATATATAGATTTACATCAAAAAAATGTGTCTTGTAAGCAGCTCCGTATAGACATTTCTTTTTGGTTTATTTTACACATCAAAATGTCACAAGGCCCAGCAAATTTAACTTCTTATGTACCTACATCTATAGATTTTATTCAGTTGTATGAAATTAAAAAATCTACATTAATTGTGTAGACACAGCATTTTTTGTCATTAAATCGGACACTATCGCAGTCGTGTTGACAATATAAATAAAATAAAAATTAATTTACCGCAAGAAGTTTCTAGCACCCGACGTTTTGGTGATGTTGAAACTGCCGGTGTCCGTTGTTGACAACAGCGGTTGCAAAATTGTCGATAGGTTGGTTGCTACAAACTTCATGCGGTAAATTCGTTTTTATTCTTTATATAATATTTTTCTCAGCGGAGTAAGCTGTGTGCCGAAGTGAGAACGACGGAAGCGTTGCCTTGTAAATTGGTACAGCTTTCTAATTGTTTTGCACATAATTAATGAAGAATCCAATCCAGACAGAAAACTTCATTCATTTGAAAATCACTGTAATTGGATAGCACAGCATCTTCTTCATTGTAAAACATGAGATGGTCGATGTAACAATGTTTAAACTAGAAAATAAACATGAAAATTAGCGGAAAATAACAGTTTTGGCGTGAAACGATGCCATTTGTGCAGCATAACGGAGTCTAGCCTGTCCCCACGCCTACGACCGCTGAAGTAGCTGCACTGACAGTTGGACTTGGTCGATTTTTTTCGCGTAATCCGCCGGATAATCGCATCGGCCGAGGTCCAAGGCTATGCACAAACGAAAACTGCACGCATCGCGCGCATTCTTCCCGCCGCCGCGTCTATTTTAAGTCCCGATCGACCAGCAAAACAGGCAAATCGAAACATCGCACCGGGCGATCCGCGATGACGCATCGATCGGCACTCAAAAAGCCATTCTAATACAACTATCTCCCGGCTCTCAAATCCACAGGTACACGCGGAAAATCACGCAGAATCGCGCACGCACGAATATTACGCCGTATCACACACAGTCGCCGACATTTTATCGTCTGATACTCGGCGTCAAGTCGCCCTCGGGCCGTCGGCGAAAAAATCAAGCAAATAGCGAGAGACATCAACAAATATGGACATACCGTCGTAGCGCTCGGCCTGCTCCGCCAGTTTCGCCTTATAAACATTATCCTCCCTTTCCGACATTGTGGATGCTTTGCGATTTCTCACTAAATGCACAGATTCTACGATTCACGACTTTTACAAGATGGCCGCGCCCGCCAACACTGAAGTATATAGCGACCAGTGACGTAACAATCTATACAAATAATCGTATGTTTAGAAGAAATTTCAATATGGAATCCACTGACTACACTCTTGCCTTTATAAATAAAGAAAAAAATATGTAATTTTATGATCAAGCTATAATAACATGCGACCATTTACGAAAAAGACCGAAACAATAGAAAAGCAAACACAACACACTAAATTAATCGTCTGAAACCGATTTTTATCGTACGTAATGTTCTTTTGACGAGACGTCGCAATACAGTGACGAATTTCCGCCGCGCGGCATTTCCGGCCCGACTCGGTCGATAAACTTCAAAATGGCGCAAAGTTTAAACTTTACGGTAAAAATAAAAAACACCTTTTGAAATAGTATATTTTATGGTTAACATAATATTTAATACATTTTTGTCGCCCTCCAAAAATAAAGGATAATAATATACAAACATGCTATACAATAATTACAAAAATGAAACAAACTTAAAATAATCGGGATATATTGGCGAATAAAAGTAACGATTAGGCTTGGCTTAGCGAGCATCCTAGGCAGCATTGTTTGACAAACAACTGGTCACCATTTTAAAAACACGCGGTTGGTATATTTACAATGTTGTTATTAGAAATTAAACTGTTCGAAGCAACTTTAGCACAGTTAGTAAGCACTCTGCCGCACCTGACAGTGCTGATTTTGAGAATTTATAGAGCACCGACATGTGCAAATAACAAGCGTTTTCCGACATTTATTCATCCATCACAAATTATCCAGGAGGGGTATGGGGTTGGTTCAGATGGCCATTAAACTATTGAAACTTCTTATAGAAATACCAGTGTTAATAGAACTACCAGTGTGATGATGTCTTTGATCTATTCAAAATACCGCTGTCGAGTCAGGGTTGTTACATAATTATTTACATAGGCATTACTACTAATTGTAAACAGCATTGGCAGCATCATTGCTTGTATAGGCTATTAGATTCCTCAATGGTACATTTTAGAAACCTTTCTACGCCAGCGATATGCAGGTGGCGCTGATAGCAATGTACGGTGAAACTAATAGCAATTTATTTGGCTGTCTATAACATTGATAAAAAATGTTTTTTTTTTACAAAGGACTGATTGATCATAAAAACCCAATAATTTAATCAATGATAAAAATGACGTTTAATTATTTAACACTTTGCCTGCCAAGAATTTTTATGTAGGTTGGATTGAATTGCCATAGTACAAAAAAGTATGCCCGAGAATACTCGGGCCCGGCAATGGAACAGAAATACCTATTCACTATGCCAAACCCGATTATACTCGGGCAAAACAATGTCACACAAATATTATGATGCTACACTTAAGTCAAGGTACAAAAAGCTAGCTTATACACATCATTCAATTTTTTAATGCCTACAAACATTATTCGACACAAGCTGGGATACCCAAAAACTTCAATTAAAGTATTTGAAGAGCAAGTGATTGCGTACATGATGGGTTAAAAGTATCAGAGTTTATTGCAGGTACATTGTGTACTACATCTACTGAAATACGAGCAAACGAACGGCGGCAACAACATTACTTGGAGCCTATTCTGCCTACTGACAAAAAGGCTAAGCCTGCACGAGTTTGCACTGTATGTGCTAAGAAAAAGAAACGCAAAGATAGCAGATATTTTTGCCCACTTTGTCCAAGCAAGCCCACTCTCTATAAATGTTTTCTAATTTTGATAACAATTTGCGAAGAAACCCTCAGTTTTAGTTCGATATTTTGAGATGAAATATTCGTTTACTGATTTAGTTGCTTATTTTTTTGCCATAATTACAAAAATTATACTAACTTTTTGTTTTATTTAAATCATCACCCTACATAAGACTGCAAGTCAATAACTGCCAAAGTAATTGGCTTTCATATGAAAACTACTTCAAGTCGCCCGAGAATACTCACGGTTGGCAATAGTGGTACAAGGCCAAGCCCGAGTTATCTCGGGCTTAATCATATGTAATTAGCAGAACACAAATATGGCTAAAAATGAAAATTTCATAGATTTTTTTTTCCTGTAGATTAAATCCTACTAATATTATAAACGCGAAAGTTTGTATGTATGTATGGATGTTTGTTACTCTTTCACGCAAAAACTACTGAATGGATTTTGATGAAACTTTACAATAATATAGCTTACACATTAGAATAACACATAGGCTATAATTTATAAAGATATATGGTTTTCTATCATCATTATCAAAATTTTCCATCACCACGCGGGTGAAACCGCTGGGCACAGCTAGTTCTAATATAAATCAAAGCATTCGTCCATAAGCTCTTATTCTTCTTATTCAATGATGAAAAACAAAATAACAAAAATATGGTAAGTGGCTGAGCACAGACGTATGGCCTAATGGCCCAATGATGAGCACGGAGGTATGGCCAGTTTCAAGCAGTCGCACCTTGTCTATAGAGAACTTAAATGTAGAGACTGTCAGATGTGAGCAATGTATACATTTTATATTTTTCTTCTTCGCCCCACCATTCCAAACACCCCCAGTCAATCCAAGTGCTGTCTGGTTATTTTTGAAACCTATCTGGCAAACCTGTCAAAGGAAGAGGTGGCGTGTAGGGGGAGGGGGGGGGGCATTACCACACTTGTTCTAGCCTGTGTTAATATCATATGCAATTTAAACATTGACATATAACTACTAGACCTCGTGACCAGCCTGAGAAAGCGTCAGCGAATAGAAAGAGACAGCAGCATATAGTACCCCCTCCATCCTTGTCTAGTCGCACATGCGACTAGACACGGAGCAACTATGGCAACGCGTATATATTACTATGGCGACGCTTTGACGCCATGAGTCTGCTATGCTATGGATAAACCCGCATGCACAATTAGACAAGGATAGAGGCAAGGGCGGTCCCAGGGGGGGGGGGTCAAGGGGGTCATGACCCCCCCAAATCTTAAATATATGGCTTATAATAAGCTCCTTATGTAAATACACTTGTTTCCATAAATAAAATATTGTATAATAAAGGGGAACTTTGTTTTATTTACAAACCGTTAAACCAATCTCATCGCCCACAATGGCGACCCCCCCCCCCAAACCTTAAGCCCATAACTGTGACCCCCCCCCCACAAAATGTAAGGCTAGGACCGCCCTTGGATAGAGGGTCCTACATGTAGCTATCTCCCTCCATTCGGTGTACGCATTCACTCACAGTCCACCTTCACACACCCGTTCTCTATTCTGTTACCACTGTGAATTTAAAAGATCAATCATTTATGGTAGGTACAGTCTGGCCAGAAAGAGTAGACCTTACGTTTTGGTTATTTTTAAATATTGCGACACGATAATGTGAGAATAGTAAGAACAAATAATCTAGGGATATGTCTCAGTACTACGATTTAGACAGGTACCAACAATTTGTGGTTAAACTATATGAAATGTCAAACAAAACATAACCTCAAATGTACCCAGAAGACACTGAAAACGACTTCACTAGCTCCGCTTTGAATAGTTTTGTTCATTTTTAACGCAAAAGAATATGAAATGAGAATTAATAACAAAATGAACGCAATTTCATGAACTGAACCAAGAGGACAAAATTCTTCTTGATGTAAGGGTAAGTGTTGCCACATCAAAATATTATTTCCCCATGTCGAATTAATGTCTACTCCTAAAGGCCAGACTGTACACATGTCGCTTTAAGTACACATCTCGACGTCAATGTTATACAACATCAATGTTATTCAATATCAAGATACAATAGGTTTGAAACATCATGCAGTCACAGACAAGGTAAAAATTTGTATTATTTTGGAATAAGAGTTCCGTTTTAAATATTGTAGTCTTAAATTTTCTTCGTCGAACAGCAACTTCATGCTCATATTCCACTGATCGCAGCAGTAAATATGAATGTATGCACAGACATCTTCTTATAAAAGTTTCAATAATATAACAGCCACCTTACTCTCGTAGGTATGTATTTACAATAAGAATATAATACTTTTTTTTGGTCTTTCCATAGATAACAGCATTGATTATATATGGTATTAGATTGCTCAACTACATAGTACATTTCGGCAACCCTTCTACGGCGGCGAAATGCAGGTGGTGTTGATAGCATTGACAGTGAAACTAGCAGCAATTTGTTTGGCCATCCATAATAACATCGATAATGAATGGTTTTATGTAAGGTGAATTTTAATTAACCAGTATCCTTCAAGGGGGTGAACGAGTACGAGCAAGTTAGCAACTTTCAATATAAAATTTGTGGGTATAACAAAATATCTTTTTTTTGTTGAAAATTAGATTTTTTATTTAATTTGTGCTCAGAGCTTCTAATAAGAAGCGCTGAGGACGATGCGTAATATAACGGTAGGTAAAATATCGCTAATATTGTTTATTAGCGATATTTTGCCTACCGCTAGATGGCGCAGCGCGCTCTAACGCTTGTAAAACTTTTATTCAACAGTCAAGTTCTTCAATTAAAAAAAAAGAAAATCAAAAAATAAGTGTTTAAAAAAAAAACTTTTTTTTTGATTTTACAATTTTTTTTTAAGTTGCTTATTTGCACTTAATGATTTACCCCCTGGAAGGATGCCAGTTAATTATAAATCATCTGTATAAATGACTGACTGATTATAAAAACCCAATAATTTAACCAATGATAACGATAATAACTTTCAATCAATAGTGCCATCTATCGCATTTTTTATATAGGCTGATTACATCACAGAAATAATACAGGGAGACAGAATGCCATCTATTAGTCAATCTGAACTATACAGTGCGTAATTATTACGTATTAACTGTACCCGGCCATACGTTGCTTTGGCTCAGTCTGGTTAAAAGAAAAAAAAAGAAGAGAAAGTTTGTTTGTTTGTTTGTTTGTTTGAAAAGCTTTATTGCACACACAAAAGAATACAATGTGGTGGGCCTATTGCCAAGTGGCAATATCTACCGACCACACCGCCAGGGTTATTGTGACTGAAGGTTTATGTGGGCAAATAAATTTACAAGTAATAAATAAATACACTTACAAAAAAAGTCATCATAGTATAAAATATAATTCAGTGATTAGTAACGTATGCCAACTCGTATTGAAGGGAGGAGTGAAATATAAGGACAAGCAAAGGAGACGGGAGGGGAGGGGGGAATTCATAAGTTGAGTAAATGTCTCTTTAAAGAATTTTTAAACGTGTTTCTAAAACGTGTTTCTAAACGTGTTTCTAATACGTTTCTAATAATAAAAAAGTACGTGTTTCTAATACGTCACAAGTGTGACATCTATATAATAGGAGATAAGGTAAGGCGGGGCAAGTGTAAATCCGAGGGAAGTGCAAACTCTTGTCCTTATACAATAATAATAAATTAATATAACAGCGCCATCTAGATGTACGTGTAGCCACTAAAGTCGTCTAGCGCGTTATCGATAAAACAGCGATCTGCTCGAGCCATCGGCCACTTGTATTGTGTACAAAATTGACAAGCAGCATTCACCCCGCGGACGAGATGACGCGTGTTTTTTTAAGCATCTGAGATTTTGTGAATTTTAATAGGTAAGTCAAACTGTTTTTGTTAAAATATATTAAAAAACATTGCACCTTTTACCGTGACGTATAAAATCCCACGTAATATATACCATTTTTGATATTTGGAAGAGTCTACACTTACCTCGTGTTTTTGTGTATATGAGGTAAGAGTGGATTCATCCTAAGAGGTAAGTGTAGACAGTGTTTACACTTCCCTCGGCGAATTATACTTACATCGTCACATTTTTTACATATTTTTTTCGATTGTTCTAGCATTACGAAAAGGTCATCATGGTGCGCAATTACATAAGGAAAACGAGTAGAGGAGAGGCATACACTAAAGAAATGTTGCAACAGGCTTTGAATGAAATTAGAAGAGGTGTGAAAACTCTATCTGAAGCCACCAGAGTATATAACATTTCGAAGTCCACTTTACATGCTCATCTCAAAGGAAGACGTGGCGTTAAAAGTTCGACGCAAGGAAAAAGTACAGTTATACCCCTAATTCACGAGACTAGGCTTGCACATGGACTAAGAGTAATGGAAAAATGGGGGTTTGGGCTATCGCGTACAGAAGTCCTTGAAGTGGTCCAAAATTTTGTGAAAGAAAACCAATTAAAAACTCCATTTAAAGATGATAAACCAGGGGAAACATGGTTTGTATATTTCAAAAAGCGACATCACTTGTCGAATCACAGTGGAATATTCTCGGAAAAAAATGACAGATCCGTTCATCGTTTATGACTATTTCAAGCTATTAAAAACCACTATGGATACACTCCAGCTGCATGGTAAACCAAGATTAATCTGGAACCTCGATGAAACAAGCATGTGTACAGATCCTTCTCGATCAAAGGTTGTTGGTGGTAAAGGAAAGGCCTGCTCTAGAGTAACTAGTGGGTCAGGACGTGAAAACGTGACCTTGTTATCAGCCGTTAGTGCAGCTGGAAATAAAGCACCACCCTTGATTATCTTCAAGGGAAAGTTTATATGGGACCAGTGGATGGCAGACCAAAATTCTGCTTATCCGGATATGGCATACGCAGCGACTAAAAATGGATATATGGAGGCTGACGTTTTTTACAATTTTTTAAAAAATACTCTCTTTCCTCATTTTGGCACGGAACGTCCGATTTTATTAATTTATGATGGACACAGCACACACGTGAGCCCTCGAGTTGTCGAATTTGCACAAGAACATTCGGTAACGATTTTAAAGTTGCCTCCGCATACTAGCCATTTGTTGCAGCCGCTCGATTTATCTGTATTCAAATCACTGAAGGCCAAATGGGACAACGAATTAATTAAGTGGCAACGACATCACCACGGCATCAGGATACCTAAAAAAAGCTTTTCAACTTTAGTCTCCAGTACATGGAAAGAGATGGAACCGTCAGTGATCCAAAACGGATTCAAGAAAGGTGGTATATTTCCTATCAATGCAAATATTTTGGACGAAGCCTGTTTTGATCCTGATGCTTTAAAACGTTGGAAAGTCTTTAATATCAGTCAAGATCCTGTTGTAACAATATGTGGATGCAATCAAAATTTGGACTTGATTGAAACGATCGCCCCGGCCAGCACTATGGACAATCGCCTCAATTGGACAAATCGCCACGACCAGCAGAAGCAATCAAAACATGAATTCAATTGGACCGATTACTACGGCCAACGAAATCAATCCAAACTTGGATTCTACTGGACGTGATGATCGAATTGCTTCGAGTATTGCCTCGACCAGTGGGATTAGTAATAATAACTTAGATTTGATTGAAGCGATCGCCTCGACAAGCATAACTAGCAATAACCAGATATCATTTGAAGATTTGCTTCTAAGAACGGTTAAGCAACAAGCTGTTCCAGAAAAAAATAAAAAAAGAAGGATTGCACAGGGTGCTGAAGTGATAACAATGAAGGCACTAGTACCAAACCCGCAAATCCCACCATCAAAATCTGATTCTAGAAAAAAAACTAAAAAATCAAACCAGAAAAAAAAGAATGAGAGGCCCGTTCTTGATTCTTCTGAAAGCGATGACAATTATAGCCTTCAAGATTCGAGTGATAATGATGACTTCTTCAATAGCAGCGAAGAAGCCTCAGATGCCGCTGATGGAAATGCCAAAACTTATAATAAAGCAAAAACTATAAGAGAGGGAACATACATACTGGTAAAATTCGCAACAAAAAAACAATATAAATATTTCATTGGAAAAGTAATTGCACTAACAGAAAGTGGTTTGAAAACTATGTTTTTAAGAAAAACACAGAATGGATCCTTCACATGGCCTACTGTAGCTGATACTTCTACAATTTTCGATTATGACATTGAAATGATACTGCCTGATCCTATTGAAAACCGACGTGGAAAACTTATTTTTGATACTAGTTTGAATAATTATTCTATTTCATAATGTTCTGCGTTAATAAAAATATTATAACTTTGATAAAAAACTAAGTATTTTTTTTTAAACACAAAAGTTTCTGATTTGGCTTGACACTGTGCTTATTTTCACTTGCCTCTTATTTCTTTCCATGAGATCATCTAGTACATTAATAGTCGCTTCTACACTTACCTCGTTTATGGAAAGGTGCAAACCCGAGTGACCACACACAGTTTTTTATTTTTTTATTTTTTTACAGTAAAGTTACATCTATTTAACCATACCTTTTATAAAGCCAATTAGATGAACTACAAGTGAAATATAACATTTAATACCAATTTTTTAGTAGTTTTCCAGATATAAGACAACAAAAGTCAATTTGTCGGAAAATCGTGCGCACTTACCCCGCCTTACCTTATAAGGTTTTGAACAAACGAAATTTATATTTTTATTTATATATATTGAGACCTGTATACCAAATTAAAGAAATGGGTTGTGACTTTTTCAAGGACATCATCTCATCCAATTTAAAAATCGAATTGCAAGTGCGCATCGACGTAAAATTCGCCGTTAAATATTTGAATTTCGTACGAGCGACACAACACCAGTGAAGATTTAAATTTCGAAAGTACATCTCGCGTTGTTGATTTCCAAGTTGATTCTCCCATATGCCGCATGGCGTGGCTCTGTGGCCTCCGCATGGCGGACTTTAAATTTCACAATGTGATTTCGGCCCAACAAGGCATCTGTGTACCAGATTTCGAGTCTCTAAGTTCAATATTTCGAAATTTAAGTATGGGGAGAGGGGGGATGTTTTTTTTTGCGCATCGGTTGGTAGAGGCCAGTAAATAAAATTGACATCTTTATGTAAATAATATCAAAATAATAAGAGCTATGATTTAAAAATTTGTTTGTTATATTTTTATTTTGAGATAGGATACCGTATAGGCACAGTATACCAACCAGTAGCTTTACTCTCGAGCTACAGGGCATTGCGAAAGAGAGTGCGAGGAATGTGGGCAGAGGGGTACGTCCCGACGAATGAAAACGGTTAGCATTACGCGCAGGTAAAGGCTGGCGATGTTTTCGAGCATTTTGGTATCTGAATGCGGCCGAGTAGCGGGACATCTGGCGATTATATCCGAGCCCGTTTGACTAATGACGTATTCGCATTGATTTCAATTTTGTTCTAAGAGAAGCTACTGTCTGGTATACTGTGGTATAGGCGTGTTAAGAGTGCCATCTAAAGTGCGCCGCCATACTGTCGCCATATTGAACACAAAAGAATATCAATCAACTTTTGGAACTATGACCTAAACGTTGATGAACC
This sequence comes from Micropterix aruncella, assembly GCA_944548615.1. Lineage (NCBI taxonomy): Eukaryota > Metazoa > Arthropoda > Insecta > Lepidoptera > Micropterigidae > Micropterix > Micropterix aruncella. The sequence continues at coordinate 1,992,581 of OX155969.1, forward strand.
TACACGTTGCGTTTTAAAGTAAAATTCCACCCACAAAATCGTAGTACCGTATTGAGCAATCTAATATGCTGTATAATCAATAACAGTAAATATCAACAATAGAATCTACCTATCTCTGTTTTTTTTGTCTTTTTGAAGAGCGTCATTTATTAGAAGAGTAAAAAATCGCAGACATAGATTAAGAAGCATCGTTTCCATCTAAATTCACTACTTTGTAAGGCGTTAGAACAATAAATCCCAAAGGAAAATGAAGATTTTAAACAGTTGAAGCTCAGTGGATTCAATTTCGTGTTTCAGCGGCGGATCCAGAAATCGTATGAGGGACAGGGAGCACATACAGGTGTTATTACAGCACGGGCTTTTTTTTCTGTGGGTAAATTAGTAAAACGTAGTAAGCAACTTTTGATAAAAATTTTTGGAAAAAACCAAAAAATAATTTTTTGTTTGGAAAAAAAATATTTTGTTTTTTTTTTTTTAATTTGAAAATTTGAAGAAGTTGACTGTTAAATAAAGGTTTGAGAAGCTGTTGAGCGTGCTGCGCCATCTAGCGGTAGGTAATAAGACGTAAATAAACAATATCAGCGACATTTTACCAACCGCTAGATAGCGCATCGTGATCATAGCTTTTCATAATATTTAAAAATGAAAAAAAAAAAACAAATTTTCAAAAAAAAAAAAGTTTATTTTTCAGTTTTTTCCAAAAAATTTTATTATAAGTTGCTTACTTCATTGTACTGATTCACCAACAAAAAAATAGCCCGTGCAGTAATAACACCCCGTATAAAATTGATTATTATAGAAGGGGGGGGGGGGCAAGGACAAGAGAAACAGCTGAGTTTTTAAATATATTTACAGAGTGTGGCAAGCAAACAACTCTGCAAAATATACTGATTCATTGGCAAGTCCAGTTTCAGTTATCACTGTAAACTACTACTGTACACGTCTATAATGAAGCCGATCTGGTGCTATGGAATCCAACTCTGGGGCACTCCTCACTCAAACGTAGACATTGCAGCGTTTCCAGTCAAAAGTACTACGAATAGTAGATGCGAAACAAACAAAGTGATTCCTGATTAATATAGTGTGCCCAACCTCAAGAATATATATATACCATGAACACCAGCAAACACCCGTGTGGACAATGTGGACAGTAAACTGGAATATTTAAAAAAATCTCAGTGAAAATCGTCGCAAGTTTAAAAACATGTGCACGTGATACATGCGCATCAGCCTTATACTAGTGTATAATATAGTAATAATATTTTTATGGGTAAATATAAAATTGAGATTTTAGCAGCTAAAGTTAAAATATCAAGATGTATCAACAATTGTATGATAGAATTATCAAACGTTTGGCGTAGGATTCATCAATAAATACTTTGTAAAGCATAATCGTAAACGTTAAATCGGTTATCAGTGATCTCATAAATTTATTTTTCCCTTTGTGTGTTGAACTACCTGAGGTTTGTGCGGATGCTCGCAAGCGCAGTGCATCGCTCACTTCACATCTTCTTGGGCCAATCGCCGCTAGTGCCAGCTACAAAAAGTTTTGATAGCACGTCCCCATTAGGTTACTGACATTTGGCATGACATGGCGAAATGTATCTATTTTCCATCCCCCCCCCCCCCCCCTGGATCCGTTGATGTTTTTGGATCGCCGTTAACGAAACCGCACCGAACTTCTATCTTAAATTATAAGTAAACGCTTGTCGAGCTACAGAATAACGTCGGCTAAAAGATGTTAGGGCACCGCGACCAGTCCTGCTTCTCCTTGCACGTCCAGTACTCTTCCGTGAAGATATGCCTGAGTGGGGCGTCCGGCAGGTCGGAGAGACGGCCGTGCCTGAACCAAGTGGGCGAGTGGCCCTGAGGCCTGGGAAGTCCTTTCTCTGCCGATTCTTGAGTCGCCGTTTCTAGCTGACGCCGTCTTGTGCGCTGTTCCTCCTCGAGACGAAGCTAGACAGACACGAGAAAAAGAAAATCAGTTAGATTATTAGTGTTGGGCAAAATTTTGTCAAGACTAACGATTGATTAGTTTCAATCGTAATCATGACTAAAAAATTGTGATTGATATTCTCGACAGCCGTCAACTTCATTTTGCAAAATTTTCGTTGGGTCAGTCAGTTGGTCGGGCGTTCAGTCCGTTGGACAGTCGGTAGGTCGGTTAGTCGGCCGGTCGATCGGTCGGCCAGTGGGTTGACCGACCGACCAACTGACCGATCGGCCGACCTACCAGTCGACTAACTGAGCGACCGACCGACGAAACCAATTCTAAGTACAGTCAATCAACAGATATAATAGAAAGAATTGTCGGGAGACATCTTAAGAGCAAGTTAGTAATGATTGACAATTGAAGAGTAATGACTAATTGATTTAGTCATGATTAAAACAATCATGATTGATTAACCGATTGAAAAATGTAGTCGATTAGTTAATAGAAAGCAATGGGCTTTATTTATGTGGGTAGCATTACATTTACCTCTGCGCTATCGACATCACAGTTTAATACTTGATAGGTTACCCTGAAAGCTTCCCGAACTGGCGGACCACTTAAATGAGAAATTTTCAAAAAATAATTACATTTGAAACTCTTTGGCTGTAGAATAAAGTTTGTTAAATCTAACTGTCTTGTTTTAGTTTGTAATTGTTCCGCGCAGCTTGGGCGGTGACGACCATTCTCGTGTTATCTGGTATGCCCAACTCATGTTTTAACTTCCATCCGGTAACCTCCTCGAAGAATGATTTAACATGTCAGGGACACTGTGACCTTCTGCCTGCGACTGTAACCTGCAAAGGCGGTTGGGATTACAAGTGCGGATTTGGGGGAACACCTCGGGCGGAACTGGGCGGTTGGTGCACTGGCCGGTTTGCTAACCACGCTGCCTATCTGGTGAACAACCGGGGAGTCTCAAGACTTATGTTTCCTAAAGTAAGGGAAGTTGTTGACCTAATCAGACCTGGTCAGCTACCTTAGAAACGATCCGTTGGCCACCCAATCCCGTGTAATATCAGCAGGCGGAGGGCGTCAGGATCTGCGAGAGTTCAAACTGAATTATCTCTAATATCAGGTAGAAGCCGCGCAAGCGACTTGGAATCTGTGACCAGACTGGGGGACGGAGGAATCCGGCCAAATCTTGCAGTGAGGGTGTGAGGTTGGCCCTTTGTGGTTTCACTTTTCAGTGCCTTGTAGTAAGGCGTTGAACTCTCGCGGGCTTGTTAGCGTTGTTAGACGTTGGACTGTGTTGTCCCTAAGTGTCTGCGTTCACTCCATGGGAGAAAAAAATATTGTTAGCGTTGTTAGTCGTTGGACTGTGTTGGCCCTACGTGGGAGAAAAAATTATGTGATATCTGTCACGTCATTTAACAAATTGTGTCTGCATTACAATAAATTTACCTCTGAAAATTTTCGCTATATGATTTTCTACAATTTTAAGCGCAATTTGACAGCTCAGCAGAGCCTCGCAGCACCGACCAAGATGACAATTTATAGCTGATTTACAGAATTTAAATGCGGTTTGTGTCAATCTCAAAGAAAGTTGACCGTCTACCACTGTCAATAATAAACACATTGATGCTGTGCACCGCACATTCGAAACAGAGAGGCATACCTCCAACAGAGGTCATATGTGACCTCTCATGGTAGGTCACATATGACCTACCATGAGATTCAGGCAAACTTAACCCCAGCGCGCACTTGCGGCCTGGCCGCCGCGGCCAACAAAGGTCATATGTGACCTCTCATGGTAGGTCACATATGACCTACCATGAGATTCAGGCAAACTTAACCCCAGCGCGCACTTGCGGCCTGGCCGCCGCGGCCAACGAGATACTACGAAATGTATGGAATCGCCGTCGACCATACATTCAGCAGTATCTCGCTGACCGCCGCGGCCTGGCTGCAAGTGCGCGCGGGGGATTAGACATAAGCATGAGTCAGGTACAATCAATCCTAAACAAACATTTGCTGCTTCTGCATGACAACATATGACCACACACTTCACAGCAGACAGTCGCAAGGTTGTAGCAGTTACGACTGAAGACCCCATCGTACTCGTCAAACCTACAGATTTCCACTGTAATAAAAGGGGAAAAAAATGAAATACTCCCAAGAGGCAGTGAGCAATCTTCAAACCATTCTTCGATGCCTGTCCACAAGAATTTAACAGCGGAAGCATTTAGCAACTCCCATTAACGACTGGAATGCTAATACCACCGATCGTGGTTTTCGTGGTCGAAAACATGCTATCATGAGTTTCATAGCTCTCTAAGGGTTGAAACTGTTCAGACAATAGGGGGTCAATATTTCAATTAATTATTCAAATTCTTAGATAAGAAATTCATTATAAATAGGATAGAAAACGAATTTACCGCGTGAAATTTGTAGGACCCGACGTTTCGGTGACGTTGCAGCCGCCGTTGTCTAGGGTAGACTGAAGAGCTGTCAGTCCGTTGTTTTGCGGGTAGGCCGCAAACCGCTGCCGCCACTGCGTAGGTTATAACGGTGGTGGGGGGCCGGGCTCGGAGCGCGGGAATTTTTAAAATCCGTCTTGCACACAACACTCACTGTATCCTGTTTTACGTCTTTGCGTTCGGCGTTCGGCGGCGGGAACATTTTAAGAAGAGGGTTCCACGTAGAAGAGAGTTTGTAGCCGTCATCTCTATTGAAGTTCGGAGTTTTTCTTATTTCAATGGCTTCCCGGATCATGGAAAGTAGAATTGTTCCTTGGATAGAACAATGGGATTTTGAAACTGCATCCAGTGGTTACTTCCGCTATCCAATATATGTTCGCAGATCGCCGATTTTTCTCGCTGAACGTTTTTAACAGCTTTGATGTGTTCTGTCAGTGCGTGGCTATGGGCCGTTTCGTTTGTCCAACGTAGGCTAGACCGCAGCTGCATTCGACTTTATACACACCCGGGGTTTGCAGTGGTATTACATCCTTTACAGGCCTCAAAAATCGAGCTATATTTTGGGTCGGTTTGAAGATCGTTTTTATATCGAATCTGTTTAGCATCTTACTTATTCGATCAGTCACGCCCTTGACGTATGGTAGGAATGCTCTTGATCTGCTCGGGTTTTGAGTTTCGTCCGTATTAGATCGTGTGCGTGTCTCGTGATATTTTCCGTATCCATTTTTCCTAATTTCACGCGGTAAATTCGTTTTCTATCCTATTTATAATGTCAAACAACCGCGATAGTCTTCGAAGAAATTCATTGTTCAATCACATATATAAGGACCTATTATTACCTTTTCAGTATTAGCCTCATCCCAGAGTCCTTCTTCCATCAGCCTCTGATCGGGACGGAGTCTAGAATCAGTCGGAGCAACTCCCACTTCTGGTTCATTGAGCTGTGCTGCTAACACGGAAAAATTGTAATACCTAGAAGAAAAACAAACATAGTTTCACACATAAGATCACCAAAATCAAAAGACATATGGTCGAAACCCGCTTTGTGCGAACCTCTTTATGAAACTTCATAAAGCAGTAATACAGACGGACATTGGAATACAGAGAAAACTTATAAACCGAGCCGATCTCGAGCAATCATAATCTAGAAGTCATTTGTTAGACCCATTTTGGAACACGCCTATCAGATCTGGAACCCATACTTTAGGAAAGATATCGATCTTCTAGAGAATCTTCTTCTAGAGGTCCAGAGAAAAGCAACTAAAATGCCTTTTAACTTGAAGCATGTAATATAAGAGGAATAATTGGCGACTCTCGTTTTGAGAGGTGACTTAATAGAGATTAAGTCACCCCTTAGTCTTAATAATTAATTAAGAAGTTTCCCGAATGGACAAGAAAACGCAGTAATTGAACAGGGTTTAATTTTTATTTTTCAACATAGTCCACTTCCAGGGCGATACACTTTTCACAGAGGTACTCAAACTTTTTTAAACCCTCAGAATAATAAGCTTCCGGGAACTCTGCAAAATAGGCATTCGCGGCGGCGATGACCTCCTCATTTCAAGAGAATCAGTTGCCCTTGAGCCAAGTCTTCATGTTTAGGAACAAAAAGAAGTCGTATGGACCCAGGTCTGGAGGGTACGGCAAAAAAAACTCCATTCGATTACGAGATCATGAACTTTGTCGACCATTTCCTCGTTTGTGGCCGTTTTTGGACGTCCACTGCGTGGTTCATCCTTGGTGATCGTACGGCCACGTTTGAACAAGCTCACCCATAAACTGATAGTCGATAATGAAGGTGTGGAGGTGCCATGAACTTTCTGCAAAATATATCGTATCTCAGTCGCCGTTTCCCATCCATCCATAAATGTTTAATCACCGCACGAAATTCGTTTTTTTGTTTCATTTTTGCAAAAGTGCCTGACTTGCTTCACAAAACTGCCTAGTAAGCAAGAACTGTGAGACGTATCTGTCTGAAAATTTGATATCTTTCCTAAAATAGGTTGGTGTTGCCAACCATCATAATCACTTTGCGATACGCACGCCTTTCTCTTGACCATTCCGGAAACTTTTTAATCTACCGTCGTATAAGATCCTGACTGCATTGTATGACATTCCTGGGTAACTCTGACAATACACCATGAACACCGACACAAATCTGCCGAAGGCAATCATCTGAAATTCGAGCGTCCGACATGTCCTCAGCTGTAGAACGGTAAACGAATGGAATGCTCTCCTCAGTGAAGTGATCAGTGTCAATGACTTTAAAAACTGAGATTCCATAAAAACTGTAATGCACTCTTGGACTCAGTTCATCAGCTTAAGCTGCCTGCCTGTTAAATATACCATAACGATAATAATAATAATAATACATCATCATAATACGATATAATAATAATAATGGAGGTCGATTCGGTCTCTAAGCAGTATAAATTCCCTGAAAGTCTAGGATGCACAGCCCTGCGTCCAGATATAACTCTTTACTCTCTATCTCGGAAGATGGTCCTTATCGTAGAATTAACTGTTCCATGGGAATCAAATATCCCAAAAGACCACGAGTTCAAATTAAATAAATACCATGACCTCGCAAATGCCGTCACCCGGAACGGCTTCACTGTTCACCTTCACGCGGTGGAAGTAGGCGCTCGTGGCCTGCCAGCTAAATCTTCACCTTTTCAAAGATCTTGGTCTCTCCAGGAAAATAATGAACTCCTTTCTAGAAAAATTATCTAAAACCGCAATTTCTGCATCTCAAATTCTATGGCTTCGGAGGGGGAGTGAATGGGTGGCAAGGTGAACGCTCACATGTGGCAAGACAGCTGTCCTAAACCTACCACAGACGGTCGTTAGTCCGGAATCCACCGTTCACCTCCAATTAGTGTAATGGAACTCATCAAAGCTGTTAGAAAAATTCAGCGAGAAAAATTGGCAATCTGCGAATGAATAATAGATAGCGGAACAAACAACGGAGTGCAGTTTTAAGAATCTCACCGCTATCCAAAGAACAATTTGGCTTTCCCCGCATGATTCGGGAAGCAATTGAAATAAGAAGAACCCCAAACTTCAATAGAGACGGCGGCTTTAAACTCTCTACTAGGTGCAATCCTTTTCTCAAAATTTTAACGTCCAACGCCGAGCGCAACGAAGTAACACAAGATGTAAATCACGTAAAGCGAAATGTCGCTTAGTCTAAATCTTCGTCAGATCAGAACAAATAAAATAATAGACAACCAACTCCAATTTTTTTTATAAGTGCAGCAGCCATGTCATGGTGATATTTAGAAAGGGCTATCATAATTTAAAGCGAATACAAAATATTATGTATGTGCTGTTGACCGTTGAGGAGTTCCCTCGTCGGGAGCCAACCTTTTGTGCAGCAGCCATAACGCGATAAAACTTAGAACGGGCTATCAAAACTGAATGAGTAAAAGAAATTTTAAGACCATTGAGGAGTTCCGTCGTCGGGAGCCAACCCAGGGTGTAGAATCAGGTCATGCTTACCATAACAATAGATGAATTGTCATCGGAATTAAACCAACATGTAAATTTTCGATTTCAGATGATAATATTTGACGAGTTCCCTCAATTCCTCATGGATCTCATCATTAGAAGAGGATTTTGATAAAAATGGGACCAATCTGTAATCTGTAATTCTTTTGAATAAAAAAAGAATTTTCCAAATCGGTTCATAAATAGCAGAGTTCTGAGGAAACAAACATTAAAAAAAAAAAAGATACAACCAAATTGATAAATTCCTCTTTTTTTTTTTAAGTCGGTTAAAAAAATTACCTTTCACTATCTGGAGCCGGATTGATCTTTTCCCACGCCGTCACAAACTTGCCAGTTTTGCAAACTGACGAATCTGAATTAGTGCCAGTAACAGGAGCGATTTCTACCCGTTTGTCCCAGTAACCCTGTATTACGTACTTCGGCTGCAAAATAAATGAAAACATGGAAATGAATGCTAAGCATGATTAATATCAATTACTTGCTGATAGCATGCTAACGGCATAGCATGCTATATGGTTTTAGATTGCTCAACTCCATAGTACATTTGCAACCCTTCTGCACCAGCGAAATGCAGGTGGCACTGATAGCATTGACTGCGAAATTAATACCAATTTATTTGCAATTGTTATTAATAATAATAATAATAATAATGGCAATGAATGTTTTTTTATAAAGGATGATTAATTATAATAAATTAATAGTTTAAAAAAAACACTAAAAACACGCTTTTATAAATGCACGTAAAAACCAAAAAAAGACTTTGAAACTTAATCATGGTCAAAGTTCATTACAAGACCTTTCTAACAAGTCCAAACACGGCTATGATACGATATTCCATCATGGAATACCAGTGCCTATCTTCCGACTTCATCATCAGACCTTGAAACCTAATCGTGCTCAAAGTTCATTCCAAGACTTTTCTAACAAGTCTAAACACAGCTATGATACGATGTTCCATCATGAAGTTCCAGGTTATATCTTCCGACTCCATTATCAGATCAGTTCGACAGTACTATATTATTGTATTGTCATCAGAACTACATACAGCTGCCAATTTTCATGACGCTACGATCCTTGGAAGATGGTTAAATTAGTTACCTTAGATTCCATTACATAGTTACATACAGGTCGACCTAATAAAAGCGTGTTAAAAACCCAATAACGTAGCCAATGATAACAATAATAATATTCAAATATCAGTGTCATCTATCGCATTTTTTACATAGGCTGATTACTTATACATCACAGAAATAATACAGAGAGATAGAATGCCATCTATTAGTATATCTGAAGTTTAAAGTACATTATTATTATGTATTAGCTGTTGCCCGCGGCTTCGTTTCGTGTAAAGTTTCAAATAGATTTGTTAATTTAAGTAGGGTGGCGTTTATTTGGCCTTAGACGTCCCCCTCAGATGCACCTTACCTATATCGTAGACATACGTGTCTTGTTCCTCGCCACCCGTGCCACCTTCTGCTGAACGCTGACCTTGCTAGGCCAGCAGCCGCCGCATGCTAGGTATTTCGGGGCGCTTGCAAGCGTTACTAATTTCATGACATCTCTATAACTATACCACCTAAAAACTAACTGTAAATGGCTAACTTTATCCTTATTAACCACCAGTGATAATGTATTATTTTATTTTGATAAGGATTCTTATTTTATCACTGATGACTTCAACAAACACTGCCCACTTATTTTTCTTATATTTTTGAGACAAAAGAAAGCAGTTTTTTTTAGCTTAAATATAAAAGCTAGATATATGCTGTCGCTGACTTTTTCTTAGATCTCTCTAAGGCCGATGTTTTTGTCATACATTGTTTTCACATATATTAAACCCTTTCGTCAGGGCACGCCGATAAAGCGACTCATCAGCTCATTTTTCTCCGACTTGATTTACAAATATCATGGTTTCGTATTGAAAATCAATATTTATCGCAATTAAATATAGCCTATAGCACTTATCGATAATGGAGCTTTCCATTAGTGAAAGAATTTTTGAAAACGGATAAGTAGTTTCGGAGATTACCTCCTGCATACAACAGCAAGAGTATGGCTCAGGAGATTACGACAGGGGAAATTACGACAGCAAGAGTATGGCTCATGCTATTGGCCTTCAATGCCAGAATGATTGGACAACAATTGGGGACTTTTGCATTCCGCCTCCAATGCACTGGAAGGTAATGCTCTATGACTGGACGCCAGAGATGCTGAAATTTTATTTGAATGCCTTTCAGCATACACTTCCAGACCCCAGTAACCTCGCTCGTTGGAGCTTTGCCGAGGATAGTTCTTGTCCCCTCTGTAGCAATACCCCTTGCACAGCTAGACACATTCTAGCTGGCTGCAAGGTGGCCTTAGATCAAGGACGGTACACTTACCGCCATGACAAAGTTCTCGCTGTTATTCGCGAGGTAATTAGTCTCTCAGTGGCTTGTGCCAACAAGGGTTTGACAGTATCCTCCAAACCCCCAATACAGTTTGTGCGGGATGGCTCTAAAGGCAAAAAACATTTAACTACAAAACCTTTCTCAATAATCGAGAAAGCTACAGATTGGATTCTGGAGGTTGATTCGGTCTCTAAGCAGTATAAATTCCCTGAAAGTCTCGGATGCACAGCCCTCCGTCCAGATATAACTCTTTACTCTCTATCTCGGAAGGTGGCTCTTATTGTAGAATTAACTGTTCCATGGAAATCAAATATCCCAAAAGACCACGAGTACAAATTAAATAAATACCATGATCTTGCAAATGCCGTAACCCGGAACGGCTTCACTGTTCACCTTCACGCGGTGGAAGTTGGCGCTCGTGGCCTGCCAGCTAAATCTCTATTTCAGTAGCGCCGTGCACTCTGATTACTTACTGACTAATTACTAACCGGGGGTGGATGTTGACCTGTCGTTAACCACTCTTGAAATAACCAATTGACTACCTGATCCTGAATTCAGAGCCGGACAAAAGATGCCATTGGTCCGCGATAGATTCTAACTAAATCACCGGTGGGTATACAGCAGGTAGAGGTCGCGCAAGCAACTTCGAACCTGTAACCAGTTGGGAGGTTGGAGATATCCTGATGGTTAATTCCAGAAGGAGATATCCTTCCAAAACTGGTAGCCAGGGGGCGATGTGGCCCGCTGGGTTACCTTCCTAGTGCCTCGCCGTAAGGTGTTGGATTTGTGGCTTTGCTGGACGGTAGGTTTGCACCGTCCCAAAGTCTTCTACGCTCACCTCACGCGAGACAGAACGAACACATGTCATTAAAACTTCCTGAGGTGACGGGTTCGCCCGTTGTAGTTGACAACTCAAATTGTGTCTCATATTAAAAGATACTATACAGGAAGACTTTCAATTCCGGCAACCTTGAAGTGGGTGAATCAATATGAGCATATAAGCAACTTTTCATAAAAAAAAATGCCAAAAAATTTAATTTGAACAACTTAATTTGTGAATAAAAGTTTGACAAGCGTTGACCGCACTGTTAGTTCAAACATATGAGGGTTATCTCAAGAAAAAAATCCGTAAGTATTTTTCTAAAACACCACAGCATGTGCTCATGGAATGCAGGAGCGTGACAGAGCAACAGGCAAGAATACTACAATCTCCAGCATCTGTCCCGGAGGCCTGTAGCAACCCAAACAGGCTGCTAACCTTCTGGGACAGCCTGGGTTGGCTGGGGTAACATAAATAGAAACATGAGCCACGCACAACGGTCCAATCAAGAGGCCAAGTGCGGGAAATAGCCCAGACAAACTAAGCTAAACTATAACCAATTGGTTACCTGATCCTAAATTCAGAGCCGAGAAAAAGATGCCAATGGTCCGCGATAGATTCAAACTGAATCACCGCTGAATATACGGCAGGTAGAGGTCACGCATGCGACCCGTAACCAGTCGGTAGGTTGGAGGTATCCTGTTGGGTGATTCCAGACGGAGATAGATAGCCTTTCAAAACCGGTAGTCAGGGGGCGAGATTAAGTGGTCAGCTCTAAAAATGTGAATGTTCGCCTCGACTGCACCCCAGAGTCCATATTCCTGTACATTGAAATGTTGGCTCGCTCACCTGTCCGAAAGCATTCTTAACGACCCCCGTGACCTTCCTCTGGGCGTCTTTGCTGAAGTAGGAGTAAGGCAGGTATTTGAGGTGCGCCTGAACCCCACTGGCGGCGCCTTCTCCTACGATGTCCATGTCCCCGTGCTGATCCACCCACAACTTGCCCACTATCACATTGTGCACTGTTGTCGTCACCTACAATTTAAACCAAACAAATAGTAAACACAAGATAAATGCATGCGCCATTTTTTGATTTTTTGCTGCATTTAGCTGAAAAACTAATGAATTTGAAAGATCTCTAACCCTTTAGCGCAGGGGTTCCCAAACTTATTGACCCCGCGACCCACCTTTTAAAATCACAATATTTTGCGACTCAGCGAGAATTTTTTCAGAAAAGTTAGTGAGTGGTTTGATGTAAAAAATAAACAATTCATAAGTAAGTATGATAAGTAAGTCTTTATTTTGTAAGAAATTGTAATGCGCGACAACATAAAAAATAGAAACAAAAAACTATGTTTACATACCTACCTACCTACCTACTTTGAAAATCATGGGGTAGGTACGGCGAAATAATTCAGTGTGATGAATGAGCTTGCTTTCTATTTTTCAAAATTATAGCTTCTTATTCAACTTTAATGCGAGATATTTTTAAGCGCAAAGAATTTTACAAATCTTAGCTTGCTCCTGTACTTTGTCTTTATACTTGTCATGGCAGAAAAACCTACTTCACACAAATACGATGTTGTGAATGGGAGTAGAACTTTTACTACCTTAGCATAAATGTGCGGATGTGTAGCACGTGGAGATAGCCAGAATTGTGTCAAGCGTTGGCGATTGAATGTACTCTTCAAGTAGGTATCTTCTGACAAGTCAAATAACTCTCATCGGCATTAGTTGACAGTCCAGTTTCAAGGTTGCAAGTTTTATATTCTATTATTTTCAAGTGCTATCTTAATTTTATTTATTTATTTAATTTAATTATATTGTCTGTAGGTATCCTAAATACACTTGAGACTCCTCAATCTATCTCGCCGTCTATCTATCCTACGTTCATACGTCGTGTTCGCGACCCACCTGGAATCGGCTCTCGACCCACCAGTGGGTCGCGACCCACACTTTGGGAACTGCTGCTTTAGAGGATTTTTTTGTTTGACTTATAAATTAACACTGTGGTATCTCACGTATTCTAATTTGTGTGTACCAGCTCAAGCTATAATAATAATAATTAGTTATAATGATTTTATAGGTTTTATAGGTCCAGAAACCTTCTGTCCTCTCCAACACACACGTTGTTTTGCTGTGAAAATCCACAGTTAATTCGCAGTGTCGTCAGTGTTCGAGGTTGAGGCAGTGTTGGCTCTGCCTTTCGTAGCGGTGATACGGTGTTTACCGAATCTATCGCGGACCACGGCATCCTTTGCCCGACTGTTCACCCGGTATCGGTAGCCGATTGGTCATTTCAAGAGCAGTTGCCAAAAGGCGACAACTACCCCCGCTCTATAGGAGACAGTACTGTTTCCAGACTCCCTAAGCTGTCGGTCAGGATACGCAATCGATTGGCTGATGCCGCACAATGCGCAAACCGTCCAGGAGCGCCCGAAGTTTGAGTCCTAGGGGAAACTGGTCCGCAGGCCAGAGTCCTACCCTGGCTCGCACTTCTGCGTGGAGGCCGCGGATGGGTGTCGACCCGTGCGTTTGACCGACCCTAAACACATGGGTCTTAGTGGCCTAAATGCGACAGGGCCCTTTAGCTCCCCAAAGGGGCCCCAGGGCCCAGTATGCTCCAAGTAGCAGGGTCATTCCTTGAGAAAAGTATCCACAATATACTCACCTTTCTCCACGAATACTTGTTGCCGCTTTCTTTAAACTCGGCCGTAGCACTTCCCAATGGAATAAGTTGTATATATTTCCCCCTAAATTTGCTAGTGAACGTGAACTCCTGCCAGCAATTCCAGCCAGAAACGCCCTGACAGTACTGCGCCAGCATTGGCGGATGATGAGACACCTGCCAAACGAGGAAACCAAAAATTGTAATTCTGAAAGTTTAATTACATGTCAAATTAGAATCAAAGTATGGGTACTCAACAGGCTGAGCCACATCGATATATGACCTAGATATGCCCTCAGGTACAAGTGAGTTGGGTCATAACCGTTGCGCGTAAAAACGTGTGACAGAGAGAGCAATACATTGAACAGTGTGCGAAAGAATATCATGCCAATATTCTTTGCGGGATTGCTCACACCGGAAAGTACTGGCGAACTAATAATAGCAGCGATCGACATTGGTATTGAAAAGGTCATTTTCACAGGCAAAAGGCCTATCTAGGCCCTCATACATCAATGACAGTTTGGAGTTGTTAGGTACTATGCGCAAACCTGTCACTCCAGAAAGGTATAATGATATGCAAGCGTTCGTTTAACCGTAGGATGAGCGCAGACATAGGGACAAGACAATCCACCACCTAACTATGGCAACGAGACCGTGAGAGTCCAGCGCCTTACCTGGTGGTTAGGACGCTGTGGTCTGCGATAGATTTGGTAAACACCGTTTCACCGCTTCGTAAGGGAGAGGACCGCGCAAGCGACCTCGAACTCGTAACCAATCGAGAGACCGGAGTAATCTGGTCACAATTGGAAGTAAGGGCGTGAGTGCCGGCCCGCTAGGTAACATTCCTGGCTATCTCGCGGTTAAGGCGTTGGCCTCTTACGGGCTTGTGGCGTAGCTAGACGGTGGACTGTGTTTCGTCCCCAAGTCTTCTACGTTCACTTCCAGGGAGATAGAACGACTAATCGTTAAAACTTCCTGAGGTGACGGGCTCACCCGCTGTAGTCGACAACCCAAGTTGATGTTAGCATTATTCCATTAAGTTCGAATTTATCGCAGACCATGGCGTCCTTTGCCTGTCTTTCACACGGGCGGGTGGCAAGCGAGTTGTGTCAATCGTAGTTGGCATCAGGTGAACAACCACCACCACTTCTTAGGAAACATAAAAGATCATTTCCAGACCCCCTCTCGGCCAGGACCATATAAGAATAGAAAAGTGCAAAGAAATATTTGTTGACATTGCTCCAAAGACGATAAATATAGACACACTAATTACTCTTGCTCTCCTTGTATCGGTAACCCTGGATTATGTTTGGGAGATCGTTTCAAGCTTTATCATTATGCATAACAAAAGTAAGGGTCGTCCTTCCAGGAAAATTTCTTACCTTGTATTGCTTCTTAAAAAATATATTTTTAAGGGATTATATTCTTTTCTTTATTACTGAACCTTAAATATCGATTTCTTGTTACCTGACTATTTTTCGAATAAATGTTATTGAAATTAATAGTGTGATAAAAACGTTTATAATAAAAACATTCAGAGGAGCTACCTGCACGCACTGTGTGCAATCATCTTATTTGTACAAAGAAAGTTACAAAGCGACTGATTTCTATTGCAAACATGTTTTTTTTATCAAAAATGGTGCTGTCTTGTATATAGGATGTTTATTTTTTTTTGTAAAGAACGTAATTTACGAAAATCATATAGATCATCACCTTAACCCTTGGAGTAAATGGGTATTTTCATGGATGCATCTGTCTCTTTTGCAGGATTTTCGGCGACATCGACCTTAAAGTACTATAACTACGAAACTACTACACCAATCATAAAAAGAACAACTGCACAATGATTGCATTGAAATTTCGAATATAGAATATTGAAATATCATTTTATAAAACAATTAGATAATTATGAATAAATATGAGAACGTCAAAGAAGTGAAAAAAACGCGCGACCAGATTTGGTCGACTCGTACTCAACGGATAATTGTTTCACGACCAGATTTGGCTGACTCATACTCAACGGGTTAACCCATTTACAACAACCGATCGTTATAAAGATAAAAAAAAAGTATGGGGAATACCCTCAATTTAAAAATATTAACGAGCATATAACTTTTGCTTATTGTCTACCAATCGCCGCAGTGATCGTTTGACAGTGTTTCATTGCATAGATAATTTTATTATGATCATAAATTTGAAGCGCTTTTCTATTTTAATTCGTATTAGCGTAATTAACTTTCACTATGTCTTCAAAACGGTAAGTGTATACAAATAAGCTTCTGACTTTTTTATAAATTTATGACCTAGATAGATAAAGATTATATAGATAAGATAGATAATAAAGCCTTTTTTATAGTAATAACTGTGTTTCTTTAGTAGTAGTAGTTATATGAGCGTTAAAGTAGTAGTTCTATGAGCGTTAACCTACCTGCCTATTACTACTGATCGTTAAAACGATCCGCATTTTCTGAGCTTTCCTGAAAACTCATTTTTTTTGGTATTTTTCCATGTTTACTTTATGCATCAAGGTAATAATACTAAAAAACTACTGTGATACGAGATAAAAAAAGTTTCAGTAACAACTGGGTTAATCATACCTGTTCCGCTATTGATCTCCAGCCAAGGTCATCCATCCTATCACATTCGTAGGTTTCTCCGAGCATGGGATTGAAAGGTTTTGCTGTTCTATAAATAAATAAACAAAATAATATATTATTGCATAAATTGTGGTATTGTTTTTCGTGGCAAGTTGGTAGTCATATCGGAAGAGTGTCCCACATGGCCAGGAATACCCCAGGGCTTCACTCACAGCGCGCTGCTCTTTCTGGTTTATATTAACAATTGTCTATTGGTCGTAAGGCATTGCAATATATTACTATATGCAAAAGATATCAAGTTATTTCGACAAGAAAAAAACAGTACCATTTCTTCATTACAGCAGTTCATTAACACTATCTTCTACCACTGAAAGTGTTTAGTATCACAAAATATTACAAAATATAAACTAAGAAACAGTTAATGCTGTGCTTAGAATAAGATTTTAATGACAAAATTATATTAGCTGTCTCAATTTTCTACCATCATTAAAAATGTAGATACACAAGATTAAATCGAGCAAAATGCACAGTGGGTTGTGTCGACTACAACGGACGAATCCGTCACCCCAGGCTAGTATAAAGATATGTGATTGTTCTTTCAGACGTGGGATGAGCATAGAAGACAGACAATGACAATCCACTATCTAGCTCCGCCAACTAGTCTGCAAAAGACTAACCCTCACCGCGCAGCACCGGGTAGTTAACCCAGCAGGCAGACCAAGCGCCCTCGCTAGCAGTTATGGCCAAATTTGTCCAGCCTTTCGACTGGTTACAGGTTCGAGGTCACTTGCGCGGTCCTCTAATGTAAGCGGCCATTCAGTTCAAATCATTGCGGACCATAGCGTCCTCACTAGCAGTTATGGCAAAATTTGTCCAGCCTTTCGACTGGTTACAGGTTCGAGGTCACTTGCGCGGTCCTCTAATGTAAGCGGCCATTCAGTTCAAATCATTGCGGACCATAGCGTCCTTTACTCGTCTTTCACTCAGGATCGGGTGGCCAATTGGTCGTTTCCAGAGCAGCTGTCATTAGGTAGACAGCCGCCCCCGCTCTATAGAAAACAAAGTTGTTTCCAGACTCCCCCAGTTATCTGTCGGAATGCACAGTCGATTGGCTGACACCGCACGGCGCGCAAACCGTCCAGGAGTGCCCGAAGAACGATTCCCAGGGGAACTAGCTCGCAAGCACAGTCGTACCCGGGCTTGAGCTTCTACGTGAAGGCTACCGGATGGGTGCTGACTTGTGAGTTGGACCGACCCTAACTCATGAGTCATAATGGCCCAACTTCACTGGGCCCATTAGCTTCCTCTGCATTACTGCATATTTAAGCATTAAAAGCAGGAGCTCATGGTAACCGCCTTGAATTCAACGCCGCAAAGAATGCATCCATGTCGTGGTATGCATCCATGTCGAGCCGTTCATGTTCTAGGTAGATTTGAGTCTGGTTATCTGACCACAATGGTATTTGTTGAGTGATGTTTAATGACGTTTAAGAGACGATGCTAATGCCTCGATTCTGCTTTCTATAGAACTTGGTTTCTCATTAATCTGCAAACCGCATTAAATTGATTAAGCAGCTCAGCTGCGAGAGGATTTGGATGGGATGCCAATCGTTCAGCATTTTGGGTTTCGTATTATTCAATTTCTGCAGCAATAGTGGGGACATTTAGGTAGTCATGAGTTTCATCGTTTCTTTTACCATAAAATACTAATCTTTTACTTGAATGCCGGTCAACGACATAAGTTTAAGTACAGAGTTAAAGATAAGGAGTTTGTTGTCGACACATAGAATGGAGTTCACGTCATCCCTCTTGTGTTTAATATGAGTTTTCCAGGTCAGGCGTCTGTCCAGATAAAATCCAAGACATTTTACATATTATGTGTGAGATAGGGCGACATCTCCAAGACTCACTGATGGTCAGTCTGGTCCCAGTCTGGACTACCTTCACTCCAGTCTGGTTCCAGATTCGACTGGCCATTCGGCCATCCTCTGCTTATCATCATCATCATCAAAATTGTTAACTTAACTTACCTATAAGCTGTTGTTGCATAGGATGAAATAGTGAAGGCAGCCAGGTATGCCAATTGTTCGCATGGATCCGTGCATCTAGCAGCCATGTCTAGAATACTCGAATACTCATAGTCTTCAGCGAGCCTTTGAAGCATGGACAAGGGCTCGCTAAAGTTAACGGGAATTGGAATTTTCGAAAGTTCCTTACCTTAGAAATAAAACGAAAAAATCATATTAATAAAATTGACACCACAGTACAGTAGTGTGTGGATTAATGAGAATTTGTGTAATCATTTTCAAAAGTATTTATTGGTCGTTATATCTTAAATGAACTAAAATAGAATTTTTTCGATTAGGATAGTATCAAACTGTTCAAAAGCTATAAGGGTTATCATGCGACTTCATATCTGTATGAAATTTATCTTCAGCAGTTACTGTTTTAACCCCTTGAGTGGCAAACGGGACAATTGTCCCACAATTGAAATTACCGTAGTACGGCAAAGGGGACATCTGTCCCAGCGAGATCGGCGCCGATGTTTTCCAATTATTTACTCTTGATACCTCACATAAATCATACAGCCTGTGGTATGTGCGAAAAGAGGAGAAGATTCTCTGTCGTTAACTCGTTGGTTCATTATTTTTCATATAGTCGCCATTTCTTAGTCTATGATTGAACCAAACCAAAAACTTCAATATTCATGTTGATTTTCAACATCGAATATTTTTTTATTTTTGTATGGGTATAAGTAAAACGAAGTCATAGGTTGAAAGAAGCATATTATAATTATTATAAAAGTATTCACAATTTCTTGCATAGGGTGATTTATTTCCAGAAAAAACAGAAATGTTGGACAAGGCAGTTTCTTTTCTGTACCACAACTTTGACAGATAATTCTGAATAATGCTTATTATTTTACAAAACGACGTTACACTTATCTAATAGCAAATTTCAACAGAAACATAAAACAGGCTTGTTTATACGATCCTTATAGTAGTTTCGGAGTAATCGTCGTTTTCCTGAAACGCTATATTTTTGTTGTGATGTATTCTTCTTCGCGTTCTCTAAGAGAAACTACAATTCAAACGTCAGCGCTCGAGGTATTAAAGAGCAAAAAATATTCAAAAATTAATGTTGAAAAAAGAATGCGAAGAAACGCTGTATCAAGCTTCATTACACAAATTGAACGATTGTGCAACGAACAGCAGGCTCACCAGTTGTACTAAATATACGCAGATATGAAAGGTTTAGGGAAAAAACGATCAATGCAATCCAAACGAATCGAAGCATGATTCGATTTTGTAAAGAAAGATCATAGTCAGCTATCGCTGGATGTGTGCTTACCAGAGTGACTGAAATCAAGGACTCGGGAGTTTTTTTCGACCCCCAGTTAAACTTTAAGCTTCTAGGGTTTGTGATACGACAATCCAAACACTTCAATAATATTCGGGTTATGCGCAAGCTGTACAACTTGATTGTTAGAAGTCGCATGGAAACGAATGCAGCTATTTGTTATCCGCATGAAGATACCCTCATGCTGGAAAAGGTACAGAAGTGTTTTTTAAAATTTTTGTACTTCAAGCACTACGGATATTATTCATTTTTGTATTCGACTGCATTTATCGCAGGCATGGTTGGCTATAATTCTCTCTGTCTCAGAAGAGAAATGTTGATCATGTCTTATGTTTTGAATCTAATTCGAGGTAAAACTGATAACCCTAGCTTACTAGCCAAGGTGGATCTTTTCGTACCAAATAATTATCTTTGTGCTCAATCGCACCATCTTTTCGCGGATCCATTCTCGCGCCCTAACCTTACGAGGTGAAACTTGTTGGAGCGTGATTTCGGGGCTTAAATGAAATTCACTCGATGGCAACAAATTTTGATATTTTTACCGCCAACCCTCTCTTTTAAATTGCAGGCTATTCATTATTTATTCTTATATGATAGTATTATAAGTGTCATTCTATTTGTATAATTACGGTGATATCTTTATTAATTTTACTTTTTAATGCCTTGGTTTTACTGTAATGTTGATTAGTAATAAGCGAATAAACAAATAAATAAATGAACTGAAGGGAGAAAACATGTGTGACAGAAAGACTGAAGGTCCACGCGGTAATGGTGGACCTTGATCAGTCTTGACCGCCAGGTCCAGAGGTGGCCCTCCGGTTGACGCTGAGGAGGAACTGTGATGGGACATACTGATCAAGGTCAATGACTTTTCCAAGTTTTCACTTTTTGCAAAAGTATAATTTATTTAAAATGTATTTTGTTTAAACTCAAATATATTTGGTTTACAGACCAATAATTTTTTTCTCACTCAAAATCCTTGCTAAAAGTTCATTTAAGTAAATAATTTCAAAATCGAATTACCAAAATTGTAAGAGTTGATATTGTTGTTATTCCCCTTGATCCTCCAAATAAATCTAAGAGCATATGAAAAATAATTTTATCTATTTTTATTATTATTATTTATTCTGGACATGCAGCTTTACTGATACGTCCAGATCAGATCTTGTAAAGCTAAACAATATAATATAAACAGTATTGACAAGTTTTTAGATACAAATCGATTCTGTTTTTAAATTGATTTACAGATCTTGCACAATCACTTAGTGGTAGTTTATTCCACATGGCCACCACTCTATTTTGCAGAAAGTTCTTAAAAGGATTAGATTTAAATTTTGCACGGTTGAGTTTTTTACTGTGACCTCGAAGATTTGTGTTGATGTTGAATTTGTAAATATTCTTCAGTCCAGGTATATCGTAATAATATGTTAGAATTGTATATGTCTCGATCAGGTCCCCTCTTTGTCTTCTTTGTTTGAGAGTAGTAATTCCAAGCGATTTCAAAATTCTTATTCTTCAACCTAACACTGGCATTTTGGTTGCTTTTCGCTGCACCTTTTCTAAGACATCTACATCTTTGAATAAGTAGGGGTTCCAGAGCTAATAGCAATACTCAAGAATAGGCCTTGTAGATCTTGAAAAGCCTTCCTTATTAGATAGAGAGTAGAGTTGGCTCTTTTAGAAATTTTAGTAATGTGTTTCTCCCATTTGAGATTACCATTTTGTTGTATTTTAACCTACCTTTGTTTTTTATTATTATAATTAAATTACTAGTGTCAATATTAATTTGAGTTTTGACAGAATTTTGACAGATCCCACCCCTTCTTCTGGTTATTTTTGCAAGTCCTTTCAAAAACGATAAATAGAGATTTCACTGTATATGAAGATGTTAGGTAAATTAAGGGGACAGAGATATTCTACTGCATCTCTCTCTCTATCCAACACCAGTGCAAGTGTGGTATACAGTTCTGCCGTCGTAAATGAAAACACAGTAACTTGAAAAAATACATTTTGAGAAAAACGCGGTCAAAGTTCAGTTGTTAAATATTTGTTTTCATGAAAAAAGTAATCAATATAGATTATTTCTTTTAATGTTTAATGTTAAAAAATAGTTAGAATTTCAATTATGCATAAAAATATATATTAAATTATAATTGTTTAACCCTTGGAGTAAATGGGTATTTTCATGGATGCATCTGTCTCTTTTGCAGGATTTTCGGCGACATCGACTTAAAGTACTATAACTACGAAACTACTACACCAATCATAAAAAGAACAACTGCACAATGATTGCATTGAAATTTCGAATATAGAATATTGAAATATCATTTTGTAAAACAATTAGATAATCCTACTAATATTATAAACGCGAAAGTTTGTATGTATGTATGGATGTTTGTTACTCTTTCACGCATAAACTACTGAATGGATTTTAATGAAACTTTACAATAATATAGCTTACACATCAGAATAACACATAGGCTATAATTTATAAAGATATATGGTTTTCTATCATCATTATCACAATTTTCCATCACCACGCGGGTGAAACCGCTGGGCGCAGCTAGTTATGAATAAATATGAGAACGTCAAAGAAGTGAAAAAAACGCGGAACCAGATCTGGTCGTATCATACTCAACGGATAATTGTTTCAGAACCAGATTTGGTCGTATCATACTCAACGGGTTAATTAATTTAAATTAGATATTGTGTTTTAAATTAGGAAAATAATTTGATAAATTTTATATTTTTAAGCTATAACACCGTAAATGAGTGGTTAGCGTGTTATAGGTAAATTTTACCCATTACTGTGTTCTAACTATGTAAAATAAATATATATTTTTAAATAAATAAAAAACTGCAGGCACCTTAAACACAGTAATTGAGATACTGTGATTAATTCGTGTATTAATAAATTAAATTTTAACAAAATTTTACCTAAAACCACAGTATCTGAAGAAGCCGTATTGTAACCAAACAAAAATATTTCTTAAATGCTTATAAGTATTAAAAAAGATCACAGTAAATAATAGAATACTGTATTTTAACTTAAAAAAATATACATACTGTGTTTTTTATTAAAAGTATTGTTTTTTTTTTAAATGCTGTGTTTTTATCTAAGGTATCTCGGTAACTATCCATCGACAGACAAACCGAAAAATTTGCCTTATAGTACTCCAACTCGTGATTTTAAAGAACCAAACTTGTATAAACACAGTAAATGAAGTTACTGTGTTTTCATTTACGACGGCAGTGTTCCAGTTCCAGTCAGAGCTTAATAAAAAGAAAATATAGTAAATAACTACTGGTTAACTTACCAATACAATTCTTAAGGATAGACCATAAATTTAAGGTATAATTAGGTTTATCTGATACTCTGTGTCTCCGAGATTTCACTCCTGGGCTTTGCAGTGCATTCATCGCATGTGGCTACGAAAGAAAAATATGTCATTAATCTTTTGTATTCGCTACGAAGCTCTATTTCTATTCACTGTCATATGAAATGCAGAATCGCAAAATATAGATTTTTTAGTCCCAATTTCATTGTTAATGATTATTTTAAACGTTTGTGATAGCATATGGCTTGCATTTTCATCGAATAAAATTCACGACTGCTGTACCGTTAAATCACTCATGCTTGATAATCATAAAATCATGCTTTAGCATCCCACCCCGGATTGACTCGAAGTAATTCTTATTTTTATTTCGGTCTAGTTAGATCGTTCATTTCGCGGTGGTCTATCGTGTGGCCAGATTTATAAATTAAAAAT
This sequence comes from Micropterix aruncella, assembly GCA_944548615.1. Taxonomy (NCBI): domain Eukaryota; kingdom Metazoa; phylum Arthropoda; class Insecta; order Lepidoptera; family Micropterigidae; genus Micropterix; species Micropterix aruncella. The sequence goes on from OX155969.1 coordinate 2,016,106, forward strand.
ACTACAGGCCACTGGGAATGGTTGATGCCACATTCTTCCGCTAGGGGTCCAGCGTTGATTGGTTACCGACAACCTTAGGATTGTTCATCCTAACTTTTACAGGTATATAATGCGGTGACTTATTGTAATTGATATATGCTTTAACAGCTTTAGCCGCCCTACCTACACGAAAGTACTTGATACGTCCGCTATATTGTTGCCCAAACGCAAAAGTCGTATGTATGTACGTTTAGATACAAAAAAAAGAAAAAAAAAAAACCAAAACCCACAAAGCATCCGTGATACGTCAAATTGCTCCTACCATTCTAAATACAAAGAAATGTAATAAATGGGTCTATTGTGTAAAAAAAACTGTTATTTTGTATTGTCATTAAGAAATGTAATTTAAAAAAAAAGGATATTTAAAGTACTTTTTGAATATTAAATTAAAGGTAGGGCGATTAACGAATGTGACATTTATTAGTGACTATTGATAAAGTTATAGAAAAATATCCAGTTTGTGTCATTTTAAGGTACGTAGTAATATCAAATACTGAATGTTTCATGATTCAATGCCAATAAAGCGATCCTCGACAAGTTAGAGCACTTACAGAATGTCTGTGTGAGATTTGTATTTAATTTACGGAAATACGATCATGTCTTAGCATTGTGAAATATGTATAAGAAATGCATATGTATAAGAAAGAGTTTGTTATTGCATTCGATCAACAGAATTGAAATGCAATATTATCCAAATGGAAATTGGTGACCCAATCGGGAATCGAACCCGAAACTTTACAATGTAAGATTAGGCGATTTAACCACTATGCCCTTTTACCGTCCTACCTATATGAACATACGAGATACGTCCGCTATATTATCATATCGAAAAAATTATATAAATATACACATTTATATAAAATCAATATATAAAAAATGCTATATATTGTCTAGTATATTTTAAATAAATATTGCTATTAAGAAATATAATGAAAACAACAAAGATTTATCTACTTTTTGAATAATAACGCAAAGGTGGTTAATAGGAAATAGCAACATTCTAAGAGTCTAAGAGTTTTTATTACATATCCGAATTTATTAACGAGTTGTGAAACATTGTTAGTCAAAAAAAAACGCTGAATATAAAGCATTTTTTTGTTATTTTATTTGCTGAACCTCAAGAAATACTTTTTCTACAAATACATATTATATAAGTAATAATACACATTTTTTAGCTGATGAAATATATATATACTACTGTGAAAAAGTCTTTGAACACTTTATTCTTGAAGAGAGACACTTTATTCAGAAAGTGTTAAAAAAACTGGGGCTAAAATACCCCAAGAATTCATTTAAAAACAAGTTGCAAGTGCGCCAACCGGCATGGCAGAAACGGAGCATGATATGAGTTTAATTATTAGGGTAAAATTAATAAAAACACTAAATATTAAGTTATATTTTTTTTATTATGTAATCGCTTATAAAAAAAATACATTTTTTTAAATACAAACGGAGCTGCCATGGAATTCATTAACCGAAGTCGGGCCTTATTACCCTATAGGGCCCTATACTATTATTACACTTCTGGGGGGTGAACGGTGGATTCCGGAGTAGTTTAGGACAACTGTCTTGCCACATGTGAGCGTTCACCGTACCACCTTATTCACTCCCCCTTCGAAGCCACAGAATTTGAGATGCAGAAATAGCGGTTTTAGATAATTTTTCTAGAAAGGAGTTAATTATTTTCCTGGGGAGACCAAGATCTTTAAAAAGGTGCCAACTTCCACCAGATGAAGGTGAACAGTGAGCCGTCCCGGGTGAAGGCATTTGCGAGTCATGGTAGTTATTTAATTTATACTTGTGGTGTTTTGGGATATTTGATTCCCGTAGAACAGTTAATTCTACGATAGGGCCATCTTCCGAGATAGAGATTAAAGACTTATATCTAGACGCTGGGCATCCGAGACTTAAAGGGAATTTATACTGCTTAGAGACCGATTCGACCTCCAGAATCCAATCTTGAGCTTTCTCGGTTATTGAGAAAGGTTCTGTAGTGAAATGCTTTTGCCTTTAGAGCCATCCCGCACAAACTGTATTGAGGGTTCGTAGGATACTGTCAAAGCCTCGTTGGAACGAGCCACTGAGAGGCTAATTACAGCAAGGACTTTGTCGTGGCGGTAAGTGTACCGTCCTTGATCTAAGGCCACCTTGCAGACAGCTAGAATATGTCTACCTGTGCAAGGGGTATTGCTACAAAGGGGACATGAGCTATCCTTGGCATAGCTCTAACAAGCGAGGTTACTGGGGTCTGGAAGTGTATGATGAAAGGCATTTAAAAAAACAACAACAACAACAGTCATACAACAATACTGTCCAGTGCATAAGAGAAGGAATGCAAAAGTCTCCAATCGTTGCCCAATCATTCTGGCATTGAAAGCCAATAGCGTGAGCCATACTATTGCTGTCGTAATCTCCCCGCAAGAGAGACTTCTTCAAGTCCACATCGCTCTTGATTGTACTGCCATAACCCAGACGTAAGTGGATTTCAATTAACCGTAAATGTGGCCAAATAATGGCTTTTATTTATTTTAATATAATGATCTAATGAGTAGTTATCAAAATTTATTGAAAGACCAATAAAGTGTTCGAAGACTTTTTCACAGTAGTATATCTTTGTTCATTGCACACGCGCGGAAACATTGATAAATGTCTAACTATTTAATATACAAAAAAAAATACTAAAAAACTTGCAACTTTTCATTTTTCTTCATGGCATTCTTCATTCTCAACAATTGTCACACCAATGGATACTCTACCGATGAAATATATTCCTAAATTTGCAATTATTTGCCGAATTCTTATGAGACCGCACATTTTTTTCCAGACTGTTATAAGAGTTTGCCACGCGTCAGAGGTCAAAAAAAGAAGAAACTACATAACATACCCATATTTTGTAGTCTTTGGCGTCGCGGTGGTTGGGAATCCTGTTGGAGTCGATACTCTGAAATAACTCTCCTGAGGCGTTATCAGTGTGGTCGCTGTTGTGTTCATTATCAGTAATGGTGGGAGACATTTTGTCAAGGGGCTGCCCGTCCAGATTGCCCGCCGATTCCGATTCTTCTCGGACGAAGAGAACCTGATGAAAACATAAAAAAAATATATATTTAACTTATAACGATATACAATACACAATGTATCTGTAGGTTAGGCCAAATGTATACATGTGTTCTAAGGGTGGCCTAAATCTCTTGTACTACAAGCAACAGATAAATATGTATGTTGGCAACAATAACTACGTTAACAGGACATTATATATCACAGGTCATTGATTATATAGGGTATTACGCCTCTAATTTATTTATATAGTGAAGCCCTCCATTGAGTGATAAGGTTTGCGAATCGACTACCTTGGAGCGGATGTGTACGGCTCAAAAATTACTTTAGCAAAATTGACTACCTTGGAACGGTTGTGTACGGCTCAAGCATGACTTTCGCGATTTGATTAGATTTTTATAAATCCTGCTTGTTGACCTGATAAGAGGATTCTAAGTCGGCGATGCGCAGTACGTAGAGTACCGAACCGAGGACTAATCCCTGAATCAATCCACTTTCAACAATTTCGGGGTTAAAGTAATGAGAATAAAGAAGCTCTGATAAGTGCAACTTTCATGAAACAAAAGATACTAACCTGTGTTTCGGTTACATTATCATCATCTCCATTTTCAGACTCTTCGGAACTTTCGTCGTAAGCAGAATTCTTTCTGTTCGCTTTAACCTAAAAAACAAAAACGGAGTAAATGTTGGATACACACTTCACTGACTTCAATCGGGGAGTTACTGGTGACACATCTCTTTTTCCACAACTGCCTAACATAAAAGGAGTGTAATGTGTTCAGGGTTCATCTATGTATATTTTCCGTTTCTTTATTCCAACATAACTTCTAAATGCTCGAACCAATTTAAAACTATGTGGTATTGCTAGAATCATTATGTCATCCCGAGAGTCATAGTCAAGCCATGATAGTGGAATCGTCCAAATATCAAGTAAATAGTTGTCTAAATGTCCAAATCTCCAAATGTTAATAAATTAACATAAATATATTGTGGTTAGTGTCAAATGAAAGGTCTAATATTATAAATACAGTAGTACACTTTTTGTAACGGAAGTCGTGTTTTTATTCCTTTTAATATATTTACTTGTTACACCAATTCGTATTATCTAAAAATAAATACCTGATGCAACCCAAATTAAAATAAATGATTAGTGAATTACGCACTTATTCTCATGACCGAATAGATAAAATATGATTTTTAGCAAAGATAAGAGAAATCAGATATACCACTGCCAAATAAGCACGAAAAATTGTTCAATATAACAGAAATATTACTTTAACCATCTGAATTTATACTGTCGCCTTCAAAATATCCATTTGAAGGGATTGATATACGCCAACATTGCAACAGTTCTTATATGAGCACTTTCTATGCTATAAAATAATCAAAAATGGAAGTTTCAAAACGCTCTTGCAAACGTCGGGTATTACCAAATTCACATGGTAAAATCCGTTTCTAATTATTTTATAACGTTAAACGTTGCAATAGTTGAAGAGGATTGTTTTGCCCCTCATTCGTTACTGTTACATGTTTTTTTGTTCAATTGAATGAACCGTTCTTCAGTCCATGCCTTGATCTTGTCATGATCGCCCTGGATTTCATAAGATTTCAGATGATGTACAGTAATTTATTACTTAATTAGCTTTTAAACAAAAATTAAGTTGTTGCATATCCTAGGCTTATTGAGGGACAAAACTCCAAAATTTCCAGAACCATGTAAAAAATCTGAAAGGACAAAAAAATAGAGTTGACTGACTCTCTAGAAGCCTAGCAGATTGCTTTGGATGGAAAAAGATTGAGGTTACCCGAGCTGGTAAAGTTCATGAAAGAGCAATGGGCAAAAATATTTGAGCGCTGGGCCCACTACTTCAACAACAATAACGTATTTATCATTGGAAAGATCTATTTATCTTGATTATTTATGACTACTACAACTTACGAGTACCTCAATTATGAGCCGTTTCGGTTTTAAAGTTCGGAACCTTCTTAAATATGGATAATTACAAAAACGCCAAAGCCAAATATTTATTTAAAATATATTATTTGCCGTGAAGATCCATAAAAGATAGTATATTATGATGAACGGTCATGGGTACACCATGTTGAACAGCTGACCTTAGCATATTACATACGTCAGCAAACAGAGCGGGAATGAAATCATGAGACACATAACAGAGTTCAAGCAACATATCCCACTATTTCATTTACATATACTGCTGACAAAGTCGAGCATTCTTAGGAATATATAGTTTATATATACTCACACAGCGTATGTACTTTAATCGATTTGGGTATTCTGCGGCGGTTTTTGTTTAAACAGTTATTAAAAATACAGGGCCTGGATGTGTTAGGTGCCCTAGAGAATAGCAGGTATTACCCACATTTAATTGGATATAACTCAGAAACGGCTTATAATTGAGATCAGTCATGCTAGTAATAAATTGTTTTATGATTTACAGCTATCGTAAAAGCAGGCCCAAAATGCCCATTCTCTTTTATGGTTTTAATTAGGTATGTAGTCATAATGATATAAAGAAATGAGTAGTAGTGATGTACTGTTTTTATATCCATACTAACACGGCTTTTTGATTTAGGTACAAAGTACCAATTCCAAAATCCAGACCCCTAAAACAAAGAGGTGTTCATATTAGCAAGTACTCCTTACACAAGAGAAAAATATAAGTCTTTACAGTAAGCATGCAGTAATACCTAAAACAGCAATTCCCACATCTCACAATCTAGGGTTTCAAAGGAGGGGGGAATTGATTCGGTCAAAATTAAGCTAAAATTTTGCATAAAAATGTGTATCGTCAAAAACTGCTTACAATAATGGGACAAGCTCTCCATTAAACAACCGATCCTGTTCAATCTATCTTTGCCATTGCTTCTGTACGACAACATACGACCACATTTTTCAGTCGAAAAATTGCAGGAGTTGCGATTAGAGATTCTTCGTCGCCCATCGTACTCGTCATACTTTGCTCTAACAGACTTCTGCTTTCAGACTTTGAATAACATTTTAAAGGGGGGGAAAAATGAACTCTGAATAGGCAGTGAAAAACATTTTTAACCTGTCTGCGGGAGTTTTACAGCAGACATTAACCAATGAAATATTGACAATAGGAGTCAATATTTCGATTTTATTATTATTATTATTATTTATTTATATACACTAGCAGCTTTTGCAGCTGATGCGTGTACTTCACGTGTTGAGTGTACTGTTTGTCTTTATTTTATTTTATTCCTTACACTTTTTAATTGCCATTTTAACTAAATGTTTGTCTAGTAGATTTTTAAAACCATTCACTGAGATAGCACTTATCACTTCTTGTGGTAGTTTGTTCCAAGAGTCCACCACTCGGTTAGTCAAAAAGTACTTTCTTGGGTTGGAACTAAAACTGTTTCGGTTTAGTTTTAAGGAATGTCCTCGGAGTTTCTCGTTGGTGTTCATTGTGTACATTGCATTAAGGTTGGCTACATCATAATGACCATTCAGAATCTTAAACGTCTCGATGAGGTCCCCTCTTTGTCTTCTTTGCTCAAGTGTAGTAAGACCCAGTGCATCCAAGCGGTTTTCATAAGGCTTGTTCCTTAGGGATGGAACCATCTTGGTTGCCCGCCTTTGCACTTTCTCCAGCAGTTCAATGTCTTTTATGAAGTAGGGGTTCCACACCTGGTAAGAGTATTCGAGGAGAGGGCGGACGTACGTTTTGTAGAGTTTGAGGAACAAATCAGAGTTTATGTAGGAGAAAGCTTTCCTAATCATGTAAAGAAGTGAGTTTGCTCTTTTTACAACTTCTACTATATGCGGTTCCCATTTGAGGTCCTGGGACACAATTACTCCAAGATCTTTCTGTGTGGTAACTGTGTGTACAGGGGTTCCCTCAATCGTGTATTTGTGATGCGGATTCTTGGGACCTATATGCAGTACGGTGCATTTCTCTGCGTTTAGTGTGAGAAGCCAATCCTTAGTCCATTGCACGATGTGGTCGAGGTTGTCTTGAATCAGTTGACGGCTTATGACAGGATCTCCAAAGAATTTGGTGTCATCAGCAAAAAGCGTAAAGGATGTTTCCATAATCGCTTTGAGGTCTGTCAGGAAAATACCGAACACAACAGGGCCGATCACCGAACCCTGAGGCACTCCACTGAGAACGTCATGGGCTTCAGATAGTTCCTCTCCGACTCGCACCTTGAATTTCCTGTTCGATAGAAAATCTGCAATCCATGACAGTAATTTGCCTCTAAAACCAAAATGTTCCAGTTTGTGGATTAACCGTTTTATTGGGACTCGGTCGAATGCCTTCTCGTAGTCCAAGTAAATTACATCAGTAGAGTTCCGTTCGTCCCACTTACGAGTCCATTGGTCAACACATGTGAGGAGGTTAGTCACAGTTGAGCGTCTCGGGACGAAGCCATGTTGCTCCTCGATTGTTATGTTTTCCCGGGCTAGAAAAAGTCTTATTTTTTCGGCTACAATTTTTTCCATAGCTTTGCAAACAAGGCTGGTAAGGCTAATCGGGCGATAGTTGGCTGGAGAGAGTTTATCACCTTTTTTGTAAATTGGTGTTACAATTGCCTCTTTCCAGTCGTGTGGAAGTGTCGCGTTTTCAAAGGACAATGTCATTATATGTGCAAGCTGCTCACACAATTCCGCAGAGCACTTCTTTAGGAAAATTGCAGGAATTTCATCAGGTCCCATAGAAGTCGCATCCCTGAACGATGTCAAAACCTTTAGAATTGCATCTGGCTTGAATTCAATCGTTTCAATACAATTTACTATCCTGGGCACCAATATTTGCGGCATAGGATCATCACACTCTCGAACATAAGACTTTTTAAATTGACTAGCGAACACATTGGCGACGGCACGGTGTTCCGTCACTATGTCGCTTGAGTTTTCAGCTCTTAGCGCCGGTGGCACACACACTTTTGACGTCAGTTGTCCGCGGACATACCCATAGAATGCCTTGGGTCCAGTTTCTATGATATTTTTTTCAAACGATTGCCTAAGTTGACGTATAGATGCCACAATCTTATTGTTAATTTTTCTGTATGCTTGGTAGCTTGTGATGGATTTGTTTAGTCGGTAAATTGCCCATAATTTTTTTTTTTTTCCTCAGTCATAGTTAAAATATATTTGTTTATCCATGGCTTGTTTTTCGATTTCTTCGTTGGTTTACACAGTGGTACATGGGTATCTAGTATTTTCTTTACGATGAGTTTAAAATCATTCCATGCACTGAGCACTTCTGTGTGGCTGGTGTTCAGTGTGTTGTTTTGAGTAAGCGCAGCACTGACACTGTCGTAATCTGTTCGAAAGTAGTCACGACGGGGTTTGGTGTTGCATCTGCTGCTTCGTTCTTGAATAAATTGAATGGTTGCAATGATAACACAGTGATCGCTTTTCCCTATGTGTGGATGGTGTTCTATTTGGGTACAGAGGTTATGGTCGTTGCACAGGATCAGATCAAGGAGGGATTCTTCATTGTTCCGCTTTCGTGTGATTTCTTCTACTAGCTGATGCAGATCTGAGCTGGTGTACATGTCTACAAATTTTTCGTGGAGAGCGTTATAACCGTTCAGTTTAACGAGTGGCCAAGTGATATCTGGTAAGTTGAGGTCACCTAAGATGAGTATAGTGTCCTGTTCTGCGGCTTGCTGGATTGTATTAAAAAGTTGGATATCTGTTTGTTCAAGTGCGTAGTGAGTGGGGCGGTAGACAGCACATACCAGCAGTTTGAAGTTCCCATACTGAAGATTGAGCCAAAGCGCTTCCACCGAGTCATCGTGATATCTAGAGTTACGTTTTCCAAGTATAGGTATATTCTTGTGTGAGTGTGCAACATAGATGGCCACACCTCCACCCTTCTTACCACTCGTGCGGTCATGCCGGAACACTGTATAGCCTTGAATATTGATTAGACTGTCTTTTATTTGCGGTGTCAGATGTGTCTCCGTTAATACAATAAATGTAGGATTTCGTTGGTGTATTTCTATTAAGAGTAAATCAAATTTTGCCGTGAGTGATGCCAGGTTTGTGTAAAAGAAAGTCATTTCGGTGATGGACGATGTCAGTTTTTTGCATCTTTCACTATACGCGGGCACCCATTAATATATTTAATGGTTAGTTTTTCTTCGCCTTTGGTGTTTCTCTCTGCTAGTTCCTCGCGTAGGCGCCGCAGTTGATCTCGCTGATAGGGAGTCAGATCGGACTTTGCGTTTATGGTGGCCGGCAGTTTGCTCTTGTTTTTAAGGATGTGAATAGCCTTCTGCTTACCAGCCATTATCAGCTTCAGTGGGCGGGGCGCATTGATGTCAGGGCGCAGCTTACCGAGACGGATGACGGCAATGGGACGCTCGCAATCTGGTAAGACGGCAAGTGCCCGCTGCACGCTGTCCGCATCGTGCTTCTTGCGTTGTTCCACATTGTCCGAGTGCGACTCTGGGACCCCGAACATCACCACATTGGAGCTCCTCTTCTTCCTCTCTTCGAGCTCGTCGATGACTGAGTCCAGGTTTAGTTCGAGTTTGGTGCGTCTTTAACTCGGCTAGTTCACTGCGTAGCTCGCTTAACTCGTTCTTGAGTTCACCAACCTGTGCCCTGAGGGCGGGTAGCTGGCGCACGCCCACCTCGCAGTCGGGACAGAGATATTTGAGCGTACGGGCTTGCAAGACCAGCACCCTCATTTCTGTTGCCGCTAGTCCACTGCATTTTATGCACACTGATCGCTCACAACTAAAACACGAGATTTGCGGGTTTTTATCGTCCGGTTTGGGCAACTTCTTTTCGCATTTCATGCAAGAAGACATGGTTGTTGCGATTATTTAAATATATTTTAGCATGTTTTTTTTGGTCCCAAATTCCCTTCCTTGAATGGCAATTTCATAAGTAAGCATCAAACAAAACATCAAGCCAGAAAATGCTCTAGGCGAGGTAAAATCCAGTAAGGAGTGATACAAGCGTGATTTTAGGCGACTGCCCAACAAAAAAGTATAATGTGTTCAGTGTCCATCTATGTATGTTTTCCGTTTCTTTATTCCACCGTAACTTCTAAACGCTTGAACCGATTTAGAAGTATGTGATATTGTTAAAATCTTATGTCATTCTGAGTGGCATAGGGTACTAATATTAAGTGCCCAAATATCAAGTAAATAGTTGTCAATTTATATAAATATATCATGTTAAGTGTCAAATGAAAGGTTTGATTGAGTATATTTCGAAAATATACATGTATCTATATGGATAAATACATAAACCACAAATATTTTATAAAAAACCGTAATAAAAATAATTATAAATACAATAGCTAACTTACTATATTTTTATTCCTTTTAATATATTTACTTGTGTCTCCCCCTTCTTTTCAACATCAACTCTGAACACATCTTCAATGCTGCTCTTAAGAACATCGAAGCTGGCATTAATATCAATGGACTATAGCGTTAATACATTCCTAATTGTTGATAGCCTGTACGTTGTTTGCAGTACATATTAGACAGTGACGCAGTCATGTGATGAGTAAAGCCATTGATTTTATAGTGTAATAGATAACGCCATCCCATACAAGAAAATGGCAGCATATTTCTCGCCGTCACTACGCAGATGGCGCTGGTATTGCTGACGTCGAAAAGTATAGCAATTTATTTGGATATCTATATTAACATTGATAATTAAGTTTTAATTATAAAGGATCGATTGATTCTAAAAACCCAATAATTCAAGCAGTTTCAACGAAATTAGCATTCAATTATTAGCGCTATCTATTGCATTTCCTTCTACGCTACAAATCACATGTTCAATGAAGAAAATAATAGATGGCGTGCTATTTCAGGCATCGCCTTTCCAACAATTAGCGCGCGCTTCAAACGGGTCGCTTGGAGCCGAGCGTAGACAGGTGTGCTATAGATGTTTATACCGTATATTGATGGAGATGCGAGAAATAGGGAGTGACCACGCGCTCGCCAATCGACTAGTCGATTACGGATAGCACTCACTCGACTCGACATTGTAAATTGTTGTACATTGTAATTGTTGACATTGTAACAGTTTACTGACATACACGCTCAATTACGTCGTCTTCTCGTAAGGATGTCAACCAACGTCGCTCCGCCTCCCATAATTTCTTGCGCAGGAAAGAGAAGATATGAGTGCTGTGCGGCGATGCTGTATTTTGCCATCTCATAGATGAATAAAAACACTCCCTGTCAGTGGCGGCGACAAAAATCTAGTGTAGTAAAGAGAAGCTTAAAATTATTTTTTAAAACATAAGAAATATATATACATTTATAAAAATGTTTATTGGTTTGTAACCATTTGACCCCAATATGCCATAAAGGTAAGAAATAAAAAAAATAGTTCATGATGTTTTAAACGTGTTTATTTTAATCACATTTTAGAATATCTACAAAATAATATTGTAATTAAGGCTCTTATAAGGCCGCCATTATTTTTTTGTCGAAAATTATTCAAATCAACAAATTATATCTACTCGATCTTCAGTGTTCACGATAAAATAGGACAAGCAATGTAGTTTTATGTGATTGGATGTATGCCTAAGGTTTATTTTAGTGGAAAATACAAAGGTACAGGAAGATGTAATTTTGATAACAGAAATACAATTCTGTTCTCAAAAATTACAGCTTCCATTGAGCAATAATAACTAAAACCTCAGACGTAGGTAGAATCATAGAATCTGGTCTAAGCGCAGTCAGCTAGTATTCGACTAGACTGTATTCAGATCGCCCGCTTGGAGGATCCAAACCCTTAAGTATCCGTTATTGCCCTTTTAAAAGAGTGAGCTTGTTGTATAGTTGCCTCTTGGTTTGTTTTACATTTGACTTACAAACTAAATATTTTATCCGTATATCGACATATTTTTGGATAACGGCCCTTAGCAGATGAAGCAAATTATTACTGCACGGTTCCTGCTCAAATAAATGGGCATGAAGGACCGTGAAAATATCGGATCCGATGAATAATTTTAACGTTTTTGTAACCATATTTATAGGATCGCGATCGGATTTATTACTTTTGTCAAAATTAACCCTTACTACTGATTCTGCGGCATTACAAATTCGGATTACATCATTTGATGGATAGATAAGTCCACTTCTGTCTTTAAACACAATAAATAAATGAGCTTGTTTAGGTGTGTTTGCGACTAATGCTCCCAAGCAATCAGTGCAATTTAGTCTAGATAGTAAATATCTAACAACATACCCGGCAACGTATGCCACAACATGTTGTGAAAATACTGAATGGAAACCAGCAGGTAAACTCAGATCTTCCTCCTTCAAATTGCTCATGAATTGTTCGTCGACCATATCCACTTGTGATCCTGATCTATAACCCTTCGTTGTCAAGTTAATATGCTCAGTTGACGACGAACACGTTAACAAAGTTATGTGTTCCAGAGGAGCACAGTTTCCCCTGAAATTCTCTTTTAACTCCATGTGAACCAAGAGCTTTTTGTAAGTTGCCATAAATTGCAGGGCCGATGGATTATTGTTGAACCCGCCGTGGGACCGTACTACTGAAAAAAATATCTCTAAGTGGTCTTGGCTTAACTTGTACATTGGTAAAAAATCCAATGTTTTTTCTTGTTTAACGAGCTCGTTGTACAATCCTTTCATGCTGTCTATGCACACGCACAATCCAAGGAAACCTACTTTATTTCTGGTATTCATGATCGGTGTTTCATTGTCCATCAAAACTAGATGTTCCAAATAAGTTTTTGCATTATCCATGAACGTTAGATACTTCGTTTCGTTTTTCTCATTGATTGGTGCTTTAAAGTCAATGCCAGGAAACTTTCTTGAATTAAGAATGTCAGTCAGATTGTTCATTGTGTTGATGAAATTCACTGTTGGTTGTGAGTGAGCAAAATTAAGTATACGTAATTTTTTGTCGCAAAATTCAATAGCGTTCGCAACACTGGCACTTAACAGCTGTACTGCTAGCTTTACTTTCATTATTTGATTTTGAAAGTTGATGTGTTGTGTCGATAATTTATTTCCCTAGTGAAAATTTTCATTTAGTTGGAGCGTGTTTAATTCTTCAAAATATTGCCATTTGATTAGGCCGCCGTTATTATCTCTAAGAACCTTTTTACTTTGTAATGTATTTCTGACCAGTTTCACCATGTGACATGGGTCAAAAAATACAAAAACTGGTTCTTTTGTTGCAGGATGTTCGAAATAGGTTTTTAGTTGACGTTGGTAGTTAAACGAACAGCCAAGTTCTTCAGCCATGGCTATATTTGCTGGGCAACCATCAAATGTCATAGATACAACTACCACGCCTACATCGTGGCAATTAGAAAGGCATATCCTTACTAGATTGGCTCTTTGCTCACCTGTTACGCCGATTACCAGAAAATATCCTACTGGAATTTTCCACTGCTCGTTAATGGCAACTAAAAGGAACACCAGAGCTTGTTTGCATGGTGCATTGAAACTCCGGTAACATCAAACCCAGCACCAAAATCTACATAACCTTGGACTGCATTACCGTCAAATTCCTTTAATTGTCGAATCGACATCTCGTCTATTACCAAATTGCATAGAATTTTCTTGTCAGAAGACTTGACCTTTTGATCAAGTGCTTTAAAAGCTTCTGCAGTGAAACCTGGCGTGGCGTTTATGCATTGGTACCATTTTCTTATGGTGCTTGTATGTGGTAGACATGTGTTAAAGGTACTACGTACGTAAGAGTAGGCCTTTGGAGAATAGAAATGGAGGGTTAGCGCAAATGTACGCAGTTCAGGTGGATATTCTCTCCCTTTATGAGTCATCCTTTTCAAAAGAGCTGCTGTAGAAAGCCGGCACACTTCCAGAATATCCACTTGTTCTTGGTTGATCAGTCTTTTTTGCTTCAGTTCTTTTAATACCTTAGATAAATTGTCAACTTTCTTTTTCAAACGCCGATTAGCAGCGTGTAGTGCCTTGCACCGCATACGCCGGCGTTTTGCAATGTCTTCTAAACGGATAATTTCTGTTTTTAACTTTCGTTTCCTTGGAGTGTCATGTACCAGTCCTGAATTGGAAAGCCCTGCAACCTCCGACAGTTGACCGGAAAATGGTGATTGTTGTAGAAAAAGCGAAGGTACAGCGTCGTTTGTTAATCTACGGATTCCATTTTTGGTTTCATACATGTTTGAATCCGGAAAATGTACTGAACAGATTCTACTCCAAAAGTTTGGTTCCCAATCGGTCTTCTTTACAGCATCAATCTACTAAATCATATTTGTTTTGTCTTTTGGAAACCTAAAAGTAAGGTAAGTTTCTAAGTTAATAATAATAATATTATTTAAATTATTTTTTGGTCGGTTTTTAATATAACGTATTCGCACCACCGTATCACGTCGAATCCAACGACACCTCATACTTACGTCAAAACCCGTCAAGACGTTCGTTCTCTACGTTCAGACACTCATACATGCATAATATCAGCATATAAAGCTCCATCTGAAGCAATTGGATAAACCTATGTGAGTGGTCCAAAAAGGAATCCCTTATTGGCCTTATTATGCATTATTTATCATATTCAATATATACTCTATACTTATATTAACATAAGATTTTTTTACCATTACTACCTATAATTAAAAAAAGTGATTTGTCAATTTTTATAAAAAAAAAATACGTGTGGCACTCGGGGACTGCCGCGGTAAAGCTATTGCATGCAATTATAATTATTTTTTTTTATTTTATTTTATTTTTTCTGATATCAGATAACTCGGAACTCAAATGACTCGGAATAATTTAAACGTCTTCCGATAGAGCACCGCGCACGAATTTTTTATTCGATAAATCAAAATAAACGGATTATTCGAAAAAAATCGTAGATAAAAAGGTAGATAATTAAATTATCTTTAAAATGGTGTAGGTTTAATAATAATACGCCAGATAGTGTTTGCGTAGTAGTCGTTTTTGTGTTCGGTTAGACCTAATTTCACAAATTAATTACACTATGTTATATAAACAAAATCTAAAATATTCAAAGCTAAGAATATTAGGAAAATGTTCTTGTTTAACATATATTTTTTTCGAATCGTAAGCAGTACTCGTTTAGACGTAATTATCAGTTTAAAATCATTAATTTTCGTTAAGAAATTTCTTCATTCGGTCGCCGCGCTGGCCTAGGCCCGCGATAAAAGCTATGCAATAGCTTAATATTATCGATTATCGATCTCGCTTTTAAAATATCTCGATTCTCGATTAGTGAACACCAATTGCGACCGATTGCGGTCGAGCAAGACGAAGGGTGGGGCAGTGTGTTCTCATCCGCTTACGTCGCGCTCCTCGCTTCACCCCCGTAATGGATAACTTTTATTTGGCTGAAAAGTAATTCAAAATTGCTTATCGATGATATGTGACACTAGATTTGTGTTTTGTGTGTTTTCTAGTATCATTTTTACAATGATCGATTGCACATTTAACCATCTTTCTTCTTAAAAACAATAAAAATGCTCTACAAATTCCCAACTATATCACTTCACAAGCGCTCGCGAACGACTGCGGGCCTTAGCCGGGCGGTCGCTGCATTGTTCACACCCGTGTCTACTGTTCACACTCGCGCGCTCGCGCTCTATTTTAATATTAATACTCTAACGGCACACGCTTAGGGGCAAACAAAGGGGCAAACACATTATTGGATGCGTCCGTCAGCCGCGGCTTATGCCTGTGGCATATGCCGCGTGCATAAGCACGCGATCTGTGTAATGAATTTCTATTGAGCGGTGCACATTATAGGACGTCAGTCGCGGACGACTAGGCACACGTTCGTAAGCCGCGGCTTACGGACGCGTCCGATAATATGTTTGAACGCCATCTATCGGCCAAATATTGGTTTATTGAAGATGGAAGCGCATTAAATCGAGTTTGAAAACTACGATGGCCATCTACCTGCCGTTTTTTGTATTAAATTGCGACTTCCATTTTGCAGTATGGAATGGCGTTATCTATTACACTATAAAATCAATGGTAAAGCCTATGACTAAAATTGTAATGTAAGCAAGCAAAAACAAACACTGCAGTGTAAAAGAAGTATCCAGAATTTCTAACTTTAATGATGCGTGTAAAAATTATCATCACAACCGTACCAAGTTACTGCCAGGAGTTTGAGCGCATTCTCTGTGATTTTTATTTTTTTATTTATTTATTTGTTTCAAACATAATTATAAAACACATAAAAATGGTCATACCAAGTAATGGTGCGAAGAAACAATGGCCCACATTCACATGACCATGCTCAGCGCATACCCAACTAGGCCAAATATAGCCTGTATCTGGGTTTACGACTTATTTTCTGACTTAGGTGGAGAAGCCTAACTGACGTAGGCACTCATATAGATACATATACACATACACACATACATATATATACATACACAAATATATAAATATAACGATCTAAATATATTATAGTATTACTCTTTTGCATTATATTACAATATAGTACATTTTGTTTAATATCTTATATCATATTATATAGTATAATAGTAAAGTTATGCAGAAATATATATATTTTTTAAGATATGACTTGCAGAAGTTCGTTCTCTGTCCTTGAACGACCTATGTCGTCAAGAAGCCATTTTTTAATATTTTTTTTGAATAAAATGGTATTTTCTGTCTAAGACTTTACAATGGAAATATCAGTTGAACAAAGAGTTTGGCTTGAGTTTGTTTCAAATGATATTTCGTATGCTGTCGCAGAAAATGTTGCAGAAGACCTTCAGCGAATAGCGAATGTCACCAAGTAAATATATTTTAAAAAATAAAAAACACAACTGCCAATACAGAAAGTGAACTATTGTATTTATAATTATTTTTATTACGGTTTTTTTATAAAATATATGTGGTTTATGTATTTATCCATATAGATACATGTATATTTCCGGAATATACTCAATCAGACCATTCATTTGGAACCAAACATGATATGTCTATGTTAATTTATTAACATTTGAACATTTAGACATTTAGACAACTACTTACTAATCGGTACAAGCGTTTAGAAGTTATGGTAAAATAAAGAAACGAAAACCATACATACATGAACCCTGAACACATTACACTTCTTTTTTGTCGGGCAGTCGAGTAAAAATACAGGCAATGAATGGTATGAAGCATTTAAAAAAGGCTGATAAGTGGTAGTTAAAAGGACGAACATTGTCAAAATCGAGAAGCTGGTGTTTGAAAATTGTTGTATGAGTCTTAGACAGTTAGCGAACATATCTTTTAAGTCCGTTTATAACATTCTGATATTTCGGACAAGAAACGAATTGCCACACGACTGCTTCTGAGAGCTCAACTTTATCAGAAAGAGCATCAGAAGCAGGTCGCTGAAGACATTATTTACTGAGCTTCTACAGACAGCTATTTATTATTATTATTATTTGTTGATGAACTAGCAGCTTAACGCTGATGTGTTCATATCTATGAAATTCACTGGTGTTGCTGTTCCCTTTTTTTTCTATTATATATCATTTTTTAAATATATATCAAGCCTATTTTTGAATGCGTTTATTTGGTGCTTCGATAACTTCCTCGGGCAGTTTATTCCAGCTGTTGTCGATTCTGTTTGTCAGGAAGTGCTTTCTTGCTTCAGTTGAAAACCTTGTAACGTTGAGTTTCAGGCTGTGACCTCTTAAGTGATGGTTTGAATTAAACACAAACATGCTTTCCAACTCTGGGCAATCGTAGTGTTGCCTCAGTATTTTGTATGTCTCTATGAGATCTCCTCTGTGTCTCCGTTGCTCCAGAGTTGTCAGTTTGAGGATTTTTAATCTATGTTCATAGGGTGTTTTTCTTAGGGTTTTTGGCAGCTATTTCATGAAAAACATAATAAATAGCAACAAGACATGAGTTTACAAGTACAACATGCAAATAAGACAATGATCTCCAGAATTGCGCCTCGAAAACGAGCTGAAACCTAAAAAACCGCATCAGTCACTTGAAAATCAAATTTATGCCGACAGCTTCTTCGATTATGATGATGAACTTTAAATTCCTTCCAGAGGGGCAAACGGTGAATAAGGAATATTATTTTGGCACCATGAGACGTTCTAGCGAAAATATTCGCCAAAAACGGCCAGGTTTGGGAAAGGACATTTCATGGATTTTGTGCCACAATTTCAAAAAAATCTCCTCTGTTAGGAGGAATTCAAGAATAAGGAATATTTTTTCAATGTTAAATAACAATTATCAATTAAGCCATACATGAATTAGGTTTTATGGCGGAGATCAATATAGTTTTGCTGTAAAAATGTTACCTACACAGTTTGGGATATTCACCTATATACTAATATATAAGAATGCAGTCTATAATGCTAGCAGCGAATTATAGGAAACGGATAATGTGAGAGAAAATAATTTTATAAGACACTCACGGGTATTTTAATTATGAAGGAGTTCTCTTCCCCGGTGCTGATGGCCGAGAAACTTCCGCCATCCTGGGCGTCGAAGAATTCATGTTCTTCATCGTCTGTATCATGGGTACTTTCAGCTGAAAATAATGAAATTGTTATTATAATAATTGAAACGAAGCTATCGTAGTTTTACTTTTATATTGCTGAATGCACCTGGAATAAGCTCAGCAGATCTTTAAGGGGAAAATTTCAGGGGAATTTTAATCTCTCATGATGATGATGAAGCGGAGGGATAGCCAATCAGAAGGCTACCGATAGTTAGACCTAATTTTAGATCCATTGTGGTTTAGTCTCACCTATGTAACTATTTACCACCAGTCTATTCTATAGATCCTGCAGTCAGCTCACCTAGGAGAGCAGCCGCAGTAGTCATTATTTTTTCTCTTCTTAGAGCCAAAGCTGGGCATGTACTAGGTAAGTCAAAAAGTTTCTGAAGTCTGCCATTAGATGGCAGTGTGCCCAATATTTTATGTTTTAAAAACTTGATAGAACCAGTGGCGGTTCCTTCATACAAGCGGAAAAGCCCGGCTTGCCTTCTTAAAAATATTCTTTAAAAAATCTCTAAACTAATAAAAAAAATTGCAAGCGCCTATTGCTATCTACCGGGCACAGATCGCTCCACGCAACAAAACAGCTTATCGACAAAGCGACAATTAGCTGCAATCTTACCGAGTTGAGTTCAGCTAGTCGTCTCGCTCGCACACATGGGCTTGCAACGGGGCTTTCAAAATCAGTGGTCCTCTCATTCTAGCCTATGGCAAATTAAGCAAAACAATATATTTTATGTATCTATACGACTTTTGTATTGATAAATAATCCAGGCTTGCATTATGGAAGTAGAATGCGAGCGTGTTCCATATTTAGTTCCATTTGTTTTGAACAAGTGACAGAGCAGATCTTTTATTGTATAATTTCAATTGATTTGTGGTTTTTATTGCCTGAAAAATAATGGAGGAAATTGTCCCTTGTGGTTTGTTTGTTTGTTTGAAAAGCTTTATTGCACACACAAAAGAATACAATGTGGTGGGCCTATTGCCAAGTGGCAATATCTACCGACCATACCGTCAGGGTTATTGTGACTGAAGGTTTATGTGGCCAAATTAATTTACAAGTAATAAATGAATACACTTACAAAAAAGTCATCATATGTAGTATAAAATATAATTCAGTGATTAGTAACGTATGCCAACTCGATATTGAAGGGAGGAGTGAAATATAAGGACAAGCAAAGGAGACGGGAGGGGAGGGGGGAATTCATAAGTTGAGTAAATGTCTCTTTAAAGAATTTTTAAACCCGCTCAGGTTTTCAAGTTGTCTTATCGGTAAAGGCACGGAATTCCAGAGACGGGCCGCTTGCACTGCGAAAGACCTAGACATGAAAGTTGATGAATGCTAAGGTATAGCCAGTAATAGATTTTCCTGAGAGCGCAATGGAAGACCATGGGATGATAGCGGAGAGAAGAGATTATACAAATAAGTAGGACAGTTTGACTGTAGTACGCGGAAGAGTAGGGCGAGTATGTGAAATTCCCGACATCGTCTAATGGGTAGCCACTCTATTTGCCTGCGAAAGTTTGATATGTGATCAAACTTCTTCAGGGAATAAACAAAGCGAATTCACGCGTTTTGAATCCTATCTAGCTTATCGAGTAGTTCTTCATTCGCATCTAGGTAGGCCACATCGGCGTAATTAATTAGCGGTAAAAGAAAAGATTGTGCCATTTGGCGTTTAATACAAAGAGGTAAGAGATTCTGAACTCGTTTAAAAGAATGGTGACTTGCAAAGACTTTACGACTGACCTCACTTACTTGAGGATGCCAAGATAAGTTTTCATCAATAAGCAGGCCAAGGTCTCTCACAGAACTGCTGTAAGGGACAACGACGTTGTCGATATTGATAGGGGGGAGATTATTTTTATACTTGGCAATGAGTGAGCGACTTCCGATGACGATTGCTTGGGTTTTTGACGGATTAAGAAGCAGGCCATGGTTACGAGACCATACCGCTATCAAGTTTAAATCGGAGTTTAATGGGGATATAGCACTAGCCGCGTCCATGGGAGCGAAACTAGCATAGAGTTGAAGGTCGTCGGCATATAGGTGGTATTTACATGACAAATTTTCAGAGATGGAGATAGTAAACAAGCAGAAAAGGAGAGGTGATAAAATTCCACGTTGGGGCACACCGGCGATAATTTTCGACCAACTCGAGAGCAAGTTTTTGACCGATACCCGTTGTTCGCGTCCGTGTAAGTAGGAATGAAACCAGGCAGTGACTGAAGGAGATAGGTTTAAACTATGCAAGCAGGCTAAGAGAAGGTCAAAATCTACCGAGTTGAAGGCACTGCTGAAGTCGAGGAGGATTAAGACTGTCAGCTGACGGCGATCCATAGCAACACGGAAGTCCTCAGTAATTTTAGTGAGAGCGGTTGTGGTACTGTGGCTAAAGCGGAAACCCGACTGCAGAGGGTTAAGTATGCTATGTTGTTCGAGTATGAAGTTTGAAATTTATGCTATGTTGATGTGGTGAGTTCTGTCTAAACTTAATTTCACTCGCTCCAGCAATTAAAATGGCATTTCTTAAAGCCACCGCAGGTATGCCATTGCTGATAAGTATATGTTAAATTCTGTCTCGCAGTAGCATGCCTTCAGTGTGCTTTATTGAATCTACAACACAAGCAGTAAATTTCATACTGAAGATTGAAGAGTAAAGAGGTACCTCTTTTTTACTATAAAAAGCGTAAAAAACACAAAAAGGTATGTCGGGCTTGCCTCATTCACCAACCCTGGGCTCGCCACTGGGTGTCACATATAAATATAGGTCGACGATATGGCGGTAGGATCAATTGAACTTAATTTGTAACTCACAATAATCTACAATGAAATGGACATGTTCAATTTAAATGTCATAAACAAAAATCCAGTATCAAAGGACTAATAACAAGATATGCCAAAAATGGTTGCCAGTGATTCTGTCACATAACTAGGCTATAGCCTGTTCTAAGGCGGACATATCTAGTACACTATAAACATAATTGCTAAAAAATATAGACTAAGATAATCATACTTAATAATTTAGGTTAGTTTTTTTAAATGATTTATAAACACCTACATGGCGATAGGTTAACTTAGTTTTTTTTTAGACGATTCTCTAACACCTATATGGCAGCAGGTAAAGTTAGTTTTTTTTTCAAAACTTAATAAACACCTATTGGTTATAAGTTTTTTTTAAATGTAGGGCAGAATTAGCTAAGCTGCATATAAGATAAATAATGAAGATTTATGCAGATTCGGATTAAATGAATATAGGGTATTTTATTAGGTATTGCTACCAGTTCTACATTGTTGATTTTTTAACGTCACGCAACTATATTCTCTACGCTGATTCCGGATCTGCAATAAACTTCTGACAGCCTCAATAAATAAGACAGATGTAGGCATTTACCCTCCCAGAGTTTCAGACACCCTCTTTTAGATTTTTTTAAACTTTCCGTACACTACTATAATAATACTATAATATAATAAATACAAACGGAGCTGCCATGGAATTCACCGACCGGAGTCGGGCCCATCATAATACTATTTTTTTACACTTCTGGGGGGTGAGCAGTGGATTCCGGACTTACGAACAGGCTGTGGTAGGTTTAGGACAGCTGTCTTGCCACATGTGAGCGTTCACCTTACCACCCATTCACTCCCCCTTCGAAGCCATAGAATTTGAGATGCGCGCAAATCGCAGTTTTAGATAATTTTTCTAAGAAAGAGTTTAAAGAGTACTACTATAATAAACTTTCCGTACACTACTATAATATTTCCCATAATAAATCATTAACCCTTCAGACCTCGGCCCCTCAGCCGATTGACAAGTTGATGCCCCAAAAAATTTTAGTAAAAATTAGTAAAAAAATTAAATTATGACAATGTCTTACTAAAACATTAATTACTGCCAAACCACTGTACTTATAATTAAAATAAAACATATTAACATAATAAAACATAATAAAATAAAACTATAAATGTACCCAGGAGGTTAACCCTTAATCAGTCACAAGAAGAAAATTACATAAATGGTTGCACGGGGTCTCGGGTGACTCCAAATTGTAGGAATTATTTTTAATGTATACTAAATAAATATATAAATAAAATAATTTTATTGTTAAAGTGCTTTATTTAAAATAATATATTTTCAAGAAACAACATGACTTAATATCTAATTTGACTAAAAAACAAATTAAATTAAAATATTTAGCAAAAAGTTAACATTATGTGCTTATGATGATATAAAAGTTAAAAATTGTAATATTTTTAGAAACTCTCCGAATCACTGTCATCACACTGTTGACAATATCTCTCAGAGTGATCATTGCACACAAATTTTCCGCATTTTTTGCATTTCGTTGCCACTTTCCGATCGCTTTTCCGCGGACAGTTGTTGCAATATCCATTAGTCGCATGGGGTCGCCGTTTAAGAGAGCATCAATGCGTCCTTCCGCTACTGTGACTTGATCGCTACTAAAATGCAAACAATGTCGCGATTTAGGAAGCTAGCGAGGGGGCGGGGAAATTCAGAACGCAAGTGCTTTTAGCAACTTGTCCCCTTTGTAGCAACACCCCTTGCACAGCTAGATATATTCTAGCTGGCTGCAAGGTGGCCTTGGATCAAGGACGGTACACTTACCGCCACGACAAAGTCCTTGCTATTATTCGCGAGGTACTTAGCCTCTCAGTGGCTCGTGCCAACAAGGGTTCCACAGTATCCTCCAAACCCCCAATACAGTTTGTGCGGGTTGGCTCTAAAGGCAAAAAACATCTCAAAACCTTTCTTAATAATCGAGAAAGCTTCAGATTGGATTATGGAGGTCGATTCGGTCTCTAAGCAGTATAAATTCCCTGAAAGTCTCGGATGCACAGCCCTGCGTCCAGATATAACTCTTTACTCTCTATCTCGGAAGATGGTCCTTATCGTAGAATTAACTGTTCCATGGGAATCAAATATCCCAAAAGACGAGTTCAAATTAAATAAATACCATGACCTCGCAAATGCCGTCACCCGGAACGGCTTCACTGTTCACCTTCTAGCGGTGGAAGTAGGCGCTCGTGGCCTGCCAGCTAAATCTTCACCTTTTTAAAGATCTTGGTCTCTCCAGGAAAATAATCAACTCCTTTCTAGAAAAATTATCTAAAACCGCGATCTCTGCATCTCAAATTCTATGGCTTCGAAGGGGGAGTGAATGGGTGGTAAGGTGACGCTCACATGTGGCAAGACAGCTGTCCTAAACCTACCACCGCCGGTCGTTAGTCCAGAATCCACCCTTCACCTCCCAGAAGTGTAAAAATTATATATGATGGGCCCGATTTTTGGTTGGTGAATTCCATGGCAGCTCCGTTTGTATTTTATTTATTTATTAAACGTGAAAGTGCTTTAACCGCATGCGACTAATTAAGGGTTAAAGAAGTGTCAAACACATACATTTTGGTAGGTTGTTAGTTTCAATCAATCAAATCTTCAAAAATCAAAAAAACTTATTTAAAAATAAAAAATAAAAAACGAGACTGTTTTCTATTATATTTAGAACTAAAATGATCGAATTCAGTAGTGTTTTTTTTTTAATAGGCGAGGTAGCAATACCTACTAAATTCCGAATATAGTGGCGTGACATTAAAACATGTTCAATATAGGAGTTTGCTAAACTGCATAAATTCCACGGTCCCTACCATCGACTTCAGCACGATCAATTGCAGAATGATTTGTGAATTATTTCACCACTGAACAAAAACGAAATAAAACACAAAAGTATACCTTCAGTCATTTGAGATGACGCATGTTTGATAGTTCATGCGTCGCGGAAATGCACAAATACGCGCGAAACGTCTCGATTTTTTGTTATCCTCCCAAAGCGCTCCGAGCCGCTATTCAGACGGCGCCGTCAGTTGACATTGAACCAAGATAATTCACTCTTGGCAAAGAAATTACATATTACACAACGCGTCCACCGTTTGACGCTGCCGCACGGGCGACGCCGCGTTTGTTTTCGTAATTATTGAGTCTCTCCTGTCACCGCACTGGACTCGACAGTTTATTTTTATTGATTACATACAGCACGCGAGCGGGCGACAATCGGCCGCCCAACGTGTTCGTTTATCACACGAAATGCACTTTTTGATCAATATTGTGGGCTAACCCAACCACCCAATATTGTGGGCTAAGAATAAACTATAAAAACTGACCGCATGCAGTTATTTTAATTCTTCAATATGCATGCGGCAAGGGCAAACAAACTGACGTATCGTACAAAAAGAAACCAACGACGGCCCGCCCGAAGCCCACTGACAGCCAAGAAGGGCCGGTTATATCACATATTTACAACCCCTGGTTAACCCTTTAATGACCATGGGACATTTATTATGTGCCCAATAACTTCAAAATTATTTTTAAAATTATCGAATACCAATAATTGTGGGGGGGGGGGGGGAGGTACCCGTCCTGATTACGTAATCAACTTTGGTCACCGCATCGCAATTTTTTTGGTCTAAACCTGCACGCAAATAAGGCAGTGCCGCGACGAAGACCACGCGCTCGTCTGCGATTGAGTCACCCGGGTGGCAGGCCTGTTCCTGCTTTGACTGGCAAGCCGGTGGCCGTTCTGCGAGGCGGCGTCACGCAGGCACGTATCCAGACTTCTGTTCCGGGGGGGGGGGGGGGCATTAACCCTTGGAGTAAATGGGGGGAGGGGGAGGGGACAATCATTGAAACAACGCGGGCGGCACCCACCAAACTTGAATTTGCCCGTACAAGGACACGAAAATACACCGGATTTCCGGGGGTTAAATCCCAACTATCCCCCTCTCCTGGATACGTACCTGAACTAGATACTTAAGTAGCGAATTCTCCCAGATTCTATTTTTTTTGTCGACTATATTTTTCACTCAAAAAATTTTGGGGGGACGCGTCCCCTATCCCCCCCCCCCCCCCCCCTGGATACGTCCTTGGCGTCACGGCTGCAACTCTGGCCTAGCGCGCCGCTGCACGCTCCAACTCTCGCGGAAAGATTAACGCGGTCGTGTGGCGCATCAACTATGGCGGATTTACACATGGAGTTTCTCAGTACATACGCCAAAGCGAGTTCGCCGACGAGGAGTGGGGGCGTTTAAAATAAAATACAAAAAGTGCACGAAGGATCCGGAGTTATGCCTCATTGTGGAAGAGTCTACAAACACTTTAAAAACGCTGGGTTTACGATTCTTCACATTTTTCGCAAATTCGGTTGATTACGTAATATTGGGGGGGGGGGGTGTCAGGTCACTGATTATGTCTGTTGACAGGAGGAAGAGGGGGGGTCGAAAAATCACAAAAATGTGATTACGTAATATGAGGATGGCCCCTAAGAAGTCATTATCGATATGTACTGAAAGTTTAAAAAAAAAATCAAAAGAGGGTGTCTGGAACTCTGGAGGTTAAATGCCTATATCTGTCTTATTTACTGTGGCTGCCAGAAGATTATTGCAGATCAGGAATCAGAGTGGTGGATATACTTTGCTGACGTTAAAAGTCAACAATGTAGAACAGGTTCCTATATAATGCATTAGTACCAAAGAAAATATTATTGTTTAAAAATATTCAGTTTTTTTTTATATCGCAAATGACCAACAAACTCTGGTGATTTTAAATAAATAAATAAAATATGTATTGCGACTTTTTAAATTTGTTTGATTGATTTCCGAGTTAAACAATAAATTAATCAAATTTTGGAAAAAGTTGTAACTGCATCTTTATGGACCACAGAGACACTTATGTCCTATCAATTTATACAAAATCTATTGAGCCAATTTCCACAATAGTTGGCATATAAGGTTAGATACATCGCCCTTTAACAGTATTATGTATCAAAAAATTCCATACTCTACCGCAAAGCTTATGGTCCTAAAAGGGTTAAAAATATTTAAGAAAAATCTACATGTCAATAGAATTTATAATACATTATTCTTGTAGGTACAATTCCAACGAACAATACAAGATTTTTTTCGTAAAGTAAACGCTTCGTAAGCTCCCTCTTCGTATTCGCAAATCGCAGATTTAACCAACCGTTTGCGCAACCGGTCCCAACAGCTGCTAGAACGGGACAGAGTCGGGTTGCTATGCGATCAACAATGCTGCGACAGAGCGGGATAAAAATATAAACAAAGCTCAGGACTGTCGTGCCGATATCGAAAATGTAGAAGTAGTGGTATTTTTCCGACTACGGTGGTAATTTTTGACATACGTCTTATGCCCGCTCTACACTTCGTCCGCGAATCGCGCGCGAAGCCGCGAAGGGGCGCGAACACGTAGTGTGGAACTGTTTCGCATGTTTCTCGCGGCCTCGCACATTCTTCGCGCCCAGTTCCCCGATTTTTGTCGGTTTTCTGTCCCGCGACAAAGGGACCGCGAATCGCGAACTTACTGCGAACGCGCATAGTCTCCACAGTCCACACTCGCGCGCCGCTCATTTGACTGTCGGCAGCGTAGGTGTGTAGTCGTGTCTGTTCCTAATTAATATGTTGCTGAGATTTCCTACAAAATTACCGTAACTGGATGAACAATTTTAGATGCAATTTCTTGAATACTACTAAACCGAACACGTTTTTTGGGATGTAAATCGTAAAGATTATATGAAAAAATATAAAAATAACGATGCGTCATTAGCGCCATGATGAAAAAACATATAGAAATTTAAAAAAAAAGGAATCCCTTGCTATCTAGTTACAGAAATTACAAAAGTAAGTAAGAATCCTACTTGAAAAAAGCTCAGTTGGTTTGAATATGAAATAATGAATGGATGATATAATTTTGTTTTTACTTTTAATATATTCTTAATTATAGTGCGCTATTGCGCACAACATGAGGGACGCAGTTGAAGCTAATTTGACGTCCATCTCCTTCAAACGCGCAAACTGTAATGTGAAATTACCGCGAACCATTGCGTGTGTGGAGTTTTGTTTCGCTAACCGCGAGTTCGCGGTGAGTTCGCGCCGCGAAGTCGCGCGCGATTCGCGGACTAAGTGTAGAGCGGACTTTAAAAGCGGGAACCAATTATCGAACGCGGCTGACGGATGCGACTGATATGTGTGCAGTTGTTTGAGACGCGGCTTGCGGA
Source organism: Micropterix aruncella (assembly GCA_944548615.1). NCBI lineage: Eukaryota > Metazoa > Arthropoda > Insecta > Lepidoptera > Micropterigidae > Micropterix > Micropterix aruncella. Next base: position 2,043,767 of record OX155969.1, read on the forward strand.
CTCGACCGCCCAAGATATACGAACGTACGTGATACGTTAGCTATGTTATCATATTGAACAATTTAAAGAAAAGTATAATATATAAAAATTATATATGTACAAATTTATATAAAACTGATATATAAAAACCGCTTTTTTAAACCGCTATATATTTTGTCTGGCATAGGTATTTTAAACAAGTATTGTTATTGAGAAATCTAAAGAAAAAAGAAGGATCTACCTATTTTTTGAAAAATAACCCAAAAGGTAGGGCGGTTAATTGTTAAACTCAAACGCACGTGTGCGCTCCCGCGTATTCCTAATCCTTCTGTTGCACGGACGCATCCCGCACTTTGTGGACAGCATTTCGGCTTACAAAAACATCCAGCGGGCCAGATTTCTGTCGTACGTCCGAACCCTAAAAGGCGGGCCAAGGTTACGTCCGCGACTTACGTCCGATAATTTGCACAGTTCAGTAAACATTCATTATAGACAAATTTAAATCGCGTCCGACTGGTTACAGGTTCGAGGTCGCTTGCGCAGTCCTCACCCTACGTAGCGGTGATACATTGTCTACCGAATCTATCACGGACCACGGCATCCTTTGCCCGGCTCTTCACCCGGTATCGGGTAGCCGATTGGTCGTTTTAAAAACAGTTGTCGTAAGGTGAACAACTGCCCCCGCTCTATAGGAGACAGTACTGTTTTCAGACTCCCCTGGCTGTCGGTCAGAATGCACAATCGATTGCCTGACGCCGCACGGTGCGCAAACCGTCCAGGAGCACCCGAAGGTTTACTCCTAAGGGAAACTGGCTTGCAGGCCAGAGTCCTACTTGGGGTCGCACTTCTACGCGGAGGCCGCCGAATGGGCTTAGTGGCCTACTGCAATAGGGCCCATTATATGTGATAACTAGAGCTATCAACTACAACGGGCGAACCCGTCACCTCAGGAAGTTTTAACGATTTTAGGTCGTTCTGTCTTCCGAGAGGTGAGCGCGGAAGACTTGGGACGAAAACAATCTACTGTCTAGTTACGCCACCTACCCGACTGAGGCTAACGCCTTATGGCAAGGCACCGGAAAAGGTACCCAGCGGGCAGCCTCGCCCCCTGTCTACCAGTTTTGGAAGGATATCTCCGTCTGGAATTAACCTTCAGGATACATCCAACCTCCTGACTGGTCACAGGATCGAAGTCACTTGCGCGGCCACTACCTGCCGAATGTTCAGCGGTGATTCGGTTTGAATCTATCGCGGACCAAAGGCATATTTTACTGGCTTTGAATTCATGTAGCCTAATGGTCATTTCAAGAGTGGTTGACGACATACTCCAGTATATTAGTCCCTAGACTCCTTCAGCAATTAGTCAGGGTGTACAACCGATAGTCGTCGTCGAACGGTGCGCAAACCGTCCAGTAGCGCCGGGATGCAATTCCACCAGGAGAAACCGGTCCTTCAGCCGGGTGGCCTGAGACGCGAGAGTCTTACCCAGGGTAGCCTTCCGCACGAGGAGGTTTCTGAATAGGAGCTGAATCGTGAGTTAAGCCGATCCGAGAACAAAGTGGATCTTGTGGCCCAAGCTGCGCGAAACCGTTCCGTACCAGCTATTTGTGACGGGCAGGCAGCGAGTACTCGCTGCGAGCAAATTCGCTCCGTGTGACCGAAGCTTAAGCCGGTGGTATTTTTATGTTTTAAAAATCTGGCCACGGTTGATGTCATTTGTTACCTGTTTAAATGATGTCATCGTGATTGGTTGAGCGTTGCGCGCGCAACGCCCGCCGACGGATTATGACCGATGCACAATGGATGCAAAAAATGCCCAACGTTTTCATGTTTAAAAATGGAACTGAGGAAGGAACGGCTTTATCGTACGCCGTGGCGTGATCGTGAATCACGAAATTGCCCATAACTACAAGGACGCGAATGCAGCATATTATTATGATAATCATATGGTAAACATTTGTTTGTTTTCTAATGGCTGGGGAGCTAGTGATTTTTTTTTGGTATTGATTTTTCCTGTTACCAAACGTCGATAGGATTATTCAGTGACTAATTCTAAGCAGCGAAAATGCTTTCGAAAATACAAATGTGCTGCATTTTTTTAGCCCTAATGAAAATCGTTTTACTTGCAAGTCGAATGCAGCACTGATTAGAAAATAATAATCTGGCTGATGTATAGGTTTGGTAAACGTGTCTGGCATATGAAACACCTAACAAAATGGTGGCCTTTTCTTTTCCATACTTGAAAATTAGTCGTATGAAAAATTAAGTTTATAACGATAGCTTAGGATAACATCTGGCTGTGATTTGCAATCGCCAAAGCCTTGTCAGACTCATTTAATTCTCGTCAGAGTGACACGCATTAAACGATGCTGACACGCATTAAACGAATTACGCGCATAAAACACTGCTCACTGCTACAAACCTCAGTAGAGTCTTGCGAGGCTTGAGTTATTATGAACATTAGCCAGATGTGTTTTTTCATGGATTTATAGGATCAAGATGTACAAAAATTTCAAGACTGAAAATGAGAGTAATGAGTTTATATTTTTGTCTAATTTTTAAATCCCGCCAGACGCATTTCGCGATTTTTTTAAAAAGCCAGGTTTCTTTCAAATGATAATCTCTGAGAATGTCAATTTGCATTATACGTTTTAAACCTGTAAAAATAAGGGCGACGTATCCGTAAAACACATCGATTTCTTCAGTTTTGAAATATTCCCGCCAGACTAGCTGCGTTCAACTGTAAAGAAGCCAGACTGCTTTTTAGTGCATTTAATGATCGACTCTTGTAGATTGAAAAGATTTATAACTAGGAAAATAAGCACAATTCGAATGCACCTACCGCTCACCTAGGAGACACAGTATCGATTAGAAAGTATCGATACTATACTCATGAGTAGTATCGTAAAACAAGTATCGTACTCGTAAAAGTATCGATACCCCAAAGTATCGGTACTTTTCTGATGATCGGCCTACACTAACGGGAAATGCCGTTTATTATCGCGATAATTTAGGTGTGGCCGCAGCAAAAACGCCCCCCATCGCCGTTATTAGCGGCATTTCTCGTTAGTGTGACCTTGGCATTAGGAACTTTTAGTGTTTGGTTTTATTATTGTGGATTTGTGGACATGGACTATATAAATGCGCACACGAATTGGTCAAGCAAATGGTAGGTACTTAAAACAATAGAATAATTTTTAAAAAATATATAAATTGACAAATCAACGTTTATTAATTATTTCTTTAAACATTATTAAATTTCCTACCCTTCCTCTGGGCAATTACTTAATGGTAGTAGTAGTAGTATATTAGCCGTTTTGGCCGCTAGTAGTTTATTTAGCCGTTTTGGCGTTAATCGGTTTCGTGTTTTTGTTATTGAACTGCCTGCCTTTGAAAATAAACGTTCGGAGGAGACCGATGTTGCTGGTATGAGTAAACAAGTAAACTCTTGGGCAAGTTTGAACAAATTGGGAAAAACCACTTTCATGTCTTGCCATTGTTTTAATGGATCGGTTAAATGAATAATGAGCGTTTTAAAAGTGTTTTAGAGTCAGATACAGTAAATTTATATAATGTACACGAATTTGGGCTCAAAAAAAATGTTAAATGATAATCGGAATACCACATCAAAAAGGCGCTAGAAAACTCGCTAGTTTTTTGTCGCTAAATTAAAATAAAAAGTCGCTGTTACTGTCAAAATATCGCTTAAACTGACAAAGTCGCTAAATTGGCAACACTGGTGGGAGTTTAGTTAAGCAAATGAACCTCAACGCAAAGAAGATAGCATAATGAACCTTATTTTCAACCAATGAAGTTTAAATTCCTGTATACCAAAGTGAATGAATGAAGCAAAACATTTTGTTATTGTCCGGCAGGCATGAACATGAGTCATAAAGCCTAGTTAAAAAAAAACAATAATAAAAAAATATTTGATACGATACTTTCGTATCGCCAAAAAATATTCATTGAGTAAAAGTATCGAGTACAAAAGTATCGGTATCGAAACAAAAGTACTCAATACCAAAAAATATCGAAAAAAATCCGTGTCGCTACGCCCACCCATCGCATAATCCTCGCCACACTTGGAATTTATCGATTAGCATCAATAATAGACCAGATTTAATGACTTTCAATAAGTGGGAAAATACGTCCTAAAAATATTCACTACCTCCCCGACTATGAGAATTACTCCACAATACATGCAACATGATTTGCGTTGTTTTAGTAAATTATAATCCCAATATAACAAAACAAAAAACTAAAAACAAAAGAAAACTATTGTTAAAGAAGAACGTTTCCAAATTTCGATTAAAATCACAGGTTATGCAAGGCATGGGGTTAGAACTTACAGCAAATATATAATATAAAAAAATAAAAAACACGACTGCCGTTGCGGAAAGTGAAAAATCGTATTTATAATTATTTTTATAACGGTTTTTTTATGAAACATTTGTGGTTTATGCATATATTCATATAGATACATGTATATTTCCGGAATGTACTTAATCAGGCCTATCATTTGACACTAAACACGATTTATTTATGTTAATTTATTGACATTTGTACATTTAAACATATAGACAACTACTTACTTGATATTTGGACAGTTAAGGCACCCTATGACACTCGGGATGACAAAATGATTCTAACAATAACACACTCTTCTAAATCGGTTCAAGCGGTTAGAAGTTATAGTCGAATAAAGGAACGGAAAACATACATAGATGTACCCTGAACACATTACACTTCTTTTTTTGTCAGTCGAGTAAAAACAAAGATCAAAGAAGATATTATCAAAGAAAATTTCCAAATTTCGATCAAAATCATAGGTTATGCTTTGCATGGTTATGGTTAGGGGACGTTTAAGTATTACGTAACGCAATTTGGGGGGAAGGGGGGGGGGGTCTTGTAAAACGTTACGATGCATTGCAGGGGCGGGAGGCGGGTTCGAACAATGCGTTACGTAACATTGTTTTTATTAATTTAAATAAAAAACTAGGGGATTGAAATCTCCCAAGTTGGCAACCCTTTAATAAATATATAAATGTGTTATTTTATTTAAAGAGTTTATTAGTAAAAAAAAAAATCTCAAGTAGGAAGATGCATGAAAATAACAATGGTGGATGAAGCCTAAAATGTATGTAAGGATATGGCCAAGTAAGGAAAACGGCATACGTTAATGTAAGATTAGTAGTAAAAGTTTATTAGGACAAATTTGAGCCCATTTTAACATATTTTAAACTTAAGCACATGTTTTCAGCAACAGCTCTGATAGAGACTAGGTCACCTCGAAGACTAGTCACAGTTGGAGGTAATGGGTTTTATTCCTGGTGTCATGCCGATGTTCTTCCTTGTGGGTTATTCCCTAGCTCTTATTGCAATAGAATTCGCAAACAGTTTCTTGAGCAAAAATTGCATATGAATTATTACTATCAGTCGTGGTCTAATTACCGATAACAAGTGTAGATTTATATTGAGTCAGTTATAGGCGTCAGTACTGGCGCCGAGAACTGACTTGTACTGTTTACACCCAGTCAGTCAGTAGCAGGTATTTCTTCAGGGTGTACGCAGTTATTAAAGTCAGTTGGGAAAAATGCATCATTTTTGCTAGTTAAAATTTGAGCACGACTTTGGAAAGGAAGTTAAAATATCAAACCCGTTTCGAGGCACTACTGCCTTCTATTGCACACGCAAAAGGAAATATGCTACCGGGTCAGCGCTGACTTGTTTAGAGTTTAAAGTCAGTAACTGACTCAATGTAAATCAGCCCTAATATTAGGAATTTGATATGCTGCATTTAAAGACTTCTTAATGATGCCATGTCAGATGCACAGACATCTTGTCCCTGAGGTTTGTGGTTTTGTAGGAACGGAGGAGTGTTCTACTGTAAATTGCTAGTGCCACTGGTACACATATTACAATTTATTTATTTATTTTTTCAGTACTTTATTCATATTTTTTTATACATATAGCCACATTATTACCAATGTTATAAAGTAACTCGGAAAAAAATTACACGCAAATGTAGCAAATGGTCAGAGCCCACTTAACTAGGACTGAAATGTCCTGTATCTAGGCGGGATAGAGTAAACAATTAAAATTAGCTATTTAATTTATAAAGAACTAAATTGACTGACGTTTTATTTTTTGAAATAGTAAATGTACGTAATTCAAATTTAATATATAATATAATATAATAATCTGTATAAATATTACAATGTATATGCCTAATCCTATTAATGTAATAATATGGTAAGTACATAGATACCTTAATTCGATTATAATAAATAGTAAATATATTATGTATAAACATATTTATATTAGAAGACAATTATATAAATACAATTAAAAAATATTGGGAAATATAAGAAATAACATACGATGTATTAATATTATATGTATAATACTTTATGTATATGTATACGATATTAGCTTTAGGATCAACTATTATATAATATACGCTATACAAGACAAGTTTTCGGATTTAGACCTCCCTAATTCAAATAACCATTTATTTATATTATATTTAAACTGATGAATGTTCTTTAGGTGTTTCCATTTCTCTTCTATGTCATTATATTACCTGGGCCCAAGGAAGAAAGGTTGTTGTTGGGTTTAAGTTTATATATATAGAGTGGACTGTGAGGAAGGTTGGTTATTTTCAAGGGATTATAGGCATCATTGTGGAGAGGAGAAGGAATCAAATTTACGCACCTTTCCATTTTTCGCGTAAATTCCTTGCTGCAATTTCACTCCAAAATGTCTCCAAACCTTTCGGCTGGCCAGCTCACGGACGCGATAATTACTATCACAGCACGATAACGAGAACACTCACAGGAGCACGTCTGGTTCGGCCGGCGCGTAATTTCTCACTGATTGGGAATTGGGAGGTAGGTAGGATATAAATATATATTATACGGTATAATTGAAAATGGCCTAACCAGTTGTCTTTGTGCAAAAGTTGTTTGCACTCGAGGAATAAGGAAATTTTGTTTCCGTGAACTCCAAGTATTGCAGTTTTGCTGACTTTGATCATGCCTATCTTTATCAATACGTTGTTTGTATCCTTTGCAGGCTGAACCACTTTTTTTATAGATATCCGCCTCTACAGAACTTGACTGTTTTACTTAAAGTGCTACTTTCTCTTTGAATTTATATACGATACATGTTTAAGTAAGAGCCGTTTTGAAATAATAAAACGGGCAGACTTTTCTTAACATTTTTAATTTTGCATGAAAGGCTGTACCTTAATCTACCTTTCTATTTAATTCCCACCAATATTAGGGCACTTATCGTATCGTACAACAGGCTTTTGAAAACCATCCTCGTAAAAATCTGCCGACTGATTACACAACCACTGCAACACGGCCTTTTCTGGACGTGAGAACAATTTGATCAACCCTGTACAGCCCCGATCTAGCGCCCGGTGACTACCACTCGTTCCTGCATTTGAAATCTGAATGGTTAGTGCCTCGATGACGATGAAAATGTTGAAACGACCCCGTTGCAGCGGTTGTCTAATTAGGCAGCAGAATTCTACGAGGATGGTATTCGAAAGCCGGTTGTACGATACGATTAGTGCCTTCATATCGGTTATTGAATTACGAATACCTATACGAACGTACAAGATACGTCAGCTATATTAGTGCCCGTACGCAACAAAAAAAAAAAAAAATACAAATTGTTCCTACGATTCTAAATACAAAAAAAAGGTCATAAATGGGTCGTGTGTAAAAAAGATTTCTGGTATATTGTAAACAAGTACCTATTGTTATTAAAAAATCGAATGAATTTTTTTTAACCTAATTTTTGAACCTAAAGGTATGGCAGGGCGGGTAAAGTACAGGCTTTCATGTAAAAATAAAAATGTTAATAAAAGTATACTCGTTTTATTGTTATCTCAAAACATTACTTACTAGCTGACTCGTGCCTACTTCGTTGGGCGGTAAAACTTTTTACCTACCTGTGATGAAATTATGAGTGTGGTTCGGTTAGTACTGAGTGCTATGATTTATTTCCCAACTGCCAAAAGAAGGGTTATATTTTTACTGCATATGTATGTATGTAATTGCATGCCAATGTGACTATAATAACGTTATTCGTGAGTGTCTTCTTGTGAGTGTCTTATTTGTGAGCGTATTATCTATTTAACTATTTATGCAGTAAAAGGAAAATTATATGCAGTAAAAGGGAAAAGTCTTTTGTTTTAAACGCTTGAGACGATAAATTTACTTATTTTGATAAGAATTCATAATTGTTAATAATATGGCCAATAAACATGACCTAATGATTTAAATTATCTTTTTATTTTTTAAATATAAAATACTACTTTTTGTGACTTAACCCGTTGAGTATGATACGACCAAATCTGGTTCTGAAACAATTATCCGTTGAGTATGATACGACCAGATCTGGTTCCGCGTTTTTTTCACTTCTTTGACGTTCTCATATTTATTAATAATTATCTAATTGTTTTACAAAATGATATTTCAATATTCTATATTCGAAATTTCAATGCAATCATTGTGCAGTTGTTCTTTTTATGATTGGTGTAGTAGTTTCGTAGTTATAGTACTTTAAGATCAATGTCGCCGAAAATCCTGCAAAAGAGACAGATGCATCCATGAAAATACCCATTTACTCCAAGGGTTAAATATAAAAGTTAGACAAATGCCGTCGTTGACTATTTTGTAGGCATTATCGAGCTCTACAACTTTTCTCTAGAACTTAATCATATATCTCTCATCGTTGAGGCAGCGTTAGTTAGAAACGTTTTCGTTCGACCGCTTATTCTCCGACTTACTTTGCAAATCCGACTACCGCGAAAAAGTCTCTTCATTTTTCGGATTAATATATAGCCTATGACGCTCGCAAATAACGTGTCTTTCTATCGGTAAAAGAATTTTCAAAATCGGTTCAGTAGATCCAGAAATGACTTCCTACGACGTCGCAAACTTTACCTCTTCATAATATTAGTATAGATTTTAAAGATACACCTAGAAAAAAGTACAGGCCGAGCGTAGTTTCCGTTTTAGCAGTGAAAGAAAAGGGACTCACAAGGTTGCGAAGTGGCTCGCGCGGAGACGCTCTTCTCGAGGGTGTCGTGCTGCCGCGCCAGCTGCTCCACCACCTCCTGCAGCCGCGCCTTCTGCTCGCGCTCGTGCTGCAGCAGCCGGCCCCAGCGCGCCCCGGCCGCCTGCGCCACCAAAAGGAAGTCCGCACTCGCCTGCGACACACCGGGGTTAGGAGGGCTGCCCGCCCTGAACGTCGCATCGCATTATACCCATAGATAAAGGCCTAAATCCTCATATGACGTTTTATAACGCCGTTGACTTTTATTTTATAATATTCTTTACGAGTACCTCGATATCGAAGGTGGACATCTGCCGCCCGGGTCAAAATGGCGTACGGACCGCACTATAAACTTTCAAAACCGGGCAACGAAATGATTTTTTCTGCTTTGAAACAGGTATCGGTTTCGACAACGGACACGTCCACCCGCGAGTTTGGTTTCAAACTATGTATTTTTGGATTTGTCCAGAGAGACATCTGGATTTTTAAAATATAATTTTACTCTTCTTTCATAAAGGATTAATATTGGTTAACTTACAATGTCATTTCTGGAATGTTAAACAAAATAAAGATTAAAAAAAACACCTAAAATATTAAATGCCGACTCCACACAAAAAACTGATTTTTCTCTAATTCAAGTAAATGATAGACCTTTGACACGGAGATAACGACGAGTCAAAATAACTAATGATTTTTTGGATTACGATTTTTTTAAACGACATTCCAGCGTCAATAGTCCTCTAAATGCATTGGAAATCTTTCAAATGTATTCAATGAAGCAATTTTTTGTGTATTTTAGTAAAAAAAAGTAGCAAACTTCTAATAGTCTCCCCGCAACTTTTTGATTCTGAGATTAACAGCCCTACCTATACGAACATACGTGATACGTCCGCTATATTATTGCCCGAACGCAATGAAACGTATTCCGTACGTTCAGATAAAAAATAAATTAAATAAAATAAACCTGAAACCCACAAAGCAAGTATGATATGTCAAATTATTCCTACGATTCTAAATACAAAGAAGGGTCATAAATGCGTCTATTGTATAAAAAAGTTTTCTGGTATATTGTAAACGAGTACTGTTTATTAAGATTTTTTTTTTTTTAAAAAACATTTTCTAAACTACTTTTTGAATAAAGGTAGGGCAGGGCGGTTTACATAGGATTTTTGTATTTATATCTCAATAGTGATTATTATTGTCCCGCAGGAAAACAGTTTTGAGTATTTTTATCGAATGTCGACAATGAATTTCTCGTCACATAGAACATATTGCGGTATACATATGTTTTTACAATATATAATTTATAGTAGAATCATTTGTAAGAATGCTAATGAACTGGATTGCGTTTCATGAACTAATATTGGAAAATAGTTCATGCGAACGAGACAGTGCAGTGCGTTAGAACAGAATGTAAAATGAAGGATCTCATCTTTCCTGCACAAAAACTACCCGCCGAACATCAAGCCATCTATCTGAATTAGTTTGAAAACATTTCGTCCGGTATTTTTTTTATTTTTTATTTGTCGTGCGGGGTACCATACCACCGAGGCGTACGTGATTATCGGCCTCACAACGGCAGCGTATAGCCAGTGGGAGATATCGGGGTTAAGGCCCCAATTTTTCCCTGCCAGTCTTCTGCTTATACTTCGTCCGGTCTTAGACTATGTCACTTTATGCTCGATTGGTAGTTTTACGGCGGAAAAGTGGCAATCGTTCATTTTATGTTCCACTCTAACGTATTGGCCCGTTTCGCTCGCATGAACTAATTCTGATTTTAGTTCAAGACGAAACGCAACGGAGCTCAATCCCCTTGGCCCGTTGCGGTGCCTCCGCACGGACATAATAAAGGACTCACATTCATCATGGCGTTGCAGGCGATTCTGAAGAGCGTGGCTCTCTCGGAGGCCTGGCGCATCTGCTCCGAGGGCGGGAAGTCCAGCTCGGCCAGGGCCCGCTGCAGCGCGTTGCCGTGCCGGGCCACCAGCTCGGCGCAGGTCCGCAGGTCCTCCAGGCGCACGGTCAGCTCGCGCGGGGCCCCCTCCTGCGCACCCTGGCCGCCGCCCGGGGCCCCCGGCCGCGCCCCGCCGTTGCCCACGGAGTTCGCATCGTCCTCGTCGCTCTCCGTGGCGCGACTGCACACAGTCGATAATAATTAATAATCGGAAAATTAAACTTCTACCGTTGATTATATAAGGTTTTAGATTGCTCAATGCTGAACGACGTTTTGGCAGCTAGTTACTACGAAACGCAACGCGTAGACGGCACTCATAGTTCCGAACGTTGATTAATCTTCTCTTATTAGGCAGTAGCCCAATAGATGGCGTCCTAACCGTGCATATACGGTATCCTATCTCGAAATGTACAAAAAGATGTCTATTTTAGATTGTTATACGGATTTCAATTCATAATACTTCGGCACTTTAATGTTCAAATAGTCTAATAGATGGCATTCTAAACTCTTCGTATTATTTCTGTGATGTCGTTCAGCCTATACAAAATGCGATACATCCCAAGTAGCACAAATTGGCTATATGAGGGTCACAACAACGTTATCGCTACAGCTTTAAGTCCCAAGAACTGGTAATATAGCAGTCATATAAAGTTTATATAACGTCTATACCGCCGGATTAGGCCCATTTTATATGACTTTTAGCTAAATAGTGGCTGAATAGCGGTCATAATGGCTATTATCGGTGGTATAAGAAAGCTGAAAAAGCGCTTATAAAGCACTTATAGCACTGTGGCACCCTTATATAGCCAACGGCTGAAGTGTCTCCAATTGATACTTTATTACAACTTCTAGTCGGGTAATGCCTTGAAATGATATAGACAAGATAACAAAAGGAAACTGCATGATCATTTGCCGTCGCAAACATGGAATTCTATTCTATAATGGCTACTAATATATTGCATTTTATTGACTTAAAATGATTGTATTGTAGTTTAATACACCAAATTCTCTTGCGGTCATTATTCCATCAATAATATTAAACAACATGCCTTCAAAATATTAATATTTTAATTCATAATTATGGTTTAAAGTTTTTTTGTACATACATTTTATTTTTCGCAGTAAAAAAGAACACTTGCTGGGTATTGTTCGTAGGCTTTGAAATAGGATTTACCTATAATACAAGTATTTTAAAAATATAATACAAAAAAGTTAGGTTATAAAGATTCGAGAAAAAATGTTCCCGATTTGCTTATCTGCAACTTTATATAGTTGCATCTGCAACTTTAATATAACCTTCTTAAAACTATAAGCTGCGAAAGTGAGGGCATAGTGACAACTATAGGCTTAAACTCTTTGCAAAGCAAATGCTGCACTTCAATATGACTATAAGCTGTATAAGGGTGGGTCTTGTAACCAATATAAAGCCTTTGATAGAGTATGGGTACAATAATAGCTTTTGTTTTGTTTGTTCTATAAAGGTATTTATTTGACTACTATACAGCTGTTAGTTATAAAATGGTTATAAATTATATGCTTCATAGCGATCATACCACCCTTATTCGACTAAAAGGCTTATACAGCTAAAACGCTGTATAACATAGCTGAATAAGCGCTTATAGAGCAATGTCGAGAAGCCATTACCCGCTCGTTATATAAGAAAAGCAGAGTAAACCTTTATAGTAAACTAAATTGCATTAAATGACACCTTTACATAGCTGAGAGTTAATCTGAATGCCTTTAAATGACTTTTAATTAGATTAAAGCTATATTCGGCACTTCTCATATGGCTTTTGTGCTTGTTGGGATGGCACTAATAATTTAGTGTTATTGTTATTGTTATAATTGGTTAAATAATGGGATTTCATAATCAATCAGTCCTTAATAAGAAACCATTCATTAATTATCAATGTTTTTATAGAAGGCCAAATAAATTCTTATTATATTCGCCAGACAATACTATCGCCACCTGCATGTCGCCATCGCAGTAAAGTTGCCAAAACGTACTATGGCATTGAACAATCTAATACAATCGAGCAGCTCAGCAGAACCTCGCTCGGCTTTAAACTACTTTTGGCAATGAAGTGTCAAAAAATATGGCATAGAGCAATATAATATACCAGGGTAAGTTTTTAATTAGTGACACTTAAAGTGGGTGTATCAGTAGGTACAAGCAATTCAGCAAGTTTTAATAATAAAAAAAATTAAAAAAAAACAAGATTTTTTTTGCTGTGATGGCTTAACCCTTGGAGTAAATGGGTATTTTCATGGATGCATCTGTCTCTTTTGCAGGATTTTCGGCGACATCGACTTAAAGTACTATAACTACGAAACTATTAACTATACGAACTATACGAAACCAATCATAAAAAGAACAACTGCACAATGACTGCATTGAAATTTCGAATATAGAATAATGAAATATCATTTTGTAAAACAATTAGATAATTATGAATAAATATGAGAACGTCAAAGAAGTGAAAAAAACGCGCGACCAGATTTGGTCGACTCCGTACTCAACGGATAATTGTTTTGCGACCAGATTTGGTTGACTCATACTCAACGGGTTAATAAATTGCATACTTGCATAAATGTAGTAGATGTGCATTGCAAAAGTTGAACATTTTTGTTAGTTTCGTTAAAAAAATTACATTGCTTTTGCTTTGGCCAGCTCCAAAGCGGTGACCCAATTCTGTCGATCCACTTCATTCGCCGCTTTTATATGAAACGTCTGCGTTCCTCCGTTTGAGATTACAAATGTGCAGGAGTCCACGGTGTGGATGAGGGCGCCCATAAGAGATATTGTACCGCGGCATGTGTGCGCCACTTCAGCTTGGTTCCTGAAAAGAAGGAAATAATAAGATGAATGGTGAAACAGGTGAGCCACGGAGGGATTCGGCATCAAGTTGAGTATTAAGCTTTGGGAGCAAGAGGATTTAGTGTAAGATTTCTAGTTCATCTGTTATTTCAATTAGTCATGGGCGACTCGAGCAAGAGTCGATGCAAGTTCGACTTTTCAATTCTTTCGACTTACGAGCGGAACAAATGCAAAAGTCAGCATTGAATCTTCTTTTGCATCTGCCCGCGACTCGGTGAGTCCATCTAGTCGAACCAATTCAAAAGTCGACTCTTTCATTCAAGTTACCCATGACGGCCTCGTGGGTATGCGTTCACCGCATTGAGTTCTCCTTAGACCTCAGCATTCATCAACTTTTATGTCCAAGTCAATTGCAGTGCAGGCGGCCCAAATATGGAATGGAACTCTGTGCCTGTGCCATTGAGACAACTTAAAAACCTGATTGGGGTTAAAAAATCTATTAAGAGACATTTACTTAACAAATAAATAACTTCCCCCCCCCACCCAACCGGCTCCTTGCTTGTTCTTATATCCCATTCCTCCCTTCGATATTAAGTTGACATATCGTCCTCTATATGAGACCATTCCAACAAGCAAACTTTTCAGGGCATGGATAAAACTAAATAATTTCATTCACGATATTAGATTTTTTTTTGGACAAATTTGTAAAAAAATATTAGTTTACTAACGATAGTTTACTATACTAACGATAGGTTAACGATAGTTTACTGTACTGACGGTAGGTTCCTAATGGCTCCATGCAGCTTGGGTGGTGTTATCTGAAATTTTCTGTCATCTGGCCTGCCCAACTCACGGTACAACTCCTACCTGGAAGCCTCCTGGAAGAGAGGGCTTACCCTTGGCTGTAATCCTTTTAAAAGGTTCAATAAGTGGTGGTAAATGTTTCAAATATTCCAAGTATATCTGTTCAGAAATAACAGCGCTACGCCATCTGTGGCCTTGCCTCGTGAATAGTGTTGTTGAACGGCATTCAATGCCGCCGAGTTTAACGACCTCGCTCCATTAACAACGTCAAATAAACAGCTGATTGATCCTCATATATATATATATATATATATATATATATATATATATATATATATATATATATATATATATATATATATATATATATATATATATATATATATATATATATATATATATATATATATATATATATATATATATATATATATATATATATATATATATATATATATATATATATATATAATAATTTGGAATAAAATGTAATTTCATAATATTATTATATTATTTATTTCAACAATTTGTTATCAAAAGTTGGCTATTCGCTCGTACTGATTCACCCACTTCAAGGTGTCACTAATTAAAAAGTCACCCTGTAGGTCAACGACATATTATTTTCTGTTTTTTTATCTCTTATGTTATTGATAACTTTTTAAAAAAATGCTTGTTATATATAAATTTGCCGTCACAATAACCCTGTATGGTCATAAGATATTGCCTCATGGCAATAGGTCCACTATGCCATACTCTATGCGTGTGCAATAAAGTTTTTCAAAAGAAGAAACTTTGCGAAATTAGGAATTTGGTCATTTTCTTTACTGCGAATATACTAGTTTGTCGACATAATGAATACTATTGATCTGACACTCTTCATCAGTTTGCTTAATTTTTTTTTAATTTTAGAATGCGTATTTTCTGTGTAAACGAAGGTTTTAGTAAAAATAGCAGAAACTCCATTGAGTCTTAGATATTGCCTACTGAAATGTCTGTGCTGGAGTGGACTTTTCGGAAGGAGTATTTTGAAATCAATATCTTATGTAAATTTGTAATATAAAGTTCTCCTACAAACATAGTATTTCCTTATCAGCAATGATAATGGTTTTAATAGCACCTGTTAAAGATAAGTCTTATCACAATGTGAATTACTGTGTATCTATATAACAGGATATTTTTTTAAGCAGATTAATTATATGATTGATCACTCTCTTCTCTTCACTTAACCTTTATACTTACCTAATGAGTTAACCGCGAGTTCATATGATCCAAAAGAATATATAATGGAAGCTGAAGACAAACCCAAAGCAAATATTCAATTCAGTTAATTTTCAATGCAATCTATTAATTTAGTACTACAGAAATTACGGTTACAAACTAATGTGCCTGTGGTACAACATATCAGATGATTGCATAAGTTCATGTCCGATTTAAAAGTAAACCACACTTTTTACATTTTAAAGACAGTAAATAAAAAATTTAAGTACAAACGGAGCTGCCATGGAATTCACCGACCGAAATCGGGCCCATCATATATAATTATTACACTTCTGGGAGGTGCACGGTGGATTCCGGATTAACGACCGGCTGTGGTAGGTTTAGGACAGCTGTCTTGCCACATGTGAGCTTTCCCCTTATCACCCATTCACTCCCCCTTCGAAGCCATAGAATTTGAGATGCGCAAATTGCAGTTTTGGATATTTTTTCTAGAAAGGAGTTGATTATTTTCCTGGAGAGACCAAGATTTTAAAAAGGTGAAACAAAGATTTAGCTGGTGGGCCACGAGCGCCAACTTCCACCGCGTGAAATGCGAGATCATGGTATTTATTTAATTTGTACTCGTGGTCTTTTGGGAAATTTGATTCCCATGGAACAGTTAATTCTACGACAAGGACCATCTTCCGAGATAGAGAAAAAGAGTTATATCTGGACGCAGGGCTGTGCATCCGAGACTTACAGGAAATTTATACTGCTTAGAGACCGAATCGACCTCGATAATCCAATCTGAAGCTTTCTCGATTATTGAGAAAGGTTTTGCAGTGAAATGCTTTTTACCTTTAGAGCCAACTTGCACAAACTGTATTGGGGGTTTGGAGGATACTGTGGAACCCTTGTTGGCACGAGCCACTGAGAGGCTAAGTACCTCGCGAATAACAGCAAGGACTTTGTCGTGACGGTAAGTGTACCGTCCTTGATGCAAGGGCACCTTGCAGCCAGCTAGAATATGTCTAGCTGTGCAAGGGGTGTTGCTTCAAAGGGGACATGAACTATCCTCGGCATAGCTCCAACGAGCGAGGTTACTGGAGTCTGGAATTGTATGCTGAAAGGCATTTAAATAAAATTTCAGCATCTCTGGCGTCCAGTCATACAACATTACTTTCCAGTGCATTGGAGGAGGAATGCAAAAGTCTCCAATTGTTGTGAATTCCATGGCAGCTCCGTTTGTATTTTATTTTATTCTTGATAATAAATAAAGAAGTCCAAGCGAAAAGTACTGAGTGCTCACGTCTGGCGAGGGTTTAGTTATTATGAATATATCATGTAAAAAAAATCAATACAGGGAAAATGAGAGCAATGAGCTTGTATTTTTGTCTAATTTCTGAAATCAGCCATCAAATGTACCCAAAAAGTTATAATAAAGTAGACATATAGTATCCATTCTTCTCTATAATTGTTTTCCATTGATCGAAAGCATCGACAAGCTTGTCGATTCCAATTTTAAAGAAACTGCTTGGTTTTCCTTAAAAAAAGTTCATTAGGTAGTTTTCTACAGCTTCCATGGACCAGAGATTTTCGCCATTCGAACTGTTCTCCAAAGACCGGAACAGTTATTTTACAGGACCCACTTCTCATCGCCTATTATGATTCGATCCAAAACAGTTGTTTCATTTTGTGCGAGTAGAGAAATGGCCACATTCATGCAATTTAACTGATACATTTCAGTGACGAGATGGAGCACCCAAGTATCGAGCTTAGAAATGTATTCAGGCTTTTTTAAATGGTGAAAATCGGTTGAATTGTCAATATTCAATCTCTTAGTTGTAATCCTTGGATTTTCTTCCACTATCGAACACACAAAGTCGTCATCAATACCAGAAGATCGTCCAGAGCAAGGCTGATCTTCCAAGTTGAAATAAACAAATTCGGAATCTGCCGCACCACTTTTTAATGGTCCAGAGAGCAGGAGCATGATCAAAAGAAACTCTCTGAATGTTATTTTGTGCAGTCCTAACGCTCGCTCTTTTCCGAAATTCGTATAGCATTACATGCCGCAAATGCATCTTGGCTGGCCCAGGCTACTTCTCCACGACACGTTTTTTTCACGTTTTAGAAAAAACGTGAACTCTTGTCTATGGCACGGTTTTTTCACCGTATGACGCATTAGGTACATCAATTTTGTAAACAATATTCAACGTCTAAATAATTGTCTGCCTAGCAAAAATTGTCCAGTTTTGTGGACAAACTTTCATAAGCTGCCATACAACACTGATACCTATTGCGCCGTCCCTAAACACAGGGAATGTCAAGTCTCTAATTCATAACTATCAAATTTCACAATGTGATTTCGGTCCAACAAGGCATCAGTGTACCGAATTTCAAGGCTAAGTTCAATATTTTGAGATTGAAGTATGACTAGCACGCACCCTGGTGGACCGATTTCAAACACAATCTTTACAACTCTTGCCATGATGAAATGATGCCTGCATGCCAAATTTCAGGACAATCGGATGAAGCGTTTGGGCACACACACACCAAAGACACACAGAAGTGCGTTTACAATAATTTTCCTTTGTGAGGAAAGTAAAAAAAAGGTTCCTGGCACTTTGCAAAATGAAACCTAACATGGAGGTTTACAGACCGCTTCCACCTGTCCAAGAAAAGTCAGCCGACTATCAAAATCACCCGATGGGGTTAGTTTAAAAAAGGCAGAAAAGCCAATTACTTCGTCCATATCATAATAACAAAGAATGTCCGTATTACTTAAATATAACCACTGTGTGACCTCATTAGCAATAATATTTTAATTATTAATTCCACATTCCAGAAACAATTATTTTTTATTATTTCGAGAATGGGGTTATAGATAATGGTATGATATCACTCTGCTGTGAATCATGTGATATAATTTATTCAGATTTAACAAAACATCTCCGATTTCAAATATCTTTGACAAGACCGTAGAAATGAAATTGGCCGATAGTTGTTTACTTCTGTTTTTGCCCCTTTGTTATGTACTGATAGTACTTTGGCAGTTTCAATAGAAGTAGGAAAATTTTTATGATTCATACAATTATTAAATAACGGTAGTAATATAGATTTGATTTTAGATGACAAGTTAATGAGATATTCAAATATTTCTGATATTAATATGAGATATAACAATATTTCAAAATTGGTGGCTCTGACTTCAGCAACTCGTAGTCTATCAGACTAGAAGGTCTGAGATGTTTGGAACGTACAGCGCGTGATTGGCTATATTTAAAGAGAGAGCAATACTTAACTTATTAGCTAATTGATGGATGTGGGTATTCCATTGTAATTTACTCTCAATGTTTTAGGATTAAAAATTGACAGTAAATTACAATGAAATACGTACATCCATCAATTAGCTGGTAAGTTATGTAGCTCGATATACTCTATTAAAAAAATCAGAAGTCTTTGTGGTTTTGGGATATTGACTATGTATTCAGCGTTCATATTCTTCTTCTTATAGTGTCATCTCCTATCGGAGGTCGGCGGTCATGATGGCTACTTGGGCCCGTGATGTTGCGCGGAAAAACTCGGTTGTGCTTGAGTTGAACCATTCAGTGGGTTCTTCTTAGGCCAGGTATTCGACGGACTTATCTTTCCTTGCAGGATTAATTGGAGAAGGTGGTGTTTGTTACCTCACATTATGTGGCTCATATATTGTAATTTCCTTCTCTTTATGGTCTTCAGTAATTCCAATCCTTTGTGCATTCTTTGCAGCACCATCTCATTTGTGACTATCCGTCCAAGATATTTTCAGTATTCTCCTGTAAATCCACATTTCGAAAGCTTCTAGCCTAACAGGAGGGCTGAAAATATGTAACACCCACCAGGCAGCATCTAGTAGAGAGTTTAAGACTATGGTTGCAGAAGAGTTGGCTCGTTTTGATAAACGCAGCTCTAGCTTGTTTGATATATATTTGAAATATTCCTATTCAAAAATATTTCAGTAAGGCAAGGATAATGACTATGTATTCGGCGTTCATATACCATAACCAGTTTAATATATGCTAGACAGAACCTCGCAGAAACTGCAATTAATGCGTACATTCACTCGCAGCATACCCGCTGTAGCTCCCCTTTTATGCTTACCCCGAATACGACTGGCAAAAGTACAGAAAATCTACTTATATCTAAGCGTTAAATTCTATAATCTACTCCCTACCACTGTTAAACAGCTAGGGAAAATAAATTTAAAAAAAAATATCAAGGAGATGCTCTGATAGGCCACCTTCTATGATCTGGCCAAATTTGAGGGCCATTACTTTTCAAATATTGTGCCCATTTGAATGACATAAAAAGTAGAACCTTATTGTCTGGTTATTTTATTTCATCTTATATTTAATTTTGTACTTTCAGTATTTAAATGCATGGTGTAGCTTTAATTTTATTATTAAACATTTTAGTAACAACCTGAATAGGTATTACGATAAATAACTTTTAATATGTATCTATTTCAATCATTGAAATTTATACTTATTAGGCTTCTATTTTGATTATTTATATTTATGTTTTGACAATCTAGCAGTTAAATTTTTGACAACCTATGTATGTTAAGTAAAGAGTAGCAACGAGACTTACTACTTCCTAACACAATTATTTTGACTCGTTTAAGAGCGGTTTTAGCCGTCGATTGCACTTGTAAAAAATGTAATGTTCGTAAAAATGTAATGTAATGTAAACTTCGCTCACGATTGCATCAATTTTAAGCATACTATCTTTCTAGGATTAATATCGTTATCATCAAAAACCTCCATAGGGCGCGTTTCTTCTGAGATTAAATAAAATACAAACGGAGTTGCCATGGAATTCACCGACCGAAGTCGGGCCCACCATAATACTATTATTGCACTTCTGGGGGGTGAGCGATGGATTCCGGACTAACAAGCGGCTGTGGTAGGTTTAGGACAGCTGCCTTGCCACATGGGAGCGGTCACCTTACCACCCATTCACTACTCCTTCGAAGCCATAGAATTTAACATGCGCAAATTGCAGTTTTAGATATTTTTTCTAGGAAGGAGTTGATTATTTTCCTGGAGAGATTACGATCTTTAAAGAAGTGAACAGAGATTTGGCTGACAGGCCACGAGTGCCAACTTTCAACGCGTGAAAGTGAACAGTAAAGCCGTTCCGGGTGACGGAATTTGCGAGATCATGGTATTTATTTAATTTGTACTCGTGGTCTTTTGGGATATTTAATTACCATGAAATATTAATTCTACAATAATCCATCTTCCGAGACAGGGAGCCAAGGGTTTTATCTGGACGGAGGGCTGTGGATTTGAGACTGTCAAGAAATTTATACTGCTTATAGACCGAATCGACCTCCAGAATCTCATCTGAAGCTTTCAATTATTGAGAAAGGTTTTGTAATGAAATGTTTTTTGCCTTTAGAGCCATTCCGCACCAACTGTATTGGGGGTTTGGAGGTTACTGTCAAACCCTTGTTGGCACGAGCTACTGAGAGGCTAAATACCTCGCAAATAACAGCGAGGACTTTGTTGTGGCGGTAAGTGTACCGTCCTTGATCTAAGGCCACCTTGATAGCTAGAATATGTCTAGCTGTGCTAGGGGTGTTGCTACAAAGGGGACATGAGCTATCATCAGCATAGCTCCAACGAGCGAGAATTTCAGTGCAATGGAGGAGGAATGATAAAGTCCCCAATTGTTGTTCAATCGTTCTAGCATTGAAGGCCAATAGCGTGAGCCATACTATTGCTGTTGTAATCTCCCCGCAAGAGAGACTTCTTTAAGTCCACATGGCTCATTGTTGTACTGCCATACCCCAGACCATTGCCGTTTTGGTTGGTTCCAGCAATGAACTTTTTGTAGAAAGATACGCGGGCTTGTAGACCATTTAACTCACTCCGTCCACTTATTAAGTGCTTCAATATTGCCAGATCCTTGGAATTGCTTAGAATCGAATTTTTGGTTATTCTGGAGTTGGCATATATTCTGGAGTTGGCTATATATTTCGTAATTACATGGCTCGGCTAAAATTTTACCTTTCCAAAGATGCTTCATTTGAGTATACGCCGTGATGGCATGGCATGCCCTCTTAGAATTCGTTATGCCTCTCTTGGGAGGTGTGCCCCCACTGAAAATCAATACCCTAAAGATACAGTGAGTGGCACAGCGATTACACCTGACCGAGTTCAGATCAGGCTGTCAGGTCTGGCCCATTAGGTATGTCCCCACTTATCCTCTTTCGACTTCATTTTGCATCATCACTTTCAATTTCATATTGCGTCTAGTGTTTGCATTATAGAACACTTCAACGAACGCAGCTTTACATGGTGCATTATAAAAGTAATGCGCATGATTTTATTGTGACGTAACTATCCATCGCAGCGCGCTTGGAATGGTCGAAAAATGTGGCAGGGGAGATCCCCAAGACCACTGAGAGAGAAATATGGTAGGGGAGATCCACCGAGACCGGGCACTTCGCTCCGAGCAGGAGGAGCGGTAGGACGTGTTTTTGCACAGTCTTTTTTTCGATTGTGTCACGGCGCGATGGAGTGTTCGTTCGGTACGCGATAAATTTTGTCTGCAGCTTGGGAAGTATGCAACGGAAACATATCAAATGGTTCAAGAGGCCTTTAAGGAGGAATGCATGTCGAGATCTCAATGTGGGAGGTGGCACAAGACCTTCAAGGAGAGCCGGGAGAAGATCACCGACGAGCCCCGATCTGGACGCCCAACAACAGCCCCACCTTTAAAGGGACAGCGGGTGCCCGCAGTTCGTCATATTAATGAACAGTCTTAAGGAACCTAATTACAAGGCTTCCTTGAGTTTTCCCCGAGTAAACACTTTAATTTACTTAATCAACGGCGTAGCCTTGAGATTGCAACATTTCTGGTTTAAAGCAAACTAGTTTTGACAGCAAAAAATAGCTATTTACCTGTAGTATGACAGCAGGCCGTTTGACAGAACGAACCAACGTCGCTGATATCCCTTCAGATAATTCGTCCATTTGAACAACCAGCCCTTCATGTCGGGATCGCCAGAAGGCAATTGCGATTTTGTCACAGCCCCCTCCGCCATTGTCGCCGCTCAAATTAAATTAGGTAAAAAACGACGAAAAATATTCCATCGCACGAAAACACGGATTCCACGTATCGACACTTTCCTTCACAATTGTTTATGATTTTCCTCACCCTGCACCGATGACATTTCGAAAGACTTTGACGGATAAAGATGTGTCTACAGTAAAATGAAAAATATCTATGATTAAACTATATTTAAAACAAATTGCATTTTTTATACACTTACTTTGATTGATTAAAATAGGCTTAGGTATGATTAACAAAAAGTTATTTATGATCAAGGTTGGAAAATAAATGCCTGCGTTCATTAGAGGAATGGAGCAGTGAAATATTATCATGTACACATTTCAATTTCAATTTCAATTTATTTCCAAAAAATCTTAACAGATTGTAGAAACTTAATATTTAGGTACATTTAAATTACAGTATATTAGTTCGTTTTTACAATATTTAAATTTATCACCACGTACATACAGTTACTTCTTTATTGCTTTTAGTATATTAGTTCAGTAATTAATACAGTATATTAGTTCGTTTTTACAATATTTAAATTTATCACCACGTACATACAGTTACTTCTTTATTGCTTTTAGGGCATCCAAATCATTTTTAAGATTTATTTACTAAAACCACAAATTAAAATAATTGATAAAAATAATGAAGAAATTAAAATCAGAAAAAGTCAGAATAATTAAAAAATACTACTTAAAATTGTCAAAAAAAATGACCAAAAAATTTGAAAAATTATTTAAAATTAACAAACTCATCGATCGAGTAAAAAGCTTTGTCTAATAAGAATTCTTTAAGTAACTTTTTGAATAAGCTTTCCACTTGAATAGTTTTTAAACTTTCTGGTAGCCTGTTAAAGTAATATGGCCCTGAGTATTTTGTCTTGCCTTGCTGTGTTTAGTTTAATACATGGTATAAAAATGTTTAATTTATATCTCGTATTTTTAGTATGTGTATCTGAAAACTTTTTATAATGTGTTTCTTTATTTTTAAAAAACTCAGTTAGTAACTTAAAGAGATAGAGTGAGGTTAAGGTGAGGATTCTTAGCCTTTTAAAAATGGGTCGACACGACTCTTCCCTTTTCACCTTTGCAATTATTCGCACTGCTCTCTTTTGGAGTATAAATATGGGTTCCCTATGACAAGCATAACAATTTCCCCAGATCGTAATGGCATAACTTAGGATAACTTCAATATAGCTGAAATATACTAAAATGTGTATAGAATGATTTATAATCACTTATTCCAATTTAAAAAGGGTTACCCATAAAATATTTAGAGGAAAATCACGACGAATACTATGACGAATCAGGCTCGTTCAGTGAATTATTTCTAGTCCTCGATGGAATTTTAATCGAGCTAGCTTTTCTGAACGTATATCAAACGTCAACGAAGAACTGACAAACAGTGTTGCAGGTCAGGTAGGTACTTTAGCTACTTCTACCGACTTTTGAGGATCGGCGCGGCAGCGACAAAATATGCGTCTAGCGACTTTTTTTAAGCGATTTTTTTAGCTACTTTTCGAGGATTTTATACATAAGGGGCCCGATTGCATTTCCTGGTGAAGTAAAATCGGTATTAGTTCATGCGAGCGAGACAGGCCAATACCATCTTAGAGCGGAATGTGAAATGAATGATTCTCACTTTTCCAGTATAAAACTACCAATCGAACATAAAGCGGCATAATCTGAGAGTGGAAGAAATGTATTCAAACTAATTCAGGGGGTTTTATGATCGGCAGGTAGTTTTTGTTCCGGATAAGATGAAATCGTTCATTTTACATTCCGCTCTAACGCACTGCTCTGTCTCGTTCGCAAGATCTATTTTCCGATATTAGTTCATGGAGAAACGCAATCGAGCCCATTGCTTATCGTTTTGACAGGTCATTACTTTAGCATCGTAAATCAATTCTGAAAGCTTCCATCTGAAGGAATTACTTAGTCAAATCCATCATAATTGGGTTAATTATGTAATATGTAAAATGAATTAATTTATCAAACGAACTATTGCAACAATGGCTGTTACCTAATTATGAGCCGCAAAAAGCAAGGGCAGAGCGGATAATACCTGAGCCCGCGAAGTAGGATCCAACGAAAAAAATAAATCCGGTAGAATCAGATATGTACTTAATTTTTTCAAAACGGGAGTAAACCGAGGATATCATAAGTATTTAACGGAAACTAGAAAATATGCGAACCCAATTGTAATGTAATAAACATGACAAAACGTATTTACATCGTGAAGTTTGTAGCGCCCGACGTTTCGGTGATGTTGCAACCACCGTTGTCCGGGGTAGAAAGAAGTGCTGTCAATCGACATCCCTTGTTGTACTGCGGTGAACTGCTGCTGCTATTGCACATATTATATTTATGTCGACATAGCGAAGCCAGGGAATGGGATTATTTTTTGAGGTGTTGATGGCTATCGGCAATAAGTGGAATGCCATTACTACTCCGTCCATTTGTTAATAATAATCGCCGCTTCACAGAAAGTAGCAGGATAACAGACAATGTTGAAGCATGTCGGCATAGCTAATCAGGAGACCTTAGTTACTGTTTGTCTCGCACCATGGCAAGGCACTCTGAAATGGGTAGATAGGCTGTTCTAAATTTCACCAAGACATGGTTGCCGCACCTAGGGTTGACCCCAGTCAAGAGGACTCCTCAACGGCCAATAGCACAGAAACAAAATTTTGTATACGTATTCAATTATGATAGCCCGGTCTAAGTTTCACCGCGATAGGGTTGCTGCACCCAGGGTTGGCTTCCAACGACGGGTCTCCTCAACGGTCAACAGCACAAACACGAAGTTCTGTATAACATTCAATTCAATATGCCCGTTCAAAGATCCACTATGACATGGCCACTGCACCCAGGGTTGGCTCGGTACAGAGCATTTTAATAAAAGCTTGTTTTTAAAAATGTGTTTTTACTATCAACACGGAAAATGAGACAGCGTATCCAAATCACTATATGATTATCTGGCAGCACTGCGGACAAATGTCAAAACAACAAAATAACCTCACTTTTGCGTGTGTCGCGCGTCTCGTTTTCTTCTGCGATTTTTAGTTTTTAAAATCTTGTTATACATAAACAACTATGCGTATTACGAATATTCTCCTACGGAAGAACTATCTGCCGCATGGTAATATCTGGCGCGGTAAAGATAAACTGATAAAGCAGGTCACGCCCGTCGCTTGCACACAAGCTAAAAGAGAGTTGGCTATTGAAGAAAATAATATGCTGCTTCTTAAATTTCCTTACCTGACCGAGGTAATCTTTATTTTTGTTTCCTTTCGTTGTAAAATATCACATGAATCCTCTCGATTGACAGCTTCGAAAGCGGATAAAGTGGGCACCTCGTTAACTGACTGCATTGTCAGTCTTAATTAATTTTATCCAACTCCCTTAGTGCTCTTTGACCTATTGCCGGAATGTATGGAAGTTAACCCAACTCATACGAACCTGTTCTACATTGTTTATTTTTTAACATCACCCGAATCTGTTATAATCTTTATTCAGCCTCAATAAATATGCGAGAATATGCATTCAAAGAAGCGTCAATCTACCCAAATCCATACTTTTCGGTAGATTAAGTTAGTTTTTTTTAATAATACACAAACGCCTATGTGGCGGTAGTTGTTAGTTTTTTTCAAAACAGTTAAAAACTGGAAAAAAACTGTAAATTTGTTTTTTTTTGTAGCTTTTTTTATTTTCGTGAATGGTTCCTATAATGCCGTGGTTCCCAATTACTTTTTCCTACGTACCACCTCAAGAAAGACTTCGAACTTGCGTACCCCTTATTGCAGGAATGATTAATAAAAATAAAATCAGCTTTTTTAAAACATTTATTACCATCAAAATACAGTTCTAGGTATTATTGCAGTATAGGTACCTCTTCTAGATTGTTGATTTTTTAACGTCACCAGACTATATTCACCACGCTGATTCCGAATCTGCATTAATATTTATTCGGTATCAATAAATAAGCAAGATATAGGCATTCAAAAAAGCGCCAAACCCATACATTTCGGTAGTTTTTTTAAAAAATAATACATAAACACCTATTTGGCGGTAGGTTAGGTTAGGTTAGGTTAGGTTTTTTTAAAACAACCTTAAAAACTGAGGTAAAAGAAAATTTTTTTTTTTTGTATGTAAATTTGGTTTCGAAAATTTACGCGTCCGAAGCTTTTTTCTTTCACATTTAGCATTACAATGATCTAACCTAGTAGTATTTCTTTGTTTTTTCGATTTCTGAGAAAGGTACCTATACTGCAATAATTCCCAGTTCTAATGACAGTAAAAATCAGAATAATGTGATAAATGTGTATGTTTTATTTGCACAACTCAAAAAAATCTGGTTGATTTTTGGTCAGCTTCAATCTCATCTCGTTTTCAAGTTGAAATCTTTGACGATGTTTAGTTTTTAAGTTTGTCATGGCTGGAGATCCACTTTCGCAAAGGTACGTTGTGCAAATTATATTTTAGCAATTATTGTTTGCGTACTTGTTGTTTACTGATTAAATTATTTTAGTCAAGAAACTGCCAAGCGTATCCATTGATGCAACTTTGCGTACCCCTGAGGGTATGCGTACCACTAATTGGGAAACACTGCTACAATGCATACTTTACTTTTTTTTTAAAAAAACAACCTACTGCCAAATAAGCGTTAATGAAGTTTAAAAAAACTAACCTACTGCCGTTTATGAATTGTTCTATAAAAAAAAACTAGCAACCTAGTCTTTAGACGCCTACATCTCACTTATTTTTAGAGATAGATCAAAGCTTTGTAGATTCGGAATCAGTGTGTTGAATATAGTGGGGTGACATTAAAACATCTTTAACCCCTAGAGCCCCAATTGGCCGATATCGGCCTCAACACGATTCAGCGTGACGGCCCCGTTTTAATTATATTTTAGTTTAATTTGTTTTATTTTATTATGTGTCATTATGTTAATGTTTTATTTTAATTATGGGTACAGTGGTTGGGCAGTAATTAATGTTTTGGTGAGACAGTGTCATAATTCATTTTTTTTACTAATTTTTACAAAAATTTTTTGGGACATCAACTTGTCAATCGGCTGAGGGGCCGAGGCCTGAAGGGTTAATGTAGAAGAGTTTGCGTAACTGCATAAATATCAATCTTTATTTTTATTTCCTTTTGATGAACGGCACAAGAGCGACATGAATGCACACTGTGGCATTGAATCCAAGGCTGCCCTAATAATAATTATTTCCCTAATTTTGACCCCTTGCTAATTATTAAATTCCACTTCCTACTAACATCTATTCCGTTTTAAGTCACATTATTATCATTTTACTCTCAGGTTTGCTGATACTGATGATAATCAGCTTTGCTGATACGCCCAGATCAGACCTTGTAAAGCTAGTCATAAACAATATTAACAAGTTTTTAGGTACGTGGTTTTAAATTGATTGACAGAGCTTGCACTAAACACTTCAAATGGTAGTTTATTCCACATTCCAGTTTATTCGCTCTATTTGGCAGAACGTTCTTAAGAGGATTAGATTTAAATGTTGTACGGTTGAGTTTTTTGTTGTGACCTCGAAGATTTGTGTTGACGTTGAATTTGTAAATATGCAGGTACATCGTAATAGTGTGTTAGAATTTTATGTCTCAATCAGGTCCCCTTATTGTCTTCTTTGTTCGAGTGTAGTAATTCCAAGTAATTTCAAGCGATCTTCATAATTCCTATTCTTCAGGCCCACTGGCATTTTGGTTGTCCTTCGCTGAACCTTTTCCAGAATATCTACATCTTTGCAAAGTAAGGGTTCCAGATCTGATAGCCATACTATAGAATAGGTCTCACATATGCCTTGTAGATCTTGATAAAAACCTCTATTGACAGATGTTGGAAAGCCTTCCTTATTAGATAGAGAGTAGAGTTGGCTCTTTTAGCAATTGCAATTATGTGTTTCTCCCATTTGAGATCATCAGTAATTGTTATTCCAAGATCTTTTTGTTGCTTGACTATCTTTTTGTTGCTAGTTGGGCGTTTGCCAGAAAATATTGCTCGGATAATTAGGTTGCTTGTGACATAAATTTACATGTGCCTTAACATTCTTCTTTGTACAGAAGTGCAGTCCACACCGCTGGCACGTCCTTCTCACAAGCTGCTGACGATTATTCTTAAAATATAAATACACATGATATCTCACTACACCCCCCTCCCTCATTGTAATATTTTGTGATTTTTTCCAAACCCCTCGCCCCCTTTCGAGTCTCAAGTGATTAATGGACAATCCCTTTCCTATGAAATCTAAGTAAATAATCACCCTACCCATCATATCATCAGTAACAACTAGCCATAAAGAATCAAACTTTGGAGTAGATGCGGTTTAAAATACATTTTTGGTATATTAGTGTTTTTTTTTTTGTTTAGGAGCAAAGTAGAGGGCACGCTTCTGCTTTGGGAAAACGAGACCAGTTCTGGCAAAAATGGATAACGATAACGAGAAGCCATTACAAACCGCACGTGAAACTCGAAGACCGATTGGCTCACTTAAAAGTCTCCGAGAACTGGGAATAGTATATTTATCTTAAGACGCTGTAGGTTTAGAAGTCGTGTTATGTTATAATAATAATGTTATGATTAAAGAATTTTGGAGCGGAGGCTTGTGTTTTTATGTCTCCAAGTTACTTGTATTGCACCCTGCCAACTGCATCCACCGAATTCAATTCTCACTCCGCCCGAAAACCTAAACCTAACAGCAGGGTTTCTTCTTTGGCCGCACTAATACACCTATTTAACCCGGTAACTCCCTAACATCCCTTGCGGGACCAACGGCCGACTCCCCCAATTTCCAGGTTATAATTTTTTATATGTCAAATTTCAATGCGATCATTTTACAGTATTTTTTTTTATGATCCGTAGAGTGGTTTACAAGTTATGGTCGTTTGTATCAAGGTCGTCGACTCGCGTCGATTTTACGCGCGAAAATGTCGCGAGCAAAAGTGATAGCTGAAATTTTACTTCGCGAGAGGAGGGGTTAATAGAGGGTAAACCGCATTTATGTATTGATCATAATTGTTCCCTGCTAAGAACACAAGATTAGCACAGGTACCACAATATATGTATAGCCCAAAAGATCTACATCGTTTGCACAACACCATTATCATTATTTTGCTCCGAGATTAATGAATATATTAGGAAAACACGTCGATATTTCAGGACCGATACAAGTGCTGGTTCGAAAATGCCTCATTCTGTGGTTAATTAGTAAAGGGAGAAGGGATACTGAATGCATCCTCATGACATTTGAAAAATAACACATTTACATATAATACACATAATTTACACCCTCATATCGCTGACAATATCAATAACCATACAAGAATGAATTCAGAATTATTTTTATTTTGTATTTATTTTATAATTCGTTTTCTTTAATGATTACAGTAAAACTACGGTTAACCGAACATTTATCAGAAATGCCTTCAAAAAAATGTGCCAATACGCCAACTTTAAATTGTTTTCTCGGTTAAACTTTAACATGTTGCTTATCGTGAGAAAAACTTAAGCAACATGTTAAAGTTTAAGGTTAAGCTCTATCTTTGGTTTACTCAACAACGAGAAAAAGGCATGCTTTTGACTGGCCCGATAAAGAATTGCCTTTGACCATTGTTGGCTGAATTCCCTTTGACAAGAAAAAGCTAAAGTTGTTAGGTGAGGAAGACGATTTTACGTGCAGCTCTGGGTGGTTAGATAGGTTTAAAAAGAAATATGGCATTCGGCAATTGAATGTACGTGGATAAGTTATCCGCAGACCCAGAAGCGGTTGATGTTTTCAAAACAGAATTTGAAGATTACACCCGTGGCTACACTAAGGACCAAAGTTACAATGCCAATGAAACTGGTCTTACTGATGTACATACTTAATGTAATATTAGCGTAATGTATAATAAAGAACGTAAGTATAACCATTCAAAAATACGTACTTTGAAAGGTCTGAATTTGTCCAAAGAAATCGTTATCCGAAACGGATTCTCCCCCCCCCCCTTAGTTCGGTAAACCAGGGTTGTACCGTATTATTTTACTATCATAATTTCGTAACCATTTTGATATATAACCAAATAGATTAAAAAACATTATTCAAAAATAGCATTTTTAATTGCTATCGTATAAAATTAATCGTCTTCCTTGGAACAAGCGCTGCCTAGTTAGGAGTGATGCAGAATCATTGTTTAAATAATTATTATACATTTTCTTGAATAAGTACATGCTCAAATATAGGCTATTGCAAGCTGCTCGCTCAACAAGCACGTCCACGACTGCAGTAGTTCACACTCCTTGGGTGTTCTCACTTTTCGATATTGTGATATCATTGATATACACTTATACGAATCCTAACACAACAGCGATGCAAACTAGGTGCCAGCACTAAACAGGCTGCTAACCTTCTGGGACAGCCTGGGTTAGCTGGAGTAACATAAATAGAAACATGAGCCACGCACAACGGTACAATCAAGAGGCCAAGTGCGGGAAATAGCCCAGGAAAACTAACTAACTAACTAACTAGGTGCCAGCACACCCGGCGGGATGCAAACGCCCGCTTCCCATATTCAAGCGACGTGGGGTGCACCTTTGTAACTACTATCATAAGCTAACAATTAAAAAGTTTCATATGCTCATATGTGTAGAACAGTGTGTATATCCAAAAGTAAATCTGAAAACATTTAGCTTTATTTGGTCCCCAGCTTAATGTACAATTTTATATAAATTCTTGCATAAATTTTATTACAAAATTAAAATCACACAATAACAACTGAAACGAAGCGTATCATATTATTCTAAATAATATTGTACGTTTTTATCACTCGAGAGGAACTAATACATTAAGACACATTCGAAGCATTAATTTTAAAAATGCATATTAACAATAATAAATAAAATGCAATTTAAAAAAATATAGCACCATGGCGGTAACACAAATATACAAATAATACTGGTCGATTAAGTTTTAATTTAGGAATCCGGAAGTTAAAACTCAACCGCTTATGGCCGTTTTTACTTTTTTGATTTCCAAGCGAACGGATCGGGTTTTAAGTCGTCGCGGTGTAATGTTTTGCCTTGGTACAAAAATTCGGCAAATTCGGAAACGATCGGATCCCGTCCACACGACGCCATCGAGACGACTTTCCCCGCGTCGTCAAAGTAGAAGATGACGAATTTCAAGTCGTCAACGCTGCCATCGATCAGCATGTCGCTGAAGCGGCCGTGGCCCGCGAACCGGATCGACTTGCCGAACAACATCGTCCAGAAGTAGGGCACGGCGCGCAGCGACACGTTTTTATTCAGCATGTTGGCAGCGGCGGTCTTGCCGTGGTATTGCGCCAGGCCATAATGGCCTATCGACGCCTTTTCGTTGTTCGCCGAGAAGACGGGCGCGTGCGCCACGTCGCCCCCGGCGTAAACGTTCGCGACGTTCGTTTCGAGCCGCTCGTTCACCGGTATCGCACCGTTCGACAGCATCTCGATCCCGGACTCTTTGAGGAAATCGGTGTAGAGCGTCGCCCCGACGCCCATTATAAAAATGTCCGCTTCCAATTTTGTCCCGTCGGTTAATTCGACGAATTCCAGCGTGTCGCCTCCTTTACATTTTGCGACGCTGTTATTTGCGATAAACTTAACGCCTTTTTCTTCGTACAGCTGTTTTAGTCTCCTGCCGACTCGATCGCCGAAAATGGGTTTTAACGGTACGTCGTCTTTTCCGACAATCGTAACCGATTTCGATTTATCCGAACACGTAGCGGCGATTTCTAACGCTATGAAACTCAATCCGAGAACGACTACGTTCTTATCCGACTTCGATCCGAGCGCCGCTAATATCCCGTTCGCATCGCTCACGTTTCGCACCGTGAATACATTATTCAAATCGCTACCCGGTATGTTTAAATGCCGCGCTTTCGATCCGGTCGCTATGTACAGCGAATCGTATGCAACGTTATCGCCGTTATTCAATGTCACTAGCTTTGAAGTTGTGTCAACTTTCGTCGCTTCAACCCCTGTCCTGACGTCGATATTGTGGCTCGTGTAGAAGTCAGGCGTTCTAAATTGTAATTTCTCATAGGATGCATCGAGCATTTTAGACACTTTGATCCGATCGTACGGGCTTCCGTTCTCTTTGCTTATCATTATAATTTTGCCGGTGTGACCCTCCTGTCGGAGGGTTTCGGCGCACACGCCTGCCGACGGTCCGCCACCGATTATTACGAAGGCGGTATTGTCGGACACGCTCTGTAGGGCCATTGTTTTCACGCGTTTGTTCGTCTTCAATTCCGACTTCTTTGCTCGAACCTGAAACAAGAAAAGACCTCAATGAGTCGATGAATGCATGCATGTGAGATAACAGTGCCGGTAAACGGCCGTGATCAGAAATATCTGTTAATGCATGTCTCTATGAAAAAGACATCAATTGTTTATCGTTGATTTACATACACCAGGGATTTAACGTAGCCCCATAAGAATAAGCCTCAGGGTGTTAGATCACAAGATCCCGGTGGCCAGTTGATGTCGCCGCCTCAGCAGATAAAGAATCTTGGTCTCTCCTAACCGCAATTTCCGCATCTCAAATTATATGGCTTCAAAGGAGGAGTGAATGGGTAGTAAGGTGAACGCTCATATGTGGCAAAACAGCTGTCCTAAACCACCGTTCAGTACAGCCGGTCGTTAGTCCGGAATCCACCGCTCACCCCCCAGAAGTGTAATAACAGTATTATGATGGGCCCGACTTCGGTCGGTGAATTCCATGGCAGCTCCGTTTGTATTTTATTAATGAGATATACAATGTACCTGAATATTAATGGTGTTTGGATTGCCGCATCACAAACCCTAGAAGCTTAAAAGACGCTAGAAGAAAAGAAAGATGTGTTCCTTGACATTCAACTAAGAGGTGAAAAAAACTCTTAAGCCCTTGACTTCAGTCTTTCTAGGAAGCACACATCCAGCAATGAGTAATCTATACAGTTCTCTCTCTCTCTCAGAACTGTCAAAATTCATTCCCCATTATTTGAGATATGGATTTTTTCCAAAAAAAAACAGAAATTTCGCAAGAATTTTTTTTAAATATCAAATCTTTGCTAAAATTCGCTGCATATAAAACAACTTTTTAATAGACCTAAAATTTATATTTAATATAAATTAAAAGCTAACATTGTTTTACCTCCAATATTTGACCATTTAGAATCGTTCACTCCGTATTGGCGACATTATATTTAATAAAGAAGCGTTCTGCTTCTACGCTTTTCAACTAATAGCATAGAAGTAACTAACTTTGTAACGCTGCTTCAGTAAAGGTTGATAAACAGCATTTAGTACCCCATTATATTATGTTCTTAACATTGGCATCTTTATTCCTATTTGCTGATTGAAGCATTAAGCGAAGAAAGTGAGCATACCCATCAATCAGCTAATTATAAGAAAGTTCTCTGAAAAAAGGATTTTTTGAGAAGTTTTCGAGTAATGTGTTTTGTTTTAAGGTTGGGCAAAACAACTGACCAATAAGAAAGTAGGCTTCATTTGTTGTATTTTATCTCATCTGTAGAGATTTTTTTGTGAAACTTTCTCAAACTTTCTCAAATTCCAAGAAATTTTGCATAAATTCGCATCTATTTAGTAAAAACGGGGAGCACAATAGAGACACAGTTAGCGGCGAAAGGTTACGCTCTGGGAGTATTCCTGGACATCGAAGGAGCATTTGACACCACTTCATATGCAACTATAAAAACGCTATGCACAGACGAGGAATACCAGAGACCATCATTGACTGGACATTGAGTATGCTATCAAATAGGAATCTGACCGTCTATCAAGGCGACACCTCCATCACGGGAATCCCTGCCAAGGGCTGTCCACAGGGTGGAGTCATCTCCCCCCTCTTGTGGAGCATCGTTGTAGACGAACTCCTAACAGATCTACAAAACCTAGGCTTCTCTGTCTACGGCTACGCTGATGACGTGGCCATAGTAGTCAGAGGAAACTTCCTATCAATACTTAAGGAGCTCATGGACAAAGCACTTAAGACCACCCAAGACTGGTGCCAGGCCAGAGGTCTGTCCGCTAATCCAAGCAAGACTAAGGCCATGATTTTCACCAGAAAATACAAACCCGAACCCGTTGAGTGTCTCAAGCTCTGGGATAAGGAGATAGAATACGCTACAGTAGTCAAATACCTTGGAGTCTATCAAGACCCAAAGCTCAATTGGAAGCACCACCTCGAGCGCAAGAGAACAACCTTCTATGCCTCTTTGTGGACGTGCAAAAGAGTCATGGGAAAAACCTGGGGGTTCAAACCCAGAGTCGCCTTATGGCTCTACAGGGCAGTACTGCTGCCTAGACTAACCTATGCTGCAATAGTCTGGTGGTCCAGGGTGAAAAAGCTTGAGACATTAAAAATGCTTAAAAGCCTTCATGACGCCAGTTGCAACCTGAGGGCTGCAACTGGCGTCATGAAGACCACCCCAACAGCGGGATTAGAGGTGGCACTCTGCTGCCCGCCTCTGGACAAGCTCATCATCCACCCCGCCAGACTTACAGCATACAGACTGAAGTGTTTGGGCGAGTGGAAGCGTGGAGGGCACAATCATCCTGAGCTAAACCTCCTCCACAAAAGCCCATTCACTCTGACCCAGGATCGACTACGGAAAAAAAATTCGGGAGAGAAATCCTATAAAATCCTAATTCCCACCAGGGAAGAATGGAAAAATCCGCAGTGGCTTCAAAGCCACAACGCAGACGCCTGGTTCACCGATGGCT
Organism: Micropterix aruncella; assembly: GCA_944548615.1. Taxonomy (NCBI): domain Eukaryota; kingdom Metazoa; phylum Arthropoda; class Insecta; order Lepidoptera; family Micropterigidae; genus Micropterix; species Micropterix aruncella. The sequence continues at coordinate 2,079,473 of OX155969.1, forward strand.
CAGGAACAAATGGACGTTTTGGGGCAGGCGTGTACGGACCCAAAACCAACCACAGAATCAGCATCCCCCTTGGACAATACGCTACGGTTTTCCAAGCCGAGGTACTTGCCATATTGGAATGCATAAAACTACAAAGTCGACTTGAGGTAAAAAACAGACAAATCCTCATCTGCTCTGACAGCAGAGCAGCACTGGACGCTCTGGCTAAAGCCACCACAGAATCCTCTGTGGTCTGGGACTGCATGCAGGAGCTCAACAAATTGGGAAAATCCAACAAAATCACCCTAATATGGATACCGGGTCACCAAGGCATACCCGGAAACGAAGAGGCCGACAGACTGGCAAAACTGGGCACACTGGATTGCCCAGTGGAGCCAGCTGTAGGGGTCCCCTTCGCTACAGGTAAGAAAATCATCAGGGACTGCTACATCGGGCTTCCTGGAAACAGAGTCAGGGATGTCGCCAGGCAAAAGCCATGATGGAGCAACCACTATAGAAGAAAACCAAGGCCCTACTTGACATGAGCAAGAAGAACCTTAGAACCACTATCGGTCTCCTCACCGCACACACGACCCTTAGAGCTCATCTATTCAACCTTGGCTTGACTGAGAGCAAGGATTGCCGAATATGTGGCGAGGAACCTGAAGACAGCATACACATTGTTGGTCGCTGTCCAGGGCTCGCCGCCAAAAGACACAGTTTACTGGGACGAGCCTTTCTCGAACCCAGCGATCTGCCCAACTTGAAGGTCAGTGACCTACTTGGACTGGTAAGAAGTACCGGGCTACTAGCTGACCACTGACCTAACCACACAGTGGGTAGTTACAAAAGACCTTACAGATCTAGGTGACATCAAGGGCTGGAAACAAGCCCCCCACTCCATCTACTACTACTACTACTACTACTACTAGTAAAAACGGAAATTCTGTACCTCTACCCATTATCAATAATGACCTTGGAACTGAACATTGGCCACAGTTCAGTTCTGATAATTTTACAAGCCGTAATTATATACGTTGTCATATTATGTACCTTAGCAGTGGGAAACAGAAAAACAGCTGTCGATTTATGACTCATCATACAACTTCTTTCATTTGAAGTAATTTACACATCAATTTGCATTTTTCCCACCATGTAAATAATGGTGATTCAATCACAGGTGGTATTAACAATAGCGGAGTTATTGTTGAGTTTCAATTTTAAAAAATGATAAACTATGAGATGACACCACAGTATCCATCCTTCACTTATCAATTGATCTACAAATAAAGGAATTAATAATAATAATGTTAAATTAAAAAAATACATAAAAATGGATGTTAGATGTGATAATCATTATTTTTCGTCATTGTAAAAGCTCCTGATAAAGAAGATCTGACCTTCCATCGTTTGATAGAAGTTTTCCAAATAGAGTAAAGCAAAGCTGAAAGAAGGTATATTTGTTGAACCACAAATAAGAAAATTGTTGAAAAATACAACCTCCAATACCAAACTCACAAATACAAAATAGCTGCTTGGTCTTCTTTCAAAGCAATTGTAAAGGGCTTTTTGGGCAACAGAGAAGATGATAAATATGTTCCATCGTGATTGATCTGTTGGACAGCTATAAGGACAAGGGGTGTAGAATATTGTTTAAAATTCACATTTTCCCAGATTCTTCCTAGGGTAACATCGCTTTCATATCATGATGGGCGACTACTGATGGGGTCCTGTTAGAGTTTTAAAACAGCAAACAAAAGAAGAACATCGTTTCCACATTTTTCAAATACCAAAGAAGTATACAGTTGAAAATATGTTGAGAACTAATTCAGACCTTCCACTGGCATCATGTCCATATATACCTACATACTAGTGATATTACCCGGCGTTGCCCGTTTTATATCCGTGTTTAAATACCTATGTATACCAATTTTCATGGCGATCAGTTGAACGGTATATAAGTTGATGTGCTGCAGCGCCACCCAGTGTGGTGAGTTACAACAAAGAGAATAGCGAAAAATATTATGCAGGCTCAAATGTTTACTATGTATACCAATTTTCATGGCGATTGGTTGAGCGTTATAGAAGTTGATGTGCTGCAGCACCATCTGGTGGCGAGTCACAATAAAGTTAATAGCGCGAAAATATTATGCTTGCTGAACAGTATATGTATAAGCGCCATCTAGTGGTAAGTTACAACAAAGCGGATATATTAACAACCTTCTCCATGAAAAAATACATATATGTGCCAACTTTCATGGTGATTAATCAAACGGTTTCAAAGTCTCTTGAGCTCGGACAGACAGATGTATACTAACATCCATTTATATATATATATAGATAAAATAATATTGAGTTCTAAAGTTTTGAATATGTATTTCTTTTTTGTTTTAATTCTGTCAGTTCGACAGTACTGTTTTTGATTCTGCTGTGGATCTAGGAAATGTGACGCAATAGAGAAAAAACTGATTTTACCAGTGAATTCATCACCCCAAAATTAGGTAAATCTACCCGTTTACAAAGTAGATGCAGAGAAAAAGTCTAAATTTGTCGACTAGTGTGATTAAGCATAATGCAACATCATCGTTGTTAGTTGTCTCAATTCAAGCGACCCAGTAAAACAGGTTTATTTTCAAGCGAAACACAAGGTCACAGATATTTTTGTAACAAGTCGTGTTCGCTCAGAAGGCCTTCTTATGTAATATTAATTTAAGGATCCTCAGCCATGACTCATTCGAAATGGTTATCTTTATTTTTATCCGCTGACCTACTTAGTATGCGCTAATAAATTGGAGGATGTTTTGCGAAATTCAGGTAATTTATGGGTATTTTTTTATTCTTTCCATGTTCCTATTCTTCCTCAAGTGATAATTTAATGTAAAGAATGTAACCTTAGCCCAGTATCAATGAAGCGGAAACCGACTGGCGGTTGGCCGACTATTATTTGTTTTATCATCATCATCAGCGCTACAACTCAATATTATTATTATTTATTCTGGACAGGCATCTTTGCTGATACGAGCAGATCAGATCTTGTAAAGGTAGCCATGAACAATATTAACAAGTTTTTATGTACAAATCGAGTTTGTTTTTAAATTGATTGCCAGAGCTTGCAGTAATCACCTCAGATGGTAGTTTATTCCACATGCCCACCGCTTCATTTTGCAGAACGTTATTAAGATGATTAGATTTAAATTTCGCATGGTTGAGTTTTTTGCTTCCCTTGAGACCTCGAAGATTTGAGTTGACATTGAATTTGTAAATACAGTACAACTCCAATTATCCGAATCAATTGGGACCGATAATCAACAACAACAGATAATTGGGACCGACAACAGATAATCAAAAATTCGTATAATTGGATTTATTCCGAAAAAAGGGTCTGTTTTAATTAATTATTGTATATATGTTTAAATTGGGAGAAAAAACTATCTAATATCAAAATTTATAATTTATTATCAATATCAATATTAATTAAATGTAAAGGCTGCACTTTTGCATACTAAGCGTACTTAGAAAGTGCTGTACATTAGTACATCATCCCCAAGGACAATAGCGCGCGTAGACAGAATCATTATTTTGCGAATCGCAGTACGTTTCCGTCTTAATTGTCTTCCGTTTTAATTTCGGATAATCAGCGATTCGGATAATAAGCGATTCGGATAGTCGGAGTTCAGATAATTGGAGTTCTACTGTATGCTCTTTTAAGTACATTGTAACAATTTATGACAATTTTATATGTCCCAATTAGGTCCCCTCTTTGCCTTCTTTGTTTGAGAGTAGTTACACGAAGTAATTCCAAGCGATCTTCATAATTCCTATTTTTCTGGCTATCCATCTACATCCTTGCATAATTAGGTGTTCCAGAGCTGATAGCGACACTCGAGAATGTCTCACATATGAGTTTTACATTTTTATAAATACCTCTATTGACAGATGTTGGAAAACCTAGATTTGGCTCTTTTAGTGATTGCAACTATGTGTTTTTCCCATTTGAGATCATCACTAATTGTTATTCCAAAAGATTTTTGTTGCTTAACTGCTTCTAATTGGGCGTTTGTCAGAAAATATTGTGGTTTAGGAAAGCTTTTTCCGATATAAAGCACTAAATATTTCTTGGTGTTCAAGTTAAGCAATTAATCTTTCATCCACGATTTGATCTTGTAGCTGGTCTGCAATGTACGTGATTGCGCCTTGAAGATCCGTAAGATACAAGGTGAACAAAATGGACCCAGCAGTAATCTTAGGGGTACTCCACTGGATACAGTGACATACTCAGATTTTTAATTGCCTACTTTCACTTGAAAGGTCCGTCTAAGTTAAGTCTGATATCCAATTTAATTTTTTTTTTAAATGGGCGTTTACAGTACTTTCCCTCCTTGTTGTTTGGTGGGCCGGGAAAGTAAAAATAATGCCTATAACTTATAGGAAACCACAAAGCTCAATTGGGTAGGTTTTCCCTTAACACTTTAACAGCGGTCGATTTTTACAGTGCGTGTTACGTTGCCCGCGGGCGTTTTTTGGCATTATTGTAACGGCTATAAAAAAATTACCTGTATAGATTTAGAAAGAATTTGTTTTGTATCTATTAGACTGACTTTTACATCTTTCGGATAAAAATTAAAAATGAAAGAAATATTATGAGGGCATTTTAGTGAGAAAAAAAGGTGTACATGAAGTAATCATACTTTGACATTGACAATAATTCTCATATATATGGATAGTAGCATAGTGCTACATTGCAATCTGGGCAATAGTAGACTGTCTATTTGTGTCCTCGTTTGCCAGTTTGCTTCTTTCCAATGTCTGCGCAGACTCTCGACACCTTCAGTTTTTTAGGTTTACGCTATGAATTCATGCTATTTTTTGTTCACGCTATGAATTCATTGTAATGAATCGTAGATGTATGTATAGACAAAAGACTAAGCTTCACGCTGGTAGGACGCGAATATCGAACAGAGTACGTGATTTTTAAACAAACTGTATAAAAGTGAATCACGCCCTCAGTGCGTGATTCGCGAGTTAGAGAATATTTTTTATCACGTACTGAGTACGTGATCCGCTGTTTAAGTGTTAATAATTATTTTAAACCTTCATTTGTTCCTTCTGTAAAATTTGGTAAACAAGAGATTAAGAGTGTAAAATTTGATAAACTCCTTATGCCTCTTGACTACCAAAATGCCAAAATTAAGAAAGACGATACATGTGGCGCAGTGGTACCCGCGGCATATTCCAATACTCATAACTCACCGTCACAGCTCCTTTCCCATCGACCTTCACTTCATAGCACGGCAAGGAGTCCAATCCGGGGAAGTCTTCAATGTCGCCGGTTTTAGCGTTGAAGCAGGCCCCGTGCCAATGACAGCGTATTCTCCCGTCACTCAAGGCCGCCGAGGCGAGCGGCGCTCCATAATGTGTACACTTGTTGCCCAAAGCGCTCAGCTCCCCGTGCTGTTTCACAAGGAGCACCTTTCCATCTTCGCCCAGATCGAACGCTTTCATCTCGTTGTTGTTTATGTCGTTCACATTGCACACGACACCCTCGACGTATTCCTCGTCTTGTGTCATTTTTGAATCGGATGGAAGTTTTGACGTGGAGCTACCTGAAAAAAATAGGCAAATACACCATGTTCTTTATTGCTTCTGCATAGCGGGTATGCCTTTACCCTCCTATTTTAATTCTTTATTTCCCCAATCAACATAACAGAATAAAAAGACATATGGACCTTGATACTAATAATAACAAATATATACAATAATTTAAAAAATATGGACTAACATATCTACAACATTTCAATATCTGTTGCTGCCAAAACCAACCCATTCAAGTGTCAAAGTGCATGAACTATTACAGTGTTTTTCAATCTTTTTTAGATCGCGACCCCTTTTATTAATAAAAAAAAACCCTTTTACCCTGTAACTTAGTTCTCTCGACTCCCCTTAGTCCACAGCTGTAACTGTAAGCATTCAATAAATATTTGTTTTGTAAAAACAATGGCGAAAACCACATTAATATTGACTGTTTATCGCTTTCGAAGCTGTACTTATCTGTTTCCATCTTAGATCAACATAAAGTTTTGTAAAAGAAATAGCAAAAAATACATAATAAATATGTTTCTCTTCGGAAGTTGTAAATGTTTGCATATTTATATAAACAAAGATTTTGTAATATTTTAGAATTTTATTTTTAGGTATCCTGCGACGCCCCAGGAATTTCTTCGTTACCCACAGGGTGTCGCGATCCGGTGGTTGAAAAACACTGCTTTTTAGATTGTTCAGCTGCGCCAGCAACATGCGGGTGATGCTAACAGCATTGTCTGGTGAAACTAATAGCAATTTATTTGGACATCTAAAATAAAATTAATAACGAATGTTTTTTTTATAAAGGACTAATTGATTATACAAACCCAATAATTTAACCAATGATGACAATAATAACATTCAATTATTAGTGCCATCGATTGCATTTTTTATACATACAGGCTGACTACATCACAGAAATAATACGGAGAACTAGAATGCTATCTATTAGTCTATTTTCTATCTGATCTAAAGTGCGTAATTATTTCGTATTAAAACCTGTATATCAAATAAAAAAATTACATCTTTATGTAAATAATATGGAAATAATAAGAGTTATGACTTAAAAATCGTTTAGTCCAAGTAAAGAAAAACGTAACAGGCGTGTTTAGAGCGCCATCTAAAGTGCACTACCATAAAGTTATACCACGAACGCCGCCTATTGAACATAAGAGATTAATCAAATTTTGGAACTATGACTGCCATCTACGCGTTGCGTTTTGCAGTAAAATCCTAACTGCCAAATCGTAGTAATGCATTGAGCAATCTAATACGCTCTATAATCAATACCAATACAGTAGAACTTCAATTAACCGAATCAATTAGGACCGGACCCATTCGGATAATGAAAGATTCGGATAATTGGATCTTTTTCGAAAAAAGGGTCTATTGTAATTAATTACTGTATGTATATCGAAAATGGGAGACTGTTTCTCGTCATCCCCAAGAACAATAGCGCACGTACACAGAGAATCATTATTTTGCGAATCGCAGTACCTCTCCGTCTTAATTTTTTGTCTGTCTTAATTTCGGATAATCAGCATACTAATAATAACAAATACATATATACAATTTATCTCATATAATGTTTAACGATGTGGACTGATATAAAAAAAAAACAAGATCTGTCACGCCTCAACAACTTTCTCAGTGGTGTTAAAAGCTCTGTCATTCATAACTTTCGAGGAAAAAGTACACACAGAGTATTACAATCTCAATCTTTGATCTCAGATACACAGGTGCATCTACATCTTCGTTATCTTGAGGAATAACTGTGCGATTTTTAAAACTACGTGAATTAGTTACGCTGAATATCCATTGTTGAGCTAATATGTATAAAATAATTTAAAGTCTTTTTTTACGCCCCACCCCCGGCGCGCGTAGGTCTAGTCGTAACACTATTTTTCACATACCCATTTAAAGAAAAATAGATAAACTGGCGCCAGGCCGCGTTTTCCTATTCTTTTACTTTTTTAAGCAGCCGCCAAGCACTAAAAGGTTTAGGAACACGAAACCTTCTTGACACCGGGAATCACCATTCAAGTTACGTAACAAAATCAATACTCACAACTCCCAGAAAGAAATACCATGCAAAGAAAATTAATTAACCGTCTAAAAGCCGCAGTGGCATATTGACATTTTCGACAAATATCTAATAAAGTATTTTCGCAGATAATGTTCGAAATTTGATTTTTTGACGGGTGGATCAAAGAGATTAAGGTCTGTTTACATAGACCTATCACCCACCCTATAAAAACATTTCATGTAAAATTGGTTGTTCCATCGCTACCTAGCTTTGAAATATCGTCATGTTCACCCAAAGTCACCAAATGCCAATTTGATAGTTCTGTTCTTTTCACAATTATTCTATATTATTGTATCCTAACTTATAATAAAATCAGTACAAGATACATAATAAAATCAAGGAAGAATCGAATTATAATAATAATTATATGACTTTGAAGTCAATAGAACCCATAAAATAGAAAATCGCAAATAAATTAATGATAAAATAAAAACAAATATATTAAATGTACGATGAAAGTCATCAAAATATTTTATAAAAAATCCAATAAGGTTTTAAAGACACCACATTACAATATTATCTAGAAACATCACCAAATGTATCAAATCAAGGTCTAAAAATAATTAATCAAATAACTATATCATTAACTAATTAGTCATCATAATAGTATACCTACAAATAGGATTGTACAAATACATAATTACAATATTATACAGGATACAAATTTATCAGAAGGTACCTACACTGCATAAATTCATTAAAGATATTAATATAATTCTTCAACGGATATAAAAACACGTTACTGCTACATAGGTAAAATAAAAGATGATATACATATAGTACACACAGTTATGATAATGTTGTTTTCCATACTTAGTGACTTTTGCCTAGATTCATCCACCACAGAATAACCAGTCATTAAGGGGCCGGTTTCATGCTAAGTTAAAGGCCCTGCGATTTTCAATCGAATTTGTCCTGGCGTTTTGTATGAAAAGTATTCCTTAACCCGTTGGGCGCCGACGGTGCCTATGGGCATTTTGCGTCGTTTGACAGATCCGCGCGTAACCGTTGCGACTGGCCCCCATAAATATTATATAAATATATAATATACATGACTAACAACAATAATTACTGGGTAACAAGAAGGAATTAATGTAAAAACGATATTGTTAGTACATATTTATTCACAAAATCGAGCAAAAAGTTGCGGCGCAGTTTTTTGCGCGTAAATGCTGGCTTCCGAGCAGTTAAGCGGGCTCTTAAGTGAACACTTCAAATAGTAAAAAACGATGGTTTTAATTATTTATTACTGAGTATTTAAAAAATCCTTTTACATGTTTGGATGAATGTTTAGACTTTTTATGATTTTTTATGATAATTTACAAATAATACATTTTATTTATTGAAAAGCGTTGATCTTATTGGATGGTCGTTCATTCACTAAACATTCATTTTATTTAATTTATTTCATAAACAAATCAACATTACAGTTATGACCAATCTGTTGATAAACATAAACATGCAAGGGGAAGGAACATTAAAATAATTATAAATATACTCAAAGAAGTCTTAAATAAGCATTAAATATGCATGTACAGGCATAAAAAAATAAAATAGAATACATAAAGAATAAAAACAATCTGACATGAATAAGTAACACAATGCCCACAACTTGAAGAGATACAATGTGGGCTTGCTGTAAAATTATCCAGGTCTGGCGCTGTCATCGTAGGGCATTTATGTACTCGTAAGCAAAAATATTAAATCAGACACGCACTCGTAAGTATACTCCATCGACTTAGGTTGGATCGCTAGGACGGCTACGCAAATAGAGTATGTGACCGAACTAGATTATAATTATCCGGAGACACGCCTTCGCTAGCATGGTAGGCTTATGAACTCTGCCCCGGGATTAGCTTAAAAAACTTAGACCATGGTGAGCATTTCTCTGCGCAATTTAAGGGAATTATAGCCCACCATGCTGAGTAAAAAAACTATTAATATAATATCAACGAAACGAAAGAAATATTTTTGAATGTTTTCCAACATAGTGACATCACAGTATATCAGACAGTAGCTTCTCTTAGAACAAAATTGAAATCGAAACAAATACGTCACGAGTTGTAAGGGCTTAGATATCGCCGCCAGATATCACGCTACTCGGTCCACGCAGATATCCAGACGTTCGAAAAAGTCGCTAGCCTTTACCTGCGCGTAATGCTAGCTAAGGGAGTTCGTCGGAACGTACCTCTTTGCCCACATTCCTCGCGCCCTCTTCCCGCAATGCCCTGTAGCTCGAGAGTGAAGCTACTGGTTGGTATACTGTGGTGATATAAAGATTCTTAAGCGGATTCCATATAACTGCATTCAAAATATGTAACTGCAATGTTGTAAACCTGTGACACACCACCCAAAACTCGCCAAATTACTTTTATTAGTTTTGGGTGGCATTCAAATGGCGCTGAATGCATATAATCCCTTTTAGCACAGGTAATTTCAAGCAGTTTAATAAATTACAAAATTAATGGTTTTTTTCTGGTTAGAATACTTAAAAACAAACCGAATGGTATACGATATTTAACTTATTTTTGGTGAAAATACATTTAGTGTCTTTAGGCTAAACCATTGATTTTATAAAATCAATGGCTTAACATAGACGATATTGGGCTCGATTGCGTTTCTTCGTAAACTAAAATCAGAAATTAGTTCGTGTGAACGAGATAAGGCAATACACCACAGCGAAATGTGAAATGAACGGTTGTCTCATTTTCGCATTAAAACTACCCACCAATGAATGATAAAGCATCTGAATGTTAAAATTTATTCGGACGAGCATAAGTTCGACAGGTAGTTTTTATCGACGATCGTTCGTTTCATATTCCGCTCTAACGTATTGCTCCATCCCGTTCGCTTAAACTAATTTCAGTTTTAGTTCACAAAAAAACGCAATCGGGCCCTTTTATACACCTAATAAAATAACGTAAGGCCTACAAAAAACCACCCTTATAAAAATAAATGGAAATCGGAACTTTATTTTGTGACACAAAGTAAAAGCCTGTGAATCATAATTACCCACTAATGTATGACAAACTATCCGATCCGTTAAACGTAAGTGGAGATAAGATATGTATCAGATAATGACAAAACGAAGACGGATGTATACGATAAAAATGTACAAAAATACGAATATGCGGAATGTTCACGCGGAAACATGTTCGCCTACACATCAATTATATATAGGTCTCAGGGTCACGTGTAAATAGCCATTTTTAAAGAAGAGATCTACACCAACCCACTAATGAGTTTTTATTAACACATACCTTGTATTGCAGTGACTGATACCTGTTAAAATGGTACCTCTTTATTAATACCTGAACAATTTTAGCGTATGTACCAGTTATGTAGTTAGCACTGACAACTACTGATATTTTAGTCAAACAACTCGATTTTATATGGAATTTCTGCGGTTTGCGAAAATAGTGGTTAAGTATTTATAAAAAGCGCGGTTAAAGACGCAAAACAAATAATTATAATTAAACATACGAAAATGAACACTACGGTGAAAATATACCGATGCTCCCAAATAATATAAAATAAATGACAGTGATCACGACGTTTTCCTGTTTATGAACCAAATATTTACTAGAGATCGTAAGGAAATTTAGTTTTCCGGTTTTATTTATTACTTTGGGCCATAAATTAAAATACAATATACCTAGGTTTTAGCAAGCAAATTGCAAGTCACTGTTACTGTTGATTAATCTAAGGCTGGAAACTATTTGTTAATGTGTCTTCTAACTGCCCCTGAAGAGTGGAATTTGTCTAGGTAAATTGCCCGAATAAGGATTACTTCTTCGATAATGTGGCTTCTAGATGCTGTTTGAATTTAGGGTCCGTTACCAAAGGGTTCCAAAATATGCCGGTTCTAACTCATTCATCACGTTAACGTAATATAATTTCTTTAGCATCAGCAACCACTTCTTAACCCAGTTCTTATTCTTCTCCTTTTTTCCACTCGAAGTAGCACAGAAACAGCCAATCGAACCACTGATTTTTCCTATGTTTGCAAGTTGATGGCTGCGTCGTTCTCCAGTAAACTGATTACCTTAACCCCTCAGGCCCCGATTGGCCGATATCGGCCACAATACGATTCAGAATGACTGTCCCGTTTTAATTTTATTTTAATTTAATTTGTTTTATTTGATTGTTTTATTATGTTAATATGTTTTATTTTAATTATGGGTACAGTGGCTTGGCAGTAATTAATGTTTTAGTGAGACAGTGTCATAATTCATTTTTTTTAACTAATTTTTACTAAAATTTTTTGGGACATCAACTTGTCAATCGGCTGAGGGGCCGAGGCCTGAAGGGTTAATTGATCGGTAATTCCGTTGTTTATTTTACTCTTTATTTGTATAGGTACATCCTTCTATCCAACCTTTATTTGACAATAAAAAATGTCTTCTAAACTAACAACATTTTAATTTAAAAATCTAACTGAATAAACCCAAACTCCTTGTCATGCCTGAACAATCGCTCCATAATTAAAATGCCTGCTCGTATCTCAAAATTCAAGCTCGTGCTAACAATTGGGATGTGTGGAGAGTCTCCCCTGCAATCCTCCAATTTATCGAGAGGATGTCCAAGGAATTGTCATCTACTATATATACGTACCATCCCCAAAATTAAGTTTCTAGCCTGAGAACACACACACCGCATAATATGCCTGCTTTCATTCTAAGATGGTCTACGGTGCCTTAATATGGGGAAATTCCGCGGAGCCAACGTCATTTTAATATATTTGTGTTTTGAACTAATTTACTAAATTTTTAGTGACTGCTTCTACCTATGGCTATGTTTATAATGATTATTTAAAACGTGCATTAGGTTGTTTATTGTATGTACTATTTATTATATAAAGGTGTAAATGCACGCTAAATTCGCGGAACAATTTTTCAGGGGTTGTATTATACAAAGGTCTTAATAATTATGGATATACATAACAACTAGTAAAAAAGTTTCTATATTATTACAAAAATGAAGATGATTTAAAATAAGTATTAATTTATGACGTTTTCAACAGTATCATACTTTTTAGAAAGAATAAGTATGTAAATCTACGGGGAAGAATGATCAATATCGATGTATTTTTATAAGAGGAGATACTTTTTTTATGAGGTATACATTTAGGATAAAGGTATTTTTGTTGAAACAATTTTATTTGATTTACAGACAAGATTATGTTTCTTTTTTATTATAGGTAAACAACTGAATTGAATTGAAAAAAAAAATAATAACAACATACAGCCAAATAGGTGTTATTGAATCGTTTTTTAACTAGCAACCTACTGGCATATAGGTATTCGACGCTTCTTTAACCCGTCGGACGCCGACAGTGCCTATAGGCACTTTGCGTCGTTTGACAGATCCGCGCGTAACAGTTTCGGCCGGCCCCCATATATATATTAAATACATGACTAACAAGATTAATTACTAGGTAACAAGCGGGAATTCCTGCGAAAACGATATTGTTAGTATTTATTCACAAAATTGACCAAAAAGTTGCGGCGCTGTTTTTTACGCGCGAAGGTTGGCTTCCGAGCGGTTAAACGCCGATATTTTACTTATTTATAGAGATAGAGCGAAGATTCTTACATTTTCGGAATCAATGTGATGAATAATTAGTGGGGGGCATAAAATGATGTTTGCATAAATATCGAAATGTACGTTTAGTGTAGACGCTGCTTTAGTGTAAACGCTAGGGTTGGTTTTTTATTTGTAAAACGGCAACACTGTCATAGCAGCCCCCATTTTCAAAATTATTTTTCATGGTGTTTAACGAATCGATTCTATTATGTCGATAAAAAGTCTAGCGCGCGTGACATGCAATTAACTTCCTAATTAATCCATTTTAATGTCTGGCGGGCGCGATAACGATCAGGGTTGAGGCCAGGTAGGTATTATTATGCTACCCGCATGCGAAAAACATGAAATTACTCACATTTTTCTCGTTTCGTTGATTCCGGCGTGTTCATATGTTTATTAGGCGAAAAAGACTTGGAGTTCGACGATCCCATTCTTTTCTAAAAACAACACGAAAATAAAACTCAACAGGTGTTACTTGGCGACCGAAGGCTTAGTACTGTTTCTGTGCAGCAAGTCAACGCGAGCAAGAGTGAATGTTTCCAAGTCAAGGCTGCTGAGTGTTTTGCGCTTGATTCTGTCTAAACGAATGCCGAGCAATCTACTACTCGTTTATGACTCAATGTGCGTGGTGCGATGAATCGATACAGCCGGCATAATATAAAAAACTTACAGTATGCCAAGAGATTGCCCTTAATCCATATCTAGCGATTGGCGACAATAAAGTCATTTTTAGATTTTAATCGCCCTCTTTTCTTTAGCGTATCATCAAAAAAAAATAGGCAGCTGTAGCGATGGGCCGCGCGCGCACAACCGCGACTAAACATTCGATGACTTTTGTCGGAAAACAACTCTCGAATACGCAAAAAACCATTGCATATAAGTACTAGACCTTGTGACCAGCCTGAGAATGCGTCAGCCGAATAGAAAGATACAGCAGCATATAAAACTCCCTCCATCCTTGTCTAGTCGCGCATGCACGGGCACACGTACATAATATGTATTATTATATGTTATATAATAATGGCCATCACTTGGCCAAAGATAATATAATAATTACTATGGCAACGCTGATATAATCACCGTGGCAACGCGTCGACGCCATAAAGGGGCGAACATACTCAATGGTCGCCAAGGGCGGTCCTAGCCTTATATTTTGGGGGGGGGGGGGGGGGTCGCCGTTATGGACTTAAAGTTTTTTGATCGGACCAATACCAAGTCCTAACCTAAAAACTCAGATTGATCAATATTGAATTACTTATCAGGTTTTTAATCCTTCAGGTTAAAATTAATTGAAACATTAAATAGTAAATAAATTATTTAATATGTAAAATAAAGACGAGAATTACAATATAAACTCTAATTTGGTCTTTGAACCCTTTGAATATCTTGTAATCACAGCATCCACATCAATATCAATGTCCCTGTGAATGTTCAGGAGAGCTAGACCGACAAGGCGTTCTTCTCCCATGGATGCTCGGAGCCAACTTTTAACGCGATGCAGAGTTGGAAAGCTCCGTTCTCCAGTGGCAACACTTACTGGCAATGTCGCAAGAATCCGAAGCAGGCAGTTGATGGATGGGTACAAGTCATTGTCACATTGTTCAATTATTTGCATAAGACAAGTGGGAACGGCTTGTTTTGGGGCAGATTGTGACAGTCGCTTCCACGTAGCTACCCACAATTGATATTCTGCAACAACAGACGAAACTGGTACTCCCAAAAGTCCACTGTAAGCATCGGCTACCTCTCGTAAAACTTGTATGTCGTCATCACTGTAAGAGGTTCGTGGAAAGAGCACATTCAAATTGAAAGTTTCATTATGTCTGGAGACAGGCGATCTTTCAAATCAATTATGACACTGTCTAACAATGGCACATACATTACTCTGCGGAAGTAATCCTCGGTAGAGTTAGCCGGGACATTTGCACGCTGCGTTTGACGAGATACTGTTCTCGGCATCTTAATAACACTGTCCAATTCTGATGCTACCTCAGTAATTTCTGAATAAAGTTGACTAAATATTGTCTTCGCATTTAGACTCTTGTCGATTTGTAAATAAAACTTAAAGTTCCCCTTTAATATACAATAATTTATTTATGGAAACAAGTGTATTTGCATAAGGGGCTTATTATAAGCCATATATATTTAAGATTTTGAGGGGGGTCATGACCCCCTTGACCCCCCCCCCCCCCTGGGACCGCCCTTGATGGTCGCGCCCATTAGCCGCGGCTTACGAACGCGACTGAAAGGTATCTGTGTAATGAAAGTCTATTGAGCCGTGCACATTATCGGACGTCAGTCTCGGACGTGATCTTGAGGCTTCGGACGTCCAATCCGCAAGCCGCGTCCCAAACAACTGTGCATACTATCAGTCGCGTCCGTAAGCTGCGGCTTACGGACGCGTCCGATAATATATTTGCCCCTTAAAGGGGCGAATTCACTATCGGACGCGTCCGCTGCCGCGGCTTATGGACAGTATGCACAGTCGTTTGGGACGTGGCTTGCCAGATCTCTATTGGACGTCCGAAGCCTCGAGGTCGCGTCCGCGACTGACGTCCGATAATGTGCACGGCTCAATAGAAATTCATTACACAGATCGCGCCCATAAGCCGCGGCTAACGGGCGCGTCCGATAGTGTGTTCGCCCCTTAAGTCTGCTATGCTAGGGACATTGATTTTATAGTGTTAGGGATAAACGCGCATGCGCAACTAGACACGGATAGAGGAGGGCCCCACATGCAACTATCGCTTTCTATTCGGTGAACGCATTCACTCACAGCCCGCCTTCGAACTCCCGTTCTCTATTTTGTTACACCTGTGGGGTATACCTCCTCTATCTTTATCTAGTTGCGCATGCGCGTTTATCCATATCGTAGCAGACTGAAGGCGCGAACATATTTATTGGACGCGTCCGTCGGCCGCGGCTTACGGACGCGACAAAGGTATCTGTGTAATGAATGTCTACTGAGCCGTGCACATTATCGGACGTAAGTCGTGGGCGTGACCTTGAGGCTGCGGACGTCGGTCAGGGGCTCTCTAGACGATCAAGCATGCATGTCAAGCTTCGCGTCGCGGGCTGGGAGGGGATTGTAAACCGCCGGAAATACGCAAATATTTTTTTAAATGTTTACCAAAAATGCCTAATTTTGTAGTTACCAGTCACGTTAATCAGGCGTAATTGATTGATGACTGACGTGACTCCCTGGTATAAAACTACAAAATTAGGCATTTTTAGTAAACATTAAAAAAAATATTTGCATATTTCCTGCGGTTTATGATCCCTGCCCAGCCCACAAAGCAATGATTGACAAGCATGCTTGATCGTCTAGAGCCCTTTAGATATCCGCAAGCCGCGTCTCCCAAACGACTGTGCATACCTATGAGTACTATTGGTCGCGACTCACGGACGCATCCGATAATATGTTCGCCCCTTTATGGCGTCGAAGCGTTGCCATGGTGATATATAAGCGTTGCCATAGTGATATATGTACGTAACTCCGTGCATGCGCGACTAGACTAGGGTGTAGGGGTACTCTAAAGCACGACTTGGAAGTCGACTTTTTTGACACAACACTAACCATCTTGATGGGGCGGTTACACTCTCGCGCGAGGCGAGACGCAAAACCATGTGTAAACAAACGGAACAGAGGCAAAGCTTCTAGCAAGTAGGTAAACATTTTGTACGCTCGTTAGAAGCTTTGCCTCTGTTCCATTTGTTTACTGATATGGTTTTGCGTCTCGCCTCGCGCCTCGCGCGAGAGTGTAAACGCCCATGACAGTTGATTAGGTCAGTGATTGCACTTTTTTTCGTATAGAGCGATAGTAGCTAGTCGCTGACCAGCCAGTAAAAAAAAAGTTTTCATCATAGGTTTATTCAAAGAAAAACAGTATCCACAAGCATACACATATTTCCACATAATTATTTTTATATTATGATAAACTCGACTTTAAAATATACGTATCGACTTTCTGTGCCCCAGCCAACTATTCCCGCCTATCCTCAGTATCACATTCATAGCCATTGTATCTATAATTATTTATTTACATTTAAAAAACGCAATTTTTTTACACCGTCATGATATGATTATATACATAACATTCGTTATAAAAACAATTGTAGCTATTTACAATATTTACAAAACAAAACGCAGAAAAATGCATATTTTATTTTAATACAGTACACAAAAAACAGTGGCCTTACAATAGGCATAATTTTTAACCCTTTTCTAAAGGCTAATTTACATTGTCATTTATTGACTTCAAACTCTAGACTAGTCAGTGCTGACCCGGTACTGACGCCATGTAATTTGATTTAACATCAGTACACCAGTCACGTCAGCGCTGACTCAATATTCCCACTATATATTTTGGGGTCGGTCCGTCCCTGTCGCCACCCACGCCAGCGGTACCAACCTTAGTCAGTAGAACACTGACTACATTAACCTTTCGGAAGCCACGCAAAATTTTCGAAGCCCAGGAATTTTTATTTGTAGGTGTGTGCAAGCATACTGCTATATAATGGTGGCTTCAATGAAAGGCTTTTTCCTCAGTGGAGGGAGAAATAGAGCCGATAATTGAATAAATACGTATATAATTAAAAAGATATCAAAAAAGTCGATCAGCTTGCGCACAGTATAGTCAGACAGTAGCTTCTCTTAAAACAAAATTGAAATCAAAGCGAATACGTTACGAGTCGAATGGGCTTGGATATAGCCGCCAGATGTTCCGCTGCTCGGCCTACGCAGATATCCAAACGCTCGAAAGCGTCGCCAGCCTTCACCTGGCCGTAATGCTAAACGTTCACGTTCGTCGGAACGTACCCCCTGCCGACATTCCTCGCACCCTCTTCCCGCATTGCCCTGTAACTGGAGAGTAAAGCTACTGGTTGTGGTATACAGTGGCGTGGGTGGCCACCCAGAGGTTAACGTGCATACTCCGTGAAAAAATAACTACAACCAACTGCCTATGTAAACAGTGTGTCATTTCTCTGCGCCAGCACTGACGCTTATAACTAATTCTATGTAAATCAGCCTTAACAAAGAGAAAGATACGGTTAAACATGATACTCAAAATTAGAAGTGACAAATGTTTTGAAAACACTGAGATAGGTGTTGCGGACAAGCCAAGTTCTCAGACTACTTTGTCAGATTTTATGTTTATAGATCTAAAACTGATCGAGATAATCGACAGTGACATCAGATAGTGAAGTCATCACAGCACACTAGACAAAATCAAATGTAAACAGTCTCTCAACTCTAAACAATGAATAAGAGCTTCTGTATTTGAATAAGAGCTTCTGACATTAGTATATTACTTACGCAATTCTTCTAATAATTCAATGATTCATCATCCGAATCCTTATTGAATGTCTGAATAAAAAAATGTGATTTTTAGGTATTAAGAGTTTTTCTACAAGACATTATTTTTACATGAAAAAAAATAGTAAATAATCACCTTAAACTTTTTTTTGATTTAAGCCTTTGTTATTGAAAAAATAACATTGGAATATCAAAGGAACATAAAAAAAAAACATTTTTCCTCAGTAACCGAGGGCTAAATCAAAGAAGTTGTACATGACTATGAACTTGTTTTTTTATGCAGAATAATCTACGGTAAAAGTAAAATAACCTAACAGCCAAAAACATATTTTTCTAGTAGTCAGTGAAAAAAATGTTTTTTTATTTTTACTTTGTTCAGTTAAAGTAATGATTTACCGTTGAAATCTTGTATTGCAATCACAGATACAATGAAAAAAATAGAAGTTAATTTTAAGAATGGCAACCCTAGTACTCCTGGCGAAGCGAAGCGCCTAGGGTTGCACGATATATGAGGACCCGATTTAACTCCCATAATAGATATCTTAATTATCATGATATTAGGTATCGGAATATAGATGATTTTAAATAAAAATCGATTTCTTTCATGCTTATTACGTTATGTTACGTTTTTATTCCTAACTTCGTTGGAAAAGAAGAACAGGATTTGAGAATTTACGGTGTGGTGTCTGTATTTTGTCGTTTCCGAGTTGCATTTCTTGTTTTACGATGTGGTGTTGATTTTGTAGTTTTCCGTGTTGCATTTCTTGCGTTTTATTTGTCCTTTGTCGACACATTCTACCTAGGCATAGGTAATATGGTATAATTGTAGGCTTCAGTATTATTACTTTATGTTGTTTTTGCACTCGCATGGCCGATTTGTAATTTTTTATTTTATATTATTTTCCAAAATATTGTGTATTTACTTCAGCGGTATCACCGCCGTTTGAGCCACGCAAGTTGAATAAAATACCTATTGTGACGGTCGCGATGTAGGATACCAAAACGTTCTCAAATGTATTATAAAAAAACATTTTTTTAAATAATTTTCATGACATTTTCAATAATTTTACCTAGCTGTATGACCACTAAGGAAAATAATCTATATTCTGATATATCGATATACAGTAGAACCTTGATTTCCCGGCACTCTTTTATCCGTCACCAGTTAACAAACAGTCTTCGTAATGGCTTCGATACACTGCGATTGGTGCGTTGCGAAAATTACATAATGAAACTTTATTTTTTAATATTTTGTTTCTATTAATATATAGATAAACCACTGAAAGAATCAATTATGTATGTACGTGTAGGACTATAATAATGAATGTGGTAATGTAAAATAAATGTTGATGTATTTTTGTGGTACTACGTAATCTCCGATTTTTTATTAGACTATTTCTCATATCCATCATCCCTTCGATCACGACACTTGATTGGACAATGGAGGTTCTACTGTAATAGCCTCCGATATTATCATATATTGATATGTAACCTCGGGTATCATATGTCAATTTCCAATTTACATATCTTATAAGAGTTTTATTTCTTGCTGTGGTTTAATTAATTTGCTACAATTTATTTGATGTTTTAGTTGTAAATTGTATTTTTTTGTAAATTGCCTTATAAATAATTAATATTTATGATTTATAAATAAATAAATAAAATGGTTTATAAATAAATGATTATAAATAAAAAATGATTTATAAATAAATAAAAAATAAAATATACCACACCGACAGCATATCATCGCTCTATATGTGAGACCTCGTACATGTCAACAAGCAAACTTTTCAAGGCATGAAAAACACTGAATACGTTCACAATGGTCCCGATTGCGTTTCTTTGTGAACTAAAACTAAAATTAGTTCAAGCGAATGAGATAGAGCGGAATATGAAACGAACAATCGTCGATAAAACTACCTGTCGAACTTATACTAGTCCGAATAAATTTAAATACATTTCAAGGCGGTCTTAGATTCAGATGTTTTATCTTTGTTGGGTAGTTTTAAAGAGAAAAAGTGACGACCGTTCCTCTCTAGCGTATTGCCGTCTCGTTCACACGAACTAATTTCCGATTTTAGTTCAGGAAGAAACGCAATCGAGCCCAATGTTTTATTTTAGTTGTGCAAATGGGACTAAATAAAATAAAAAATTGGTTTACTGTAATAATGATTAATACTGCCAGAGTTAAGTTGTTTTTGAGGAATTACTATATTACCAGATAAAATCATTAACCCTTCGAAAGCTAGCCATGGGAATGAAACTCACGATGGCATGTTTTCAACCCTGGTTTTTTTGTAGGGGGTGTTAGTGCATGCATACTAATGTATAGAGGTGGCTTTTTCAATGGAGGCGACTTTTTTCGCATAAATAATTGCATAAATACGGAGATCGGCCGCCCGCGAGTTGTCGCAACGGAAAAACCACCGATCGGTGGTATTAGCATTCTAGCCGTTAACTCATGATTACGAGATGCCAATGCAATGAGAATTCAAAAAAAATAAAGCAATGAGACCTCGGGACATAGACAGAACGATCCTGATTAGTGATTTACAACAATAACAATAAAAACGTAAAATTGATTTTATGGCGCATACATGTAAGACCTCAAATATATACTTTGGATCCCTAGACGCTCTGTATTTATTTTAGCGACGGCTGCCGAATTAAGTTACTGTTTACATTTGTCTACTGCGACAACAGTTCCGTAAAAAAAGAAAATAAATCCGCGTTGTACAGTACCTTTTATTTAAAGATTCGTCTCCCACACGATTGAAAGCGAAAGCGCTCGGGAAGGGAATGTGACTAGAACATCAGCGAAAACTATCATATGTACAATTTAGCCTAAAACCGGTTTAAATATTACGCGACATTCCCAGTGAGAAACTTCGCATGCAAGCGTCGGAAAGCCATACACGGTGTAAAGAAAATGCGCACAAAACGCCGTTTGCAAAGTCAGTCTTTTGCAAAAAAAAAAAAAAAAAAACCAGCCGCACCCTCACATAAATTACGCACTCTTAACATGTTACAATCTAGAATCAACAAAATATAAATTTAACAAAAATATAAAGAAAAAACAAAAACAATCTCACGTAGGGATGAGGCACAGAATTATCGCCTGACGCGTCCGCCGAGGGTTTCTTCGACAAATTCAGTTATTTATACGATAAATAGTTTGTTGAATTGCAGGACGAGAGAAAACTTAACGAAATCATATTTTTTCTTATTGAGCTGCGGACCCATCGAACGTTTCTTAGAAACTATAAGCGTTTTTTAAATATTTTCTTTTTCCATAAAAATATCTCCAGTGTCTTTTCGTCATAAGCACTTTTTTCTGATACACTTAACAATTAGATAATTCTTTTTTTTTGTTATTGAACAACTTTAACCATTTCTTTAAAGCACCACAACAATTATGAGTTTATTTTCACTGCTGCTTGCCAAAATAGTGGACCTTGTCACTGGGCGATTTCAAAACGTCTTCCCAGGCTGAAAAAGAAATAACAACAGAATTAGTATCGTAAAATATATACAAATTAATTATTATAGATCTTGGCATTGCTCGTCTTCGTAAAAAGTCACTAGTGAGTCGGCAGCAGTGTTGCCAACTTAGGCGATATGTCGCCATTTAGGCTACCTCCAATGGGTCATCGGCGACCAAAATATACCAAAAATCGCCTGTCGCCGATTTAGGCTACACCAGTTTTTCGATTTCAATTTGTACGGCGACAACGATTTTGTTTATTAATGGTGCCGAACTTGTTTATTAATGGGTAACTTGTAATGTTTTTAAGATAAATAATTTCCCCTTGTTAACCTTAACTTGGTATGGCTTAGTTTAATATTACGTAATTGTTTTTTGTAAGCATGTAATTGATTTTTGCAAACTTTCTGTGTAAAAGTAGTACCTACCTAGTTATGAAAATTAGTTTTTTTTTCAATAATGTAATTATTATAGGTAATTGGTAATAGTACATTGTACATTTATGTATGGTTCATGGTATCGTGTTCATAAATATAGTAGCTTTATAAAAAATGGTAATCTTAGTAGTATCTAGGTAATTTTGTTCTATTTTATCATACAATCTTGTTTTATCCAATGTTTGTTTTTTTATGTACTAATCTCGATCATTTTTTAAAAATATCTGTAACGGCCTAGAATGATTTCAATTCTTCTATTTATAGCTATGGCCTGCAATCCTTTTTATTAGCAAAAAAAATTTTTTTTTTCAAAACGGCTACTTTAGGCTATCTTTTCTGCTGAAATCGGCGACTAGTCAAGCCCAGCACTTGGCAACACTGGTCGGCAGTTGTCGCCCGATTAACATCTCCGCTTCGTTGTATTTCCTCACCTGACTTGATATGACTTCAAATGCTTTCATAAGTATCGATAAATTGCAAAAAGGATATAGAGCACCCGGAAAGAGGTCAGGGAAGAGCAACAGAGTTATCGTTATCGCCGAGGAGCAAACCGTACAAAGTACGACTGAAGGAACTCTCCGTTCGACAACATTAGAGGAACGCAGGCAGCGAGGAGATTTAATAGAGAAAGTACGAAACGCTTCACGGTTACTATAGAGTATCCGACCTCGAGAGCATACATACTATGAAAACCATTAAGCGACTGCGTTGCGAAGTCGAATAACCAATTGCAGCGTCGATCCCCAGGATTTTTTTTTTTTTTCTCGAAATGCATCGCCGGAGCAAGAGATAAGTGCTAAGTTTAATAATTAAACTGGGCATTTATCTCAGTGCTCTCTTAAGGTTTAAAAACGAGCGCTCGCATCGGGTTCACGCTGCCGGCGGATATAACAATAATAGTTCGAGCAAACGCCGGCAGAATTACACATTGCGAGTTTTATTCGACAATCGAAACCCAGCATTGCCATTACGCTCTTTCCCAGAAGCGCGCGGGACGCTCGTCGCAAAAATTACATTGGTTTTTGCCCATAATTCGCATCGAATGCCAGGTCTATACGGTTATACGTCGGTGGGAATTAGCGTTATTTAAATGAGTAATATTTTCAACGACGGCTAAGGAACTCACCCATTCCGACGAAGTGTACAATTTTATCGAGATTGTAAACGTCGCCGGCGAGCAGGGCGACGTCGGGCGCGTCCTCGGAAAAGCTCTTGGGCTCGGCGGCGCCTCCGTCGCCGGACTCCTCGAGGCCCGTCTCCCCGGCGAGCTCCTCCGCCTCGGACACGCTCTTGGAGGAGGTGCGGTGCTTGGGCCGGCGAGCGCGGGGCTTCTCGGGCCCGGCCTCGCGGTGCGGCCTCTCCTCGATGGCGGGGAAGTCGGCGTTGAAGTCGTAGGCGGAGCGCTCCTCGCGGCGGGGGGCGCAGGCGGGGGGCTCCCCGTTGAGCAGCTGCTCGTTCACGTCGAAGCCGAAGGTCAGCCCCTCCACGCCGGCCGCGCCGGCCGCCTCCGCCTCGCGGCTGAGGATGACGACGGCGGGCCGCCGCTCGGGCGCGGGCAGCAGCACGTCGGGCGGCTCCGGCATGCCCTCCAGCCGGTAGTGCAGCAGCCCCCCGCGCTGCGAGCGCGCCGCGGCCTCCGCCGGCGCCGCGTACGCGATCGGCTCCGCGCGCTCGTGCGTCGTCGGCTTCGCCGCGTTCGCTTTCGCTTTCTTGTCCGCCGCTTTGGCGGCCGGCGGCGACGCTTTGGGGAACGGCTTCGGCTCCGTTTTGGCCGCGCCGCCGCCGCGATTGCTTTTCGCGTCGAGAGCCGGGTAGTTTTCCATGTCGTACGTCGGATTGGGGGCGGTTTCGACTTGCGTAGCCGTGTCGACTATTTTTAATTTGGCCGGACGGATTCGTTGCGATTCGACCGAACCGGATTCGGCGCGGATCGCCGGCTCCTTCTCTGGGATTTCGGCGTTTCCGTAGTAATTGCACGATTCTATCAAGTCCGGGATGTTGTGTCCGCGTATCTGAGCGGCGGGCGGGGATTTCGAGTTGGCGATTTCGACGCCGTTAGGGGGGGAAGACGAATCGCTGCGAGCGCTCGATTTCGGGGCGACGCTCGGCCATTTATCGTTCTGTTTCGGGTTCGGAAGCTGCGGAGTCGGATCTCCGCAGGGCGGAGGAGGAACGGTATTGGCCATCCTCGCTATGTCGGCGTAGGACGCTTGCGGAGTCCCGCCGCTGGACGCCGAAACCTGCTGTAGACTCAATTTTTCAGCCGTCGATTCGACCGGAAGCGAATGGACCGAATCTAAATCGTCGTTGGAATCGTTGCTCTTGTCGGACGGCGGGACCGAACTGGCGCTCTTGCGCCGACGATCCGGCGAGCCCTGCGTCCGAAATCCGTAAATTATCTCGGCGTTTGGATTCTTCACCGGCAAATACTCCTTCGGATAAGCGCCGTACGATTTGCTGCCCCTGCCGCGGTTTTCGTCATACGGACTGTGCCGCTTTCGATTTTTCTTTTTCTTCGTCACCGTTTGAAATTCGAGCGTCTCGAAGGGGACGAGCGGCTCCGGCAGAGAGACGTTCCCCTCGAAATCCGCCTTGCTTTTCTTTCTCTTGTCCGGTTCGACGGAGCCGTAATCGCGGCTCTCGTTGCCCCACGAGCGGCGATCGCTCTTCTTCTCCGCGTCGCCGGAATCGAACGTCGAATGCTTCTTGGATTTCCGCAGCGTCAAACTGCCGGTCTTGGACGACGGCTCCGAAGTCAAATCTTCCAATTTAGAGCAGGACATCTCCTCCATGGAGGTGGCTTTCTTCATTTTGGTTTCTACCTTTTCTTTGGTGCGGCGCTCCGTGGAGCGTTTCTTCCCGGCCTTATCGTCCCCGTCGTCGCGCGCCTTCCCCGCCCTGGGCCCCCCCTTGTGGTGGTGATGCTTGCCCGTTTCCAGTTCCGGCTCGATGAACTTGAGCAGAGCCTCGATCTCCCTGAAGCCCTGATAGCCGGGGATCTGCTCCGAGATTCGCACCTCGGTCTCTTTGTTTTTCTTGCGGTTCAGCTTGATTTTCTTGGCGTGCTGGCCGACCGACGAAGAGAACGGGTGGCCGAACGGCTGAACTGAATTGCCATTTTCATCGTGCGATTTCTGAAACAGACGCAACTGTCCGATTTATCTTTTAGTATTGTTTTAAAAAAACACAATAAATAAAAATTAGTTAAGAAAAATGCATGCAAAGCAAAATAAAATGAATCCTAATAAAAAAAACTAAACAAGCATTTTATTAGACGAGTATTTTCAATCCAGATTCTGTTTCGGTATCGAAGCATTAGGAACATAAAAGCTTGTAAAAAATACAAGTTATTGTTACAAAATCTGATACTACTCGACTAATGTAGAACAATAAAGTTTAACCTATTGGAGAAATGCACAAAACAAAGTCGCTTTATCTAAATTGATTCTGAGTATTCTATACAATACCTATAAATTGTATTCGCCCAAAAATATGGGGGAGGGTTAACAACCCCTATTTTCATTAAAAACAATATGTTTACATACTGATTAATATTGTTAATTTATACATAATAAAATAACAAAACTGTTAAAATGCTATAATTAAAACAAATATATAACTTTCTTTAACTACCTGTCAATTCAAACCAATGTATATGTATGACATGGTTTAATACAAACTGATTATAACGATGCATAGAATCAGTTGAATGTAAAAACTATTTTGCAGTATGATATTTTTAGATCTAAATGAAAAATTCCAACAATTTTTCTCTAATAGGAAAATTTTATTGGATTTAGAGATTAGGTTCATAAATAACTTCCGTTTATTATCATATTTATTTTGCTTTCATTAAATAACAATTCATCACTGTTATGTATGCTCTTCACCCATTTTCCTAGTAGCTTATTAATTCCTTCCTATTAAAATATGGTTGGGTTGGACTGGAAGAAATTTTCGATAGCCTGACTGATATCCTCTTCAGAATTGAAGATTTTTTTTTTTTTTTGTAATGAGCAGAAAAGGTGATATTCTGTCGGGACAAGGTCCGGGGAGTAAGGTGGGTGTGTTAAAACAGACCATCCAAGTTCAACATTGTTTTCTTGAGTCATCCTTGCCGTATGTGGGGTCGATCACCGTTGTGTAAAAGAATGACATTTTGCAATCGAAGAAGGCAGGATGCTTTTTATGGTTTCTCTTTCACTCTTTGCAGCTGCTGAACGTATATATATGCAGTTTTCTTTAAAATTGACTTTGACAACTTATGATGAATTATACCTCGACAATCCCACCATACACACAACAAATCTTTTTTCCATGGATGTTTGCTTTCGGATCAGGTAGAGGTTGATCATAATCAAGCCACTGAGGTTTGATTGATCATAATCAAGCCACTGTCTTTTACGGACGATGTTGTCACAGGTAACCCATTTTTCATCGCCTGTTTTAGTCCTGTCTAAAAAAGACACAATTATTACCGGTGATAGTAGACTTGTAGTAATTGACATGCAATTTTCTTTACTCCGTTCACTGAGGTTGTGAGGTATCTATCCATACTTCCTTGCTGCTTTGCCTAATTTATCCAGGTGGCCGCAAGCAGTTTATTGTGATTTATTCAACCTTTCTGTTATATCTCTTGTTGATTGGTGGATTTTGCTCCAATATTGCCTTTAAAAGGTTGTCGTCAAGGTCAAAAAGATGTCCAGCCCTCGGTTCGTCATTGGCAAACCAATTTGGCATCGACATTGGCAAACCAATTTGGCATCGACATTGGCAAACCAATTTGTAACTGCCCAATCGGTTATTAGTCCTTTACCACTTTTTTTACACGACTGCCCAACAAAAAAGGAGTTAGTTGTCTTGTTGTTCGTCTCTTGTAGGTCCTGTTGTGTGATGGGGTGGACAACTGCGGGCAGGATATGATATCTATATATATAAAATAAAATAAAATATAAATAAATATGGTCTTCATCCTACAGTGTTCTACAGTCGTATGTTGGATTCGCACACTGGCCCCAGCAGATGAGATTGGCTTGGGATCTCATCACAGTGTCCTTTGGCCCGGTGGTAGAAAAATTGGCCGATGAGTTTAGATTCACTGTTTCCAGGGACGCCCGATTGTCGCAGACTAGACAGTTGAAAATGTGCACAATCTTCAGAGAGGCTCCTTCTGTGTCCCATTTTATATTATATTATGATTTTATTAAAGAAAAAACAAAACTAATGCTGCCGTCACTTGGAATTTCGAATTTAGAATAACGGATTTAAAATTTAAAAAAAAGTGTAATGTGTTCAGGGTTCAACTATGTATGTTTCGTTTCTTTATTTCACCATCACTTCTAAACACTTGAACCCATTTAAAAGTGTGTGGTATTGTTAGAATTGTTGTCATCTCGAGTGTCAAAGAATACCTTAACTGTCCAAATTAACATAAATATATCGTGTTTAGTGTCAAATGAAAGGTCTGACTGAGTATATTCCGGAAATATACATGTACTAGCTGCGCCCAGCGGTTTCACCCGCGTGGTGATGGAAAATTGTGATAATGATGATAGAAAACCATATATTTTTAATAAATTATAGCCTATGTGTTATTCTGATGTGTAAGCTATATTATTGTAAAGTTTCATCAAAATCCATTCAGTAGTTTTTGCGTGAAAGAGTAACAAACATCCATACATACATACAAACTTTCGCGTTTATAATATTATTAGTAGGATAGTAGGATAGAATTTAAATTTCGAATGTCAATTTCTTAGATTTTTTTCAAACTTACTTGACAGTTATCGTTATATTTTAGATAATTCACGCTATATCTTTATAAATTATAGCCTATGTGTTATTCTGATTGGTAAGCTATATTATTGTAAAGTTTCAACAAAATCCATTCAGTAGTTTTTGCGTGAAAGAGTAACAAACATCCATACATACATACAAACTTTCCCGTTTATAATATTAGTAGGATATATATGTATAAAAACCATAATAAAATTATTTATAAATACAATAGTTCCCTTTCTATAGCGGCAGTTGTGTTTATTATTCTTTTTAATATATTTACTTGTTTCAGATGTCTGCCTTAGGACTACTGCCTTGTTTAAATTCCCAAAGTGTATGAGGAATAAGCACTTTTTCACTCTCCATGCTAGGGGATAGATACAACAGTTTAATGAAACATGCACCACACAAAACAGTTGTCAGAAGACTAACTGAACCCATATCTATTTAGTGAATGCAAAAACACGTTTGTCCCGGTGACCTATAGTGGGTAGATACGAACAATACATTCTACGTAGCTGCATCGGAAGTTATTTATGACACAACCTAATAGTTTCGGTCCTGTAATTTTTTTATTTTATTGAGAATTTGGGAGTGCTAATTGCTTAGACGATTGAGTGTGTCTTGGCAGTGTGAGTGAGATGTCGAACAGAGGGTCCGCTTCGAGACAATAGTTTAAAACGATTGTTTACTATATATTCGCTATACGAACCTGCTCTGTGAGAGAACAAGTTAGGAAGCTGTAAATTTCATTTATTATTTTGTTATCATTCTATCTCAATTAATAACATTTTTGTTTGGTTAATTTATATATGTAAATATACCTTCCAATAGTGGCTGTCCGGAAAGTATCTGACCCTATGCTGTAGGAAGAGAAAGACTCAATTCTGACCAACGGTGACGATGTAATACATAATCGAAGACTACTGAATATCAGGCGTGACAGATCGAATAAGTAAGATGCTAAACAAATTCGACATAAAAGTGATAATATCATATGAAATCGAAGACTATCGCAGTTGTTTGGCATTATAAATAAGTAATATTGAATATCGAGTGTGACAGATCGAATAAGTAATATGCTAAACAAAGATCTCTGAGGCATGTAAACGTTAACCTCATACTAATATGCTGGACTTGCTATGAACAACGTCCTAATGAGGCAATTAGATTTTTGCCATTTTGGCAATCATAGCAGAGGTTAGCGTTGCCGGAACTAATGTTAGAGATGTGATAGTGTGACAAAGTAAGTCTATAAAAACTTCGATAGATTAAGTTGCATATAGCATACGAAAGTTTTTATCAATTTATTTATACGGGTCGACACAATTGACTATCAAGTCAAAAGGAATTTTAGTCATTATTATTATTATTGTTATTTTATAGCATTAGCAGCTTAAGCTGATGCATGCATTTCACTTTTTATTTTTTTTTATGTTGGTGTTGAGTTGGTGTTGAGAACTATATAATCCCTAATAAATGGCCGAGTAGTGGTCAGCTTTTATATAAAAATATGTAATACAGTAGATTTAGTGAATTTAGCCATTCCAGGCTTTTTTTTTAGCTGCAACTTTGCACTGAAGACCTTCAAGTATACGAGAGTTGGCCGATGCCGGTTGGCTTGATACGTCGTGACCAATTTCATACTGTTTTCATCACTTGTAACCAGAAGGCTGACTCGCACTTGAGAGAGCAGAGCAGCGAAAAAGAAGAGGCGTGGCTAGTATTCGGTGTTGCCACATGTCAACAGTATTTCTGTCTCACTGTAATAGGTTTTGCAAATAATAAGTTTTATTTTCAGGTAAATATTATCTCCTTTTCTTCCTGTTACAACTAATCTTTAGAAAATCCTTTGCAAATTTGTCACCTTGTCAAATTACCGTAATATTACTGTAATGTTCTTCTTCTTCTTTATTAGTGTATGTGTTGTGTTGTATTAATTATATGTATTTATTCTTCTATTAGTTAGATGATTATTGTCCTATTTTGTGTTTCTATGGGCGTTTTAGTCTAATCGTTGTGAGGCGGAGTGCAAGCGAGGGCGGTACTCACGGTGGGCAGCGCAGGCAGGGCGATGGGCTGGTAGGCCAGGTGCACGGGGGCGCGCGGCGCCAGGGGGCCGGGGGGCGCCGGGGGCGCGGGGGGTGCGAGGGGCGCGGGGGGCGCGGGCGGCGCGGGGGGCGCGGGGGGCGCGGCGCCGGGCGAGGCGCGCGCCCGCGACGCCCGCGCCCCGCAGCCGTCCGCGCCCACGCTCGACGGAGACGCCTGCGCCGGCTGCAATCCCACAACTCGTTAGGCTTTATCCTCCGAGGAAACCGTTTCGACGGACCCAATTTTACCTTGGAATCGACGAGCGAGCTGGACGAGTGCGAAGTTTCCCCGCTCGAGATGAGAGGCGTCGTGATGCAACCGAACCCCACCGTCGAGTCGATCTATACGTAAAAAAACACCCGTTTACTAATAGTCCTCGGAACGAACGGCGGATAATGCTACGACATCAATATTTAGACGAATGTCATCAAAAGTACCATGTCTACTATACAAATGTTTCGGAATTTCGACAAATATTTTAATTAAATATTTTTTTTAAATTTAACTTTTTTATAATGCTTTCATGAAACCAGGTTTCGAGGTGATTACAATACGTATATTTAACCCTTTCGAACCGGTAATACTATTCCGCTTGTAACAGAAATTCCTTTTTTTTGCGCTTGTGTCCCGAATTATCATTAAAGGTTACTTCTCAGGGTTTTCTATAACCTTTTTCTGTTCCGAAAATGTTGTTTATTGTTGCTTTTTGAAATCATCCAAAAATTTTCCTTAACAGCTGTCAGATGACATTAATGTTGCTATTATGGAGATATATTTATTAAAAGATAAATAAATAAATAAATGAATGACAACTAAAAATTATAATATTAATTAAAAAGAAAACCTACATAAAATTTAACTTTGATTAAAAAAAAAAAATTGGAAGTAAATCTACACTCTTTGCCATAGAGTAGAGACATTCGTGTTTCTGGCAATAATGAGTTGTCAAACGTGTTCGGTTAGACTCATTTCCTGTTTTAACAATGGCGGGGCAGGTGCTGTTGCTCCGCCGAGGGAGGCAGAAAGTAGATTAAACAAGAAAGCCGTAAATTAACCGCCTGGCGGTAAAATTTGTGATGTGAAGTGTGTGTGATTTATCTGGTAAGCATTTTAATTTCATTTTGGGTAGCTTTTCCCGTAGGATCCTCGAGATTTTAACGGATTTTTCTATTGATCGCAGCTGTCGGCACCTCTGGTTTTTTTGAATAATTACTGCTGCTATATAAGTGACGAAATCGTCGCTAAATGTGACGGGAATTGCCTCCACGTCAAGGAATTTACATTCATTTCTGGAATTCTGTTATTTTTATTTGGATGAGCACATGTGACACGCCAATAAGCGGAATTTGAAGAAGGGTGCCTGCGGGCGAATAAACACGGATACTTTACATACTCTCGTGTTTCTTTTTGTGCTGTAGTCTTTTGTGTGTCTGAGGAAAAGGGTTTTCTGAGGGCCAAACCCAATGCTCATTAATATTTGGCCCACTCTCTGAGATAGTTTTTTTGAGGTTAATTTTTTTCTTTTTCAAAATTTCTTTCGGGTATCTTTTTTTTTTAAATATAATTAGTTTCCTTCTTTTTCTTTAAAAGGAGGTGGCGTCCTTTTACTTTGATTCTTTTGGGTTTTGGTAGTTTCTACCGTGTTTCTTCCAAA
The DNA here is from genome assembly GCA_944548615.1 of Micropterix aruncella. Classification (NCBI taxonomy): domain Eukaryota; kingdom Metazoa; phylum Arthropoda; class Insecta; order Lepidoptera; family Micropterigidae; genus Micropterix; species Micropterix aruncella. The sequence continues at coordinate 2,111,465 of OX155969.1, forward strand.
CACGGAAATTAGTATTTTGCGGTTATAAAATTAGCGCTCCAACGTTAGGCTTATAAATTGGATTTTGGCTTTTAGGGTATTCTTTTCCTCAGCCATTGAAGCACGATTTTTTAAGCACTTTGTTCAAAAATTGTATAAAAAAAATTAGAAGCATTTTTTTTGTTTTTATATAATTTTTATTCATAGCGATTACCGTGAAAGAGGCTTGTAAGCACCGTCTTGTTGTTTTTGTATTTAGAAGCAACTTTTGTCATTGAATTAAGCGGTATTGTGTACTTGCAGTTTTGTCGGCATTAACAGCATTTTTTGTAATTTAAAGCGGTTACCGTGAAGAAGTATTTTGTACTTGCCGTTTTTTATGGTTACTATATTTTTTTGTCAGAATCTTAGATTTAAAAGCAATATATTAATTATTGTTTGAATACTTGGCGTTGCTTAGCAGCAGTTTGTTTATTTTAAGGCGGTTTCCGCGAAAAAGTTTTACGCTTGCCGTTTAAGTATTTTATTTTATCATACTAATTATTTTTTTGTTAATTTCCAGATGTGAAGGCAATTATCCTGGTGAGGTAAGCAGCCAAATAAAACAGAGGTGCCGCAAGCAGTAAAAAAGTCAGTTTATTCCATTTTATTTTTTTTATTTTTTATTTATTTTGGTTTTTATTTTTTTTGGTGGGATTTAAAATATATACATGATGGCGTCTCCAGCGATAGTGTATTATGCTGCGTCACATTTAGTAAAGGCAGAACTCGATTATGAGTTCACGATTCGGGAGGTCACTCCAACCAATGTTGAAGCGATGAGAAAACAATTTAATTCACTCTTAAGGGAGTTTCCAGCTGAATCAATTTCCTCAACGGATTTAGATCCAGATTCCGAGTTTCAGGAATGTGCGATTAGACTTTCGTGTCTTCAAGAACTTATCGAAGAATTTATAAATAACAAACAGAAACTTTTATATAAACGAATTAGCACTAAAACTGCACATATCTTTCATAGAGTTTCACGTATAAATCCTGCTAATTCAGACTCCAAAAAATTATTAGACAATTTAAAGGAGGAAGTTTTAGAAATTGTCGTTTTGTTAGAAAAATATTTAGATATTGTTCGTTCGCCTAGCCCGTTACCAAATCCGGTTGTTCCGATACCTTCTACTTCATTGCACGAGGGTGAGAAGCTTAGTCCTGAGGTGGTTCCTTTGGGCAGGAATTCTGAAGTGACGTCAGCTCCGTATATACAGCATGTTGATACGAAACCAGTTCCTTTGGACAATAACTTTGTCATTTCTGACGAACGCATTCTTAAACCTTTAAATCTTGGTTTTACATTTGACGGCGATTCCTGTGTGGTCGAGTTCTTAGAACGATTGGATGAGATTAGGTTTTCGCGGAATATCTCGGATGCCAGGATGCTGAAATCGGCTTGTGAACTATTCCAGAAACAAGCGCTTAGTTGGTACCGTGCTAGAGCTTCGAGCATTTCCAGTTGGAAGCAGTTAGTTGCTGCACTCCGCTCCGATTTTGGCAGTTTAAATTACGATGCTGAAGTTTTGTCATTTGTACGGGGACGTAAACAAAAGTCGGATGAGAGGATGCATATTTTTGTTTCCGTCATGTTGGGCTATTTCAACAGGTTGTCAAGGCCATTGTCTGGTGAGGAACAATTAGGAATTATCCTTTCAAATATCTCAATTTCTTACCAACGACATTTCATGCTAGTTGATATAAATTCAATCGACGAACTTCTGCGTTTAGGAAAAAAAGTTGAAAATGCACAACAGCGTATCAACGCATCTAATGCAGCCACTCCTGCCCAAGCTAAGGTCAAGCCTTCTGGCTCGAAAGCAGTTTATGCGGTCGACGAGTCTCCTACCAAATGTGCGACGGAGGAAGTGAAAGTTGAACAGAAGTTCAAAGAGTGTAACGTTTCCTCTGCTGGTCCATCCCATCGTGGTGGTTTTAATCGTGGTGGTTTTCATCGTGGCGGTTTTAATCGTGGAAATTTTTCCCGTAATAATTGTTCTAATGGTAATTCGTCTTCTGGTAATTACAACCAAGGAGCCAATAATAGTTCGCGTGGTTCACGCGGTGGCACGCATCATGGCTATTCTAAATATTGCTATCGTTGTGGTAGGTTTAACTACACGGTAGCCACTTGTCCGGAATGTTCTAAGAATAACCGGCCTGGTAATTCCCCGGTTTCAGAGCCAAAAAACTCGAAAGGCGGGGCAGAATAGAGGATTTTCTACATTCTGCCTCGATATTGTTTGCAAATGAGAAGGATAACCGTCGCCCTTTCTTAGAAGTTTCACTGGGTGATATAACGGTTTGTGGATTACTCGACACTGGATCGAGTGTTACGATTTTGGGTGCCGATTCACATAAATATTTAGTTGATATCGGTTTTACTCTTAATAAGTCTCCGTTGGTGACTTTATCCACTGCTAATGCAAGTTCGGTTAAGACGATTGGGTCTATGTTTCTTCCTTTTAAATTCAATAATCGATGCCAGGTTATTCGAGCTGTTGTAGCTCCTGATATAGGTACTTCCCTTATTTTGGGAATTGATTTTGTCCGAGAATTTGAGTTGGCTCCGGAAATATTAAAATTCGTCAAGTTTGAGTCCTGCGATGCGATTGTTTGGCATCGAGTCAATGAAGTGAGGGCCTTGCGGCCTTTTGCTTCATTGACTGGAGACCAGCGATCGCTAGCAGACAGGATGATCAATAATTTTAAAAAAATTTCTTCCGAAGTCAAAGGTCTCGGTCGTACTAATTTGTTGTCCCAGGTTATTGATACTGGAGATCATCCTCCAGTGAAACAGCGTTACTATCCTTTGTCTCCAGCTAGATTGGCGCTGTTGAATGAAGAAGTTGATAAGATGTTAGAGTTAGGTGTTGTCGAACCTAGTTCCGGGGGTTGGAATAATCCAACAATTTTTGTTCCAAAGTCAGATGGTACTCTTCGTTTCTGTCTCGATAGCAGGAAGCTGAACTCTATCACGAAACCGGATGCGTATCCCCTGCCGAGAATTACTACTATCTTGGACAGTTTGAGAGATGCGAATTATTTATCTTCTATCGACTTATCCTCTGCCTTTTGGCAAATCCCTTTGGATCCTTCTTCACGAGAGAAGTGTAGCTTCACTGTTCCTGGTCGAGGATTCTTCTGCTTCAGATCTTGCGCCTTCGGCCTGAGAAACTCGCCGGCGTGCATGCAAAGGCTGGCTGACAAATTGTTCGATCCCTCCTTCGAAAACAAAGTTTTTTGTTACCTAGATGACATAATTATTGTATCTGCTACTTTTGAAGAACATATAACTTTGTTAAACAAAGTATTAGATCGCTTGTTGTATGCCAACCTTTCTATAAATTTCAAGAAGTGTCAGTTTTTCCGTCAGGAATTGAAGTATTTAGGGTATGTAGTTGATTCTCACGGTCTACATACCGATCCCGAGAAGGTAAAATGTATTCTCGATTTTCCTACTCCAAATTCTCCAAAAATGGTAAAGAGTTTTCTTGGTATGGCCGGTTGGTATCGTCGGTTCATTAAAAATTTTTCTAGTATTGCTGCTCCCTTATCTCGGTTGACAAGTACCCGCAAAGGTGCTCCCCCTTATGAGTGGACGCCCGAGGCGGAAGAGGCATTTCAAAAACTAAAATCGGCCTTAGTTTCTAGTCCGATTTTGGCTTGTCCGGATTATTCAAAACCGTTCGCTCTTCATTGCGATGCATCGTTGTACGGTTTAGGCGGAGTTTTAACCCAGGAAGTGGATGGCGTCGATCATCCTATCGCTTTCACGAGTAGAACACTTTTACCCGCTGAGACGCGATATTCGGCAACCGAACGCGAAGCCCTAAGTGTTATTCATGCTGTCGAGCATTTTCGTGGTTACTTGGAGGGCGGTCCCAAATTCACTATCTTTACAGATCATGCCAGCTTACGTTGGTTTTTGCGCTTAAAAAATCCTACCGGCCGTCTGGCTCGATGGGGTATTCGTCTATCTGCTTTTGATTTTGAGATTGTCCACAAGAAAGGTGTCGATAATGTGGTTCCTGACACGTTATCTCGGTTGCTTCCCGTTTCCTCTCTGTCTGTTGTTTCCGACTCATGGTACAACGATTTGTTTAAGGCAGTGTCTGAAAATCCCGCTGGATATCCAAATTTCCAGATTAAGGACCATGAATTGTTTAGGTACTCTAAAAGCAAGTATCAACTCACCAGTTGTTACGATTGGAAGTTAGTTGTTCCGTTGCAGCTTAGAGAAAAGCTTATCCGAGAAAATCATGAGTCTGATTTGGCTATGCATTTTGGAATTTTTAAGACACACCGTCGTCTTTGTCTTCGTTACTTTTGGCCTAATTTACACGGAGACGTAGTTAACTTTGTTTCTAAATGTGAAACATGTCAGCAATACAAACATTCGAATATTTCCCCTTTGGGTCAGCTAGGAAATCCTAAGTCCTGTGCCTTCCCGTTCCAAATGGTCTCGGTCGATCTGTTGGGTCCTTATCCGATGACGAGGAACAGAAATATGCATGTTCTCGTGGTGACAGATTGTTTTAGCAAATACTGTTTACTTTTTCCGTTAAAACGTGCTACCAGTAAACTTGTAAGTTATGTCGTTGAACATAATGTATTCCTTCGCTATGGTGTTCCGCAGTATTTAATTTCAGACAATGGAAAACAGTTTATCGGAAGGGAGTTCACTGAACTGATTGCGAAATATAAAATTCCAAAAGTATATTTAAACCCGAAATATTGCCCTCAAGTTAATCCAACTGAGCGTCAGAATCGTAGTGTGGTCACTGCGTTATCGTTGTGTGTAAAAGACGATCATCGCAGCTGGGATCTTTATCTTTCTGAGGTTCAGATGGCCATTAACGCGGCAGTCTCGGAATCAACAGGGTTCAGTCCATTTTTCCTAGTCCATGGTCGTGAACCGATTATGAATGGTTCTTTTTATGCTCAGGCGCCGGAATCTCAAGCAGAGGTTATTTTTGGTAGTAGGTTGTCTTACGCTCAAAATTTGAGTGAATTATCTAACATTTTTCATGTAGTGCGGCAAAAATTGTTAAAATTACATGCACATAATAAAGTTTACTATGATCGAAAACACCGTCCTGCGGAATTTCAAGTAGGCGATACGATCTATAAAAAGACTTATTATCTAAGTAATGCTGGGAATTATTACATTTCCAAATTTGCCCCAAAATATGAAAAATGTAAGATAATAAAAAAACTCTCTGCGTTGGTGTACGAGTTAGAAAATGCAAAAGGGAAGAATATAGGTTCCTGGCATATTAAAGATTTTAAGCTAAATCCGAATAGTTCAGAATAGTAGTATCGGAGTTCTTCGCGTTAACATTCTATTACAAAAATTGTCTATCTTGGGTGAAACTAAAATGAGCCCTTTAAATTGTCTTTACAAAGGCATTGTACCAAGTGGTATCAATAGCTGAAATCATTTTGTTTTGTCAGTCATGCTAGCATTTCTATCTAGCATTATTGTTGTAAGAATGTCTCATGTCCGGGATGAATGAATGGGGATTGGTATGAAAGGTAGTAAATGACAACTACTATAGTCTCTTAGTAAGTAAACGTTTAGTCGAGGTTTAACGTCAGAGTTATTGTTGTTTTCGGTAGGAGTCGGGTATCCGCAATGAGTTGATCCTTCCTTAGTTGTTGGAAGTTGTCGGAGTTCCATAAGTTTTTTTTTGGTTATGTTGGTGTTGGGTTTAATTTCTTGATTTTCTTTTCTTACTCTGGTGATAAGAGTAATGGGTGTAAGTTTTAGTTGGTAAAAGTTTGCCTCTGCTATTGTTACTGAACGGATTAATTGATTATAGTTAACGTGAAGAAGGTTTGTTAAGTTAGGAGTTGTTGTTGTTCTAGTGGCGTAAAGCTCGTAGTAGCTGGTGAATCGGGACGATTCAATCAAAATCGTTGGTTTTTCTCCCCCGATTTTTCTCTTGGGTTGGGGCTGTAACAGAAATTCCTTTTTTTTGCGCTTGTGTCCCGAATTATCATTAAAGGTTACTTCTCAGGGTTTTCTATAACCTTTTTCTGTTCCGAAAATGTTGTTTATTGTTGCTTTTTGAAATCATCCAAAAATTTTCCTTAACAGCTGTCAGATGACATTAATGTTGCTATTATGGAGATATATTTATTAAAAGATAAATAAATAAATAAATGAATGACAACTAAAAATTATAATATTAATTAAAAAGAAAACCTACATAAAATTTAACTTTGATTAAAAAAAAAAAATTGGAAGTAAATCTACACTCTTTGCCATAGAGTAGAGACATTCGTGTTTCTGGCAATAATGAGTTGTCAAACGTGTTCGGTTAGACTCATTTCCTGTTTTAACAATGGCGGGGCAGGTGCTGTTGCTCCGCCGAGGGAGGCAGAAAGTAGATTAAACAAGAAAGCCGTAAATTAACCGCCTGGCGGTAAAATTTGTGATGTGAAGTGTGTGTGATTTATCTGGTAAGCATTTTAATTTCATTTTGGGTAGCTTTTCCCGTAGGATCCTCGAGATTTTAACGGATTTTTCTATTGATCGCAGCTGTCGGCACCTCTGGTTTTTTTGAATAATTACTGCTGCTATATAAGTGACGAAATCGTCGCTAAATGTGACGGGAATTGCCTCCACGTCAAGGAATTTACATTCATTTCTGGAATTCTGTTATTTTTATTTGGATGAGCACATGTGACACGCCAATAAGCGGAATTTGAAGAAGGGTGCCTGCGGGCGAATAAACACGGATACTTTACATACTCTCGTGTTTCTTTTTGTGCTGTAGTCTTTTGTGTGTCTGAGGAAAAGGGTTTTCTGAGGGCCAAACCCAATGCTCATTAATATTTGGCCCACTCTCTGAGATAGTTTTTTTGAGGTTAATTTTTTTCTTTTTCAAAATTTCTTTCGGGTATCTTTTTTTTTTAAATATAATTAGTTTCCTTCTTTTTCTTTAAAAGGAGGTGGCGTCCTTTTACTTTGATTCTTTTGGGTTTTGGTAGTTTCTACCGTGTTTCTTCCAAACACGGAAATTAGTATTTTGCGGTTATACGCTTCAGGACTGGAAACAAATTTGAGACCCGATCGACTTTTTTAAGTAAATAACAAACGTGCGGACAGGACGGAGACAGTATGCTTTAAATTCACTTAGCAAAATTATAGAACGACACGTGAAGAAACAACTAACTGACTACCTGGAAACCAATGCGCTACTATCGGCAGGACAATACGGCTTTAGGACAAACATGGGCACCCAGGCCGCTATATTAGAAGTGACAAAATTTATTTTTAAAAATGTCGACAGTAACCGAAAATGCCTTGGAGTGTTCCTTGATTTGGCTAAAGCTTTTGACACAGTACATCACATAAAACTATTAAACAAACTGCGACAGATTGGTATACAAGACTGGACTGGTTCCGAAGTTATATTACAGGACGAACACGAGTGCAACTAAATAACAACAAGTAACCGGATGAATATTGACTACGGCGTTTCTCAAGGGAATAGATTAGGACCAATATTATTTTTGGTTTATATAGATGACCTTCGTAGGCAGGAAATACTAGGTGTTACTGCATCTTTTGCCGACGACACGGTGCTTTTGTTTGAGAGTAACAGCTGGGAGTCTGTATTTGTAAAGACCAAGAAAGTCCTAAAACATACACATGACTGGCTAAATGAACATTTACCAATCGATTATCCGAATTGGGTCTGGTCCCAATTGATTCGGTTAATTGGGGTTCTACTGTACTTAGATTATCATCAATTTTAATTTAGTTTATTTAATCTTATTAATGTTTTTGATTTATTTTTTTAAATTTTATTCTAGTATCAGATAAAACTTGCCCTCTCGCTTCAAAATAATTTAACGATATTAGTACCACCTCAACGCAGGTTCATACCTTATTGAGGTGGTAAGCAGATTTGTCAAAGAGATGAATTTCCTTTCTAAGCTAGGTATAATATATGTACTCATTGTAAAATGTTTTTGTGCTAGGATCAGGATTTTATTGTAACTTGTAATTTGAATTATGGAAATAAAAAAATAAAAAAAAACTTATATTCACCGGTAATGTAACTAATTATATTTAAAACTCAAGTGGCCGTCGAAAAAGAAAGTTTGATGGGATATAGTGACCCGACAGTCTAACAGCGTTCGGTGCGACGTAGAAAATAATGTCGTAGTCGACGTAAAAATGATATACGAATCCAAAAAAGAATATAAGAGAGGTTATATGGAAAGACTGTACGGCGAGAGCGGGAGGGAAAAACTGACCAGAGAGGAGGTGGTGGTGGTGACGGCGCGCGGGCGGCTGTGGCGCGCGCCGCCGATCTCCAGCGAGGCGCGCGCCGTGTAGGTCACCGGGGTGGGGATGCGCGGCAGGCGGCCCGCCATGGCCACGCCCCCCCGCCCCTCGGCCCGCCCCTCGGCCTCGCGCCCCGCCGACGAGCCCCGCTCCAGCGGAGGCGGGTTCACGCACCGCACCTGCAACACGCAAACCCCAGCGTCCCTTTCTGTCCTTTTTCATCACGCGCCCTATTCCACGCTACCCATCGGAGCCGGCCATATCGAGTCATTACTCCGAAATAATGAGCCGGAAGGCACGAGGAAAACTGGAACTGATATTATAAAGTTGCAGTATTCGTATTAAAAATACACATGTGTAAAAATGCAATTACTGAGATTGCCAAATAAGAATGTGCAGTCAGTTGCGCTGTATCTATTATATTATTATTAACTCGAAAAGTGTGCAGAGAAGGATTTTTTTTCTAACGTAAGATCTCCAACGGTTTATCGATCGTGCAATACTGGATGGTCACGAGCGCCGTTTTAGATTAATCGCACCGTCTGCCAAAAGCAGCGCCGCCGCGGACGCTGCGCCTAATGCGCAGTATTTCAGTTTCAGTTCGTTCCTGCAACTTCCAAGTCGATATTTCGCCATAGAGGCGGGTAGAGAGAGTGAATTCTAATCACTCTAGCGAGAATGTCTATAAAATTACGATAGTGGTCTCGCATAACCCAAAATCATTTGGAAACATAATAAAACTATCCGGCCACGGATTGTCATATCAATTTTGAAAGTTTTACTGAACATAATGATTCGATTGGAATTATCCCTATTCAGTTTAATTCCGATCGGCGTCCGGGGGAATTCTGACTATAGTATAGTAGATAATTCGAACTCAGTAATGGAAAAATCAAAATTACCCAAGGAGACATTTTTATGACGTACATCGATTCAGAGTCAAAGATGACCTATTAATTTGCCCGCAAATCCATTTCTCGGCGGTGCGACACTTTGTCGTTTTCAATTAACCCCTCAAATGTGAGGCGTCCCTTAAGGGATGCCTTGGCAAAATGTATACAAAATGTATATAAATTTATATAAATGTAAATATAAATGTAAATGTGCGCCGCTTTATAGTAATCCGCTCTATAGTAATGCTAGCTCTATAGTAAACCCCGCTCTATGTAAATGTAAATGTAAATGTAAATATAAATTTATATACATTTTGCCGTAGGCAACCCGAGCTAATCGCCATTCATTTGAGGGGTTAAGCCATCGTACGTTTTTAATATATTAGTTGCGCTTTTGCGTTTATATTTTTTTTCCAGAAGTTACACCGTCCAATAACATTATTTTTGTATAAAATTGAACATTTCTTCATATTCATTTAGCCCCAGTGTTTCAGTCTTCTCTCTTTAATAATTTCTTCTTCTATCGGAAAGGAGGCCAAACGGAACGTCCTCCTTTTTGGTGGGTTTTGGTGTTAGTTTGTCTGGGCTTTTTCCCGCACTTGGCCTCTTGATTGGACTGTTGTGCGTGGCTCATGTTTTTATTTATGCTACTCCAGCCAACCCAGGCTGTCCCAGAAGGTTAGCAGCCTGTTTGGGTTGCTACAAGCCTCCGGGACAGATGCTGGAGATTGTAGTATTCTTGCCCATTGCTCTGCCACGCTCCTGCATTCCATGAGAACATGCTGTGGTGTTTCATCTTCCTCCATGCATCCTCTGCATAGAGGGCTGTCTGTCACACCTATGGTAAACAGGTGTTTGTTTAGGGGACAGTGGCCTGTCATAGTACCTCTGACTTTACAGATCTTGTCCCTTTTTAATTTGGTGAGGTTGCGGGCAAGTTTTTTAGACGCTTCCGGAACCGCATTCTTTGTTTGCCTGCATCCTGCGTTTTTTTCCATTATGTAAGGTGTGTTTCGTCGGTGTTCCTACGTAGCCATGTTTTTATTTGGGCCTGGGGTATGGGCGTCAAGGGTTCCGGTCCATATACTATTTTCTTTGATCCCCTTTTGGCCAGTTCGTCTGCCGCGTCGTTGCCCAGTGAGTCACTGTGCCCTTTAATCCATTGCAGGGTCACTCTATTTGACCTTGCAATGGATTGAAGCGCAATGTGGCATTCCAGTACAAGAACAGAGGTTATAGTATTTTTTGCTAGCGCTTGTAGCATGGAGGCACTGTCGGAGACAAATTTCAGACTTAGGTCTCCGACATCTTTGGCTGCAACTGCCTGTGCTGCTCTGGTGATGCCAATGCATTCTGCTCGGAAGATCGTATTTAAGTTGCCTAAGGTAGTTGATATTTTGATGTTTATATCATTTGAGAAGACGCCGGCTCCGGTACCTTGAGTGGTTTTGGAGCCATCTGTGTATATTCTTACTTCATTTGTACCAGAGTGATCTGCTGGCTCTGCAATGAGTTGGATATTGTATCTACGATCAAAGACATGATGGCATATTATTCCGTCCATGGGTGCGTCCAGAAGAGGTATTTTTTCTAGAACTCGTTTCAGAATTTTTGAGTGTGGTGTTTCTGCGTTTTGTTTCCACAGTCCATTTGCTCTTAGTTTTAGAGCGGCCGCCTTAGCCACCTCTCGGATGACAAGATCCAGGGGTCTCATGTTTAGGAGGTACTCTAGTGCGGCCGATGGTGCGGTTCTCATACATCCAGCGGCTGCTACGCACGCTAAGCGTCGCAGGTTCTGGAGTCTCGCTTTAACTGCGGTCAGTTGTGTTCTGGGCCACCATACCACTGATCCATAAGTCAGAGAGGGCCCGATGACCGATGTGTACGGCCAGAGTGCGATTTTTGTGGGTTTTGGTGTTCGGGGGCAGGGCAAAGAAAAGAGAGGAGCTCACGGTGGCGACGTAGTCGGTGGGCGCGCTGCGCGGCGCCACCTCGGGCAGCGAGCCGCCCTGGTGCGCGCGCGCCGACACGGGCGGCTCGGCCAGCGAGGGGCAGGGGGAGGCGGGGCGGCCGCCGAAGCCGCGCGCGTCGGGGGAGGCGCGGCGCGCGGGCGGGCGGCGCGCGCGCGGCGCCGCCAGGTCCTGCAGGCTGCCGCCGCGCGCCGCCCGCTCGGCCCGCGCGCCGCCCGCCCGCCGCCGGCCCCCGCCCGCGCCCCGGCCCTCGCCCCGCTCGCCGCCGCGCCGCCCTGCCTCCTCCAACTGCTCCGCCTGCTCTAGCAGCACCTGGGGGCGACACGAGCGTTAACCGCGCGCATGCCTTTCCTCGCCGCCTATTACGGCTCTATCGCCGCCGCGATACCTATTACTTTTACTCGAGAAATCTATTCTTTTCGTGTGGAAACTTGCATTTCTCCATTGAGAGTTTTCCGTTGTCCTAGTTTTTCTCCGTTTAAAACAGATTCTTTTTATAATTCTTATTGAAGTACAGCAGTGTACCGATTATACCTAACGATCGGAGGGGAGGGGGGGAGGGGTTATTGAGCATCAATAGTTTGGGACGATCGATCAGATACATTTTCTGATAAAACCATTCTCAGTCAATAAAAGAAAGCATTTTCACGGTGTTAAAGTGACATTTAATAATTTTACATTTTTATACTTTAAAAATAGTCAATCGATTAAATTTATAAATTAAACCGGGTATATTATTAGACAGGGATCAGAGAACAATATAAGAGATGAAAAAGATATGCTTCTATAGCCCCTAATATAATTTAGTAACGACGGGCCCAGCACTCCCGGCATCGTCACCCGGCAGAGTCCCTCTCCCCACAGCCTTCTCACCACATTTTTAAACAGAAATAACTCAGAAAGTGATTTCTTAAAGAAACTAGTTTAATAATAATAAGTTCGATGTTTTATAAATGAAAAAAAAAACATCTTTTTAATTTACAATTTGTGAAGTAAATTCAGAGTCGGCTAAATACCGTAGATTCAGAATTAACTGTAGAACCACAATCTGTTTTTAAAATGAATCACAGACATTATTTTTTAAACAAACTTTTTAATTGTAAATTCATAACAAGTGCTTCTGTTATTTTAATTTGTCTACCTTGTCAGTAATCCTAATAATCTACAAATCCAGTTCTTTCATATCCAGTTCTCAAATTAAAGACTAGACATTACTCACATCTTGAGAACTTTTAGTTATTTCCCCTAAAATCATAAAGCGTGGAAAGGTGAATTGTGAATCGCTGAGAAGCCACCTGACCAATGGAAGCCGTAGACTCGATTGAGTCGTCTAACGACCCAACGCGCCATCAAGTGACCACATTCAAGGAACGTCGGTAAGAGATTAATTTTACTTTTAATCTTAAGAAACGACTTTCAGAGAACTCCACGCTGGACGATAGTTTTCACTTTACGACCGAGAAACACCTTGAATCAATCGCACAAATTCGACCGCATTTAATTCAACCAATCATCGCAAGCCCTTGATCATAATAAGTCGTCCATCTTGCCTGGCCTTGAACCCCAGTAGAAGTTTTAGACATCTATCGGCACGTCATCCAAGCTACATTTCCGTCCACCCGAAGGAGACCGAATTAACCCACAGTCTCCAAGGCGAAAGGAAAAACTTCCGTGCATTGCGCTGCACACTTAATACGGTGCCAATAAGGTTCTGGTTCGATATTTTAATCATACCCCAAAATAACATTCAGTGGCTGTCATCAAACTAACGATTCTCCTAACGAATTCTCCCAATTGAGTTGGGCCACTGCAAGGGCATTACTGGCCATCTAAAAGCCGGTGTTATACCACATCTACTTTCAGTGTTTTTTCGTTCTCTCTTTCTTATTGCCCTGACCATTTTAAAATAAAAGATTAATACATTATAAGTTAAATGCGTAGCCCCAAATACGAACCCCTACAAACAATAACCCAGGGGAAAATTCAAAGCAAGAGCAAAGCAAAGCAATATCATGGCTATAAAATCTACACCAGTGGTTCCAGCTGAGCTTTGGCGAATTGTTCCATGCGGCGTTCTCCAAAACAGAAATCAGCAAGATGATTACCAACCTCCGTTAGGAGACGGCACTACAAGAAGAAGAAGGTTAAATAGATCATAAAATTAATATTATGTGGCAATGAGGGTAAAAAATATATATACCACGCTTGTCCCAGCCAGGTTGACCAAAATGGTATCCGTAAACAAACACGGCTGTTAAATCTTACTTTTGCTCATATTCGGCCGTGTTATACAGGATGAGTTTTTAATTAGTGACACCTTTAAGTGGGTGAATCAGTACAGACAAATAAACTTTTCACAAAAAAATAAAAATAAAAAACTTTTTCTTTTTGTACATTTGATAACTTGATTGATAACTAAAAGTTTGACAAAAGTTGATTGAGCGCGCTGCAATAAACAATATTGGCAATATTTTACCTACCTAGTTAGCGCAACGCGCTCAACTCTTTTAATTTCTTTTTTTAACTTTATTTTTTTCTTTTTTAAATATTAAAAGTTTTTTTTTAAAAAACTCATCTGTATATTATAAACAATCTTTAAAAAGAACCTCTACATACTGGCTAAACAAGCAGTATTTACCGGTAGCAGATATTCATAGCCTGAATATCTTTTACACAGTATGTGTTGGTTCAAGTCAGACAATTTAACATACCTGGCGTATAAAGAGTAAGTGAGTAAGAGTAAGTGACTACTTTTCTTTCGCTCATCACCCTTGGGCCATACGACAGCAATGCCATCAGACATCGGCATCACCATCAGCCGACACTCCCAGGAGAACAAAGAAGAGAATTAAAATAAAGTGGGTTTAAAATTCTCCTCCAATCAGTGCCAGTTGCAGAAAATATTTGTTACTCAAAATTAACTAAATGCCAGGTGCCAGTTCTATAATTCTATTATTTATCAAATAGAAATTAATCTTACGTTGAATAAGCGACTCTTCTTTTCTCGATCTTTGGGATTCTTGTAAGTGATTGCTTCCTGAAGCAGCTCCTCAAGTCCGCCCTCATCGAGTGATTCCAATTGTGTATTATCCTGCAAATAAAGAAAAAATGTTGTTTTACAAAATAAACAAAATCACCAAAAATCGACTCATCAAGTGAAAGAAAGACCTTAAAGGCAACGAGTCAAAAGCTCCCATATGGTCTCAATTTAATAATAACAGCAATACAATATCTGCATCTATATTTCAGAGGGAAATCAGCATACAACATTTTTTTTCTTTGTACCCCGTACGATAACGGCTCATCTTAACCTTTTGGGTACCGATTTATTTAAATTTCTTTACGTCGCAGCGGAACGTATTGAGTGCTCACTGCGATAAACTCCAGGAGAGTCTGGCGAGGGTTTAGTTATTATAAACATCAACCAGATGTGTTTTTTTTAAAGAATTATAGAATCAATTATCATGTAAAAAAATCAGGATAGGGAAAATGAGAGCAATGAGTTTGTATTTTTATCTACTTTCTAGATCCCGTCAGACACATTCTGCGATTTCTAAAAGCAGCCAGACTTCTTTCAAATGATATAATATAATCTGTGATAATATCAATTTGTATTATAAGTTTTAAACATGTGAAAATAAGATGGAACATAGAACTGAAGTGAATTGACGAGTCATACTTGTCAACTGTTGCTACGCCGAAACATGCGCATGACCAAGTATAAGCCATCAAATGTACCCAAAGGGTTAATGTCTATTAACAATTATCTTACAGGCGGCCAGCTTTTATAACATCACGTGGCAGTAACCAGGCGATTACCCATCCAAGTACTGACTACGCTCAGCGCTGCTTAACTTTGGTGATCTGACAGGAAGTAGTGTTTCAATGCCGCTACGGACGCTAAACTATTCCTTCACGCGGTGGAAGTTGGCGCTCGTCACCTGCCAGCTAAATCTCTGTTTCACCTCGTTAAAGATCTTGGTCTTTCCAGAAAAATAATCAACCCTTTCCTGGGAAAATTATCTAAAACCATAATTTCCGCATCTCAAATTCTATGGCTTCAAAGGGGGAGTGAATGGGTAGTAAGGGGAATGCTCACTCATGACAAGACAGCTGTCCTTAACCCTTGGAGTAAATGGGTATTTACATGGATGCATCTGTCTCTTTTGCAGGATTTTCGGCGACATCGACCTTAAAGTACTATAACTACGAAACTACTACACCAATCATAAAAAGAACAACTGCACAATGATTGCATTGAAATTTCGAATATAGAATATTGAAATATCATTTTGTAAAACAATTAGATAATTATGAATAAATATGAGAACGTCAAAGAAGTGAAAAAAACGCGGAACCAAATCTGGTCGTATCATACTCAACGGATAATTGTTTCAGAACCAGATTTGGTCGTATCATACTCAAGGGGTTAACCTACCACAGCCGGTCGTTAATCCGGAATCCACCGCTCACAGAAGTGGGAAGAAAAATGTTTTATGATTGGCTTTGGTCGATGAATTCCATGGCAGCTCCGTTTGTATTTTATTTCAATACCAAGATCATTTTTTTAAAAATAGATAGATACGTTAGATTTCATGGAATTTTAGACTTTTTGGGAGAAGATAACTTAGAAATCCACAAAAACAGAGGTTGTTAGATGGTACTGAATAGTGTTAGCGCTATCTAAAAATAGTAAAGTCTGTAATATTTTAGAGCTGTAATGTTGTAACATTTTTTTATAAAATAACAATTAATTGTTCTGTATCACTTCCCAGTATTGTGAGATGGATTACTATTTTTATTTCTGGTTAGTCCTTTTTTTATTTTGGGTTTTTTCATAGTGAAAATATTACATATGCATCTTTTCTAAAATTGTTCTAGAAAGTTCTATGGGAAACTTTATTTAGGCCTTAATTCGATCTCCGCTCAATTTTAATGCATCTACAACTTATTCTCGATGTGATGTAGCTCAAACGTGCTAATCAATGTAAGGAGATCTTGCTGACCTATTGCGATTGTGGCGACTTTGGATTGTAATTGAAAGGCGCTAGCTGTTCTTATTCCGGATCTTCAAATAAAGGCTGTTGCACAACTATCAGGTTCCTAATGGTTTTGTGCAGTTTGATCCTTGGCCTGTCTGTATTTTTTTATGTCGGCTTAACTCACAGTTTAGCTCCCATCCGGTAGCCTACTCGAAGAGGAACTAACCTGGAAAGGCAGATGTGAACTCTGCCTGAAGATGATCCGATTCGGGACACCTCGGGCACAGTATACCGAGAGAAAAGTAGATGCTCTCTTGAGCGACAGGGCATTGCGGGAATAGGGTGCGAGGGAAGTGAGCAGAAGGTTACGTCTCGATGAACGCCTTTGGTAAGCATTACGCGCGGGTAAAGGTTGGTGACTTTTACGAACGTTTGAATATCCGCATGGGCTGAGTAGCGGACATCTGGCGGCCATATGCGAGCCCTTACAACTTGTGACGTATTCACTTCGATTTCAATTTTGTTCTAAGAGAAGCTACTGTTTGGTATATACTGTGCCTCGGACGGAACTGGGCGGATTGTGCGACGAGTGGCACTAGCCAATCGGGTGTGCAATCCGGCGAATAACCGAGGGAGTCTGGAAAGGAGGGTTTCCTAAGAGGGGTGTTAGTTAGTTAGTTAGTTATACTGGGCGTTCCTCCGCAAGTCGACATCCAGTGTGCCTATTTTGCGTGTAACGGGGGTAGCGCTATTGCACCCACCCCAGCTCCTCGACGAAAGCCAGCAGGGCTTTCAGGTTTCCTGCCGCCTCGCGCAGGGTGCCTGGGGTCCCAAGGTGTTTTGTCCTGTATACTTCTACCTGTTTACAATCTAGCACAATGTGTTTTGTGGTTTCTTCCGCCTCCATGCATGCTCTGCACATAGGGCTATTCGTTCCGCCCATTTTGAAGAGGTGTTTGTTTAGTGTGTTGTGTCCTGTTATCAGTCCCACTAGTTTGCGTAGTTGGGGCCTTTTTGTCCTTAGAAGTGTTTTGGTAAGTTTGTGGTTGTATTCCATTACTATTTCTTTGGTTTGTCTGCAGGTGTCTATCTCTTTCCAGTGTGTTTGATGTAGTTGTTTGTAGTGGTTGTCAAGTTGGTTGTTTATGTGCGAGTATGGTAGGGGCACGATAGGTTCGGGTCCGTATGCCGGTGTGTCTGAGCCCTTACGGGCTAGTTCATCCGCAGCATCGTTTCCTCTTGAGTTACTGTGTCCCTTGATCCATTGCAGTGTCACCTTATTGCCTTTTCCGCCTACCTCGAGGAGGCTTTGATGGCATTCGTATATGAGCCCGGATGTAAATCTATCGCTTCCCAGTGCCTGTAGCACTGACCTGCTGTCCAATGGAATACATATGTTTTCGTGTTTTAGCTGTCGTTGTTTCACTGCGTTGCAAGCTTCTATTATTCCCATACATTCTGCTTGGAATACTGTGTTGTGTGCTCCGAGTGGTTTGGAGATGTGTATATTTAGGTCTTCCGAGAAGACACCACATCCTGTACCTTTGTTGGTTTTTGATCCATCCTAAGAGGGGTGACATCATCCATTCTTAGAAACGATCCGTTGGCCGCCTGATTCCGTGTGAGCTTGACGGGCAAAGGCGCCTTGGTCGGCGATAAATTCAAACTTAAATTACCACTAATGTCAGTTTAGGTGTTGGTGACCTCAAAATGCTTAATTTTTTAATCAGTGCAATACCAGTTCCTCCCCATCCATCACTAAACCTAACAACATGGCCTAAACCTCGAATATATTGCAAGTTTTTTTTAAAAATCTTTTGAGTAAAAATTATCGCATTATATTCGGGCTAATATATTATAATCTTTTAAATACGGTATAACAAAATCAACTGGACAAATTCACAAAAATTATAGACAAAATAGATACCTGTCTAAAAGCAATAACACCGATAACGATAACATTACCTTGCAGCAAAAATAAATGAGCACGTAAGTTAGCTCTATAATATGACGAGGAAGCAAAATATGTAATTGCATAAGTGCAGGAATGACGAGATTGTTTCTGATACCATAAAATCAAAGGAATAATCATATCTATTATACATCAACTTGTTCCAAGAATAATTACCTAGTACCTACATACATATGCAAAATGAGAACTAAGCGAACTATACACTACTGGCCAAAAGTATTGCAAGATGTTCTCCAATGGTCAGAAAACTTGCCAGATTTAAATCCTATTGTGAATTTATGGAGTATAACCGCTGGAATGCTAATACCACCGATCGGTGTTTTTTCTGTTCCGACAACTTGCGTATTTATGCAATTATATGCGAAAAAAGTCGCCTTTATTGAATAAGCCACCATTATACATTAGTATGCGTGCAGTAACAGCCACTCCAAATAAATTATCAAGGGTTTCATTATTATTATCAAATTATGAGGATTTCATTCACATGGCTAGCTTTCTAAGGGATAATTGGCGGGAAAATATCCCAATATCTTGCAGGCTTCAAGCATATCCTTCCTTCCTTCCATATCTCTTTTGTAGCACAAATGGCTGTGTCTTGTACGCAACAAATGCAACACATTATGACTAGGGAATGCAATCTAGGTATAACGAGATCTCGAAATACCAAGGTACTGATTTTGCAAGATTATTCTGGCATGCAAAATGACGCGCAATCTCGCAAGATTTGCGAGATCAGCAGCACACTTTCTATGATCATTTGGGAGTGCGGAATTCGGAACTTGTGCCGGTAGTTAGAATTCTGCCTGCAGAGAGTTGTACTGATATTTTGAAGAAAAGGCTGTCATATGCTATATCATGGGATGACTAAGTAGTGGGTATTACAACTAATGAAGCTAGTGTAATGGTCAACTAGGAACATTTATAAATCCTCTTCAGCAACTGTCATGTACATGGCGTTCTGTTGGGCATTATAGATGTTATCTACAAGAAGAAACATTCTGATAATGAACCTCAGGAGAATATAAAGAACGATAACTTAGACATGCTGGACACGCCTAGTGTATCCTTAATCCTATCCTGATTAATAACTCTATTCGAATATTTTCCCTCACCTGCTAAAAAATATGTACCTACAAATTGTCATCTCTCGGACGATCGCGAATGTTTGGCACGCATTATTACTCGTCTATCCGTGATAGAAAATATATACAAATTCGAGGTTTCGTGTGCCGTACATATTGTGACTTCGTCCATCGGGATCTGCACCAGCGTCTGGGTAGCTACCCGTCAGCGAAGCAGCTAGAGAAGACCAGGAAGGAAGCGTTTTTTTGAGGTACTCCTTTTTCTTAATCCCGGATCTATTCCCACTGTGGCTGTTCAGCGCTCACCACACCTTACTAAAATACAGTCCTCTTGCCTGACGTTTAGGATATCGACCACACTCCTCAAGCAAAGGAAGAGGAATACAAGCTTTTCAACGAAAAATCTGACGCTATTTCAACGAAAAACTCTAGTCGAAGTTGACTTAGTACCAGAGCGTAGCTTTCTTTACGAGCAACTGGTTCGTTCATTGATAAACTTATCAGAAAAGAAATTAATCTCTTTGAATCAGGTGGAACGAAATTACAATGCCTGCAGTTTGCCTACCAATGCCTGATCTCTAATACCGACAACTGTCGAGGCAGAACGGGCACTTTCTGCCGCTGAATATCAGACATGTCAGCATCCGAAGTTACTGATTTATATATATCCCAATCAAGCAGCATCTGAAGTTATTGTTTATTTATTTAATAAATAAATACAAACGGAGCTGCCATGGAATTCACCGACCGGAGTCGGGCCCATCATAATACTATTTTTTTTACACTTCTGGGGGGTGAGCAGTGGATTCCGGACTTACGAACCGGCTGTGGTAGGTTTAGGACAGCTGTCTTGCCACATGTGAGCGTTCACCTTGCCACCCATTCACTCCCCCTTCGAAGCCATAGAATTTGAGATGCGCAAATCGCAGTTTTAGATAATTTTTCTAAGAAAGAGTTGATTATTTTTCTGGAAAGGCCAAGATCTTTAAAGAGGTGAAATAGAGATTTAGCTGGCAGGCCACGAGCGCCAACTTCCACCGCGTGAAGGTGAACAGTGAAGCCGTTCCGGGTTACGGCATTTGCAAGATCATGGTATTTATTTTATTTATTTATTTATTTCCGTAATTCAAGTTACAAATTACAAAGAAAATCCTTATTCTAACAAAAAAAACAGTTTATAATAAGTGTATATATTATACCTAGCTTAGAAAGGAAATTCATCTTTTGACATAACGGTTTACCACCTCACTATTGACGTGAATAGTTGACGAAACTCTAGATATGTTGTGTTTCTTAGGAAGTTACTTTCAAAATATTTCCCAATTTATAAATCAATTATTAAATATTTATGTATATACTAAGTTTGCAATGGAAATAATCAAAATACATTAAAATATAAAAATATATATTATTGTTAAATCTGGGAGATCTCGAAAAATACCGAGATCTTGCGAGATTAGACCTCTTAAATCTTGCAAATACCAAGATTAAAAAATTTGCTACAAGATTGCATTCACTAATTATAATTGCAATCTAGTAGCAAATTGTAGTAATCTGGACCCTTAAATTTGCAAGAAAACAAATGACTAAGAAACATACTTATCATACGCAACAATGTCACACGAGTCCCACACAATGTCTACTGTGATCTCCAGATCGGCGTGGGTAGGTCGAGGGGATGACAGTACGCTGTCCAATGCGTAAGACCAGTGCGAATCTAGAACTTACGTTCGCATAGCGTCAGATGCACGTATAACGTCGGTGCATGCACAGAGAAAAGGACCAGTGCATGTGTTTATATGTGTTTGTTTATATATTAAAATGGGAGATAAACAAATGATCAATTTGGAAAGGAGATATAAAGCCATTTACCAATATCTGAATCTAACATCCCCCTTGGCTTCGAAGGGGGAGTGAATGGGTGGTAAGGTGAACGCTCACATGTGGCAAGACAGCTGTCGTAAACCTACCACCGCCGGTCGTTAGTCCGGAATCCACCCTTCACCTCCCAGAAGTGTAAAAATTATATATGATGGGCCCGATTTTTTGGTCGGTGAATTCCATGGCAGCTCCGTTTGTATTTTATTTATTTTTTAACTTTATTTGTTTTGTCATGCCAACATATTCATTTAAAAATAAAAATGGGTATTTATGTATAATTGGAAGCAATTATAAATTGTTGATGTTTTAACGTCACCAGACTATATTCGCTGATTCCGAAACTGCAATAATCTTTTTTTGGTCTCAATAAATAAGCAAGATATAGGCAATTATAGAAGCGTCAAACTCATGGGATGTTCTTCTTTTCTATCGACAATTTGACTCATTAATTTTTAGATTTGTTAAAAAAGTATTATAAGTAAAATAGTTTTTTCTTTAATAAAAGTCATGTTAAATTATTGCCTTGTCATCGTAGATTTCATAAACATATATTGCCTAGAAGTATTACTTGACATTTTTTTTTTATTTCAAATTTTGTCGGAGCGATAACAAAAAATAAACACCTCCGTCACAAAAATGTTTTATTTTTTCAATTGTCATGCGAAAGCAGATCTTCAGTTTTTTATTACTTTTATTAACTAGAATACAAGCATTAATTATTGTCTAGCTCGATATGACGGAATTATTATTATAAATATTAAAAAATATATATTCAATACAACTCTGTCACATTTTTGCTTGTTAGGACAACAATCTTTGGAATATTATGCAAGTCTCGGGCGACTGACTTGGCTCGCCAGAGTGTGAAGACGTAAGGCGTGGGTCCAAAGGGGAGAGGGAACCTTGCTGTTGCCTAGCGACCAAGGCTAAAATGGCGAACGCGCGTTATATGTTTCATAAAATGAGTGACAGAGGGGAGCAACAAAAATCATATACATCGAGGGACATCTAATAAAATATTAAAAAAAAATAATATAAATACTTATTTTTATTTTTTTTTATTGATTTAATAATAACTTTTAGTAGTTCAGTAAATGTTTTTGTATTAAAAGATTTCATGTTTTTTTTTGCAAGAGCATTTTGTAACATTGGGCGTTGCAGAGGGACACACTTTAACTGTATGATAAACACCTCCATCACGATTTTTGTCTACTATGTCTCAATTATTTTGTAAAAAGTTATAATAATAAAAATCCAATTTTAATGTTATTAAAATGGTGGCATTGTCATTTTTTTTTGTGATAAAAAAACTGGTGAAACTGGATATTTTGGGGGAATATTTTTTTTTTAGACGTGTTGATAAAAAAGAAGAACGTCTCCCATACATTTCGGTAGGTTAAGTTAGTTTTTTTTTTAATAATACATAAACACCTATTTGGCGGTAGGTTAGATTATTTTTTTTTAACAATCTTAAAAACTGAGTTTTTGTATGTAAATTGTTTTTTTTGTCTTGAAATTTTACGCATCCAAAGCTTTTTTCTTTCAAATTTAGCATTACAATGATTGAATCTAGTAGCATTTCTTTATTTTGTCAATTTTTGAGAAAGGATCTTATTCTGCAATAATTCCAAACTAAATCTACAAAAACGTAGGTGTTTGACACTTCTTCAAATGCCTATATCTCGCTTATTTATTATTGCAGTTTCGGAGTCAGCATGGTGAATATAGTCGGGTGACTTTTAAACATCAACAATGTAGAAAAGGATCCTATTAGGATCCATCAATACCACAATTTTATAATAGATTTAAAAAAAAACTTCTATCCATATATTTTTTAGCAGTCAGATTTAGAATTGCAAGCTAATCTTCGTGTTTTTAAGATCGCAGCAGCCAAGCAAGTGATGGCTTTATTCGTGATGGCTGAAGTTTCTCAAGCAAGTGATGGCTTTATTCGTGATGGCTGAAGTTTCTCAAGTAAGTGATGGCTTTATTCATTACCATTCGCCGACTGCGCGATTTTTGGAAGTTATAAAATACGGAAGCTAGGAAGTTCTAATTTGAATTCCCATATGGCTGATGGCAAACACTATACTAACACGTTCATACCAGAAACGTAACGCAAATTAATATCGCTATATTTTAGGACAGACCCACAATTACATCCCTTTATATTATTTGCTAGATATCCGGCGACTGCAATTCGCAAACGGTACGACCGACCTCAAAACTGTCTCGTCATTTGCTGAATAAACGAACGAAAAACTCCATATAAGCATTTTAAAATCAGCGCAGACTTTACCTTAAACGTAGAAATCTTGATAGAAGCGATTTATCGTAAGAGAACAAGTGTATTTTGTCGGCAATTGACGTTGTCACTAATTAAAGTCGGTCACCCACCGTGGACGAAAATAAAAAGTAAGCACATAACCAACTGCATACACAACACAGGTCGCCCTGCAGACCGCACGATTTGTAAACACACACAGAAGCGAGAAACACAAAAATATCCGAGTGTTTTTTCCGGATAATTAGTCACCGCGATGACAATATGACTTCTAATTTAAAAGTTTTTTCATCGGCGAGCCGCGATCGGGCGCACGGCGGCGGCCATTGCTGTCAGACTAGCGCTGTGCTCTATACAATAAACCATCGTACTATACGGCCATTAAAACATGGATGTTTACAAACTTTTATGCAGTTTAGCAAACTCTTATAAATTGCAGATATTTTAATGTCACCCCGCTGTCATCACACTGATTCCGAATCTGTACAAGTCGTGCACAATACTATAAACCATCGTACATCATAAATATCTATTTAGGCCAGGAGCGCACTGCGGTGCGGTGCGTTGCGGTACGTTTTTTTACGCTGGACAAAAAATCATTGAATTTTTGCAGTCTCAGAATTTTGGTGGAAATTTCGGATTCATTAGTCATTCATTAGTCATTCGTTGTCTATGCAAGTCTTTGCTCTGCCGTCGATCAAAAAAGTGCAAGAGTTTTGGAAAAGCTGATACTTCCAGATCAGACAGTATTTTCGCCATAGAATGTCTGGGTACAGTCAGCAAGCCAGATTCCGGGACACCTGGCGCTGGCGTACTAGGAAAGGTGTAATTTTAATTAGTACCCCCAAAGCGTTTTGGTAAACCTAAAAATTCATCAGTAAACAGTGGATGCAATGAAGACATCGAAACATATGATCAGACTGCTTCATAATCGAACGCGTGGCGACAGCATCTCCATACCATTACATTGCGCCATTGTGACCATTATATGCCCGGCACATTAGGCGATGCTGACGCTACGCGTTCTGTTATGAAGCAGTCTGACCATATTATGTTTCGTTTTTTTTGCATCCACTACTGTCTACTGACGAATTTTCAGCTTTTCCAAAACACTTTGGGGATACTAATAAAAACTACACCTTTCCTAGTACGCCAGCGGCGCCAGGTGTCCCGGAATCTGGCCTGCTGACTACCCCGGCATTCTATGGCCAAAATACTGTCTCATCTGAAAGTATTAGATTTTCCAAAACTCTTGCACTTTTTTGTCGCTGGCTCTTGACCTATACTTAATGTTTACGTGAATGTCGATTGTAATTTCTTCTCAGTAGCTATTTTTTGACGTTTGACATTCATTACCGCAACAATCGCACATACGGTAAATATCGTACGTAGACCGACCCTGTTCGATACCAATATGGTTTCCGCGTTTTCGTAAAGTGCCGCCAGAGGGAAATGCAGTCTTCGCGAAGAATCTCCTTTCGAGCTGACATTCTAGAATATCCTTGGCGGGATTTTTGAATGGAAACGTTTATCAGAAAACAAAATTAACATGGATAGATTAAACATTAGCGGTGCAAAGGTGAAATGAACGTTTTCATTACAATAAAGCAAGTGCGAGTTTCGAGTCGTGAGAAAAAAATGTCTGGAAATTCAAAATGGCGACAACGGCCGATCGCGAAATAATTGCAGATTTATCTCAAAATAGGTAGGTTAAATTGATAAAACCACAATGAAATGATATTTGAAACCAATGAAATGATATTTTTTTCAATATGTCACAATACTTATTCAATTGTGTTATCTTCTGTGTGTAAATTATAGAACGTATTATTGTGGATCCGCCATTTTTTTTCAAATTATTTTCGATTGTAGTATCCGCGGCTAACAGTGCCAAAAAAGATAAGCAAATAAACATATTACATAATAATTATGTTTTACATTACAATGTAATTAAAAAAATGCTCTCGTGTAGTAGATGTACATTATTATGTGTAGACGTTGGGTTGCAGTTTATGACACTCGATTGATGACTTTAGCTAACAAACTGACCATTCATATTATATTAGATCGGGTACCAAATGTCAAGTCTAAGTCCAATATTATGACTAGTGCGTCTCCGGGTGGACCGATTTCAACCACGACTTTTTTAACTCGATGTTATAATCTAAAATAAAATCGATAAGCGCCCTCTCTCGGCCGGTGGACGAACGCGGTTGTCCCGTTGCAATTGCCTCGAGCGGCGCGGTTCGTTTCTCGGCTAGCCTCAGGCGGCTCGGCGTTAATATTTCATTAAAATGTATGGCGGAATTTAATATTATTAATGCAGATTGTATATGAGATATTCCAACCAATATTTCACAATGTGATTTCGGCCGAACAAGGCACCCGTGTACCAAAAAAAGTCTGTCAGATATTTCGAGATTTAGGTATAACTAGTGCGCCTCCTAGCGGAGCGATTTCAACCACAATCTTTTCAGATCTTGCCATGACCGAATGATGCCTGCATACCACATTTCAGCTCGATCGGATTAACCGCCCTACCTGTGCGAACGTACGTGATACGTCCGTTATATTATTGTCCGAACGCAACAAGCCGTATCACGTACGTTCGGGTACAAAATTTAAAAATAAAATAAAAAACGTATATCACAAAGCGCACGTGATACGTTAAATTTGTTCCTACGATTCTAAATACAAAGAAGGCTAATAAATTGGTCTATTATGTAAAAAATGTCTGGTTATTGTCACACTGTGAGTCCCCGGAACAAAATTATTCTTGTTTGTAAAATTTTGTGAGTTAAGTTTTAGTTTATAATTGAAAATCAGTTTAGGAACATATTAAACTATTTATTAGAATAAGAAAGGCACAGGAAAATCAAAAATTTTGTTATCTCAATTAAGTAATCAACATTTCATATTTTATACTTATAAACTAACATTTTGGAAAATGTGATTCATTATAAAGATCACTTAAAGTAGGTACTTCTCTGTTCTTTTTTTTAATATTCAGTAATCGAAAAACATATTTAAAAATTAAAATTCTCAATAAAAACAAAACTTTAACGAAATTGCAATACCTAAAACTTACAGTTTTTCACGATAGTGAAACTTTTTCGTAAAAACGGGCCTCGATCGCAGATTTTTTTTTGTTTTTTTGAAAGACTCTAATGGAAAAAGTAAAATAATTAAAAATAAAGCAATGTTACATTTTGAACATTTACTTCATGCTTATTACCAACTTGGTTTCAAGTTGCTAACCCTATAGATTCTAAGAAAAATGCTATTTGCAAAAAAGTGATGACTTCAAATTTTATTTATTTTATTACAAATTTTATTTATTAAGAAAAAAATCAAAACATAGAAATTCGACCTCGTAGTACAAAATATTGATTTTTTTTCTACAAGACTCATATTTTTATTATTATTTAAATGTTCGCGGGAGTCACGTAAATTTGATTGCAAAATGTCAGTTTTTCACTGTTTGAGAGGGATAAAGGCATATCATCTTCAGATGATTTCTTGCTCATCAGGTAAAGTCGAAGATAAATCGATTTCGAGAGGAGCATTTTCGTTATTTTCCACTTCATTTGTCTCTTCGCATTCTGAGTGTGACTCGCAATCCTACAACGGCCTCAAGATCGCTGCATTTATCGTTTGGTATATTTTTGTCGTCTGACAGGTCTTGTTTCAACCACCGCTGGATGTCTTCGTCATTTAAAGCCATTATCAACTAAAACGATAAAAAATACACGAATGCTAAAAGTTACGTAAGCGCCTAACAGGGGTCTCTCACTTCTCAGACCCCCGGAAACAGTTTTTTACTTACCAGAGACAAACGCGCTCATGTCGGACTGCGACGGACGGTTGCGCCGAGTTGCGCGGCAATGAGGGGGTGCGAGGAAAAGGTACAAGAACGAATACGTTTATACGAACCTCGGGGGCAATAATATTCACGCCTAAAAATTCGGCAGGGTCTGTGAGACGTATGCTAGGTGGTTAAGGGTTAACAAGTATTGTTACTGACATCTAATGAAAAACCCAACGATTTTTACCTACTTTTTGAATAATATCCTAAAGCATTGGTTCTCAACCTTATTTAACCACCGCCCACTTTGAGAATATTTTTGTTTTCTAGAGCCCCCATTTTTTTTACTTACCATCTGCCGCGAATCTGAAACAGCTATTGCCACGATTATATATTTTTGCCTTTTCTTTGGGCCTTCTACTGTTCCCTTGAAAGTCTCAAACGCCCACTAGAGGGCGTTAGCGCCCACGTTGAAAACCTATGTCCTAAAGGGTAGGGCGATTTTCGGGCTGCGACAGAGATGGGAGACCGAGACATATGTCTCCGTCTCTGGTGATCTACTGTGCACCGAGACCTTTATTTAAAATATAAACCAAGAAATTTATTTAAGATATAAATCTAATATAGGTATCTCAAAATAGTCTCAAAATAATCTAATATATCTCAAAATAGTCGAACACCACAGCCGCCCAGAGAAACAGCTTAAAATCTCTGCGGGATAACAAGGACGTAGTTGTGTTGCGGGCCGATAAAGGCAACGCAACCGTGATACTTGATACTGTGGAATACGAGCGGAAAATTGGGACGCTCTTAGAAGACGCCAACACTTACGAGAAGGTGAATTACAATCCCACGAGCAGAATTACCAGGCAAACGAGAGTTTTAATCGATAAATCTGTTACTTCCCTCCCAGAAATAGCTTATTTCAATAAACCACGTAACGTACAGCCACCGAAATTATACGGCTTACCTAAAATCCATAAGGATAATGCCCCATTGAGACCGATTGTGAGCCAAATCGACAGCCCCACATATCCTGTCAAAACACTTGGCTGGTGTCCTCCAACCGCTTATGGGCAAAACGACGTCTTACGTGAAAGACTCGCGACATTTCGTAAGAATTATTAGAAGCTTAAAACTGGCCGAGGACGAAATAATGGTGAGCTTTGACGTCGAATCTCTATTTACGAATTTGCCCATTTCGGAGTGTCTTACGGTGGTGAGAGATAAACTAAGGTCTGAGGACCTCCCTATTAGCTACGCCGACATGCTTCAACATTGCCTGACATCCTGCTACTTTCTATGGAGTGGCGATTATTACAAACAAATCAACGGAGTAGCAATGGGATGCCCCGTATCGCCGATAGTTAGTGACCTATATATGGAATATTTTGAGAAATTGGCCATAAAAACCTCCAAAATTAAGCCCATTCTCTGGCTTCGCTACGTGGATGATACCTTCTGCATCCTGAAAGGCAACATTCAAACGGTGAAAGAATTCCTGGGTCATCTAAACTCCATACACCCAAAAATCAGATTCACATATGAATTAGAGAAGGACGGCTCCTTACCATTTTTGGATGTCAAAGTGACGAGGAGAAGTGACAATACTCTCGGATATACGGTATATCGGAAGCCCACACATACGGACTGATATTTGCATGCAAGCTCACACCATCATCCCTACCATCTACGTTCAGTGCAAACGTCGCTCGTGAACCGAGCACGCGATCTATGCGACACTGAGCATTTTCCGAAGGAGATGGAACATGTCAACGGTGTCCTTAGGAAAAATGGATACGGAAAATATCACGAGACACGCACACGATCTAATACAGACGAAACTCAGAAACCGAGCAGATTAAGAGCATTCTTACCATACGTCAAGGGCGTGACAGATCGAATAAGTAAGATGCTAAACAGATTCCATATAAAAACGATCTTCTAACCGACCCAAAATATAGCTCGATTTTTGAGGCCTGTAAAGGATGTAATACCACTGCAAACCCCGGGTGTGTATAAAGTCGAATGCAGCTGCGGTCTAGCCTACGTTGGACAAACGAAACGGCCCATAGCCACGCGACTGACAGAACACATCAAAGCTGTTAAAAACGTTCAGCGAGAAAAATCGGCGATCTGCAACATATATTGGATAGCGGAAGTAACCACTGGATACAGGTTCAAAATCCCATTGTTCTATCCAAGGAACAATTCTACTTTCCTCGCATGATCCGGGAAGCCATTGAAATAAGAAGAACCCTGAACTTCAATAGAGACGACGGCTACAAACTCTCTTCTACGTGGAACCCTCTTCTTAAAATGTTCCCGCCGCCGAACGCCGAACGCAAATACGTAAAACAGGATATAGTGAGTGTTGTGTGTAGGACGGATTTTCAAAATTCCCGCGCTCCGAGCCCGGCCCCCCACCACCGTTATAACCTACGCAGCGGCGGCAGCGGTATGCGGCCTACCCGCAAAACAACGGATTGACAGCTCTTCAGTCTACCCTAGACAACGGCGGCTGCAACTTCACCGAAACGTCGGGTGCTACAAATTTCACGCGGTAAATTCGTTTTCTATCCTATTTATAATTATTTATTTGACATTTGAACAGTTTAGGTACGCTATGACACCTGAAATGACGATGCTAACGGGACTATACACGTCCCGAATAAATAAACGGAAAACATATATACATGAACACTGACCGCTTTACTTTCCTTTTTGATGGACAATCGTTTAATAAATAAAAAATTGTTCAGAAACAATCTGGGTTTCATCACACACATACATATACTGGTTTTTTCCGTAATTTTCCAAAATGTCGGAATGGAATAAATTCGTAAGAACCAAATACGGTCACTAAAACATTGATTATATTTTGTGCAGTGTAAAAATGAAACATTTTATATAAATTATTTTGCTAAAATTAATATTGCAAACACTTCTATTCGTTACTGGACCTACAGGTTTTATTCCTGTACGACGAACGACGCGAAAAAGAAGAACGAATGAAAATAAATTGTCAAATGATGACTGTCATAGCACAACCAACACGTAACACGGCGAAGACGAGTTATTTCGAAGACGCTGCTTTCTTCTTATATGAGAGCAAGGGGTCGTCGCACGTATCCTATGACACTCGGGATGACATAGCGATTACCACACACTTCTAAATCGGTTCAAGCGTTTAGGAGTTATGATTGAATAAAGAAACATATACATTCATGAACCCTAGACACAAACATTTTTTGTTTACAGTAAACAGATAGATGTGAAAATAATGTAATAGATGTAAAAATAATAGATGGACAGACGCGATACATATAGTTTTTTTTAAATAAAAAAATCTAGTCACGAGAGCCGCGCAGACCCGGGCGGAAGCGTTGAAGGCACAGGCCAACTAGCAGTTATTCATAAAAGACAATGGGTAATTACTTACCCACTTACGAAGTTTGTTGTAAAAATTTGCCGCATATACGAAACGAAAGCTTATTACATTTCATTTAACATTTAATCCTATACAAGTTAAGCTGAAATACGTGACTGAAAAAATAGTGTTGAAATTGCAAAATAGTTTATCATTGAATATTTTTTTATTTTTGAAAATTAGTTTTTTTTAATTTTATTTTTAAATAGTATAAATAGTTATGATCACGATGCGCTATTTAGCGGTTGGTAAAATGTCGTTGATATTGTTTATTTACGACTTATTACCTACCGCTAGATGGCGAAGCGCGTTCAAACGCTTATCAAACCTTTATTTAACAGTCAACTTCTTCAAAATTTTAAATAATAAAAAATAAAAAAATAAAAAAAAAAAAATTTTTTTTGTTGTTTTTCTCCAAAAAAAAATATTAAAAGTTGCTTACCACGTTGCACTAATTCACCCACAGAAAAAAATGCCCGTGCAGTAATAACACCCGTATTACGCGTGACCAAGTCAAAGCGCCTATTGACGAAAGAGAATAGGTAATTTCGTACTCACTTGCGAAATTTGTTGTAATACTTTGCTACATACATATACTAAACGATAGCTGGAACATATAATTTAAGCAGCTAAGCTTATTATTTTATCCCCGAGCCATGTTTTCATATTGGGAAACAGAATGATGTCGTGAATGCGATAATTCCGGATGAGGCTTAGAACTCACGGATCGGTTTTCACCCGCGCCCGCCGCGGTTGCAGGCTTGCGGCCTCGTACAATGCAGATATGTAGTATGTAAAATTGAGTCGCACATTTTACGACGCGATTTACTCGCGGCGGCCGCAGCGTCGTCTGCGGGCTACTAGAAGAACTGCGCGGGACGCGGTCAGACTTAGAACTCATGGAGCGGCTTTCGCCCGCGCCCGCCGCGGTTGCGGGCATGAGGCCTCCGTAGAATGCAGATACGTATGTAAAATTGAGTAGCACATTTCACGACGCGATTTACGCCCGTGGCGGGCGCGGTTGCTCGGGCGGTTATGCGACCGCGCAAACCTGCGGTGTCGTGAGTTTTGAAACGAAACAGTTGTTCCGCAACCGTGGCGGGCGCGGGTGAAAAGCAGTCCATGAGTTCCAAACCTGAATGTAGAAACCAGAATGTGCGTTATCGTGGAGAAACAGCACTGTTGTCTTAGCCAGAATAAGTAATGTAATTGCGCTGAGCGAGTATCAGAATATAATATCTACATATGGTATAGAGATAACCTGTAACTGAAATGATGATGGTTGGATGATGATGAACTGAAATGAAAATCAGAATTCTCATAAAAATCACGTTTTATTTGATTTGCAAATTCGGTATAAACGTTATGACCGGTGCCCTTTTCATTCTACTCTCATCCTGATCTGGATCCCAACTTCATCGAAACCACCAGGAATCGCCGAGATCTGGGAGACTAGCTGAGTTAGTCTGAGAATAACAACTGAGCATCCTGCAGTTACAGGCTCCGAAATCGCCTACTTTTTATTTTGATTCGATAAAATTAACATAAAAAATGCTTTCAATCTAGCGGCTAAATAGGCCTTGGCTGTTATCAGAAAAATCCAAACGCATGTGCGAAACGCCCACACTCGGCTTCTTATCATAGGGGTCAATCGGTGCGATTTCGACATCTACTTCTGGTATAATATAATTATAATAATATTAGGCAAGGCATTTTTACGCGTTCAGGTGTTTTTATTTTAAATATTTTCATATCAAACTTAAGCAATTTTCAGCATTTAGCATATTAGTAGAGCTCAGAGAAGAGTAACTAAGTTGGTGCGATCACTGAGGAACAAACCGTATGAAGTAGGATTAAAAGAACTCCGTCTAACAATACTAGAAGAACGTTGGCAGCGAGATCTAATAGACACGTTATTATAATGTGCCCAAGCTCGAGTACATTGTACACCATTCACACTAACAAGCAACGGATATTCGTTGAAGTTGAAAAATAGCCGAGTTATATCAGAGCAATAATTTAAAAAAAAAATTAAAAACACGACTGCCCTTACAAAATGTGAATTGTTGTATTTAGAATTATTATAAAAAAAATGTTTGCGCTGAAAAGCACGTTTTGTAAGAGAATAAAGTTTATCCACGCCCTGTGGCAGGTACCTAGAAACGATCGCGTGCCACTGCGCCGCCGCCGCACTTTAGTCGTTTGCCCTCGGTGCTTAAGTAATAAAAAGATTTGTTATGAAATATTGTAATTAATCCGCATATATACATATTATATATTCCCGAAATGTACTCCACCAGACTTTTAATTTCATACTAAATATGACGTATTTATACTAATTTATTGACATTTGGACCATTAGATAAGTATTTATTTGAGATTTGAGCACTTTATGATGACATAACGGCTCTTACAACACCACACACTTTTAAATCGTTTCAAACGTTTAGGTTATGGTGTAATAAAGAAACGGAAAACATACCTACATTCATAAATTCTAAACACATATAATACTTCTTTTTTTTGGGCAGTCGTGTAATAAATTCGTAAGAACCAAAAACGGATATTGAAAAATCAGTAATATTTTGTGAAGATTAATTAAACTTTTTGTATAATTAATTTTGCTAAATTAATATTCCAAATATTTGTCGTTGTACTCGACCTACCGGGTTTATTCCTGACGGCCGCGAAGGGGAAGAACAAAAAACTAAACTGTCAAATGATGACTGTTTTTTTACGCCAACGCGTAAGCACGGCTATTTATATTGCTGCTTTCTTCTTACTGGAGAGCAAGCGGTCGCGTGACGTACCCTACGACACTCAAGATGACACAAGGATTCTTAACATCACCACACACTTCAGTTCAAGTGTTTATTTATTTTTATTTATTTATTATTATTTAGGTAAGGTAACAGCATGAACGTATAATTAGATACACAATTCTTAAAAAACATGTTCTTATGACGATTATAACTTACGCCGTTCGAAATAATTTGAAAGATATATTACAAACTAAATTATGAAACAAAATACATCCGGAAATATTTATTAGTTGAGAAAACAGATTCCTACCGCGCGGAAACGACGATAGTCCCCCCGACGTATGTAGACGGCAAATGTAACTTTACCGAAACGACGGAAAAACTCATAGTTCAATTTCACACGGCAAGGACTCTCCCCCCCCCCCCCACCCCCCCCCCCCCCCAACCAAAAAATTACAAATAATCGCGAAAGATGTAGAGTTTATACAATCAAATATAAATTATATTTATACAACATAATTTACGCAAAATAAGTAAATTATATTTATACACATATACATACAAATACACATTATATTATATGTATCCATACATATTACAAATTAATAATTACTTGCAGTTGCAGCTGTCGCTGCTGCTTCAGATTGTCGCACTGCCGATTTGAAACTAATTTTGTTTCTACTATAAATGTCAAGCTCTGTGAATTTGTTATTATATGTATGTACGTGGCAATCGGTTGAGCATTAAATTGCGTGTGTATTGTAGTAAGAATTGCGTCTCGTAGGCTCGTATAACTGTGTAGATCGTGTCTTACGTTGTGGCACCTTCAGAGCGATGCTCGAAACTATGTATGGGCTATCCCATAGACGATGTCATGTAGCGCAGTCATATCGGCAGCAGTTCGCCGGTCCTCAAGCGACAGCATACGTATCACGGTAGGAGTCAAATGCAAGATGTTTGCGTCGGGCTGTGCACCGGACGAAACGTCTTTGAATCCTCTCTAGTTGGTCTTTGTGCGCGATATATTGCGGAGACCAAATGGGAGACGCGAATTCAAGAATGCTGCGCATAACTGTTGTACAGTGTCAGTGCGGTCCTGAGGCCCGAGAAGGGTTTAGTCATCCTCAACACAAACCTTAGCATTCTGTACGCACTCTCTGCTGCTTGTAGACAATGACTATCACCTAGAAGTTTGCGGTCAAGGTATACCAAGGTCGCGAACGCAAGTGCTTTCTGGTATGATATCACCAACGGCATTGATCTGTGCTAATGTGGTAAGCATCTAACAACCGAGGCTTCGAATACTTCTTCGTAAAAACTGTGGTAAGTGCATCAAACAGTTTTTTGAAATGTTAATGTTGCATAATCATTTACCACTATTGATATCTAATCAAAATTAAATCATAAAATGCATATGTGTTATCATCAGTTGATACAATATTCTCCAAAGCATGCTTAACGCTATACATGCTTAATAGTTTTATTTACTCTTTTCTAAAGTAAAGAACAAATTTTAAAAGTAGAAAGATGAGAACAAAATAAAATATAAATAATATAATAAAAATGAAAATGTGGTAACTACATACATTATTATATTACCATATAAAAATGTGGTAACTACCACCTCTTGTCGGTTTTTTTATTAATACGTTAAAAACTAATAAATAAATATAATTATTATAATATAGTGTAAGCCAAATACACATTCTATAGGTTAAAAATATTAACTGAAATTATTTCTTCATCTGTTTCGAGATTATTATACCTAAACTTTCAAAAAGCTCTCCTGTAAAATTTAGAAATTTGCACTTGACACATTTGCGTTCTAAGCCATCGATATACTCCAAAATAGTTCCAACTGATTTTCTTTATATTCCTCGTGAATGTGATTTTGTGATACTTTGAGGCGTTTATATTAAGATTTAAAAAGTTTTGGTGGAATAACGAAACGGAAGCATACATACATGAAACCTAAACACTTAACACTTCTCATTTGGGCAGTCGTGTAAAAATTCGACGTTTGACGGAAATAACTGGTAATGTTTTGAAAGTTGGCAAAGATGTTCATTAAGGCGACATGAGACCTCAGAAAAATATCCGAAATGGGCGGACACGCGAAAAAATAGGCGGGGTCAATTTTGTAGGGTTTGACCAACTAGGGTTGTCGACTACAGCGGGCGAACTCGTCACCTCAGGAAGTTTTAACGATTAGTCGTTCTATCTCCCTGGAGTGAGCGTAGAAGACTTGAGGACAAAACAGTCCACCATCTAGCTACGCCACAAGCCCGTAAGAGGCCAACGCCTTAACCGCGAGATAGCCAGGAGTGTTACCCGGCGGGCCTACACTCACGCCCGTACTTCCAATTGTGACCAGATTACTCCGGTCTCTCGATTGGTTACGAGTTCGAGGTCGCTTGCGCGGTCCTCTCCCTTACGAAGCGGTGAAACGGTGTTTACCGAATCTATCGCGGACCACAGCGTCCTTTGCCCGGCTGTTCACCCAGGATCGGGTAGCCGATGGTCTTTTCAAGAGCAGTCGCCGTAAGGTCCGCAACCACCCCCGCTCTATAGGAAACAGTACTGCTTCCAGACTCCCCCAACTGTTAGTCAGAGTGCACGGTCGATTGGCTTACGCCGCACGGTGCGCAGACTGTCCAGGAGCGCCAGAAGGTTGATTCCCAGGTGAAACTAACCATAAGGCCAGAGTCCTACCCAGGCTCGCACTTCACGCGTGGAGGCCGTCGGATAGGTGTTGACCCGTGAGTGTGACCAACCCTGAACAGAATGGGTCTTCGTGGCTAACTCAGCAAGGGCCCATTAACTCCCTAGGATAGGGTTTGACCAATAAAAATCCAGCGTTGACGAAGTGTCAATCGCAGATTCCACGCCCGCTCGCGCCGGCGACCAGGCGCATACTCCACGTTCTATCGCAGCGCTAGCACAGAATAACAGTATCTTTACGAAGTGGTGGTATAGGGGTGTTAATGGCAAAGCATATTTAGCGTAACTCTCAGAGCGCTCTCATGTTTTAATTAATTGTAATTAATTTAGAGCCTAAATAAAAAACGTGGCTAAGTGCTGCCCTAGAGAATCAACCAGTCAATAGGAAAGAAAAACACTCTTTGTTCCAATTAATTCGCACGGTACTGTAAGTGCTGACTACGTCAATAAACTGGTAATTTTTCTTAGTGCAAACTATTACAAATTTAAAAACAAGTGCACGTGATATACATGCATCGGCCTTACGCTGCTATTGTATAATATGATCATAATAATAATAATAGTATTGAGTACAGGACTTACAAGCGGGTACAGCGTAGTAGATAGATATGTATAGTTCAAGGAAATCGGAAATGAGACTGCGCGACGCTCATCCGGCATACAAATTGAAAGCGCCGCACCGTGAAATATGAACGACGAATACAAAATAATAAGAATTTTAATCAAAGTCCAAAGTAGTGTTAGCAAAATAATAAAATAAAAACCACTGTCGCCACACAGAATGTGGTGTTGCTAACAGACCGATGGCATATTTAATAAGAGATAGGAATAGAAACAAAGACCACAGCTTATCTACCGCATAATATACATAAGTGTGGGAATTAATTTGAAAATATGTAATAATAAAAAAAACATTTATTAGCTTTTAAAATCAACATGTTATTAATTACACCAGTCAAAAGCCATTGGGATGTAATATATCAATTAGCACGTATTTTGGTGTGTAGAATCCGACTATCTTTGCAAATGTTATATTCTAGCACGTAGCATATGTTACCGGAAAAGGAAATGTGAACAAGTAAATTTAAAAAAAATAAAAAACACGACTGCCGTCACAGAAAGTGAACTATTGTATTTATAATTATTTTCATTAGGGTTTTTTATGAAATATTTGTGGTTTATGTATTTATCCATATATATTTTCGGAATGTACCCAATCAGACCATTCGTTTGACACTAAACACGATATATCTATGTTAATTTATTGGTATTTGGACATTTACACAACTACTTACTTGATATTTGGAGAGCTAAGGTACCATATGACACTCGGGATGACATAACGATTCTAAAAATACCACACGCTTCAAAATCGGTTCAAGTTATTGTGGAATAAAGAAAAGGAAAACATATATAGATGAACCCTGAACACATTACACTATTTTTTTGTTGGGCATTCGTGTAAAAGCAACACTAGTTGAGCTCAATAAAAATCATTTGGCCTCCGCTTCATGTCAAGTTGGGTCTTACGAAGTATTTTGTAAAAGCTCCGGGGGAGCTAATGGGCTCTGTTGCAGTTGGCCACTAAGACCCATATTATGTTCAGGGTTGGTCAAACTCACGGGTCAACACCTATCCCTCTTCCAAAGCAAATGTGAAAGGCTTTTTGGGCAAGAGAAAAAATGATAACTATGTTTCCATTGTAAATGATCTGCTGGACCGCTACAGGAACATGGGCAGCTTAGAATGTCGCTTAAGATATTTTTTTTACATTCTAATATTTATTTCTTCCCGTAAAATTAGGAAAACGTAAGCCCAACGTTATATAAACTTAATTTCGGTAAAAAAGGTTCGGAATAGCTTTCTCTGCCCATCTTACTTATTCTACAACAAACTTCCATTACACATCAGGGGCCTTGGAGAGGTTCACTTTAAGAAAAAGGTACAGGGTATTTTGACTAAAAACCCCATTTATAGCATTGAGGATTTCGACAATATCAATTTTTTGCAGCTCTATTGACCTACTTGACTATTATTATTCCTTATTCTTTCTATTATTGACTATTTTACAATTGCGTTTTTTTTTCGTCTTCTAACTATTTATTGACTATAATTATTATTACTGATTTCTTTGTATTTGTGTTTTTTCTTTAAAATATCTTCCCGTATGATAATTTGTGAAATTATCCAATATTTGTTTGATTATTTAGTACTTAGGATTATATAGAAAATTAGATAGAAAATTTTGTTTCCTCTACATATATAACCTAGAAAATCTACGCTTGGATATTCAACGTTCATACCTTGCAATTCCGACGTTCATATCTTATACCTTAATAGGTATTTATATTATACTTGTTATTTTTATTACTTTTGACATAACCAAGTGTAGGAACTCCTATCAACTGGTTTAAAATAAAAAAATAAATAAAAATAAAAAAAAATCATTTAACCAATTATAATAAAATATTATTCAATTATTAATGTCATTTAAAGCAAATTTTAAAAAGACTGATTACATCGCAGTAATATTACAGGGAGGTAGAATGCTCTCTATTAGTATATCTGTATTTTAAAGTGCGTAATTATTACGTATCGAAACCTGTATATCAAATTACAAAAGGAACAGCTTTATGCAAATAATAAGACCTGATTTAAAAATTCGTTTGCTATATTATTATTATTTTATTTCGAGATAGGACATCGTATAGGCGCGTTTAGAGCGCCATCTATAGTGCCG
Source organism: Micropterix aruncella (assembly GCA_944548615.1). NCBI lineage: Eukaryota > Metazoa > Arthropoda > Insecta > Lepidoptera > Micropterigidae > Micropterix > Micropterix aruncella. The sequence continues at coordinate 2,150,313 of OX155969.1, forward strand.
CCGCCCTACTGTCATACCTACCACGAACGCCGCCATAATGAGGATATAAGATTATTAAGTGTTTGGAACTATGAGTGACATCTACCCGTTGCGTTTCTTATGAAAATCCTAGTTGCTAAATCGTAGTACGGCATTGAGCAATCTAGTACGCTATATAATCAATGATAGCAGACTGTTCGGAATGAATGTATGGAAAAGTTAACGACTTTTAGTAACGATCGGCGACCTCAATGTGAAAACCAATGCTTTTTCTTGGGTTAATAGTATATATAATACTGTTGTATTACGTATTTCTCCTCTGCCGCCTCGATGGTCCCTGTTTATTCTGCGTCGATGGTCTTATATTAGAGAGTGCTTTCCCTTGTGAACCACGTTTTGAAAACTGCCGCGAGCTCTTGTCACAGTATTATAAGGATGCAGGGCAATAGAGCGGCGGGGTAAGAGGCGACAGAGGAACAGCAACTAACCCGTTTGTGGAAAATTAGGTAGTTTTAATGTTATTAAAGTTTATTGATTTCATAATGTATTTAGAATATCGGCGTTATGCTTCTTATATGTGCGGTATGGAGACGGCATTCATCGTCGCATCACAAAGATATAACAAAAATTAAGATTTCACCAATTTCCGACAGATAGCATTATACTAAGTAAACACGCTATTATGGTGAATGGTAGATCTTTCCCATATGAATTCATTTTAATTCACTCTACACATCCGATAATGGTCATAGAAGAAGTGTAACGGAACTCCACAGCGAGAGTTTTATGATTTTTTTGAAAAATATAAGGATTAATTTAAAAAAGGTTTGATGATTTCGAAAACTTTCAGGTGCGATTACTGCTACAATGTAAGTGGTAAGTGTGTTTTATTTTAATGTCATTATATTGACTGGTTAACTTTCTAGCTCGCGCTTAGCCACATTGTTTTATTTAGGACATAAATTAATTACCGCGACAGCGCTCTGAGAGTTACGCTAAATATGCTTTAACATTAACACCCCACTGCGAAAAGACAGTTATTTTGTGCTAGCGCTGCGATGGAACGTTTAGTATGCTCCCGATCGCCGACGCGAGCGAATGTCGAATCTGTGTCTGACGCTTCGTCAACGCTTATTCGAAAACTTTTTTATTGGTCAAACCTTACAAAATTGACCCAGCCTATTTCTTCGCGCGTCCGCCCATTTTGGATATTTTCTGAGGTCTCTTGTCGCATTAAACACATATTTATTTCTGCCCATGACAGTTAAAATACAGACGATGGACGAGCGCGGCGAGACGGTGGAGCATGGTATCGAAAGCTAGAAAAGGCCAGACAACTGTAGTAATTATTACACTGTGATATTACGTTCTCATAATGTCGTATCCCTATTCTCGTCTGATGATATCTTTCTCTATGCATTCATGTACAAAACAATCTCCTTTGTAAGATTACTGCGCCTAGCGATTATTACGTATTTTGGCAATTGCGTGCGGTTACGGTGACAGAAAACAGACCATTTATGTCTGTTACAATGTGGTGAAATATAATGACAACATACTTATCTATAGATATAAAAAAAAGATTGTTACGGAATCCGCATGACGGTGCAACTTTCGTAGTTGGGGAGCCAGAAACAAAAAAGTGCAAGAGTTTTGTAAAAGCTGACACTTTCAGATCAGACAGTATTTTGGCCATAGAATGCTGAGTCAGCAGGCCAGACTCCAGGACACCTGCCGCCAGTGGCGGTCTCTTCATATAAGCCGAAAAGCCTGGCTTGCCTATACTTCCAAATTAACGATTAAATAAATTAATAACACAATTCGTAAAAAAAACAATTAAATAAATTATTTTGCTAGCGCTACTACTGCCATCTAACGCGCACAGCTCGCTCCACGCGAGAAAAAAACTGTTATCGACAGGTGCGATAATTATCGACAGGGCGCGATTGCTGTTTCACTCGCACATATTGGGCTTTCAATGCGGCTTTCAAAATCAGTGTTCCTCTCATTCGCACCTGTGGCAAATTACGCTAAACAATATATGTCTATATACAACTTTTGTATCGGGAGTTAAGCCGGGCTTGCTTAGCCATGACGTTGAATGCGAACTGTGAATGCGAACGTGTCAACAGAAAGCGCGACTTCATTATAATTAGTTTGGATTTAAGTGCGAGTGACGTCGGGCTAATTTTTTATTGTGTAATTTCAATTGATTTGTGGTTTTTAGTGCCTGATAAAATATGGAGGAAATTGTCCTTTGTGGTCAGTAATGTATTCTTATTATTTTGTTTTCTGACATATGTAACAACCCGCAGGACTGGGACGGGGATACGGTTTTAGCAGCGGAGAATTTTGAAAACTCGATGCGATCATTCCATTTAAATTTTTTCACCTTGTTTTCCGCCGAATTTTTGAAAAAGCTGAGAGCTTGTACAACATTCTTCAAAAATCACAAGTCGATGTGGGTTATAGGAATTAATGAAGAAAAACAAAATAAAGGAATTTCAGACTTGGTTACGTGTTGAATTTCAATATGAATTTGATCAAATTTATGAAAACAATCTACAAAATAACTCAGCACCTCGTTTGAGACGCAACGACGCAAGAGAGTCCTTTAAAGCCACTAGAGGTATGCGACTGCTGATAAGTATATGTTAAATTCTGTCTTGCAGTAGCATGCCTTCAGTGTGCTTTATTGAATGTACGACCCAAGCAGTAAATTTCAAACTGAAGATTAAAGAGTAAAGAGGTACCACTTTTTTACTATAAAAAGCGTAAAAAAACACAAAAAGGTATGTCGGGCTTGCCCTATTTACGAACCCTGGGCACGCCACTGCCTGCCGCTGGCGTACGAAGGTGTGATTTTAATTATTACCCCTAAAGTGCTTGGAAAAGCTAAAAAGTCATTCTTTAAAAAAATCCTCTTGAACTATCCAAAAAACCGGAAGAATATAAAATCTAAATGTAAGATTACATAATAACATAAAAATTATGGTCACTGAAATGTAGGTATAAAGTCTGGTTGATTGATACACGGTATCATATACTTTTCATCAGCTTCCCGGGTAGAGTTTAAGATTGGTGTAACTTTTAGGAAACCTTTAGTATCGAAGTTATTTTAAGTCTCCATTGTGTCTAAAAGTAAAGTATTGTGTCTAAAAGTAAAGTACCTATTGTGTCTAAAAGTAAAGTATTGTCTAAAACAAGTATATAAAATTTTTGAGGGCAATAGGCAACTTGATTTGATTTGATTCCAGAATTTAGACACGGGGGGAACGACATAGGGGCTCTCTAGACGATCAAGCATGCTTGTCAAGCATTGCCTCGCGGGCTGGGAGGGGATCGTAAACCGCAGGTATTATGCAAATATATTTTTTGAATATTTACTAAAAATGCCTAATTTTGTAGTTTATACCAGGGAGTCACGTTAATTAGACTTAATTGATTGATGAATGACGTGACTCCCAGGTAAAAACTACAAAATTAGGCATTTTTTGTAAATATAAAAAAAAACCATTTCCTGCGTTTTACGATCCCCGCCCAGCCCGCGACGCGATGCTTGACAAACATGCTTGATCGTCTAGCTAGAGAGCCCTATACAATGCGACGCTATTTATAAAAAGTGGTATAATCTATTTGAAATCGATTTTTGAACTCCTTTGTTTTCTCCTCATCGATTTGACGGATTTTTTAACAGTTACAATGAGAAACATATTGAATTGATTCTAACATTAGCATTTTGTGATTACAGTTTTATACAGAATAGCGATGTTTCAATAATAGTTTGGTTGAATTACAAGGAATTTTGTTGAAACTCCATTACTCGATTATATGTATCAACATTTTCATTGCGGTTAATTCGGAAATAACAGAATACTGTAGTTTTAACATGATTCATGTGTCCGACCAAAACCGTACGTATACTACTACGTGCTGTCCTGTTAGAAGCGAGATTCTAAGGTCGCGACGTAATAAAATAACGGTAACTACCGTCACGCCAACACCGTCACCCGTCATGTTAATTCATACGTATGGACCACAGTCCGAGTTATAGACGTAATTCTTGTTGAAACGTATTTCTGTGTATTATTTAGATACATGTTTCTTAATGTACAATAATCGTGATTTTTAGGTTCGATTTCCAATTCTTCAATTTCTACTCAATTTAAAATCTCAGTTATTAGGCTCGTGAACTATTTTTTTTTAAACACTTACCTATAACAAAGTTAGAAAAAATACTCAGGATTCTGACACTTTGTTTTTCATATTAGCATTAATAAAAGAGGAGTTACAACATTATATTTTTAGATTATAACATTATTAATTCAAAATCTGCTGTGGATCTCGAAAAGTTAAGTAAGCAAGAGTAGACAATGTCTTCAGAATTCATATTTATTTTAACTAACTCCCATTTATTTATTTTCACAGGACCAAAAAGCTTCAAATTTAAAAATGGACTATTAACTAGCCCATTTACGATATTAATTATTTTAATACTTTAACCATATTTTTTCTATTTACCGGTAGTCAGACTGGTGTTTCTGTATACGGAATGAGTTTTTTATTCTTGATTTGATTTGATTCCAGAATTTAGACACAAGGGGAACGACATAGGGGCTCTCTAGACGATCAAGCATGCTTGTCAAGCATTGCCTTGCGGGCTGGGAGGGGATCGTAAACCGCAGGAATTATGCAAATATATTTTTTGAATATTTACTAAAAATGCCTAATTTTGTAGTTTATACCAGGGAGTCACGTTAATTAGACTTAATTGATTGATGAATGACGTGACTCCCAGGAAAAAACTACAAAATTAGGCATTTATTGTAAATATTAAAAAAAACCATTTCCTGCGTTTTACGATCCCCGCCCAGCCCGCGACGCGATGCTTGACAAACATGCTTGATCGTCTATATAGCTAGAGAGCCCTATACAATGCGACGCTATTTATAAAAAGTGGTATAATCTATTTGAAATCGATTTTTGAACTCCTTTGTTTTCTCCTCATCGATTTGACGGATTTTTTAACAGTTACAATGAGAAACATATTGAATTGATTCTAACATTAGCATTTTGTGATTACAGTTTTATACAGAATAGCGATATTTCAATCATAGTTTGGTTGAATTACAAGGAATTTTGTTGAAACTCCATTACTCGATTATATGTATCAACATTTTCATTGCGGTTAATTCGGAAATAACAGAATACTGTAGTTTTAACATGATTCATGTGTCCGACCAAAACCGTACGTATACTACTACGTGCTGTCCTGTTAGAAGCGAGATTCTAAGGTCGCGACGTAATAAAATAACGGTAACTACCGTCACGCCAACACCGTCACCCGTCATGTTAATTCATACGTATGGACCACAGTCCGAGTTATAGACGTAATTCTTGTTGAAACGTATTTCCGTGTATTATTTAGATACATGTTTCTTAATGTACAATAATCGTGATTTTTAGGTTCGATTTCCAATTCTTCAATTTCTACTCAATTTAAAATCTCAGTTATTAGGCTCGTGAACTATTTTTTTTTAACACTTACCTATAACAAAGTTAGAAAAAATACTCAGGATTCTGACACTTTGTTTTTCATATTAGCATTAATAAAAGAGGAGTTACAACATTATATTTTTAGATTATAACATTATTAATTCAAAATCTGCTGTGGATCTCGAAAAGTTAAGTAAGCAAGAGTAGACAATGTCTTCAGAATTCATATTTATTTTAACTAACTCCCATTTATTTATTTTCACAGGACCAAAAAGCTTCAAATTTAAAAATGGACTATTAACTAGCCCATTTTCGATATTAATTATTTTAATACTTTACCCATATTTTACTTTCCTGACGACCTATCGGAAAGGAGAGTATTGTGATCGCGCTAAAAAAAATTTTTGAGATGAAGATGGGAATATATATTTTGAGACTCCCTGAGACGATTGAGACTATTTCCAGACCGATCTCTGTCTGTATGTATGTCTGTATGTCTGTATGTATGTATTCTTCCACGATAGCGCCCAGACGCTTAATCGGATTGAGCTGAAATTTGGTATATAAGCTTCTGTTAACCGTCGGAGGAACCCATTAGTTTTTGGAGTCCCTACGCCCTACGGTTGTGGTACCTCCCATACAAATTTGGGGTTCCCGGAGAAAAAATTGTTTCCGCGATAGCGCCCAGACGCTTATTCTGTCGTTAAAATTTGGCATAGAAGCTTCTGTTAACCATCGGAAGAACCTATTAGTTTTTGGGGTACTTACGACCAACGTTTGGGGTACCTGCCATACAAATTTGGGGAACCTTGATTACATCGTTCGTTTTTTCGCACCTCCCCGGATACTAGTCAGGAAAGTCTTGGGGTGACACAACAGATTTTTTTCTATTTACCGGTAGTCAGACTGGTGTTTCTGTATACGGAATGAGTTTTTTATTAGTGACATCCTTGTAGTGGGGGAATCAATTTTTCCATGTTTTTAATCAAACGTTGCTTATTTCGTCGTACTGATTCACCCACTACAACGATGTAACTAATTCAAAACTCATCTGTATACACGTACAAGATGATGTACCTACTTATTTTATTTATTTTAATTTTATTTATTTATGTTATTCTATTTATTTTTGTCACAAAATTATGTGACTTTTTGCCTCTTGTCTCTAGAATATGACTGGTTTAGTTACATCAAGAAAGGGCGACCGTTGATTAAATCAATAACAGTTTTATTGGATGAGCCCAAACAATGAATGAGCCATAGCAAAATATAAATAGAGTGATCTACCTAATTCAATTTCCGTTATGCGTTCTTTGTATGCGGGCAATTATATGTAAGTATTAGGATAATGGTATATCTAAAAAGCCTATACAAGTCTAAAGGGTCTTTAATTAACCGGCATCCAAACTGACGAGCAAAAAAGCAAATTTTGATAAAAGAATGTGGAAAAATATACATTTTTAAAAATGTTTTTCCTTTATTTGAAAATTTTATTTTTTTCGAAAATTAATATAAAAAGCGCTGAGTGCGCTGCGTCATCTAGCGGTAGGTAAAATAACGCGAATATTGTTTATTCGCGTTATTTTAGGAGATGATAGATGAGGCAGTGCGCTCAACGCTTGTCAAACGTTTAAGACAATTACCGCATTAAACTCTGATTTAAATTCGATAGCGGTATGCTCACGTAACTATGGCCTGCTTCTTAAACCGTAAAAAACCCAAGCAATCGTCCTCGGAAGTCGCTCACTATAAAAGTATAAAAATAATCCCCAATCGCCAAGTATAAAAATAATCCCCCTTCTATCAATATCGACAACGGATACGGTGGGTATCCATTAGGTTTGCGCACCAACTCTGCTCCGCGCACCTGCAACTGCTCCAGTAGTGGATATGTTACCGATTCAATGAGCCTCCTGCAGAAGCTCAGCTTCCCCTCTCTCAATAACTCGCCAACACACATCGAAAATGAAATTTGCCGCAAATACGATGCCTTGGTGGCGGCCAAATTCCGGGTGATATTCTGCTGAATCCCTAGTCATTCAGGGATTAGGGAAACGAGACGGTGGACGGGCTAGCGAATTCGGCTCGCACTTTCGGCTCCGAAGTCGATTGCCGTCTGCCTGTCTCCGACTTCTTCCCATCGATAGATAATATACTTTTTAAAAATTGTACTCAGCGATGAAGCACTTCCTTTAACACAAAGGGCAAGAGGTTCTCACTTATCCAAGGCGAAATCCCTTCGAAGCCATGGTACCACCACCAGCCATCTAGTCGGAAAGAGATTTCGATAATCTGCTGCATGAGGATCGGACATTGCTCCACCCCATCGCACCTCCACCGTATTAATGTTCTCGCGTCTCCGCAATGCGATTGTGGACACGGGGATTGCACGCTGGACCATCTATTCTTTAACTGTCCCATCCTCAATAATTATTCGAGTTTTAACCCAGACCCAGACCAGTTGGATGTTATAAAGTATAACATCCAACTCCCTCTATGTGTTCTCCACTTGTTATCCCTTAACTCTCCCAAAATATATAAAGTAATATGTAAATTTATTTCCCTTAATAATTTTCTGTATAGTGTAATAGCATATTTCACACCCTTTCCTTGTTTGTATCATCCCCAATAACCATGTTTTATGCTATATGTAGCTACATTTCTATAAATAAGTATCCCTTGTTTCAGCATTGTGCCGTCTTGTACATATAACAAACTAACTTAGATGCCCTCCGAACACGACTTTGCAGAAAAGCACCGACTATCGGTGATTGCCATAAAGTAACAAGAAGAAGAAAGAAGAAGAAAGAAGAAGAAGTGGATATGTTGGCGCTCCTGGAGCGTGCAACGTTGCACGTTCCGCGGCGAGCAAGAAGTGGATATGTTGGCGCTCCTGGAGCGTGCAACGTTGCACGTTCCGCGGCGAGCACTCCAAGCGTACAGCGCACAAAGTAATGCGCTGTGCGTTCGTGGACGCGTGCAAAGTAAGACGTTGGTGGGTACGTCTTGCGCATCAAGTACGGGTGTCCAGTAAACGCGAATCCATCGCTATGGAGCGGGCTGAAGAGAAATGTCTAGGCTCTAATCGAGAAGTACCGAAATTATACGGCGCTGTGGGATCCGAACAATGAGAAATTTAAAAATTAATTCTAGCGATGACATGTTCGCTCAACGTTCGAATGAAAGCTGCGGAGCACTTGTTGTTTTTGAGATGATGCGTACGCCGCCGCGCAGTCTCCATTTGAGCAGTTGCAGATGCGCGGAGCAGAGTTGCGCGCGAACCTAATGGATACCCAGTTTTACAGCAGTACTGAGAAAGACCTGGGCCTGCTCATTGATAAAAACTTATCTTAGCATCCTCAAGTAAGTGAGGTCAGTCGTAAAGTCTTTGCAAGTCTTCATTCTTTTAAACGGTTTCAAAATCTCCTACCTCTTTGTAATAAACGCCAAATGGCACACTCTTTTCTTTTACCTATAATTAACTATGCTGATGTGGCCTACATGCGAATGAAGAACTACTCGATAAGCTAGAATGGATTCAAAACGCGTGTATTCGCATTGTTTATTCCCCGAAGAAGTTTGGTCACTTGTCGACCTTTCGCAGACAAATAGAGTGGCTTCCCATTGGACGATGTCAGGATTTTCACATACTCGCCGTACTCTTCCGTGTATTACAGTCAAACAGGCCTACTTATTTGAATAATCTCTTCTCACCGCTTTCAACCCTAGGCCTTTCATTGCGCTCTCAGGAAAATCTATTACTGGCTTTACCTCAGCATTCATCAACTTTCATGTCCAGGTCTTTCGTAGTGCAGACAGCCCGACTCTGGAATTCCGTGCCTTTGCCCATAAGACAACTTGAAAACCTGTGCGGGTTTAAAAATCTCTATAGAGATATTTACTCAACTCATGAATACCCCCCTCCCCTCCCGTCTCCTTTGCTTGTTCTTATATTCCATTCGCTCTATAGGAAACAATACTGTTTCCAGACTCCCTCAGCTGTTGGTCAGAATGCACAATCGATTGGCTGTCGCCGCACGGTGCGCAAACCGTTCAGGAGCGCCCGAAGGTTGACCCCTAGGGGGGAATGACCCGCAGGCCAGTCCTAGCCGGGCTCGCACTTCTGCGTGGGGGCCGCCGGGTGCCGCCGGATCAGCGTTGACCCGTGCGTTTGACCGACCTTAAACACATGGGTCTTAGTGGCGAAACTGAAACAGGGCCCATTAGCCCCCACGCGGAGACAGCACATGGTGGGCTGAGGTGGGGAGGGGATGCTATCGTGTATAGAGTACAAACGGAGGTCTGGTACGCAACCGATAATAAAATGAGCGAAATGCACAAAGACTAACAATAGGATATCAGGTTATTAGCCATATTTAGGAGTATATAACTTCGAAACGGCTCATAATTGAGATGAGTCGTTCTAGTAATAAATGTTCTACATAAAGAGATCTTTTATATCTATTTATAGATGATAGATATAGATAGATATAGATATAGCTATTGGAGAGATTAAAGGGTGGGCCCAAAATGACCATTCTCTTTTGTTACAATCGTATCGTTTAATCGCTTTATCCCGGTTATACCCAGATAAATCCTAGTATATTTCTTTTGGCATGGTCGGATTAGTTTAAAACAGTGGAGATCCTACCATTCGCTGATGCACGTGTGCAAGCTGCCTAAAGGCCAATTCCTAACACAGTCATCCTAGTGTAGATTAACATTGTATGTACCGAGCAACTATCCAAAGGCACCCCGACGTAAATTGCTTGCACGTGCCTAACGAAGACCACTCTTCGCAAAGAGTCTCTGCTGATCAAAGCTACTGCTCTATTGAACAAAAGGCTGTATGAGAATACCGATCAAATCGACATCTTTAACGACAGAGTTGGGCAGGTCAAGGTGACACAAAATTGGCCAACACCACCCAACCTGCGCGGAGCAATAAGGAACTCTGTGTGTTATCAACAGCATTATAAATAGGATAAAACGGATTTACCGCGTGAAGTTTTATCACCCGACGTTGCAGCCGTCGTTGGCGAAACGTCGGGTGCTACAAACTTCACGCGATAAATTCGTTTTATCCGATTTATAATTTAGTTATTTATTTATCTATACTAATATTATAAAGAGGTAAAGTTTGTGAGGTTGTAGGAATTAATCTCTGGATTTATTGAACCTATTTTGAAAATTATTTTACCAATAGAAAGCCACGTTATTTGTGAGTGTCATAGGCTATATATTAATCCGAAAAATGAAAAGACTTTCGTGGGAGTTGGATTTGCAAAGTAAGTCGGAGAAAAAACGGTCGAATGAAAACGTTTCTTACGAACGCTGCTTTAACGATGAGAGATATATGATTGAGTTCTAGAGAAAAGTTGTAGAGCTTGGTAATGCCTACAAAAAAGTCATCGACAGCATATGTCTAAATTTTATGTTTAAGTCACAAAAAGTAGTTTCTTATATTAAAAAAATAATTTAAATCGTTAGGTCATGTTTATTGGTCATATTATCAACAATTATGAATTCATATCAAAATATGTAAATTTATCGTCTCAAGTGTTTAAAACAAAAGACTTTTTCCTTTTACTGCATAAAGGGTTAAAGAGGTAAGACACTTACAAATAAGACACACAAATAACGGTAATATAGTCAAATTGGCATGCAAATGCATACATACATATGCAGTAAAAATATAACCCTGCTTTTGGCAGTCAGGAAATAAATCATAGCACTCAGTACTAACAGAACCACACTCATAATTTCATTACAAGTAAATAGTTTTACCGCCCAACGAAGTGGGCACGGGTCAGCTAGTATTTAATATTAAACAACCGCGATAGTCTTCGATTTCAGCGTCTTCGTGCAAACGTGGCTGTATCAAAGAATTTGGTAAGACCTAAAAAATAGAATAATTGAGTGTGTCGCCGGGAACTTATCTGGTTTCCATGTAAAGTAAGTATTTAAATAATATGTGAAAAGATATAAGGTAATAAATGTGACAATAAAGAACCAATTATTATGCAATTGTATCGTGAGAGTTTAAGTATTAGCGAAGAGTACGAGTAAAGCCTACCGCTATGGTAATTCTGTCGGAAAATTCCTTCATCTTCGTCAATCACTGATTATTATTATAGGGGAGTAGATTGCTCAAGTCATAGTACGTTTTGGCAACCCATCTGCGCCGGCGATACGCACGTGGCGCTGATAGCAATGTCGGGCGAAACTAATATTATAATATTTTTGGCCATCTATAATAATAACATTGATATTAATGTTTTTTTTTATAACTGACTGATCGATCGACTGACTGATCCAGACGGAAATATCCTGCCAAAACTGGTAGTTAGGGGGTGAGGCTGCCCGCTGGGTACCTTTCCTGGTGCCTCGCCGTAAGGCGTCGGTCTCTAACAGGTTGCTGATGAGCTAGACAGTAGTGTCTTGTCCCCGAGTCTTCTAAACGGGTTGCTGATGAGCTAGTTAGATAGAGCTACATGAGTTCGCCCGTTGTAGTCGACACCGCCCTACTACTGCCAAATCGTAGTACGGAATTGAGCAATCAATTACGTTATATACTCAAGGAGTATAATACCTATGTAATAAAATGGGGCAGATGTGTCAGTGGCTACATGCGGCACCCCTTTCATAAAATCAATTCTGCCACTCAGGCCGTATAGTCTAGGAGTCGGCAATACGGACACCCTTCGTCATAAGATATAAGTTAATAGTAAAAACACATTTTTAAAAACAAGCCAACCCTGGGTGCAACAGCTATGTCATAGTGGAAGTTATAACGGGCTATCATAATTGAATGCTATACAGAAATTCGTGTTCGTGTCATCATACAGTAGCTTTACGCTTTACGAACGCATTTGGAAAGCATTACGTGCAGCTAAAGGCTATCGACTTTTTTGAACTTCTGGATATCTGCGTGGGCCGAGTAGCGGGACATATGGCGGCCATATCCGAGCCCTCACGACTCGTGACGCATTCGCTTCGATTTCAATTTTGTTCTAAGAGACGCTACTGTCTGCTGTACTGTGATTGAGGAGTCCCCTCGTTGCAAGCCAACTCTGAGTGCAGCACCTCTATCGCGGTGAAACTTAGAACGGCTCGCATGTGTATACAAAATTTCGTTTCTGTGCTGTTGACCGTTGACGAGTGCCCTCGTCGGGAGCCAACCCTGGGTCCAGCAGCCATGTCATGGTGAAATTTAGAACGGGCTGTCATAATTGAATGCGTATACAAAATTGTGTGTCTGTGCTGTTGACCGTGGAAAAGTATCCTCGTCGGAAGCAAATGCTGGGTGTAGAATCAGGTCATGCTCACCCAAAAAATGCATTGTCATCGGAACTGAACCAACATGTAAAATTTCAACTTCATAGGATGAGAGGAAGTGGTTCATTATTGATTGAGAAGAGGAGAATTCAGCTTGCAAGATTTCACATAAACAAACTAACAAACATTGCAAGGTAAAGAAAAGTTTTATGCGGTTTTCCGACACGAAAATCCGGATAAAAGATATACTTCAAAAACTATAAATTGTCCGTCCAGTAGTCCGTATGAGAAATGCATCGATATTGTTCTCAAAAAATGCACCGGAAGTAGCAACTATTCTTTTAACAGGACCAGAGACATTTAATGATTTATAGTTTTTCAAGCATATCTTTTATCCCGCTTGTCATGCATACTCGTTTTGAATGTGTGATTGCTGAAACAAGCCATATGCCATGCACTCAAATGTTGGAAAATCGAAAAAACTGGTTCATCTATAAGATGATAAGCAGTAATTTTACATTTTATAAATGCAATCTGCTAGAAAAACTAATTTTACAAGTTAGAATTGAAAAAAAACTTGAAAAAGTGAATGCTGATTTGCAGGTATAGCTGCATAGTTCATAGCTGGATATCGACTGTTATAGCAATCAATTTTCAGATTTGAATTTAAATATATTTATTTTAAACATTAAGCCTTACATTTAAACGCTCAAACTGAAACGCACATTTTTTTATTTTAAATCTATTCATCAACTGACTTACATCCGGTTGTCATCCAGGTTAAAATTTTATTTCATGAGAAGATTTTGTGCTTTTCTGGAACAATATCGATGCATTTCTTCGAATCGTTTTTTAAAATATAATAGCTATTTTTAACTGAATTAAATTAATATGAAATAAGGTCTAAATAACTCTCACAATCGGGGTATGCATAGTTCGTAGACAGAGGAACCAGGAATGCCCCAAATGGCAAAAGGCCCCAGATGATTTATTTGGGAACTGTTAATGCATGAATACGGATAGTTTTTGAACTCGATCGATGCATTGAATAACAAAGAAGCGAAATTAGTTTAAAAGTTTAATTCGGCAGAAATAGCGTATGGCATGTTTCAGCAATCATGCATTCATTTGCCTTTGTATCCATTATGACGAAAGGTGTCCGCATGGCCGGCTCCCGGACTAGTAGGACATAGTAGGAGTAGGCGGCAGCGGCATGGCAGGGCAATTAAACGACCAAGCAAACGGGCGAGCTGACCGGTAATGTAGTCGGCGAAATTTCAGCAGAGCGAGGTCGAATATTAGCCTAAATTGGGAAGTGTGTTCACCGCGTGCCGCAGGGTTGGTCGGCCGCGGTCGCGTGACGCGGCGCGGGGCGATGACGACTTATTCCGCAGCGATGTCTACATATGGGGCGGAAAAAATAGCCTATGAATAGGCACCGGCTTACACTCCGTAATGCCATTGATTATATTTATTATATGGAACTATAAGTCCATTACCCGGCGCTGTCCGGATAGAATTTAGTTAGACAAACAACTCAATTTCTAGTAAAAATAGAAAGATTCCTGCTCAAATTTATTCATTTATTTATTTAAGAATCAATTACTATAAAACATTGACTTTGCTTACAAAAATAACAGGAACCGAATAGCAAAACCTTAACCTTTTGTTTATTTGATTCTGTCACCCAATGGGCGATTAGGACTAACCCGTTCTAGCGTGGACAGGACTCTAATATTACAAGAAAGAGTAATGTTTTTATGCAAATGATGTTTTCATCGTGGTTATTACTAAATTCTTTTCTAAAACTTGTCTCATTGTTCTTTGATCCTAAAGTGTTCTAAAATTTGAATTATTGTTCAAATACAGCGTTTATTCGTGCCACGACGAGATTTCTCAACTTTGAAAATATAACGAGACCTGCACTTAGTCTTACGTTTAGTACTACCTACCTAATATTACGTCGCAATGCACGTTGGCCTGAGTCCAAAAGACGATTCTGCCGTTTCATGCACACCTCAAGTGCATAACGCTCGCAAGCTTTTTCTTTCCCCCTTTCGCGAGAATACTCAAGTCTTTTAATACTTTCTTTGTTTGAGGGACGTGAGACTTCCAGTGATGAACGCGAAGGAGCACCGAGTGCGGTTGCCACAGATAAATTACTTCAACATCATAAAGCAAAAAAAAATTAATATGGTCAGTTCCAGATTTATTTAAACAGTAATAATGTTGCCCTGAATGGCGATTTGGCAAAATATATCGAATATTCGATCGCATTACTGCCAAATTAATAGAACGTTTTCCAGCCATACACTGATAGATCTATCTTTACCATCGTTATGGTAGCGAACGGTTTCGTGCAGCTTGGGCCATCAGATCCATTGTGTTTTCGGATCCGTCAAACTCACGATTCAGCTCCTGTTCAATAGTCTCCTCTTGTGGAAGACTACCCCGGGTAGGACTCTCGCGTCTCAGGCCTCACGGCTGGTGGATCGGTTTCTCCTGAGGATTGCCTTCTGGCGCTACTGGATGGTTTGCGCACCGTGCGGCGACGCCAATCGGCAGTGCACTCTGACTAATTACTGAAGGAGCGTGGAGACTATAAAAATATACTGTATCCTAAGCAGCGGGGTGTTTCTCAAACCCAGCGATCTGCCCAACTTGAAGGTCAGTCATCTGTATAAACTGGTAAGCAGTACCGGACTTCTAGCAGACTATTGACTCAACCACAAAGTGGGCAGTTACGAAAGATCTTACAGATCCAGGTGACATCAAGGGGTGGAGACAAGCCGACCACTCCTTTTACTACTACAAGCAGCGGGGGTGGTAGTTGACCTGTCGTCAAACACTTGAAATGACCATTTGACTACCCGATCCTGCATTCAGAGCCGGGCAAAAGATGCCTTTGGTCCGCGATAGATTAAAACTGAATCAGCGCTGAGTTTACGGCAGGTAGAGGTTGCGCAAGCGATTTCTGACCCGTAACCAGTCGGGAGGTTGGAGGTATCCTTATAGTTAATTCCAGATGGAGATATCCTTCCAAAACTGATAGCCAGGGGGCGAGGCTGTCCGCTGGGTACCTTATCCGGTGCCTCGCCGCAAGGCGTTGGTCTCTGTCGAGCATGTTGGCTTAGATAGACGGTAGATATGTATTGTTTTTAAGTCATGTACGCTCACCTCACAGGAGATAGAACGATCACTATAGTTAAAACTTCTGGGTGACGGGTTCGCCCGTTATAGTTGACAACCCTAGTTTACGATAGATATATTATTTAACCGCTGGAATGCCAATACTACCGATCGGTGGTTTTCCTGTTGTGGCAATTCGCAGGCGGCCGATCTCAGTATATATCAATTATACAAATAAATTCTCGAGGGTTGAAAACATGCCGTCGTGGTTTCATTCCCATGGCTGGTTTTATAAAGGGTAATCTTTGATTATACATACGTATTTAAATATCACGCCAGTAAAAAAAATATAAAAATGCCATTGCGAATGAATGCAAGGTTAAATGCTGGTAGCGCTGGCCTAAAAGCAATGGTGGCCGGCTAATGATGTGTTTCATGCGAAAATGTGTTGTGTTTAAGAGGTGGCGTGTCGGCGGGAATTTCACCTGAAGCCTGAAGAACCGGCTTTGTTTCGCTTCGCAGCCCGCTGCTCTCCGTATATTTGCGCTTGTCGACGCGACGACAAGCCCCAACACCCGCAGACAGGGCCACTCACCTTCCGCACTTTCGTAAGACAATAACGTTTAACATCGCTTCAATTATATCCCTTCTACAGTGCCGGATTGTTCAATAGGCCATGCAGGCACCGGCCTATGGGTCCCACGCCTTTTAGGGACCCCGCGACAAGGGGACATTACAATCATAATTTGAACAATTATTTCTAATAGCTAGAAAAAAAGGTGTGTCACCTCAAGACTTTCCCAGCAAGAAGCAGACAACCCCCCACCCAACCGATAGTGATTGTGTCAAGTAACTATGATAGCATATTTTATTATTTCCGTGGTATTAAAATGGTATTTTTCCAAAAATGATCTCGTATTTATTAAATACGACGGTATTTAAAAATATTCTGCGTCGCTTGTATATCATACAAAATTTTACAAAGTGATTTCAGTCCAACAAGTCATCTGTGTACCGAATTTCAAGTGTCGAAATTGAAGTATGACTAGCGCGCCCTCTGGTGGACCGATTTCAACTACAATCTTTTCAACTCTTGCCATGACCGAATGAAGCCTGCATGCCAAATTTCATGTCGATCGGATGAAGCGTTAAGGCGCAATTGGTCGGTGGTTTTTCCGTTGCGACAACGTGCGGGCGGCCGATCTCCGTATTTATGCAATTATGTAATTATATGCGGAGAAAGACGCCTACATTAAATAAGTCACCATTATACATTAGTATGCGTGCACTAACACCCCCTACAATTAAATTTTCGAGGGTTAAAAACATGCCGTCATGAGTTTAGTTTCCCATGGCTATCTTTTTAAGGGTTAATTTATGTATGGCGGGCTTAATTTTACTTGTGTCGCTTGTATATGAGATATTTCAACCAATGAAATATGCCCAACAAACCTGTGTACCGATTTTCACGTCTCTAAGTTCAATATTTCGAGATTGAAGTATGACTAGCGCGCCCCTTGGTCGACCGATTTAAACCTCACTTAACTCTTGCCATGACCAAACGATGCCAGCATACCAAATTTCAGCTCAATCGGATTAAGCGATCGGGCGGTATCGTGGAGGAATACACACAGACACATTACAGTCTGGAAATGGTTCAAATGTATATATCCGTCTTCAACTGTAAAAAAAATGCGCATTCATAATAGGTACTTCACCTCCTCGTCAGATGATAGGCCGGTAAAGTAAAAAAAAAACATAATAAACTTTTGACTTAACTAATAGTATATTTTTTACAAATTATCGACAGCTGGCCGCTGCCAATCTGTGGGATCGTATTTTGTTCATGAACGCATCTTTGCTACGCGACGTAATCGTTGTTGTACGAGTATATAGGCCCATTTTGCCTGTGCGATCGTCCTTTTTTATATACACGTCTATTCTACACTATGGGCTCGATTGCGGTTCTTCGTGAACTAAAATCGGAAATTAGTCCGTGTGAACGAGACGGGGCAATACGCTAAAGCAGAGTGTGAGATGACCGGTTGTCACTTTTTCGCATTAAAACTGCCCGCCAAGGTCAAATCTTACACCGCACGAAATATGCTCGAATTTATTCGGACGCGTATAAGTTCGACAGGTAGTATTTATCGACGATCGTTCGTTTCATATCCCGCTCTAACGTATCGCTCTGTCTCGTTCGCTTGGACTAATTTTAGTTTTAGTTCACAAAGAAACGCAATCGGGCCCTATATCGTCGAAAGAATGTGTCACTATATCGTCAGAATGACAGCCCAAAGGGAGCCTCAAGATTTCGACGGCCTAGCGGCCTCTACATGGGTTAATCCGGCACTGCCTTTCTTGCCTATATTGTAGCATCCCAGAGGTAGGCATTCTCCGGAAAAAAGCACCACGCCGATCATGTTACTTTATATGTTCATATAATAATGGACGAAATGCAGCGCAGTTAAACCGCGATTGAAATAAAGTGATACTATGTAAAATGGCACCAAACGAGGGGGGGGGGGGGAATTCAAACGAAAAAAAAGGCCACCCTAATGTAAAAAGCATACTGCGGAGACCAAATAGAAGCAAATTCAAGCAGGCTACGTATGTATGCGACATAAACCGTCCTCAAACAAAGAATGTCTACTTAAAGGGGAGGCTGGTTTAGACGGCCAAAAGAACATATTATTCATGTTTTGTTTTAATTTCGAGTTGAAATATATTCATGAATCTTACCTCTGGAATAGCTGATAGTCGCAGATTGATGGAAGTGTAAAAACGCGTTTTTCTAAAAAACATATTTTTCAGTTTTACGAAGGTTATTAAAAAAGTACTTGACGGATCGAGTTCTTCCAAATAAAAAGAAAGATTATTAAATTCTCTTCTATATGAACTACTAGTTTAACACAACATTTTGGGGCGAAAATCGATGTTATTTCTCTAAATCCTTGAAACATTATAAAAATAATAACTTTTACGTATTTTTTTTAGTTTATCTACACTATCTACAAAATACACATGTAAAAATTAATATCTTAGTTATTTTTTTTTGTTTCAGGCAAAATTACGCTCGCTATTACCGGCGCAAGCAGATGCGTTATTTCTGCAGCGGTAGAAATAATGCGATTCAACATCTCAAAAATATTTATTTTTACTATTACAAAAAAATATTTTTATTTTTCAAATGTTAATCAAACTAATATAAAAGATTCAAGATTATATTTCAACTTTAAATTGAAAAAAAAAACATGAAAAACATGTTTTTTTTGGCCTTCTAAACCCGGCTTCCCCCTTAAGAGGTCTACACACTGTCATAATAAAACCGATGGTTACTTAACCCTTCGAGTAGCGCCATAATTTCATGGCAGACCGCGGCAATTTATTGGAATTTCTTGCAATATCGCTGCGCTCGACAAAAGTACTATAACTATGGAACTGCTATAGAAATAATAAAAAGAATAACTGTGTAATGATCGCATTGAAATTTCGTATATGTAATATTGAAATTTCATTTTGTAAAACAATTAGATAATTTAAAATTAAAATACGGAAAAATACGGAACCCTATTAAGAAATTCTAAATACTATTGTGATCTTTATTAGATTCTCTATCAAACGTAATATTTCGTTTTGCTTATTTACATACAAAAATATTTAGATATTAGCTCATAAAAACGAATAAAAATTTTGATGATTTCTCAGAAAAAAAATTATGATGTTTGACAATGGAATTATTCTAGCGGCCGTCTATGTATATATGGTAAGAATGAGATATTTGGTATGGATTTTAGGGTGCGTTCCAATTAGAAAATAATATTAATTTGCGCTCCTAGAGCAAGCCGCCAATATTGGTCGTTGTGTAGTCAACGGTGTTCTGATGTGCAACCAAATTTGGTCGTTACGTAGCCGAAGAGTTAACACCACGTAAGATTAATATGAATCCACATTTAGTCTATTTTAATCTAAAGCGTCCCACACACGAAACAAATTGACGGCCCGATTGGCTGCCAGTATCAATACAACCGTCTATTTACGCCCACTTAAGGCGACGACTATTGTCAACGGCTTCGGACGATTGGGCGGAGCCAACGCGTGATAAGAGAACTGGAAACGCCGCGCGCGCCGATAGCGGCTTGTAGAGTGACCATACGTACGAAAATAGTGTAGGTACGTTCAAGATTCTAAGGTATTAAATAAATAAAAGTACGTAATGTGAAATAATAATCGGATTTGTATTGTAATCATTTTCTTATTGTTAGAAAACTTGGTAAACAAGAATTACGTAATTACGTAAACAAAAACGCCCGCAATTATCAAAAAAACATAGGATAAAGGTAATAAAAAACATAGGATAATGAACTAGTCGATCATTATCCTATGTTACAAGGAATATGATCATTAGAGACCCCTCTTATATAGTTAGTGCTATACGGGGGCGCAAATAGAAAGGGATGAGGAAAAAAAACAAGAAACGAAAAATGACGATTTTTCGTTTCTTGAAGACGCGCTTCGTTTCTACGAAGACACGCTTCGTAATCAAAGTCCTGGTATAGTTGCTGAATCGGCAAAAGGTGTTGTGGCGCTGCGTCTCTGGTCATCATTTTGGGACTGAGGCCTTGTGAGGTGGATATTCATACCCAGTCGAGAGGGTCCAGTCCGGCTCCCAGCCATTTCTGAACCTGGAACAGAATTGACAGTTGAAGAGAAAATGACGAAAGACAATTTATATGTTTAGAAATATAGTGTATAGAGTAGAGCTGTATACGAGCTGTATAAGAACGATTTAATTTGGTACCTGATAGTAGGTAGGTGCGGTAGAAATGACGAGTAGCCTCTCTTGTACTCAACCTGGCGAGATTGAAGCTCGTTTTGGCTGCAGCCCTCTCGAAAAGATGATACCGCAGCTCATCATTTTCTGTATTTAATTAAATATTTAGTATCAGTAGTAAGGGCCTGTAAGTTATTGCAAAGGTTTCTCAATAGATGGTTGCGGCATTCGATTTTTTCTATTGTTATATTTTCGTACGGTCTTGACTGTAACAATTTAGAATATGTATTTGCATCGCCATCTGATATTAGTCTTGCGTATATTAAATTGTGCATTTCTATGCTTCTTTTAAATCCTTCTACCAAGATGGTGGATTCCATTCCGGGTGATGGACCTGAAAATTTAATTGACGTAAATGATAAATAATTGTGGTAATAATTGCTATTTCAAATACCAGAATAATTTTTGTAGCAATGATGCTTCTTAGGCGTGACATATTTCTTCGAAGCTTGGGCGCATATGCAGCAGTATTTATTTTTGATAGCCATAAAGAGAATTTTCCCGGTTCTTTTCCCTTATTATTGCAGCTGCGCCTGATAAGGCAGAGTATTTTTTCCTATAAGACCTTTTTCCCCAGCAGCCATCGGCTATAACGTCAATAAATGGTATGCCGTTGTCAGTAACTTTACCATCATCAAAAGCCAATCTACGTTCTTCTTTAGCGGCTTCATTCATCGACTGGGTTGTTTCTTTTTCCCAAACTTTGTTTATAGTTTCCAATCTTTTATTAAATATTGTATATGATATTTGGGGCAAGTCCATTGCGGCTAATAATTCATTTAGCTGTGAATGGCCACAACCTATTGCTATTTCGCCCGCAACTGTGTTAATATTTATGTCAGTTTCAAGGTTATTGCAACAAATGACAAAGGTTTCGTTACACATCTTACATTTTAGTTTTAAATTCGAAAGTAGCCCCAATTTACGTTCAGATATTATTTCTATTGATTTCAAACCACAGTCTATACTCCCATGTGAAGATATTTGTTGAAGCTCTTTAAAAAACTGTGTTATATTCAATATTCGCGAAGTAGTCATATTCAATGTTATATTCAAAAATTCAATGTATAATTCTATGTATAATTCTAGTGTGGTAACACACTAGAATTATATTCAATGTATAATTCTAGTGTGTTATATTCAAAAATAGAGAAGTAGTCAATGGAATTGACTACTTCTCTATTTTCTCTGAAAAGAAAATACACCTAATAAGAATTCTGTAATTGACATTGTCGGTTTTCTACAAACAAAACATATTATAGGTACAACAGAAAGCTATGCGCAAGTTATGCTGATGTCACAGTAATAATAATTATGCTTTTACCTGTGAGAGAATGACTTCTCATTTTCTGTACCAATATGCAAGGCTTCCTCCTCAGCAATTGTTGTTTCGTTCACTTCAGATCTACGCATAGATAAGCAATGATATTAGGTATAGTTATTCCTGCAAAAACAAAGTAAGGGTCGTTTTTCTACGAGTGCTGAGTTTGAATATCTAGCAAACAATGAATGCTCAGTCCTAAATTTCGAAATTTTAATTCGAATTCCGAAATTATCGAAATTTAACAGAAATTCCGAATTTCAAATGTCAAAATGTCAAGTGCGAAATTCGAACTTGAGGTTCGTAATTCGAAGTAGAATGTCAAGTTCGAAATTCAAAGCACAATTTCAAGTTTGAAATTCGAAGTACAATCTCAAGTTCGAAATTCGAAATAGCATTTCAAGTTTAAAAACTGACAAATTAAAAAAAATACTGTCTATACCTACAGCGATACTAAGTCAGTCAGTGAGTCAGGGATGCGGGTAACTATGTTATAAGTAGGTTTATTATTATTACTACTAAATTTTTGGCTAAAAACCACAATTATCTTTTTGCAACAAAAACAACCCCCTCCATCCAAAGTATAATTTACGTCATACTACGAAAACCCGTTTTAAATTTTGTCGCTTTATGAACGAATTTAGTAAACCGATGGTTCAACTTATATTTGTACTTTTACTTGCAGGTTTCATATAGAAATCGGCCCTAAATCGATTTTCAAATTCGATATTCAAGTTTGATATTTGATTTCAAAATAATATTCTGTTTCCGACAGTTCTGATAAAACTTTAAAGTTCTGATAAAACATAATTATTGTTCGAATTACACTAAAATCAAAATATTAAATTAGGTATGCATTTACCTGTGAGCATTACCTTTTGATGTAGTTTTGTTTACCTACACTTACCCACCTCGCCTGTGAATTTACATCTTAAAAATTAGTGTTGTTTCGTATTCGCCTAAAATAAAAACAGTAATCACGTCAGTTTATAAAATAAAAGAAGTAATTTATTTTGTGTTAATTAGTTAAATTGTTGCACGAATCCTATTCGTGTGGTCACCCCAATTTGACGTCAGGCAAAGAGCATCAGAGTAGACAAATGGTAATAATATACACGTAATAATACACTAATACACGTTACTTACCTTAATAATCTATTTTTCTCTAATATACTGCGTTTAAATTGTAAAATTTTTGAGTTTCTGGGCATTTTGTTTTTAATTAACGTAATTTATTTCGTTCAGAGCGCAGCGTCAGCATCCACCCGTGACAGTGGTCGCGGTCATACTGACTCTCGTCGCCGGCGAGGCCCGCTTTTTCACTCGCGCACCAATTTTGTTCGAATAAGCAAAATCGGATATTATTCTTTGACTTTTCGAAAAAAATCACAGATAAGAAGATAGATAATTAAATTATCTTTAAAATGGTGCAGGTTTCATAATAATACACTAGATAGTATTTGCGTAATTATAGTTTTTGTGTTCGGTTAGACCTCATTTCCTAAATTAATTACACTATGTAATAAAAACAAAATCCAAAATATTCACAGATTAGAATATTAGGTAAATGTTCTTGTTTAATGTATATTTTTTTCAAATCGTAAGCAGTACTCGTTTAGACGTAATTATCAGTTTAAAATCATTAAAGTCGTATATCAGCGCCTTAACAATCATCGCAAATCGCATTGTCATAAAATGAAATTAGCAGAGTAGGTATATCCGTATCGGAATTATTATCTGTTTATTTGGAATAATTTTTATTATAGACGATTGCAATCATTGAGTCATCAATCCTATGCGACGACTATGTACAACACTTTAGGGCGACACGGTACATGTCACATTTTTTCAATGTATTGTTTTTTAATAAAATATAAAAATAATAATAATAACAGCTCTTCAGTCTACCCTAGACAACGGCGGCTGCAACGTCACCGAAACGTCGGGTCCTACAAATTTCACGCGGTAAATTCGTTTTCTATCCTATTTATAATGTCAAACAACCGCGATAGTCTTCGATTTTATATTATAGGTGTCTAAATGTCCAAAAGTCAATAAATTAACATAAATATATCGTGTTTAGTGTCAAATGAAAGGTCTGCTTGAGTATATTCAGGAATATAATATATCTATAAAAGTTAATACATAAACCACAAATATTTCATAAAAAACCGTAATGAAAATAATTATAAATACAATAGTTCACTTTCTGTAACGGAAGTCGTGTTTTTTATTCTTTTTAATATATATACTTGACAAAAATATGCATTGAGACGGAGGAGATTCCCTATAGCATGCAGTTGAAGAATGTTGATATTTAGTGTCTTGTGGTGTCTGAACATTTTACAGAATCTTCTCTGGCAGCACCATATTAGGAATATGAAAGGAAAGATCTTTCATAACTTGTCATTCGCTGAAGAGGCTACAAAATGTTCTCCCGGAGAACTTGGGTTGTCGACTACAACGGGCGAGCCCGTCACCTCAGGAAGTTTTAACGATTAGTCGTTCTATCTCCCTGGAGTGAACGTAGAAGACTTGGGACAAAAACAGTCCACCATCTAGCTACGTCACAAGCCCGTAAGAGGCCAACGCCTTAACCGCGAGATAGCCAGGGATGTTACCTGGCGGGCCGACACTCGCGCCCTTACTTCCAATTGTGACCAGATTACTCCGGTCTCTCGATTGGTTCCGAGTTCGAGGTCGCTTGCGCGGTCCTCTCCCTTACGAAGCGGTGAAACGGTGTATACCGAATCTATCGCGGACCACGGCGTCCACAGGTTAGAAGTATCTTCACTGTCTTCGTTTTATGGAATCCTCGCGGATGGCGTGCCGCTTTATCTGGCTGAAAGGTTCACTACTCTATCGGCACGGCCGTCCCCTGAGATCGGAGGGCAATAGCCAGTTATCCATCCCTGGTCACAGCAGCGACTTTTTCTCGTACTCCTTCGCCGTCGAAGCCGCACGACGTTTGGAACGTTTTACTGAATAATGTCACAACAGCCCCCAGCATCACCACGTTTAAAGCCAAGCTCAAGGAGCACATAAATCTAAAACCATTAACATAACCAACCCCCATCCTCCTCCCACTCCTTCGCGCTTTCCTTTTCTTCCTTCGTCTCTCCTTTCCTCTGCGTCTTTTGTTTTTCTTTTTACACAACTGCCCAATAAAAAAGAAGTGTAATGTAATGACCAGAAGATGTTGATGGATTTAAAGAATATATAAAAAGAATTTTCTGTGGTACTGTATTTTCTGTGGTATACGTATTTTCTTATTACGTACGTGGGGGGGACCCAAAAGTAACGGGAATTGGACTGCAGTGGGGAGGAAGAGTGGTGAAACCCATTGTTCGATTAGGTGTCCATTACGGTCACTCCACCTGAGTCAGTGTGCAAAATTGTGTCGCTGTGAGTGCATCGGTTCGCCCGTGAGTTTTTTTTTCTTCGTAAAACAACTTTTTCAATTTCGGCGAAAAAGTGATGGCAGATTGTCGAGAGCAACGCGCGGCTGTGACATTTTGTTTCTTGTTGGGGAAATCGGCCACGGAAACTATTGTAATGCTTAAGACTGCTTATTGGGATGCTGCCTTAAGTAAATCCAGAGTCTATGAGTGGTTTTCGCATTTTAAAAATGGAGAAATGTCGATTGAAGACCAACCCCGTTCAGGACGCCCCTCAACGGCAAGAAGTGACGAAAACATCGACAAAATCAATGCCCTCGTTCGCGAAGATTGTCGCCGAACCATTGATCAACTCTATGAGATGTCTAGAATATCATGGAGTTCAATTCAGAGGATTTTATCCGAAGATTTGCACATAAGAAGGGTTGCAGCCAAATTGGTCCCTCGCCTTCTCACAGACGAGCAAAAGGAGCGTCGACTTCAGGCATGTTTTGAGCTTCAAAATCAGGTCAAAGAGGACCCTGATTTATTTTCCAAGGTGGTTACTGGTGATGAATCGTGGTTCTATGGATACAACCGCGAAACAACGCTGCAATCAAGCCAGTGGAAGACAAGTGGCTCTCCTCGTCCCAAAAAAGCTCGCCAAGTGAAGTCAAACATCAAGACAATGCTCATTTGTTTCTTCGTTGCAGAGGTGTTTTGCACATGGAGTTTGTTCCCCCCGATCTAACTGTCAACCAGGAGTTAGAGGTTTTAAGAAGATTGATGGAGTGTATCAGGAAAAAAAGGGAGATCTTTGGCGTACAGGCGACTGGTTCTTCCATCATGATAACGCGCCGGCCCACACCGCCCTCTCCGTAAAGCAGTTTTTGATCAAAAACGGCATGACACCGATTGTCCACCTCCCCTACTCACCGGATCTAGCCCCCTGTGATTTCTTTTTGTTCCCCAGACTCAAAAGTGACATGAAAGGAAAGCGTTTTGCCACTGTGGAGGAGGTAAAACAAAAATCGCCGAAAGGCATAATGAACATCGCGATAAATAATTCAAAAACTGTTTTGAACAATGGAATGATCGTTTGAAGAAGTGAGTTGTGGTCAATGGAGATTACTTTGAAGGTGATCAAAATTTGGTGTAAAAATATTAAGAAATAAAGACTTTATGACGTATTTCCCGATACTTTTGGGTCCCCCCTCGTATACGTATAAGTATTACGTCTAAGTATTTTCTGTGGTATACGTAAGAATTTGAGGTAATACATTCGGGAGGAGGCTAATTTGAAAATTTAAAAGATGATCGTAAAAATGTGATTTAAAAAAAAAAAATATGTGCTTCCCCCGCGATCGGAAGATATAATATAAAACGGATTTATCGCCCCCCCCCCCCCCCCCCACATTTGTATTTTTTTGGCCCACCCTAGTGTTCAACTCCACCACCGAAATGTTCCGCGCCGCAACATCACGGGCACAAGCACGATCGCTTTATGCAGGTCTCGCCTCACGAAATTGAT
The DNA here is from genome assembly GCA_944548615.1 of Micropterix aruncella. Classification (NCBI taxonomy): domain Eukaryota; kingdom Metazoa; phylum Arthropoda; class Insecta; order Lepidoptera; family Micropterigidae; genus Micropterix; species Micropterix aruncella. The sequence continues at coordinate 2,177,258 of OX155969.1, forward strand.
TCGACGAGACAATTTCGAATTTTGGAGATATCGTATTCCTTGTTGTACATCTCTAGCCATCGGTCTTTTCATGCAGACTCAGGTATGACTCTACAACGGCATTTAATAATAATATATAATAATTATCTACATAGGTGCTTTAGGAACTTCCGTTTTCCTCACTTAAGCGATAATCGTCGCTGTCGTCTTTCTGATGAGCACTTCAAGGGCGCGATATCGATAATCGTATTGCTAATTATCCTTGTGATCAATTAACATAATTGTGATCCCACAGATTAGCAGTACGCAGTGTTTTCAAAACCGCGACCCCAAAATCGTATGTTTTTTACAACGACTTGGCGACAATGCGACCAAATACGTTAAGCAAGCTTGAGCTTGGATGGTCTGTTTTACCACGCCCGCCTTGCTCCCCGGACCTAATAATCCCAGTTCAGCTGGGCGATTATGACCCATGTGACAGGGTCAGCCCAAATCATAGGTCAGCATTTATCCGGTAGCCTTCCCGCAAAAGTGCGGGAAGGCTCCTACGGGAATCGCCCTTCAGGCGGTCGTGGACGGTGTACACGCCGTGCGGCGTCAGCCAATCAACTGTGAATTCCAACTGATAACCGGGGAAGTATCGAAACGGCTTTGTTTCCTATAGAGCGGTGGTGGTTGTTAATCGGAAACCGCTCTTAAAACGACCAATCGGCTACCCAATACCGGGTGAACAGCCGGAAAAAGGATGCCGTGGTCTGCGATAGATTCGGTAGACACCGAATCACCGCTACGTAAGGGAGAGGACCGCGTAAGCGACCTAGAACCCGTAACTAGTCGGGAGGCCGGAGAAATCTGGCCGTAACTGGATGTAAGGGCGCGAGTATCAGCCCGCTGGGTGCTCACCCGGCTTCTCGCTGTAATCTCTACGGGCTAGTGGCGTACCGAGACAGTGAATGGGCTGGTTCGTCCCAAGTCTTCTACGCTCACCTCATAAGAGACAGCACGACTAACTATATCGGTTCGAGTTCGCCCGTTGTAGTTGAGGCTTACAAGTGTTACCCGGACCTTACCCCGACAGTCTATCGATCACCTTTTCTGTTCCTTACAAAACTTTTCAAAAGAAAAAAAACCTTTAATTCTGGAGCATGTCAGTCAGGCTGTCGAATATCTTCCAGTCTAAACTAACCACAGTTTACATGGAAGGAATTGATAAGCTTGCAGGAAGACGGGACAAGGACATAAATAATAAATAAATATATTTATGTTATTTAATGAAAGGAAAATATAAGTTATTTATGACTCAACCTAAAACATACCTAGATGAGTTTGTCTTATTTTTTAATGGCACTGTAAGTTAGTCATCAACGATGAGGCATACATGTCGAAATACAATAACTTCAAGGTGGGAATTATCTAGTTACGTATTTGTATGCCCGAACTCGTAACTGATGCACGCAAGGCATAGCACATGAGATACAAGGCCCAACACGACTCGGACAAACTTTCCCATGCATTGGTGGCCGAGTAAACGAGAAAAGATTTGCTCTGTGGGCGATGTTTTATCCCGCCTGACGACTTTGAATTAGTAAGAAATTTCGGTCGTCAAAAGTTTAAAGTTTCCGAAAAACTCGTAAAAACTAAATAGGCAACCTAACTACACGTTTCAAGTCCTAATATTCTTTTCAACGCGATGTATTTCTTTTGCAAGTACTTGATATATTTCGGTTTTAACCCCTCAAATGAATGGCGATTAGCTCGGGTTGCCTACGGCAAAATGTATATAAATGTATATTTACATTTACATTTACATTTACATAGAGCGGGGTTTACTATAGAGCTATAGCATTACTATAGAGCGGATTACTATAAAGCGGCGCACATTTACATTTATATTTATATTTATATAAATTTATATACATTTTGTATACATTTTGCCAAGGCATCCCTTAAGGGACGCCTCACATTTGAGGGGTTAAGGGTGATACTTGCGGAAGCGCCACAACACATCGCATTACAAAAATAAACGGTATTATTACAAGTGCTATACGAATAGTTAGATAATGGTCCAAAGTTTAATGTGATTAAAGTTTTTTATAAGGTCCTATATCTTTAGTAATACGCGGAAGAATATCGATAAAAATCGAGCCAAATAACATTTTAAAAATTAAATAGATTCCCTGCGTCTGCTTCAATGTCAGTAACTTGATGAATTATCTAAAAGAGTGAGACAATCAGTTCACAAAACAGTCATTACCTCGTTTCTATCAAATAAATAGGATAGAAACGAATTTACCGCGTAAAGTTTGTAACATCCAACGTTTCGGCGACGTTGCAGCCGCCGTTTTCTAGGGTAGACTGAAAGAGCTGTTAATCCGTTGTTCCGCGGGTAGGCCGCATACCGTTGCCGCCACTGCGTAGGTTATAATGTCAAACAACCGCGATAGTCTTCGATTTCATAGTCATTACCAATGTTATTATAGATGGCCAAATATATGGCTATTAGTTTCGCCGTTAATGCTATCAGCGCCACCTCCATATCGGGTTGCCAAGACGTACTATGGAGTTGAGCAATCTAATACCAAATATTCTAATTAATGATACTAGCAAGACAAATGAAGGCTTTTGGCATAGGACTGCTCCAGATATGCAGTGCCGTTTACCACTGATAAAACGCAAATTCGGCAATGACGTTTGACACGCCGACAATGGGGTTGCACCATTATGCTTCATACATTATCAAGTATGCGTAGCGTCTTCAAGAAACCGTGTCCTTGTTTGACCATTATCCTCGTAAGTCCTTTCGTGCTATACAAAGCACAAATTAGACTACCTCAATTCAGACCTGACATTCTAAATCGTTAGCAAGAGTGACTACTTAACGTGCTATTTTCAGCACGAATTATTTTTCAACCATTTCTCGATATTACTTTTGTGAGATGGCAGCACTGTAGAGTACATTCATTTCTTTAGTCTATCCTCTGTATTAAAAAATAAACGAAAATATATTTTCTGGTCTGGATCACAATTCTAGGATTGTGCTTTTTACAGGACAATAGGTCAACACGGGGCTCGATTGCGTTTCCCTTGAAATAAAATCGGTAATTAGTTCATGTGAACGAGACAGAGCAGGACGTCAGAGTAGAATGTGAAATGAACGGTTGTCACATTTCCGCATTAAAACTACCCACAAAAGAATAAGCAGCTAAATCTAACACCGCACGAAATGTGTTCCAACTTATTCGGGCGTCTATAAGTTCGACCGGTAGTTTGGGGTCGGGAAAATCGACCAGTGTTCATTTCATATTCCGTTCTAACGTATTGCTCTGTCTCGTTCGGTTGTACTAAGTTTCTATTTTAGTTCCCACTAAAACATTATTTTTAAAACGCCAGGACTTACGAAGTTTTTGCAGTTAGGGAAATATATATTATGATTTATTACAATCCTATATATAAAAATGAATCGCCGTGCGTTAGTCTCGCAAGATCTCGAAAATGACTGGACCGATTTGAATTATTATTATTTTGATTTGGTTTGCCTTGATTCAGGGGTGGTTTACAAAAAAAAAATATTTAGGAAAAATTAAAAGAAACAACTGAAAATCGAAGAAAATTTGGGAAATGGGCGACTTTTTATGAATAGATGGCGTTCGCGGCGATCCTATGGTTTGACAGCATCCATAACTGTTATTCATTCCGTGCGACTGTGTAAAATTTCAAAAAGTCGAAAAAAGTCAAAAAGTAAAAAAAGTCGTAAATGTCGAAAACATCGAAAAAGTCGGAAAACTCGAAAAAGTCTAAAAAGTCGAAAAAATGCAAAAAAGTCGGAAAACTCAAACCGTACATGATTCGGCCATATTATATATAGATTTCAATGAATTGGATTTGGAAGGTTGATTAGGATCAATAAACGCTTATAAAGAGTTACAATCAAATCAATTTTAGGTGGTACGAAAATCACCATATATAATATATAATAATGTAATATATAATATAATAATCTAGTAATATATAATAATGGAAATATAATATATCAAAATATATATCAGGGGGCCCACTTACATATTTTTCTAATCATGTACTTCTATCTAACGAGGTCAAAAGTAAATTTAAAAACCGAAATTAGGGTAATTTTAATCAACTAAAACGCCTTTAATTATCAACGTCACACTAATCACTCGGTCATTTGTAATTATTGCACGAGATACATTAGAAGCAATTTTTCGTGCTGTTTATGTCGCTGTTTGTTTGAAAATACCAACGGCGACGATCGTATGACGAAATCAAATTACGGCCGGACAAGGGCAGCGCTTTGATTTGTTTGTATTTTTTATGTAAAAACTCCCAAGCTTCATTGTTCTGTATAAATTGGGTGCGTTCAGGCGTTGAAGCGGTTTGGCAAACGGCTGCGGGTCTGCCGACTGCCACCAGAATACGACGCAAGAACGACAGAATAAAAGTGGCTTCAAAAGAGAATGGGCATTTTGGGCCCACATTTCCAATAGCTGTTTTATTAATTATTTTATTTTATTATTATTAAGGAAACATACAGCTGTTACAATAAATTTGTTACAAAATTATTAAGTTAAAAAAATAAAGGTAATTACATGTTTCCACTTAAACATTCATAATTTAAACACAACAATATCATTTTTTGCCTGTTTTGTCACAACAATATCAATTTCTGTCAATCATATTCCAATGGAAAGATCTCTTTATGTAGAACAGTTATTACTAGAACGACTGATTTCAATTGATCTTAACGACTGAGCTCGTTTCTGAGTTATCCTACTAATATTATAAACGCGAAAGTTTGTATGTATGTATGGATGTTTGTTACTCTTTCACGCAAAAACTACTGAATGGATTTTGATGAAACTTTACAATAATATAGCTTACACATCAGAATAACACATAGGCTATAATTTATAAAGATATAGCGTGAATTATCTAAAATATAACGATAACTGTCAAGTAAGTAGGAAAAAATTCTAAGAAATTGACATTCGAAATTTAAATTCTATCCTATTCTATTCTATAATATAGCTTACACATCAGAATAACACATAGGCTATAATTTATAAAGATATATGGTTTTCTATCATCATTATCACAATTTTCCATCACCACGCGGGTGAAACCGCTGGACGCAGCTAGTATTAAATAAACATATCCAGGCATTGATTTTTAATCACAGAATACCCGAAACGATACGACCCAAAAGTAACGGGAATTGGGCTGCGGTGGGGAGTAAGAGTGATGGAACCCATTGTTCGATCAGGTGTCCGTTACGGTCACTCCACCTGAGTCAGTGTGCGAAGTTGTGTCGCTGTGAGTGCATCGGTTCGCCCGTGAGAGTTTTTTTTGTAAAACAACTTTTTCAATTTCGGCGAAAAAGTGATGGCAGATTGTCGAGAGCAGCGCGCGGCTGTGAAATTTTGTTGGGGAAATCGGCCACGGAAACTATTGTAATGCTTAAGACTGCTTATTGGGATGCTGCCTTAAGTAAAACCAGAGTCTATGAGTAGTTTTCGCATTTTAAAAATGGAGAAATGTCAATTGAAGACCAACCCCGTTCAGGACGCCCCTCAACGGCAAGAAGTGACGAAAACATCGACAAAATCAATGACCTCGTTCGCGAAGATTGTCGCCGAACCATTGATCAACTCTATGAGATGTTCAATTCAGAGGATTTTATCCAAAGACTTGCACATAAGAAGGGTTGCGGCCAAATTTGTCCCTCGCCTTCTCACAGACGAGCAAAATGAGCGTCGACTTCAGGCATGTTTTGAGCTTCAAAATCAGCTCAAAGAGTACCCTGATTTTTTTCCAAGGTGATTACTGGTGATGAATCGTGGTGCTATGGATTCGACCCCGAAACAACGCTTCAATCAAGCCAGTGGAAGACAAGTGGCTCTCCTCGTCCCAAAAAAGCTCGCCAAGTGAAGTCAAACATCAAGACAATGCTCATTTGTTTCTTCGTTGCAGAGGTGTTTTGCACATGGAGTTTGTTCCCCCCGATCTAACTGTCAACCAGGAGTTCTAATTGGAGGTTTTGAAAAGATTGAGGAAGTGTATCCGAAAAAAAGAGGAGATCTTTGGCGTACAGGCGACTGGTTCTTCCATCACGATAACGCGCCGGCGCACACCGCCCACTCCGTAAAGCAGTTTTTGACCAAAAACGGCATGACACCGATTGTCCACCCCCCCTACTCACCGGATCTAGCCCCCTGTGATTTCTTTTTGTTCCCCAGACTCAAAAGAGACATGAAAGGAAAGCGTTTTGCCACTGTGGAGGAGGTAAAACAAAAATCGCCGAAAGGCATAAAGAACATCGCGTTAAATGAATTCAAAAACTGTTTTGAACAACGGAGTGATCGTTTGAAGAAGTGCGTTGTGGTCAATGGAGATTACTTTGAAGGTGATCAAAATTTGGTGTAAAAATATTAAGAAATAAAGACTTTATGACGGATTTCCCGTTTCTTTTGGGTCCCCTCTCGTACATACGCTGTGTGAGTACAAACTATATATTCCAAATAAAGCTCGAGTTTCTCAGCAGTATATGGAAAGAAGAATACTGAGATATGTTGTTTGAACTCTGCAATGTGTCTCGTGATTTCATTGCCGCTCTGTTTACTGAAGTATGTAATATGCTACGGTCACTTGTCCAACATGGTGTGTCCAGTGACCGTACAACACAATATACTATCTTTTATGGATCTTCACTGTAAATATTTTTTAAATAAATAATTGACATTGAGGCATTTCCTGTAATTAGCTATATGTATGAAGATTCGGAACTTCAAAACTCCGAAAAGGCTCATAATTGAGGTTATTGAAGTAGTTATAAATATATAAAATCGAAGACTATCGCGGTTGTTTGACATTATAAATAGGATAGAAAACGAATTTACCGCCTGAAATTTGTAGGACCCGACGTTTCGGTGACGTTGCAGCCGCCGCAGTCTACCCTAGACAACGGCGGCTGCAACGTCACCGAAACGTCGGGTCCTACAAATTTCACGCGGTGAATTCGTTTTCTATCCTATTTATAAAGTTATAAATATTCTAGATAAATAGATCTTTCGAATGTTAAATACATTATTTTTATTGGAGAGGTGGGCCCGGCCCCCATACATTTTTGTCTGAGCGATGAACAAACTGTCGAACCGTTCAACACGTTATTTTAAACCAAAATAACGTTTAATTAACTCTAATGCAAAAGTGCACTAATTTTATTGGAAATACTTCGAAAATGATTACATAAAATTTTCAGTTTTTTCCTGTTTGTCGTTTTCCGTATTCCCGATCATTTCCGTGAGCTTTGTCTTGCGATCGTATAGAGATTTTACTTCAATGACTAATGTCTTAATATATGTTGACTGTAAAAATAAATAAATAAGGGACGAGAAGAGATTAAAGGCAAGTTGAAATACCAACCATCTGTAAGAACCCTTATAAAGTCTGAGAGTATTAAACGTGTGCTTTATAAATAAACCGAGTGGAAAAATATTTCGGGCATGCGGTTTTGTTGTCCAATATAGCAAATTACTTATCTCGTATCATACTCTAATAGCTAAGAACTCTTGAAACTATATAAATAGGATAGGAAACGAATTTACCGCATGAAATTTGTAGCACAGGCGTGCTACAAATTTCACGCGGTAAATTCGTTTTCTATCCTATTTATAATGTCAAACAACCGCGATAGTCTTCGATTTTATACTCTTGAAACTGGCGTGTATAAAATAAAAATAATATACATTCCTACTGTTTAGGTTTCTAATGGTTCCGTGCAGCTTGGGCCTAATGGCGCTCACTGCTCAGTTCCTATTCGGTTGCCTCCTCGAACAGAGGCTTAACCTGGAAGGACCGCTGTGAACTCTACCTGCGGCTATAATCTTAGCCGAGAAAAAGGATCCGGGGGAAGGACTTTGGCGGAACTGGGCGGTTTGCGCAGCGGCTGCGTCAGCCAATCTCTTACGCAATCCGGCGAATAACCGGGGGAAGCTGAAGACGTACGTTTTCTGAGACCCAACACGCGTTCTGCGCTTTTTCGGGGTTTCAGATATGACCAGCCCACTGATTGGCAATGCGTTCGGCTGACTACGAGTGTAGTCAGTATCTTTTTAAACTGATCAACTATTGACTTAGGCGTTTAGAAAGGGTCAGTAACGCTGACGCGTGTGCGGGGGGGAGGGGGGGGGGCACTGACGTCAAAATATATAGCGGGAATATTGAAGTCAGCACTGACGCTACAGCGCTGTACTGACTTGAAATCAATTTATACGATGACAATACCAAGCAAGCACCAGTTTGAAGTCAGTAAATGACTCAATGTAAATCACCCTTTACGGTCATTAACCTCTGTACTGATTTAGCATTAAGCAGAACGTTATTTACGTAGAAACTAATCAGTTTCCTGGTATGTCGATTGTTGCGCTGCAGCTAGGTGAATGTTCGATACGTATGCCCTTTTCGAACGTGCTATAAACCAAAACAACATCCAGTATGCACGTATTAGTCGGTGAGCCAGTGATTTTTCGTTACTGATTTTCTCAGTCACCAAACGCCGATAGGACTATTCAGTGACTAATTTTAGTAGCTGACAAGTAATCTGTGGCGGGGTTTTCCGGTGGGTTGAGTTGGAAAATGCTTTTGAAAATACGAACGTGCTCCACTTTTTTTTAGCACTACTGAAAATTTAAATCGTTTTACTATCAAGGTGCATGCAACATTAATAAAAAAATATCTGGCTGATCTATAGGTATTGCAAAGGTGTCTGGCACCCGAAATCCCGAACAATATTGCAATCCTTTTCATTGCAGACATGAAAATTGGTCAGATGATACTTAATATTATAAGTATTATAACGAGTTTAGGATAACATCTGGTTATGATATGCGATCGCCAACGCCTTGCCAGACTTGTTAAATGCTCGTTAGAGCGCGCACTGCCAGGAGAGTCTGGCGAGGCTTTAGTTATTATGAACATCGGCCAGATGTGTGTTTTCTGGAATTATAGGATCAATTATCATGTACAAAAAATTCAAGACAGTGAAAATAAGAGGAATGCGCTTTTATTTTTGACTAATTTCTAGGTCCCGCCAGGCGAATTCCGCGATTTCTTAAGGTAGCCAGACTTCTTTCAAATGATAATCGGCGATATCTTTCACTCACCCATCGGATAATCTGCACTCACCCATCGGAAGATCCTTGCCAGACTCGGAATTTCTTGATTAGCACCAAAAATTTACATAAGTACACTACTGGCCAAAAATATTGCATGATTAAAAATTGTAACATTTTTTCAAAGCCTAAAAAAAAACATATTTTAAAAATTAAACCGATTTTTTTAATGTCAATGTTAAATTAAAAGACAAAACTTGAGTATTGAACAAAAATAATTATTTATTTTTATAAAAAAATGGAAAACAAAAAAAACAGGTTAGGTATCAGAAATCAGCATACATTTTGGTATCCCGGAATAAAATGAAATAAACAATTTAGAGTTTACCTAAGTTCTTCTGAGCAGAAAATATAATAAATGAGTACAATTTAACCTAAAGGCGTTTAATTTGCTGTTGGGCCGCCTCTGGCTTTGATCACAGCATCCACTCTTTTAGGCATGGAATCAACAAGGTTTTGCAACACTATTTTCGGTATTTCATTGCGCCAAAACTTTAATTATGGTTTACTGAAGTTCTCGTTTTGTTTTGGGATGATTTTGAGATATTTTTCTATCATTTATATACTCCATACACTTTCAATATAATTTAAATCTGGCAAGTTTTTACATGAAAAAAAAAAACAACTTGCAGTAAGGACTATTCATAGATGCCTTAATAAAATATTCTTGGGCAGTATCTATCGCAAGATCCAATCTGTTTCCAATTTGGTCCGGGCGCTTGCAAGGCAATTACAATGCAAATTGTAATCGTTTGGAGCCCCTCTCTCCTTAGGGAAATAATATTAAATTTCAACAGATTTCATTGAATTTCACATAAAAACTGATATTCCTAGAGACATAATGTATTGCTATCAGGTTTTTAAGATGCATTGACACAAATAAATAGCAGAAAACTTTATAGTATTTTATTTTCTTTATTAACCGCCCTACCTATAAGTTATTATTCAAAAAGTAGGTTAAAAAATTCTTGGGTTTTCTTCGTTAGATTTCTCAATAACAATTTATTTATATTAATAACATTTTATTTATTTATTCAAGACCAGTGTCAACGTGGCTACGGACGCTACGACTTAATTACTATAAAACATTAATTTTTCTTACAAAAATAACAGAAACCGAATGGCAAAACCTTAACCTTTTGCTTATTTGATTCTGTCCCCCAACTGGGACTAGCCCATTCTAGGGTGGACAGGACTCTAATATTACAATAAATTAAATATGTAAAAGTTTTAGTAAGATGCTAATAAAACGAAATTGCCCTAAAAAGAAAGTCCTCAAAAAAAATACAAATATAACGTAATAAATAAAACGTAATTCCATTATATAATCAGAATTAAGTAAATGGTACATAACATTAGAATAAATAGATAATGACAAACATAATAGTCTTAAAACTAAAATAAAGAGAAAAATAAAGTTATAAGTAAGAAAAGAAAGAAAAAGTCATTAATTTTTAATATATGTTAAGTAATATAAGTAGTAGTAGAAAACGGAGTGGGGGGCTTGTTTCCAGCCCTTGATATCACCTGGATCTATAAGATCTTTTGTAACTACCCACTTTGTGGTTAGGTCAGTGGTCAGCTAGTAGCCCAGTACTGCTTACCAGTCCAAGCAGATCACTGATCTTCAAGTTGGGCTAATCGCTGGGTTCAAGAAAGGCTCGTCCCAGTAAACTGCGTCTTTTTGCGGCGAGGCCTGGGCAGCGACCAACGATGTGTATGCTGTCTTCAGGTTCTTCGCCACATATTCGGCAGTCCTTGCTCTCGGTCAAGCCAAGGTTGAATAGATGTGCTCTAAGGGTCGTGTGTCCGGTGAGGAGACCGATAGTGGTTCATGTCAAGTAGGGCCTTGGTTTTCTTTTGTAGTGGTTGCTCCATCATGGCTTTAGCCTGGCGACATCCTGGGCTCTGTTTACAGGATGCCCGATGTTCCTGCTCCAAGCAGTCCCTGATGATCTTCTTACTTGTAGCGAAGGGGACCCCAACAACTGGCTCCACCGGGCATTCCAGTGTGCCCAGTTTTGCCAGTCTGTCGGCCACTTCGTTGCCGGATATGCCTTGATGACCCGGTATCCATATTAGGGTGATTTTGTTGGCTTTTCCCAATTTGTTGAGCCCTTGCATGCAGTCCCAGACTACAGAAGATTCTGTGGTGGCTTTGGCCAAAGCGTCCAGTGCTGCTTTGCTGTCCGGTGGATTTTTCAATTTTTTAACTCAAGTCGACTTTGGAGTTTAATGCATTCCAATATGGCAAACACCTCGGCTTGGAAAACCGTGGCATATTGTCCAAGGGGGATGCTGATTCTGTAGTTGGTTTTGGGTACGTACACGCCTGCCCCAAAACGTTTATTTGTTTCTGATCCATCGGTGAATCAGGTGTCCGCGTTGTGGCTTTGGAGCCACTGCGGATTCTTCCAGTCTTCCCTGGTGGGGATCAGGATTTTATAGGACTTCTCTAACAAAAAAATTTTTAGTAGTCGATCCTGGGTCAGAGTAAATAGGCTTTTGTGGAGGAGGTTTAGCTCAGGATCATTGTGCCCTCTTCGCTTCCACTCGCCCAAACACTTCAGTCTGTATGCTGTAAGTGTGGCAGAGTGAATTATGAGCTTATCCAGAGGCGGGCAGAAGAGTGCCACCTCTAATCCCTCTGTAGGGGTGGTCTTCATAACGCCAGTTGCAGCCCTCAGGTACCTTGAAAGGCTTTTCAGCATGTTTCTTGTCTCGAGATTTTTCACCCTGGATCACCAGACTATTGCAGCATAGGTTAGTCTAGGCAGCAGTACTGCCTTGTAGAGCCATAAGATGACCCTAGGTTTGAACCCACAGGTTTTTCCTATGGCTCTTTTGCACAACCACAAAGAGGCATAGAAGCTTGTTTTCTTGCGCTCGAGGTGGTGCTTCCAATTAAGCTTTGGGTCTAAATAGACTCTAAGGTATTTGATTACTGTTACGTATTCTATCTCCTTATCCCAGAGCTTGAGACACTCAACGGGTTCGGGTTTGTATTTTCTGGTGAAAATTATGGCCTTGGTCTTGCTTGGATTAGCAGACAGGCCCTTGGCCTGGCACCAGTCTTGGGTGGTCTCAAGTGCTTTATCCATGAGCTCCTTAAGTATTGATAGGAAGTTTCCTCTTACTACTATGGCCACGTCATCAGCGTAGCCGTAGACAGAGAAGCCTTGGTTTTGTAGATCTGTTAGAAGTTCATCTACAACGATGCTCCACAAGAGGGGGGAGATGACTCCACCTTGTGGACAGCATTCCACATTCCTATTTGATAGCATACTCAATGTCCAGTCAATGATAGTCTCTGGTATTCCTCGTCTGTACATAGCGTTTTTTATAATTGTCAAAGGTGTTCACGGCGTATTCTACTGCTTTGAGATTAACTATCTTAGCTGCAAGGGGCCACTCCCTGGGCTTGTAGAGCCTCTTGGAGTTCGCCCCTGCGGCAATTGGGTGTGAGGATTCCTGGAAGACCGGAAAGTGTGTTTCCATTAGGAGCTTTAAGGTTTCCTTGGTGTCCCTTGTGTGGCCCCCCTCTGGTCGTATAAGACATCCAAGCTGGGGGCGGTTGTTAGAGCTGAGGATCTTGTTGAGCCTGGAAGCTTCGGAAGCTGTTTCCACGCTCTCACAAAAGTCCCTCCAGCTTCTTCATTTGGCTTTAACAATGACCTTGCTGTATTCGTTTCAGGCGTTTTTGTATTCGTCCCAAAGGTGTTGCGAGTTAGTGTTGTGTTTCCTTGCCCTCTTAAAACACCTTTTCAGCCCTAGCCTGAGCTTGGTCAGCTCTGGGTTCCACCATAGGACCTTTTTTGAGAGGTTTTTTTGTTTCAAAGGGCAATTCTGCTCGTAGGCATCTATAATGGCATTTGACAGTGATTGTGCTGCCGTTTTTAGTTGTTCTTTGGTGTGGAATCGATTTAGAACCATGATGAGCTTGATAGCCAGGTCCCTATTGAATCCTTCCCAGTTGGTATTTCTAGGGTTGCGAGTCCACTGAATTTTCAAGAAGTGTCGAAGCGTTAGACGGATCTGCCTATGGTCCGAGCCTGAGAGTTCATCTGAGACCCTTCAGTCTTGGACCAGGTCGGCCATTTCGTTTGTGCAGATCGTGATGTCCAATACCTCCTGTCTTCTTGAGTCCATGAAGGTAGGTTCTGTTCCTCTGTTGAGGATGGTAAGTACATTGCCTAAGATAAAGTCGTGCAGGCTTACCCCTCTCGGGTTTATGTTAGAGCTACCCTAGCACACGTGGTGGGAGTTCGCATCGCAACCCAGGAGGAGTTGCAGCCCGTCAAACCTACGACCACACTAGAGGATGGGGAAATCTGGCCAAATCTGGTAGTCAGGGCCCGAGGCTGCCCTGTTTGCCAACTTCCGAGTGCTTGCGGTAAGGCGTTGTACTCTGACAGGCAAGTTGGCGTAGATAGACGGAGGGCTGTCTTGTCCTTAAGGGTACCTATGCACTGTGTGGTTAACCAGAATGTGGACAACCGTCTGGTTGACCGCAATCAAAAATAGGTACGAGAAAATACTTTTTATTGGATTCCAGATATGGAATCCGTACTTTGTGAAAGATGAGGATCTCCTCAAGAAAGTCCAGCACCGAGCGACCAAGATGCCAATGGGGTTCATAAATCTGGAATATGCAGAACGACCCTGCAGATTGCAACCGCCTACACCCAAGGATTGTCAGATCAGGGGTGACCTCATTGAAACATATAAAATCCTCAACAGATGCTACAACTGCCCCGAATTGTCTTCTATCTTCAAGCGAAACTACAATCATCATCTGCTAGGACACAACTTTAAGCTGGAGAAAACACGATTCCACATGAATCCCAGGAAACATTCCCAGGAAACATTTCCTGACCAACCGGATTTTGGACCAGTGGTACAGTTTACCCGCTGAAGTGGTTGAAGCGAGTAGTGTCAACATATTCAAAAATAGATTAGACGCAAATCTTAAACAGAAATTGTAATTGTACTCAGTTTTATATTCAGACATATCAGCAATTATGCTGCCTGTTTGTAAAAGTAATAATAATAATAATAATAATATTGGCACTGCAATGCGGCTGCCGGCCAACCGCTCTGGTTGCTCGGAGCGCTGCGGCCCGACTGACGGCCAGCCTGATGGTTGCCATAAGCACTACGTGGATAGTGCGTTTGCACGTTCCGGCTAGCTGCCACTCGGTTAGCCGCAGTCGCATCCTGCTGTCGGCCGGACGGCTGCCCGTAACGCGACTAGCCGCTCAGCACGCACATGGCCTAAGTCTCTGCGTTCACTCCATAGAAAAAAGAATGATTATATATCATCTTACCTTCCCAAGGTGACAGGCTCGCCCGTAGTAAATGACAACTCCAAACTGATCGTTATGGGGGTAAGCTACAATGGTCCTAAAGGACTAAGTGTGGGTGGTCAGACGACTGGTCATCCCCACGCTTAGCAGCATTAGCACGGAGGTGAGGGTGAAAGATACCAAAGTCTGAGACAAGCAAAGGGAAGACTCACCTCTAGGCCAGGGGTAGCACTGGGAGGGATGGCGGCTGCGTCGGGCTCCTCCGCGGCGATGTCTATCGTGACCTGATCCGCGGCGCCCGCTGTTTTGTCCGGCGCCTTCGGCTCCTTCTGCTCCGGCGAGGGAGCCATCTTGCGCTGCACAAGTCTTGTGACTCCGCCGCACGAACGCTCCGCGCCGCGACACAACAAACACACTCAAACACGCATCTTCCGCGCACCCGCCGCGTTACATAAACACTTTTCTCTTGTATTTAACGATTAACTTCATCATCCTTCGCGACACATCGCCATCATATTATTTTTCCCTGCTCGGCGACACCGCGAACCCCGGCCGAACGAAAAATAGCAAGCGACTGACTGATTTATGATGGCGATTCGTGAGCGGCGACTTGAGTCGACTCGATACTAGAGTCGATTTCCCTACATGATCTAGGACGAATAACGATCAGGCACGATCATCGTGATTTCTTTTATTTATTTGAGTGGCGAACAGTTAGAAACTCTGCCCGAATAACATGAAACACCATCGATATAAAAATCCTAACTCTGAACTCACACAGGCACGTAACCAGATTTTGGGTACATTCATTGTAAAATCGCGCGCGACACTCACCAAAATTGAATTTGCCCGAAAATAAAGAAAAAATGTGAAACAGAGTCAACGAAATTACGACATGCTAGGTGTCGATTTCGAGGGATTGTTGTTTTCCCATTATTAATACTTGATAATTTACTTCACACAGGAAATATTCTTCCTAATATTCTAAAACCTATAAAATATTGAAGAATGGCATTATGACCAGTATCGAGGCAACCGCTATGTCAAAGCAACTATTAAATTCATATTGAAAATATATCAACATTGTCGAATTCACTTATTATAGTGAAAGAAGAACTCAAAATTTAACCGGTATAAAGATTTTATTACAAATTCAATATGTTCCAATATTTTCAATCAGAATTCTTACATAATTTCGTAGAATTTTCATTGGATAATTTCACAAATTATCATACGGGAAGATATTTTAAAGAAAAAACACAAATACAAACAAACAGTAATAATAATAATAGTCAATAGCCGATAGTTAGGAGAAATAGTTCATAGAATATGATAAGCCTAGTACACGTAGGGGCAGGGGCGGACCGTGAGTTTGTTAGGCCCTGGGCTAATATTACTCGGGGCCTGCCTAATTAATCACCTGCCATTTTGTCAGAAATCTGTTTCCAATAACGATTTCTAGCTTACTAGGTATTGGAAAACACGGTAGGTATTGGAAAATAAGAGGATAATAAAATATTTTATTTATTCATATGACAGAAACATAAACAGCAACTGTAAAGACGGGTCCCTGCGTGTGTTTTTTTGAAACAATACTCAAAAAGCATTACACAAAAACAATCGTTTTCATACACAAGCTATCTCCTGCGTATAGAAATGTTTCACGTTTAAACAAACATTTTGTGTTGATATCAAAATGGGTTTTGACGAGGAAGACGTACTTTTACTTTTAGCAATTATAGACGTAATATCGGGGAGAAAAAACAACTCGAATTAATGCCAACAAAGTTGAAGAACACTTTTCATGTTCCGGAAATTGCAGATATGTCGATATAGAACGTAAAAACGAAACTCCCCCCACCTTCTCTATCGCAATATTTAAAAAGAGGATATCATAAAAATGTCTTTGACCCCTACATAATACTACCTAATTGAAAATTAAAAAAATGAATCATTTTGTTCTCTATATGAAGTTTATTTGTCACATACATTTAGCTATTTCCTTAAGTGTTTGTAAAATAATACTTTTGTAATTATTAACTTACTTGATGTGAAAATCTTTGATTCGTCTATGTAGATAAAAAGTTCTCTTTATTATAATAAAATTGTTTGATATAAATTTGTTGTGTTCTTCATATATATATATATATTGGCGACATTTTTTGCCATATTTTTGTTATGCAAAATCCTCCCTATACCCAATGGTCCCTCACGTTTGGAGGGTTGGGCACTCTTCCCGAGGTTTAGTTTTTTTTTATTTTACTCTGAAACTGAAAACATTTCTGTTATTGTGATAATGTATAAAAGGAGCCAGATGTATAGGCTATTGAAAAATATTTTAAACATGGCGTAATTTTTATTATTAACGATTTGCTGAAGGGATTCCTGAAAAAGTGCCCAATGGTTCCAATCTCCCCTATATCCTTGTTTTTTAAAATTATTTTGTGCCTAAGAATTGCTAGGAAATCTAAAACCTTTGGGGTCCGAATCGTCGATTATTGCATTATGCAACAAGAGTGGAAACTTCCCAAAAAAAATTGTTTTCATTATTTAGTTACATTTTATAAACTATTCTCACATTAGTTACATTTTATAAAATATCTATGTATTCTCCTTACTGAGTGTGCGAAGATTGTAAAACATAAAAATACATCTTAATCCAAAGCGAATATTTCAAAACACAGTTTCTTGACCAACATCCTTGTTGTATCCATCGTTTTAATATTTCTGTATTTCTGACGAACTTGAAAGTCGCGATTTTACCTGTTTAAATCGACTTCATCAAAACTGAACGTTACCAACGCTACAACAACGTTTGTTTTTGGTAAGAATGGCTGCGTTCATTAGATTTTTACAATTCATACTGAAATGCAGCTACCGCAAATCTCTACTCTCTATAGCCAAATGTCAAATGTCATGTCAACTGTCAAGAACAATGTCAAAAAACTCGATCGACGTATGAGTTGAACGCAATTCATTTCAAAGTGTAATTTTCATATCGGAACGTGTAAAAAAGCCGGTGAAATGGCGGAGAATATATTTCTTTTCGTTCCCAATTTAATTGGTGAGATTTTGAAGTGATTGGACGGGGTTTCAGCTTGTTTTCTTGTCTAATAGGATTAATTTTCTTACAGGATACGCTCGTATTATACTGGCGCTGATATCGTTTTATTTCATGCCGACGAATTATGCGATCGCGTGTTGGTGTTATGTTATATCGGCGTTGCTCGATGCTGTCGACGGACATGCAGCTCGACTGTTGAACCAGAGTAAGTCATTTTTTGATCATTCCTACATATTTAGTCGAGCTGGGAATTTGTGAATGGCTGGACGATTTCTTCGCTATTAAATTGGATTAGATGATCTCGCTGTTATATTGGATTAAATCTTGCTGTTATATTGGATTACAATTGGATTGGTCACAGATCGTTTGAGAATTAGTATTAATGCATTATAGGAACCTGTTCTACATTGTTTATTTTGTTAACTTCATCCAACTACATTCATCATGCTGATTCCGAATCTGCAATAATCTTTATTCGGCCTCAAATAATAGGCATTTAAAGAAGCGTCAAACCTATACATTTCAGTAGGTTGTAAGTTTTTTTTTATTTAAACATACCTTATAATTTATTATACAACCTACTATCTATATGGCAGTAGGTTGAGTTAGTTTTTTAAACAATCTTGAAAACTAAGTAAAAAAAAATTTTTTTTTAAAGTAAAATATATTTTTTTTATTGTCTTTAAATGTTGCATCTCTAAGGCTTTTTTCTATCACATTTAGTATTACAACAATCAAGTCTGGTAGTGATATTTTTTTTTTTGATTTAGAGAAAGGTTTTTATAATGCATATATTCCTGGGAATTATTATGATATTAGTAGGTACTTAACTCGAATATATATATTAAAAAAAATTGATCATTTTAATGCTAAATCTGACACCTTTTCTAATACTAAATCTGAGCGTCGGACACGTTTTTTTGTAATTTAAATTACTTTTTATGATGGTTTAAAAAAAAAACTAACAACCTACCGCGCCATATAGGTGTTAATGTGTTTTTTTTTTTAACTAGTTTAATCTACCAAAATGTAAGCGTTTGATGCTTCTTTTAATGCCTACATGATGCTTATTTATTAAGGCTTAGATTTAAAAATAAAAAGATTATTAGTGTCGGAATCAGCGTAGTAGTGTATATAGTCAGTTACGTTAAAACATCAACAATGTAGAAAAGGTACCAATATTAGAATAATACCATCGTTAGAAATAAGATAAAACGAATTTACCGCCTGGTTCTTCACGTATCCTTGTCGATGACTTATTTATGCGGCGCAATGCCTGCCTCTTAAAAGTATCGTAGAATTAATTCCAACGATGTCTAGTAGATTATAAAACTAGAGACAAAGGAGAGTACTGATAAAAGCAAAAAAGAGTGGGGTGCACCTGTACCCAGGTAGTCTTCTTCTACGGTTTAGCACAGTGGTAGCAAGTGGGCGATAACGCCCACTTCTGGGCCCTGGTGGCCTAGAGGGGCGGGTAAGGTGCCCATAAAAAAAATGGGGGGTGTTGAAGTGGTTTAGGGGGGTTATGGCTGAATTGTAATTTCATCTATTTAATATTTTAAAATTCACTGAAATTAAAACCTACGTACCTACTACACAACATCGATTATTTAGTTCATATTTCTGCCCTGTTTGATTGTATACAAATTAAAAATATTTAACATAGCTTTCGTAGGATAGCCGAGAGCAACCAAGTGTAACGTATAATTTGTGTGTTCTATAGCTATGAATAGAAAACTCGGAATAGGTTAAGTATTTTAATAAACCCTGTAAATTTGTACTGTCTTATTTTGACTACTGGCAAAGGGTTCGTAAATTCGCCTTGTCCTGGCAAAACCAACCGCACTGACGTCACGGCTTCTCCTGCGCATGCG
This sequence comes from Micropterix aruncella, assembly GCA_944548615.1. Classification (NCBI taxonomy): domain Eukaryota; kingdom Metazoa; phylum Arthropoda; class Insecta; order Lepidoptera; family Micropterigidae; genus Micropterix; species Micropterix aruncella. Next base: position 2,196,666 of record OX155969.1, read on the forward strand.
CCGGCCGTCGGGCTGCGTTGGTCGCGATTATTAATGCGGGCAACCCGTTTTGGCTGCGTTTCCAGCATTCCCATCGTCATATTTGTGTGAACGTGGATTTAGTGTTGTGGCAACGCTGCTTACTAAAAAGAGAAATCGTTTGTATCAACAAACTTGTTAAAAATCATCAGATTCATCCTTCACATTAGGTTAGTTTTAAAATTAAAATTGATTATGTTTGTTTTAATTTGAATAAAAGATACACTTAATGTTATAAAGTTGCGTTTTTATTGCTCCCACTGGTAAAAAAGTCTCATTTAGAATTAAAGTAATGAATGTCATTGTGGTTTTTAAGATGTTGTAAAGAAAAAAAAATTGGGGGGCGCTGAAATACGATTGTTTTTCAAAGTGGGCGGTAGACGAAATAAGTTTGAGAACCACTGGTTTAGCATCTTTCAAAGTGGTTTTTCGGTATACCGATAATAAAAGATTAATAACTCCTATTCGGCTTTATCACCCTCCTCACCGTGTAGGACCTGGCTGTTAACTCTCTCAACTTTTTTTTCAGGTACGAAATTCGGCGCAATTCTCGACCAGCTGACAGATAGAGCCGGCACGATGGGTCTCTGCGTCTGCCTATCGATCTTCTACCCGGCGTACATGTTCTGGTTCCAACTGTCCATCGCTATCGACATAACGTGCCACTGGCTCTACTTGCACACGTCTCTGCTGCAGGGGAAGACTTCGCACAAGTTCATCGACATGTCTGAAAATCCTATCATGAGCGTCTACTACACGAATAAGACGGTGCTGTTTTTCATGTGCGCTGGAAACGAGGCGTTTTATTGCGCTTTATATCTTCTGTACTTCACCGAGGGACCACTTCGTAAGTACACTACAACTTCTTATCTATCGTTTTTGAAGTAACCTTCGAACGAAAAATATAGGAAAGAGGGGTAGAATCTTTCAAAAACAGTAATTCCACTACCTGAGTGTTTAATGATGATACTTTACTAATTGCCAGCAACTAGGGTTGTCGACTACAGCGGGCGAGCCCGTCACCTCAGGAAGTTTTAACGATTAGTCGTTCTATCTCCCTGGAGTGAGCGCAGAAGACTTGAGGACAAAACAGTCCACCATCTAGCTACGCCACAAGCCCGTAAGAGGCCAACGCCTTAACCGCGAGACAGCCAGGAGATACCCGACGGGCTTACACTCACACCCTTACTTCCAATTGTGACCAGATTACTCCGGTCTCTCGATTGGTTACGAGTTCGAGGTCGCTTGCGCGGTCCTCTCCCTTACGAATCGGACCACAGCGTCCTTTGCTGTTCACCCAGGATCGGATAGCCGATGGTCGTTTCAAGAGCGGTCGCCGTAAGGTCCGCAACCACCCCCGCAACAGTACTGCTTCCAGACTCCCCCGACTGTTAGTCAGAGTGCACAGTCGATTGGCTTACGCCGCACGGTGCGCAGACCGTCCAGGAGCGCCAGAAGGTTGATTCCCAGGGGAAACTGACCATAAGGCCAGAGTCCTATCCAGGCTCGCACTTCATGCGTGGAGGCCGTCGGATAGGTGTTGACCCGTGAGTGTGACCAACCCTGAACAGAATGGGTCTGCGTGGCCAACTCAGCAAGGGCCCACTAATTGCCAGCATATTTAGATGTCAACTACCGTCACCACAGGACCGTCACCACAGGACCGTCACCACAGGACCGTCACCACAGGACGTTTTAACGATTAGTCGTTCTATCGACCTGCAGTGAGCGTAGAAGACTTTGGACATAACAATCCGACGTCTAGCTACGCCACAACCCGTAAGAGTCCAACGCCTTACCGCGAGTTAGCCAGGAATAAACCCGGCGGGCTCCAGATACTCGCGCCCTTACTTCCAATTGTGACCAGATTTCTCCGGTCTCTCGATTGGTTCCGAGTTCGGAGGTCGCTTGCGCGGTCCTCTCCCTTACGAAGCGGTGAAACGGTGAACACCGAATCTATCGCGGACCAAGGCGTCCTTTGCCCGGCTCTGAACCGGGATCGGATGGCCAATAGTCATTTCAAGAGCAGTCGCCGTAAGGTACGCAACCACCCCCGCTCTATAGGAAACAATACAGTTTCCAGACTCCCCCGACTGTTAGTCGGAGTGCACAATCGATTAACTTGCGCCGCACGGTGCGCAGACCGTCCAGGAGCGCGAGAGGTTTGATTCCCGGGGGAAACTGGGATCGCCCCCCAGAGTCCTGACCCGTGAGTGTGACCGACCCTGAACACATGGGTCATCGTGGCCAACTCATCATGGGCCCGTTAGCTCCCTAATTGCCAGCAGTGTGGAAGAACTCTTGCTCCTAATTGACAGTTTTACAAGAATACGAGGTCTGCTCAGAAAATAACCTAACATTTTGAATTACATGCCAACGGAGATATTTAGTGATTGGCAGCAATGCCTTGCGCATAAACTCCTTTGTAACTAAACGTTCTTAGATTGTTAATATCTCATTTAGGGGGTGAGCAGTGGATTCCGAACTTACGAACCGGCTATGGTAGGTTTAGGACAGCTGTCTTGCCACATGTGAGCGTTAACCTTACCACCCATTCACTCCCCCTTCGAAGCCAAGTACATGATAATCAGTAAAAGACCGTAACATTACAAGCTTCAACTGGAGAAACTGATATGAGGATACTGACAGTATTCAGTATTCAATTTATTCATTCAGAATATACAAAAAAAGCATGAATTATGAATTAAAGCTAATTATAAATTATCGCATATTAGAATTCGTCAGTTTATTTGTAGATACAAAATTATTAAAGCATAAATATTAATTCGACAATAGCGTTGACTAAAGTCGGCTTTACACGGCAGGCAAATAAAATAAATAAAAAAATAGAGCTGAATCCATGTACATGAAAACATATGAAATAGATAATTATTATAAGAATATTAATAGTCATCAAGCACTTTATACAAGAAATAATCACACAATAGGAAGTATCAAAACAAAATTGGAAAAAACAATGTATGTATATGATCAGGTATGTTACATTACACATTGTAATCTACATATTAAATATTAACCCTTCAAGCCCCGCGACTTCGATATCGAAGTGAAGTGAACGCGTCCAGGAAAAGTGATTTGATTGGGTTTTTCGTGTCATTCCGTATTCAGTTGTATTTTATTTAAATGCACAATGATATTTGTATCATCGTGCATTTAAATAAAATATAACTGCATATGGAATGACACGAAAAACCCAATCAAATCACTTTACCTGGACGAGTTCAGTTGACTTCGATATCGAAGTCGCGGGGCTTGAAGGGTTAAATTTATAATATTATTATTAACCCGCTCGCTCCGTAACATCCATTTCGGGACATTTATGTCGGCCGCCTAAACTCCGTAATGTCCGCTACCGGACCAAGCGCTCGCCGCTGCGAAAAATGCAATTTACGATTCGAAACGTCGTACTATATGCTTTCTGAGGGCGCAACGATATGGCCAAAATATCTTTAATTCAAGATTTCCGTGTGGCAATATCGAACAACGATTTAAAAAGTGAGCATAGACGTCAAACGCCTAGTCTCCCGTCGGCAAATCGCACGGCCGCGTACGGCTCCGCGAAATTGGTGATAAAAAGTGTGTGTGTGCAGTTTTTGAGTGTTATTTACTGGAGAACAGTGAGTAATTTGCATTTTAAGTAGTTTTAGAATGAGGATTAGTCATTTGAGATAGTCCATTTGCTGTTTTTCACGAATTTTTAAAGAAAACACTTCGGCGACAACAAACGGCTCGCGAAAAAATGGTTGTTATTATTTTGTAATGTTTATGAAATATCCCGATATATTGCGAAATATGACGTAATGTCGCTTTAATTTACTAACAAAATAAGTATTGCTTCATTTACATCCTAAGTTATCACATAATTAGGCGTATTTTGAACATTATATCTTGTTTTGTAATATGAATCGCGCAAAGAAACTTGTTTTGATAATTACTATGAGAGAATAAAGTGCGATTTTCCATAGTTTTTCGATGAAATGTGACTCTTTGGAGTATAGTAATTAGTTATTAGACATATAATAAGTCTATGATAAGACAATATAATTGAAAAAATCTAACGAATTTTATATTATGAGCATTCAAAGTTTATTATTAAGTTCGGACGCGGAAACTCTCAAAACTTTTGATTTTTCTATAATATCAGACAAAGCTCAAAGTTCTGGTGTGATTTCTAAGAAGTGTGATGTAGTAATAAAGTTATTTTAAAAGAATTTCATATAAAAAAATACCATAAGTAGTCACAAATTAAAAATAATTTTTTTTTTTTTACGAGAATACATAAAATTTTTCTTGGCTATTTTGTATGCAATATTGTATGGCTATTTTGTATGCAAAATATTTTTGTATGCAAATAAGTAAGAAAAAAATATCGTTTTGGTAAAGCATTTAATAAAGAACATAACTGTATTTACAATTTTTGCATATTTTACGTATTTTGTGACAAAAAAATCGAAATGATTTTATAGGCGAGTTTTTTCAGTTTGCCAATTTTGTAATATTTATTCATTATTATCTTAATTGTTTTACGAGATAAGGTTATAATGTTTTATATGTCAAATTTCAATGCGATCATTTTTCTCTTTATCTTTTTTTAATCCGTTTAGTGGTTTATAAGTTATGATCGTTTTTCTCAAGGCCGTTGACTCGCGTCGATTTTTTGCCCGAATATGTCGCGCGCAAAAGTGATAGGTGAGTTTTTACTTCGCGAGAGGAGGGGTTAAACAATAAGAACTAAAATGAGGTACCTGAAAGTTACATATTAATGTTATTCCCATTTGAAAGAATTGGCATGCTCAAAAAAATCACCCAGCTTATAGAAAGCATCTGTGGATTGCAGCTTTTGTTTAATAAATCTTTTAAACGTCTTTGTTTCCATCTTTCTTGTTTAGAGTGGACCCTATGCTATTGCAAAAAATAAGTTAATTAGGCATACCTACATGGTTCCTTGTTAAAGTTGGTTACACTCCAATCTCTCCAATCGCACGCAAGCCCTTCAAATAAATAGTCATGTGTCTAAAACAGTGGTTCCCAGCCTTTTTCTGGCCAGAGGCTACTGAGACTTTTTTTCTTGGCCAAAGGGAAAGTATTACACAACAGCAAAAAACTGATTATATGATATGCCAAAAACTGATTGCAAGTGATGCTTTTTTAATATCACGTAACTAGGCTGTAATCTGTTCTATAGGTTCTGTTTTGCATCATACGTTTGACACAGTGCATCGGCGTGACTGCATGGGAATTTCAATTTCACAAATCAATAAATTGACTAAATTTAGACAATAAATAGCTATATTTTAAATGATCATTGATATCTATTTTTCTATGTTTTGTATGGGATTAATTTGGTGAAAATAAAGGTTCAGGGAATGATCGATTGTGATTTCAATGTAGTCTTAAGAAAACTGATTATAGCGTCGATTTGACTGTTTTTATTCTAGTGGCTGGCCTGGGACTGTTCCGTCTCATCTGCTACTTATCAGCGCCGGTCGCCATCGTCAAATCGCTGCTGTCGGTTCTGCACGGAGTCGTCGCTTCTATGAACATGGCAACAATTGACATCAACGAACGAGCGGCCATCGCCGCCAAACAAGAAAAATAGGCTGAGTCAACGTCGCCGGTGCCAAATTTCATTTTGCAAGCGATTCTTGAATTTTTTGTTTTGTGGCCAGTGATCAGGATGGGTGGTGGTTCGCATAATTTCTTCCAGCTTTTGTAGGAAAAGAGGCTTTTAATAGTGGACATAAAAATGCTATCGCACGAAAGCTTGACCAAACTGGTTTTCCACTTTGTCAATGTTTTAATTGGGCTCTCTATGTATAATATAAAATTAAAATTAATTATATTTTTCACCTCCGATATGCTCATTTATCCCTGGTTACAAATATAATCAAAAGCCATAATTTGCATGTTATCGACTATATCTTTCGCTTCAGCAATTATTCCCAATGAAAAGTGTTCTTTATTTGTAAAAGGGTAAAAAAATGGGACAAAGGAGTGTCTAACTAATATATTAATAAGATCACAATCTAAATAATTAATATAAGTGTTCAGTAGAATTTGTGTAGAATATTGTATGTTATAAATGCACTATTTGTTCATTAATTCAGTAGAAAACAATAGTATTAGAATTTAAATATTAGTCAAACAAAGATGTTCTAGTCGTTGTGTGTAGCCGTTAAATGATATCTTTTTTAAAAATTATTATTGCATACAAGGCATATCCAGAAAGTAAGAGTACCGAACCTCAAGGGATTTATTTTCAACAAAAATGGAAACACTGCAATCAAGGTCAGTGCGTTCGGAGTAGAGACCAAGCTCCTTCTCAGTCGGTTGAAAACTTTTGTTGTGTTGAAATGACTGTCTTGATTCAGTTGAGGGTGTAATGTTATGAGTGTCTTGTCTTGTGAGTTGAGGGTGTAATCTTCTCGCTAAGGGAAATGTGCCGTTCCAGATTTTTAACTAAATAAAAACTGTTTATGGGTATGGTGTCATGAGCCGCACTAATGTGTGCAAGTGCCAGAAAAATCATGGCCACTGTCTTATGGGATTCTCATCACAAAATTTTTGCCCCAAGGGAAAACAATGCTGCGGGTTACTGTAAAACCCTGAAAGAAAGTAGGCAGGGCGATACGGGGCAAAAGAAGGGGAATATTTGGGAAGCCACCCTTCGTGCAAAAATGGTGCTGCACCTTTTTTGCTCGATTTTGTATATAAATACTAATAATATTGTCTTTTCAACAATTCTCTTTTGTTACCAAATCTTGTTAGTCATGTATATTATTAATTTATATAATATAAATGGAGGCCAGCCGAAACGGCTATGTGCAGATCTGTGAACCACCGCAAAAGGCTGATCTGCCTTTTTGGCACCCCTGCGGTTAAGGGAGTGTGTTTATTGCTATTTTGACTGTTTATATGATCTGATTCTGACAATTCACGATTATTTTTAATTATTTTATTTAGTTGATACTGAAATCATTGGATTTTCTATTTGCCTTTAAAATAGTAAGATACTAAAACTAATATCATGCAAAAAGCTTGTAATAACTACCTGTAAGTGGTAGATTGTGACACATCCAAGAAAAGTAGTTGGATAATTTATGTAATGTAATGAACGTCCCCACATAGCCAACGCCAAAGCACAACCCTTGGATTCATTCGGTTGGGAATATAATCAACCTCTCCCCACTTACACCCTAGATCTGGCACTTTCAGATTTTTACATCTTTACACCTCTCTGATGTCGTTCTTGGGTAAAAAAAAAGGTTTTCGACCGACATGCAGAAGACTTTTTGACGAAGGTATAGGAAAGCTCACATATTGTAACATTGCAACACTGACATACTCATATACGTTAGAGGAAAACTCAATGACAGCGAACTGTCAAATGTATTTATAGATTATGAATTATTCTTTGAAAGAAAAACATTGTTAGGATTGAAAGCCAAAGGAATAATCCTAAAAAACAGAAAAACCCATACAAATAACCTGCAAAAAGCACAGAAAACAGATTATTGTTACCAGTGCATTGAGAAGGAAGGCGACTACATCAAAAAATGGTGTTTGATGTCGGTTTATAATTTTTTAAATAACATTGATTTTCCGATTTATTAAAAATTGAGTACTCTTACGCTTTGGACATGCCTCGTATCTTTTTTTTTGTTGCAATAAGCATTTATTTATTAACATTCCTCCAAATGTGTAATTCCTATTTTTCTACCTTCGTCATATTTTCATATGTATCTATAAGTAGCAGTGTACTTATTCTTGTTAGTCATCTCGAAAGGATCAATTTGGTGTCAATAAAAGAAAAGAAAGGTTACAGGAATGTTTAATTTTATTAATAATTTCAAAATAAATAATATAACACACTTAATATCATTGTATATGTATGTATGAGTGTGAGCGTTCCTACAATTTGTGTAGCATTTAAATTTAATTTACAAATTAAAAAATATTGCATTTTTTAAAAACACATGGCACCGATATTAATTAACAAACAAAAATAATAATAATGATAAACTTAAAGAAATATTTACATAATCAATGGTCAAAACTCGCAAATCAACAAATTTGTTTTTTTACTTTTCTTTTACACATAAAGCTCGACTTTGGCCAAACGCATATAACGAATTTAGACATATTTTTAAAAATACTGTTATATTTTATTATATTGTGGGAATGTTTATATTCTAGGGTAATATTGCACCTATTTGTGGTTATTTGGATCGACGTTTACGGTGCTGTGAGTACGCATAATCGAAAATACCGCGAAAGATTCATAATCTTCGCCCTTTAAAATATATTTGGAATCGTCACAGCGTTTATAGTTTTTTTTTAATTTATTTTCATAACCTTAATACGAAAAGTGCAATCGGCCTCTCTTTACGCTGCATTCAGACCAAGTTGTAGGAATTGTAAATTTCAACAAATCACAATGGACGCTTAGAATTCGAGCGGTTCCATGCAGCTTGGGCTCATGGATCGGCTCCCATCCAGTAGCCTCCTCGCAGAGGTAATATCCCTCGGAAAGCGCTGGGGGATTCCCCTAAAGTAAATCTCCCAGCAATAATAGAAGTCCTAACGACCCAGCAGTCACCAAAAGAGAACCCCCTATCCTATCTAGAGTAAAAGCTATCCGCGTAAAGAGTAAAAGCTATCGAGACCGGCAGTACAAACTCGGCACCTGTACGTACACCAAAAGAAAAGAGAAGACGGAATGGAACCAGGCATTGAATTTACACCGCTAAAAGTGTTAGCCCTTCACACCGATGAAAGTTTAGCCCTTCTTAACCCTGGAAGGCCAGCCATAGGAATGATACTCATAACGGCATGTTTTCAACCCTCGAAAAGTTGTTTGTAGGGGGGGGTGCTAGTGCACGCACACTAATATATAATGGTGGTTTATTCAATGAAGGCGACTTTTATCTATATCGGCCGCCTGCGAATTGTCAACAGAAAAACCACCGATCGGTGGTACTGGCATCCAAGTGGTAAAGCCCTCGAGCACATCTCGACCAACCAGATTACTTCATGCGCCATTTTTAGTGGATATTTGAGTCTCTTGGAGAAACTAAATGATCCCGCCATCGCAAACCTACTCACTTCGAGAATTAGAATTAGATGAGGTCCTTTTCCTCTTTTTTCAGGGAGGAAGGAAAGTGAAGTCGTGCTCGCGGGTATTCCTGCTAATCAATCAGCGAATACGTTGCCTAATGAGTCCCGCTCCGAGTTGCCTGCCTGCGCTTGCAAGCATTTGCTGAATCCGGTGCATTACCGGTAGAGTTTCGAAACGTAGTTTCCTGAGACAGGAGGGTAGATGCTGACCTGTGGTCCCCTATTTTTAGAAATGACCTGTGGTCACCCGGTCTCGGTGATTAAACACGGGCAAAGGGCACCATAGGATAATGATGAAGTTACGCTCGCAACAGATAGAGGCTCGTGTTAAGCGACATGCTACGGTGAACAGGGGGCGAGGGAACCCCACTGGATTGCCAGCGCTTTCGCTATTTGAGAAGGAATCTGTCGAGTAGGTTGTCTGCGTCCCTCGAGTCTGCGACTCATCTCGGAGTGACGAAGACGATAGATCGTTAAAATATCCCGAGATGGGCTAGCGGGCATCAATTGACAAACTTTAACTGTCTAATTGGCAAGGATGTTACGGAACATATAGCACCAGGGTCCCATCCCCCTTTACCACCTGGCGTAGTTTCGACAGACTAAGGGTGCGTGTGATGAGATGCCGAGCCAATCTCGTCCGCAATATGCGACCGCGGAGCGGTGCAGGATAAAGACCGCATCCTATCCTGCCCGCTGTCATCGACCCCCATTGCACACCGGGAACCTACGAGAGGCGAACGACGAGGCCATCAGTGTCGCGTATTTTCGGAGAGACATGTCCTAACCCGGCTGAGACTCGTTAACGAATAAAATGTTTCACGCACAAACAGGATTATCATTGCTCGCGCACAAATAGGGTTATTTATACTTGCTATTATTGCTCCGCTTTCTCTGTGAATTTGGAGAAAGCGCTGATGCATTAGGGAACCCACAAAAGATAGTCTCGGTCGGAATGCAGCTTTAGGTGGGCCCGCGTTTGGAGCATCAGCACAGCACGCACATCTTCTTGAGGTCCGATTCCTCGGCGTCGGGATCGAGCTGGGCGGCGAGCGGCTGCCGGCCGCGGACGTCGGGCAGGTAGGCCGGCGAGGCGAGGCCGCGCCGCTCGTAGAACAGCAGGTAGGCGGAGGCGGGGTCGATGGGCGGCGCCTCCCCGGCCGGCAGCTCGCGGCAGGAGCTGTCGTTGTAGCAGTACCAGTGGCCGTTTGGGTTGCGCGCGTACGCTACGTAGTGGCCGCCGCTCATCTGACCCGAGTGGCTCTGCAAATTCAAAATAAACTGTCTAAGTGCGAGATTTAATCGTTCAATTTTAAAAAATTACGACATTCATACATGCGAGGCGCGTATGAATTCGAGACCTATTCTCGAGTATGGCTATACGCTTTGGAGCCCCTACTTATGCAAAGATGTAGATGCACTGGAAAATATGCAGCGAAGGGCGAGCGAAATGCCAGTGGGCCTGAAGAATATGAATTGAGAAGATCGTTTGGAATTACTCGGGCTGACTATTCTCAAACAGGGAAGACAAAGAGGGGACCCCAATTAGACATACGAAATTCTTATAAATTATTACTACGGAATATTTAAAAAATTCAACATGGATAGATCTTCAGTCTCAGCAAAAAAATGAGAAAACTTTAAATCTAATCCTCTTAACCCTTCAGGCCTCGGCCCCTCGGCCGATTGACAAGTTGATGTCCCAAAACATTTTAGTAAAAATTAGTAAAAAAATTGAATTATGACACTGTCTCACCAAAACATTAATTACTGCCAAACCACTGTACCCATAATTAAAATAAAACATATTAACATAATAAAACATGATAGAATAAAACAAATTAAATTAAAACAAAATTAAAACGGGGCCGTCACGCTGAATCGTTTTGTGGCCGATATCGGCCAATCGGGGCCTGAGGGGTTAAGAAAATTCTGCAAAATAGAGCGGTTGACATGAGGAATAAACTACCATTTGAAGTGATCAGTGCAAGCTCTGTTAACCAATTTAAAAACAGACTCGATTTCAACCTAAAAAGAAAGTGGATGCTTTCATATTAGTTTATTTTAAAATGGCGCAAATATGTACAAATTTCCTGCTAAAGTAGCAAATATGTGCAAATTTCCTGCTAAAGTACACGCATATACCAAACAACTTTTCTAAAAGACTTGTGAATATTGTTTATGGCTAGCTTTACAAGAACTGATCTGGACGTATTAGCAAAGCTGCCTGTCCAGAAATAATAATAATAATTCAGGATAACCTCAATAGCATAGTGCAATGAACAAAAAACAGTTGCATATGCTAAATATAGACAAATGCACCATCCTCCATATTCGATCTGGTGACCCGCGCACCTGTTTGTCAATCTGTCATGACCCAGAAGGACCTCGGAGTAACTATTTCTTAGGATGTTAAGTGAGAGGAAAATATAGTTGAGATAGTTAAGAGAGCTAATTCACTGTTATATTTGAGCTAATTCACTGTTATCACTGCCTTTTATTTCATCATCAGCGATTTCTTTCTTAAATTATGCAAGACTTATGCTCGCCCACTCGTCGAATACATACCAGATATGAAATCCCTGTTTTAAGAAGGACAGATAGTCTAGAAAGAGCACAAAGAGCAACCAAGATGATTTTAGCGCTGAATAACAAGGCATATGAAGATCGACTTAGACCTTGGACTGACGATATTGGATAAGCGAATACCTGATAAAACCTACAAGTAGATACTGTAGTCTTCCCGAGCTCGAAATGCTGTTCGTGGTATATAGCAATAAACACCTTAGAGGTCATTCGTTGCAACTCAATCAAACAATTGCAACATATAACACAAAAGACACTTTTTGAATAATGTTTGCTTGAAACCTGGAATGAGTTGCCAAAAGAAGTGATAAGTGCGGATTCTGTCAATAGTTTTAAAAAGAAAGTGGATGCTTTCATATTAGTTTATTTTAAAATGGCGCAAATATTAACAAATTTCCTGCTAAAGTAGCAAATATGTGCAAATTTCCTGCTAAAGTACACGCATATACCAAACAACTTTTCTGTAAAAGTCGAAGCTCAGGAATACTCTATTTAATCAATCGCTATACTGGGGCCCTAGCGTGCAGCGGGAATGCCTTCCATCCTTGTGAATATCGATGAATATCATTCTCAGAACGATACACATGCGTTTAGCGTTAAATAAAGACATAGATTAGGTACTCACAACTACAGCATAGAGCTGATACTTCAAGTCGAAGGGATCTTCTCCTTGGAGCAGCTTATGCTCGTGATAATCGATGAGATTGTCGTCGATGATGGGCGTGGTGGTCAGACTGGTGGACTCCAGGCGCTCTCTCACCAGCGTCAGGGAGGCGGCCCGGCGCCGGCTCCTGGCCGTCTCCGAAGCCGTCGACACCGACTCTTGCGAGGGTCTCCGCTGCTCTCGGACCGGTTTCGCCTCCTCCGATTCCTCTTCTTCGTCGGATAACTCGCTCTCCGAGATGCGCGCCGCGACGCAGGTTTGATTGATGCGCCGACGGAAGTTGAAGAGTTCCTGGTGACGCAGGATCGTCTCTTGAGGGACCGATGCGAGATAGGACGTCGGCTCGAAGTCTGCGTACGGGAAATTCACTACTTTTTGGGATTTAATCCATTTATTGTTGACGTACTGGAAACGCTTCAGGTGGACGATCTGAAATGTGTAACGCATTATTTAGACGTCTCGTACGACTAAGTTTTGACGATTATATTCAGATTCTGAATAAATTAAAATAAAGGATTTTATTATTATTAAGTTTTACGGACAGACAGCATATTTGACGATAGGACAATGCCAGAATGATTGGAAAACAATTGTAGATTTTTCCATTCCGCCTCTGATGCACTGGAAGGTAATGCTCTATGACTGGACGCCAGAGATGCTGAAATTTTATTTAAATGCCTTTCAGCATACACTCCCAGATCCCAGTAACCTCTTTCGTTAGAGCTATGCCGAGGATAGTTCGTGTCCCCTTTGTAGCGATACCCTTGCACGGCTAGACATATTCCAGCTGGCTACAAGGTGGCCTTAGATCGAGGACGGTACACTTACCGCCATGATAAAGTCCTTGCTGTTAGTCACGAGGTAATTAGCCTCTCAATGGCTCGTGCCAACGAGGGTTTAACAGTACCCTCCATACCCCGAATACAGTTTGCGCGGGATAGCTCTAAAGGCAACAAACATTTTACTACAAAACCTTTCTCAATAATCGAGAAAGCTTCATATTGGATTCTGGAGGTCGATTCGGTCTCTAAGCATTATAAATTCCCTGAAAGTCTCGAACGCACAGCCCTCCGTCCAGATATAACTCTTTACTCTCTATCTCGAAAGGTGGTCCTTATTGTAGAATTAATTGTTCCATGGAATCAAATATCAATAAGACCATGAGTACAAATTAAATAAATACCATGATCTCGCAAATGCCATCACCCGAAACGGCTTCACTGTTCACCTTCACTCTGTTTCACCTCTTTAAAGATCTTGGTCTTTCCAGAAAAATAATCGATTTCCTAGAAAAATGATCTAAAACTGCGATTTCCACATCTCAAATTCTATGGTTTCGAAGGGAGAGTGAATGGGTGGTAAGGTGACAAGCTCACATGTGGCAAGACAGCTGTTCTAAACCTACCACAGCCGGTCGTTAGTCCAGTATCCACCGCTCACCCTCCCAGAAGTGAAATAATAGTATTATGATGGGCCTGACTCTGGTCGGTGAATTCCATCGCAGCTCTGTTTATAATTTATTTTATTGTCTGAATATAAGACTGAGTTTAATTAGTGTTTTTTCAAGAGAAATGAATTCAGCAGGAAAGCTGGTCTACGATTCGGTCGGTTAGAAGTGTTTTCAGGGATTGGTGTAGAATCGTGATTTCACTAGTTTGTAGTTGTGTCCTCGCATATGGTTCTGCCAAAAGATAGGAGACTCCGAACAATCATGACATTCGTAATGATTCGATACTTCGAACTTATAAGTTTCGATAAGGTCACTCCAGCTTTTTATAACTCATTAACATCTTGGTCGCGAGATCCTTGACCTTTAGAAAGTAAGGATTCCATATCTAGAATCTAAACTCCAACATTAAAGGAATAATTTGCGGATGAGGTACGTGGAGTTGGCTTTTTTCACAAGCTGTGTTGCTCACCCTGTTTTAGATCGTTCACTGTTGTGATGCCCAGGTCTTTTTGGTTCTTGATACTTAACCCCTTGAGCGGCAAACGGGACAATTGTCCCACAATTGAAATTACCGTAGAGCGGCAAAGGGGACATCTGTCCCAGCCGAGATCGGCGCCGATGTTTTCCAATTATTTACCCTTGATACCTCACATAAATCATACGGCCTGTGGTATGTGCGAAAAGAGGAGAAGATTCTCTGTCGTTAACTAGTTGGTTCATTATTTTTCATACAGTCGCCATTTTTTAGTCTATGATTGAACCAAACCAAACCAAAAACTTCAATATTCATGTTGTTTTTCAACACCGAATATTTTTAAATTTTTGTATGGGTATAAGTAAAACGAAGTCATAGGTTGAAGGAAGCATATTATAATTATTATAACAGTATTCACAATTGCATAGGGTGATTTATTTCCAGAAAAAAACATAGAAATGTTGGACAAGGCAGTTTCTTTCTGTACCACAACTTTGACAGATAATTCTGAATAATGCTTATTGCTGTACAAAACAACGTTACACGTATCTAATAGCAAATTTCAACAGGAACATAAAACAGGTCTTCTTTATACGATCCGTATAGTAGTTTCGGAGTAATCGTCATTTTCCTGAAATGCTATATTTTTGTTGTGATGTAATCTTCTTCTTCGCGTTCTCTAAGAGAAACTACAATTCAAACGTCAGCGCTCGAGGTATTAATAACCGCACTGACCCTAGGTGGTACGGGTATTAGGGATTTTTTCAATGTGAAAGATAGTGTATTTATCCATTTTAAGTGTTGTCGTCTTTCAATAACTCTTACCTTTGAACTCTAAGTTTCACAGAAGCCATTTTTTTTTAATTATCACATTATATGGTCAACAATCAATGATTGCTGTTGTATTTATAAAGGACAATGGGCGATTTTGTACCCGGGTTGTAACACTCCCCTCTATTTTGAGGTTGGGCTTGAGGCTTGGGTTGCAAGCCTAACTAAGCCTAACTAAGGTTATAATGTTTTATATTTCAAATTTCAATGCGATCATTTTACAGTTATTCTTTTTATGATCCGTATAGTGGTTTACAAGTTATGGTCGTTTTTCTCAAGGCCGTCGACTTCACGCGCGAAACTGTTACGCGCAAAAAGTACGCCTGAATTTTTACTTCGCGAGTCAAGGGGTACACATACCAAACGAAAGTTTACTAAATATGTGACATTTCATTATATGGCGGCTAAGCTGTAATCAGTGGCTGATCAAATTTATAGCATCTTAACATAAACAAATATTATTATTATTATTTTTAAATTTGCAATTTGCAAACTTGAAATGCGTTTTCTTAAAATAATAACAATATAAAAACAT
Organism: Micropterix aruncella; assembly: GCA_944548615.1. Classification (NCBI taxonomy): domain Eukaryota; kingdom Metazoa; phylum Arthropoda; class Insecta; order Lepidoptera; family Micropterigidae; genus Micropterix; species Micropterix aruncella. Next base: position 2,212,363 of record OX155969.1, read on the forward strand.
CATAAAAATGACAATATACATACAAGAAACATCATAAAAATGACAATATATAAGAATATTTTCTAATTTTAATTTTCTCTTTTTATCTCAAAAAAAAAAAGATTATTGAATGAATTAACGGTTAAACTACACGTCTTTCGACTTATATTAGCTTGGACGCGAGCCTCGCATAATTTTTCAGCGCATCAGAGGAAAGTACTTGAGATATCCTCTTGTACTATTCTCCTATTCTGTGGTCGCGCTATCTTCCAAAACAGTTATGGATGGAAGAATTCAGGTAGCTGTTATCCTAAGTAAGAGAGAGATAGATGATCAGTGGGCGGTTGTCAGTTAATGCATTTATATTTTATTTTAATGCTTTTATACACAACCACAATAAAATTAATTAATATAAGTAATTTTGTTATACTTTACATATAAAATACTTATTGTCTATGGAATAGAGATATCTGGAACACTGGGCAAGGAGACAGTTTTATATTTAGCATAGGCTACTTTTTTTAGGGTTTTGTGAACTTAGAGGTTGGCGCAGGATAATAAAAAAAAACAATGGGCGTTAATTCTTATTAACGCGGGTGGAGCTGCGGGCACAGTTAGTATACTTATAAGGATCTACAGACTGCCTAGATATACACTATATATAATTATTAAAAAATATTTAGGTTATTTATTCAATAACCCATGGTTTATTAGTGTCTATTTGAGAGAGTGTGGTGGAGATAATGTACTGAAACCCCTTCAAATATTGTTATTTATTTATAACTAACTCGTTTTAATAAGATTTAATTAAAAGATACATAATCATCCAAATAAACAAAACGTTGAATGTCTATAACTCCAATACGCCATGAATTGATGAGGTGAACTTTTATAATATTACTTCTATACATAAGCACAATTAAATAACATGTACTACTCTGTCTAAAAAGTACCGGGAATTATTAAATAAAACACACAATTTTCGTTTAATCGTCAATGTTTATTTTATAATCCACGAATTTTCTTTAATGGACTCTATGGACTCAAAACGGGTACCACGAAGAGACAATTTTAGTTTTGGGAACAGAAAGAAGTCTGACGGGGCCAAATCTGGTGAATACGGTGGTTGATTAATTGTATTTGTCGCGTTTTTGGCCTTAAATTCGGTCACAATTGCTGCTCTATGCGACGGTGCATTATCGTCGTGGAAAATCCACGAATTGTTGATCCACAATTCAGGCCGTTTTTGACGGATTTTCTCACGTAAACGCTTCAAAACGGCCAAATAATCTTCCTTATTGACCGTTAGTCCTTCTGGAACGAATTCGTGATGGACTAAACCGCGAATATCAAACAAAACAATGAGCATCAGTTTGACTTTTGAACGACTTTGTCGTGGTTTTTTCGGTTTTGGCTCGTTTTTTGTCCTCTACTCTGATGCCTGTTGACTTGTTTGCATATCAAATTCATAGACCCATGTCTCATCGCCAGTTATAATGCGTTCTATGAATGTGGGATCAGAATCGACGCGATCCAGCATGTCTAAAGAAGTTTGTTTGCGGTACTGTTGTTGTAGAAAATTCAACTCCTTTGGAACGAGCCGAGCGGCGATGCGTCTCATGCCCAATTTATTTACCAAAATCGAGCGAATGGACTCATGAGACTTCAGGTTCAGGTCACGTGCTATCTCTCTTAAGCTGGAATGGCGATTACGGAGCACAATTTCCTTGACTTTTTCGATATTTTCGTCTTTTAAAGAGGTCGAAGGTCGCCCGGAACGAGGGTTGTCTTCGACGATCTCTCGGCCCTCCTTGAATGCTTTGTACCACTCGTAGATCCGTGTTTTGGATAGAACTGATTCACCATAAGCCTTTTCTAACATTTTTAGGGAATTGGCACACGAAAATCCGTTCGCAACACAACATTTTAGGCAAACTCTTTGTTTAATACTTTGGTTCATTGTGAAAATCGTGGCGCACTACTAAGGTGTACAATTCAATTGCTGTTCTAATCAAAATGGCTGACAGTTCGCGCGCATTCTAGGCATAGAGTAAATAAAGGCAGTTCTACCAACTTAAGACATTTTTTATTTTTTTGAAATCATTAACAGAATCTTTTTAAATTCTAAATTCCCGGAACTTTTTAGACAGAAGGTATCTATTTGATATACTCTGGTAACCTTCCATACAAAAATGCCCATTGTCCTTTGTTAAGTATTAACATTCTAATTTTTATGGATGATCTTACATTTTAAGCTATTTTGAAATGGGTTTTACCCTGACTAGATTAAATAATAAAAACGACACTCACTAAAATTGGTGGTAGCTTCCAAATCTGAAGTTTCTTGGTGGCAGGCTGAGCGGCCCGACACCTCTGGCAGTGGTATCTCTGCTCGAGCCTCTCCTCAGCTGTGAATGCAGCTAAACAATGGTCCAGTTGGACCGGTCTCGTTCTAGCTCCCGCTTCGAAAGCCACCGATGAGTGTTCTAACCAAGCCTGCGAACGAATCGATGAGATTATTCTTTTACAATTGAATAATTTATTACCTGTGACAAGATAGACCTTTTAGCCAATCGAAAACAATGATACTTCAAGGGAAGGATTCCCGATACAACATTACAAAATAAGTTACGGTCGAGGAAAACAGTCACAGATTCCAGGTTTCTAAAGGCATTCAAAATGAACACAACAGGTAAAGTAAGTCAATCTGTTTGATATATTGGAGATAGTATCACATACCTAATAAATTATTAGGAACTTTTAATAATGAGCCCCATTGTACTCCCTCCGTTCTATCTCCCTATCGTTCTATCTCCCTGGAGTGAGCGCAGAAGACTTAGGACAAAAACAGTCCACCGTCTAGCTCCGTCACAAACTCGTAAGAGGCCAACGCCCTAACCGCGAGATAGCCAGGAGTGTTACCCAGCGGACTTACACTCACGTCCTTACTTCCAATTGCGACCAGATTACTCCAGTCTCTCGATTGGTTACGAGTTCGAGGTCGCTTGCGCGGTCCTCTCCCTTACGAAGCGGTGAAACGGTGTATACCGAATCTATCGCGGACCACGGCATCCTTTGCCCGGCTGATTACCCAGGATCGGGTAGCTGATAGTCGTTTCAAGAGCAGTCGCCATAAGGTTCGCAACCACCCCCGCTCTATAGGAAACAGTACTGCTTCCAGACTCCCCCGAGTGTTAGTCAGAGTGCGCAATCGATTGGCTTATGCCGCACGGTGCGCAGACCGTCCAGGAGCGCCAGAAGGTCGATTCCTAGGGGAAACTAACCCTAGGGACAGAGTCCTACCCAGACTCGCACTTCATGCGTGGAGGCCGTCGGATGGGTGTTGACCCGTGAGTGTGACCAACCCTGAACAGAATGGGTCTTCGTGGCCAACTCAGCAAGGGCCCATTAACTCAACATATTGAGATGTCAACTACAACGGGCGAGCCCGTCACCACAGGAAATTTTAACGATTAGTCGTTCTATCGACCTGCAGTGAGCGTAGAAGACTTTGGACATAACAATCCAGCGTCTAGCTACGCCACAACCCATAAGAGACCAACGCCTTACCGCGAGATAGCCAGGAATGCTACCTGGCGGGCGACACTCGCGCCCTTACTACCAATTGTGACCAGATTTCTCCGGTCTCTCGATTGGTTCCGAGTTCGAGGTCGCTTGCGCGGTCCTCTCCCTTACGAAGCGGTGAAACGGCGAATACCGAATCTATCGCGGACCATGGCGTCCTTTGCCCGCCTCTAACCCGGGATCGGATGGCCGATGGTCATTTCAAGAGCAGTCGCCGTAAGGTACGCAACCACCCCCGCTCTATAGCACCATTGTACAGTATGTTGAGCAGTATGTAAATTTAACCCGTTGAACGCCAACAGAGCATATAGGCGGACGCAAAGTGCCGGTAACCGTTTCGGCCCGCCCACATACGGGGTGTTATTACCGCACGTGCTTTTTTTTCTGTGGGTGAATCAGTACAACGAAGTAAGCAACTTAATTAACTCGACTGATGTGACCCGTCCATCATTGGATGCAAGCCTACCCGCGGCGGAATGTGAGCGATCCAATATTGGATATGAAATCCAATATAAACTATCACACGCAGAAGTGACGGCTGAATTTTTACCCCGCGATAAGAGGGGTATTTTAAAAAAAAAAAACTGAAAAATAATAAAAAAAATTGAAAGAAAAATCTTATTTTGAAAAATTGTTTTTTTTATTTTATGATTAAATAGTATGAAAAGCTGTGATCACGATGCGCTATCTAGCGGTTAGTAAAATGTCGCTGATATTGTTTATTTACGACTTATTACCTACCGCTAGATGGCGCAGCGCGCTCAAACACTTCTCAAACCTTTATTTAACAGTCAACTTCTTCAAATATTTCAAATTAAAAAAAAAAACAAAAAAAAAATTTAGTTTTTTTTTTCCAAAATTTTCTATTAAAAGTTGCTTACCACGTTGTACTGATTCACCTACAGAAAAAAAAGCTTGTGCAGTAATAACACCCCGTATATATTATATAAATATATAATATACTGGACTAACAAGATTAATTAAATAGGTAACAAGACGGAATTCATAAAAAAAGTTGCAGTGCAGTTTTTTGCATGCAAAGGCTGGCTTTTGAGAGGTTAATAAAGAATGACATTGATAAAGTAAAGGATATAATAATACGATGTCATAATGTACCTAAGAGAATTAGCGTGTCAATATCAAATAAAGTATGAGTGCTGTCTGAAAATTACCGACCTTTGACCGGGACAAATATATTACTTATATGTCGGGATTGGGACCCTAATCCCCTTTAAAGAAGGCCCCTTGGGCATCCACACACTTAGCCCATTGTTTCTTCTACTCCCAAAAACACTTCTGAAATGGTGTTCAACTCCGCCGTTGCGTTCTGCATTATCTCTTCTCTGCTCTAAAAACGGGATTCTTTCAATGTGTTTTCAACTTTTACTGTCATGTCTGGGAGTAGGGAGGTTGGCGAATGACTGGAATTCCATATTTTGCCAAGAATATGTCTTCCATAGTCTGAATAAAGTGCGATGAATGAGATAAACCATTGTCATGATATGTCCATTTATTATTATTGGATTTGGATTTGGACCGATAAGAATCCAATATTTAATGGACGGTTATGTGTAATCTGCCCAGAAAGAGAAATTGCAACTTCTACAAGTTTACAGTCTACAGTCATTTTACACTGTGAAAATTATTGGAGCGCAAGGAAATGAATGGAAACAATTTTGTTGTAAAGTTTCAAATTCCCTAAATTGTTACCTTTTCTCTAGTGCTCTGATAGCGCAAGTGAAGAGCGGTGGGATCCCAGTCTATAGCCAGCATGAGGTCCACTACGCTGCCGTCGTTCATGATGCAGTTGGAATTCCTCACCAGGTGACGCAGCTCCCTGAAGTCCAAGGTTTTGATCTCGCTACCGGCTCTCTCTGGCGGCAACTGTTTTACAATAAATAAGTGGTAGATAAACGGGATTTTGCTGAAAATCAAATGACGGAATGACCAGCCAAATCCGGATCTGGCAGTAGCTTGATTTGTTTATAAAAACTGATATATCTTTCGAGCTAATCAGGGCATGTACTCATACTTAACGAGACAAGGCAATGCACAGCATCCGGTGAGCGGTACCTATGGCCCACCATCCATTTCCTTTGATATATTAAATTATGATGTTGGACGAGGCTTGCTCTAGTATATATTATAAATAATAAATAATAATAAATACAAACGGAGCTGCCATGGAATTCACCGACCGGAGTCGGGCCCATCATAATACTATTTTTTACACTTCTGGGGGGTGAGCAGTGGATTCCGGACTTACGAACCGGCTGTGGTAGGTTTAGGACAGCTGTCTTGCCACATGTGAGCGTTCACCTTGCCACCCATTCACTCCTCCTTCGAAGCCATAGAATTTGAGATGCGCAAATCGCAGTTTTAGATAATTTTTCTAAGAAAGAGTTGATTATTTTTCTGGAAAGGCCAAGATCTTTAAAGAGGTGAAATAGAGATTTAGCTGGCAGGCCACGAGCGCCAACTTCCACCGCGTGAAGGTGAACAGTGAAGCCGTTCCGGGTTACGGCATTTGCAAGATCATGGTATTTATTTAATTTGTACTCGTGGTCTTTTGGGATATTTGATTCCCATGGAACAGTTAATTCTACAATAAGAGCCACCTTCCGAGATACAGAGTAAAGAGTTATATCTGGACGGAGGGCTGTGCATCCGAGACTTTCAGGGAATTTATACTGCTTAGAGACCGAATCAACCTCCAGAATCCAATCTGTAGCTTTCTCAATTATTGAGAAAGGTTTTGTAGTTAAATGTTTTTTGCCTTTAGAGCCATCCCGCACAAACTGTATTGGGGGTTTGGAGGATACTGTCAAACCCTTGTTGGCACGAGCCACTGAGAGACTAATTACCTCGCGAATAACAGCGAGAACTTTGTCATGGCGGTAAGTGGAACCCCGGTACCCCCGATAATTACAGTGGAACCCCGGTTAATCGAACTCGGGTTAGCCGAAACCCGGGTTATCCGAAACGAAAAAACAGGAAAAGTCGAAGGAAAGGAAAAGTCGAGAAAAGAAGTAGTCGCAACCGAAATGCGCTACCAGTTTTTTATACAGTACAAAAAAGTTCTTAGATATCTTGTGAACTCTTTGCCGAATGTTTAACTGCCAAGTTTGTACCGAACGTTGAAAAGTTGGAACTGAAAAGGGTCTGTCCAAAATTGCAATCTTAGTAATTTATAAAAGGCGCTAATGCGCCTATTATCAATTAATAAAATCGATAATAAAAACGATAATTCGTATCTTTGCGACTTAAGAGGTGGCGATATTGTTGTGTTTCGTTTTTCAAATGTCCAGTTTAATTCAGCCACTGGATTAGGGTGTAAAAGCGACATTTTAACGGCACTACCCGGGATATTTTTGAGAAACCTTCCGCAAGATAGTGGCATTCAACACAAAAACATGACGCACTGAAGCCGGTAAATATTAAAGAAGTAATTTATTGTTGTGCGCAAGCCTGGAATAAAGTGAAAGCAAAAACTAGGAATTTGTTATTTTCAAAAACCTACTGGATATAGGTATAACAAAGAAATTACAGTACTTAAGATGTTGTTTTTAGGTTGCACTAAGATTTATAGAACAATGCAGTGAGTCGAGCAACGCCGGCCGACATCCTTCTAATAAAAAGATGGCTGGGCATCGCTGCTCGAAAGCGCTTAGAGGGAAGAAAAAACACAAAAATGTATGTTTTTTTAATGAGAATTTTTTGGATATGCCAAAACTATTAAGTACAATTAATGTATATTGTAACTAAGTACAGTTAATGTATAATATCTAACTATATGTAATTTTAACTTTAATAAAGAACATAAGTGTACCCTAAAAGAGATTATTGAATTCGTTTAACCCCTAGACCATTCAGAAATACGTAGTGTATTTTTGAAAGGTCGGAGTATGTGTTCATGGATTAACCGAAAAAATCAATATCTTCCCCCCATTAATTTCGGTTGACCAGGGTTGTACTGTAATTGTTTCTTAGAATGAGTGCCTAAACAAAGATGTCTTCGAAGGGTTCAATGATTTCTGTCCACGAGTGTTTTACAGAAGAGGCAATAAGCAAATTCCATTAAATAAATATTTTTCATACGAAATGTTGGTCTTATATTTTTTTCTAGAACGGTAACATCATAGGTACTGAGTATTTATTTATAATAAATAAATAAGTGTATTTATAATAATTAAATTGATTTTAACTTACTTGTGAATCGTCGTCCCAGCTGTCTCTTGCAAAATAAAGTCTGCTGTGTTTGGCTTTGGGAATGGGGGAGTTGGTTGAGCTACTTCCTATGCTGCTGGGTTGTGTGGTGATTCCGTTCATCATACTGCTGCTCATTGAAGAAGTACCCCCTGTGACAAACAATATAGCCTCATTAATTTAAAATGTCTAATAGTAATTCTGTAGACCTTGCGCGTATTAGGGCCATTAAAATGAAACCACCATCATCTTGAAACAAAACTAAAAAATAAAAATCTTAAAAATATAATTAAGCCTCTTGTCCATGCATTTTTTGCAGTGAAAATCTATGTTTAATTCGCCGTGTCTAGACAAGGTCGCCAGCGTTGTATGGATCACTATGGACACTTGTCCACAGACACAGGGCATCGCCGTCCATTTTGCCGCCGTGTCCGACAAGCTTCCATAGTGATCCATATAACATTGATAACTGTGCCTACACACGGCGAATTAACCGTAGGTTTTCACGGCAAAAAAAAAACTTGCGTGGACAAGAGGCCTTAAGATCCATACTCAAATATATTTCCAATAATATACATTATTTGTCTGCTCGAGTTCCTTTTCAATTTGATGTCACTTTCTTCATATTAAAAATCATATCATGTCAGTTTCAATCATATTAAAAAATATTTATTCCACCCTCTTAAATACAAGTCCATCCCTATACGGGGAAACTGATATAATAGCTATACCAATAAAGTTTAGTTTATACTATATACTATGGATATTTGGAAATTCGATTCTAAGCAATTCCAAGAATCCGGCAATATCGAAGCTTGTAATAAGTGGCCGTAATGAGTCAAATTATCTACAAGCCTGTGTAGACTTCCCCAAAAATTCCTTGGAATCAGCCAGAACGGCAATGGTCTGAGGTATGGCAGTATGACCATGAGCGATGTGAACTTAAAGAAGTCTCTTGCGGGGAGATTACGACAGCAATAGTATCGTTCACGCTATTGGCCTTCAATGCCAGAATGATTGGACAACAATTGGAGACTTTTGCATTCCTCCTCCAATGCATTGGAAAGTAATATTGTATAACTGGACTCCAGAGATGCTAACATTTTATTTAAATGCTTTTCAGTATATACTTCCAGACCCCAGTAACCTCGCTTCTTGGAGCTATGCCGAGGATAGTTCATGTCCTCTTTGTGGCAATACCCCTTGCACAGCTAGACATATTTTAGCTGGCTGCAAGGTTGCCTTAGATCAAGGACGGTACACTTACCGCCACGACAAAGTCCTTGCTGTTGTTCGTAAGGTAATTAGCCTCTCAGTGGCTCGAGCCAACAAGGGTTTGACATTACCCTTTAAACCCCTAATACAGTTTGTGCGGGATGGCTCCAAGGGAAAAAACATTTCACTACAAATCCTTTCTCAATAATCGAGAAAGCTTTAGATTGGATTCTGGAGGTTGATTCGGTTTCTAAACTGTATAAATTCCCTAAAAGTCTTGGATGCACAGCCCTCCATCCAGATACAACTCTTTACTCTCTATCTCCGAAGATTGCCGTTGGAGCTTAGAGCGGAAGAGGTTTAGATGGCATCGTAGAATTAAATATCCCAAAAGACCACAAGTACAAATTAAATAAATACCATGATCTCGCAAATGCCATCACCTGGTACGTCTTCACTGTTCACCTTCACGCGGTGGAAGTTGGCGCTCGTGGCTGGCCAGCTAAATCTCTGTTTCACCTTTTTAAAGATCTTGGTCTCTCCAGGAAAATAATCAACTCTTTCCTAGTAAAAATATCTAAAACCGCAATTTCCGCATCTCAAATTCTATGGCTTCGAAGGGGGAGTGAATGGGTGGTAAGGTGAACATGTGGCAAGACAGCTGTCCTAAACCTACCACAGCCGGTCGTTAGTCTGGAATCCACTGCTCGCCCCCAGAAGTATAATAATAGTATTATGATGGGCCCGACTCCGGTCGGTGAATTCCATGGCAGCGTTTGTATTTAATTTTATTTTAAATATATAATATACATGACTACAAAATTAATTACTAGGTAATAAGAGGGAATTCATTAAAAAACGATATTGTTAGTATTTACTCACGAAATCGACCAAAAAGTTGCGGTGTAGTTTCCTGCGGCGAAGGCTGGCTTCCGAGCGGTTAAACTCGTGACCCTAAATACATGTCTAATACCACCCGTGCACTTCTCCTTCAAAGTCATGATTTCAGATACGGAAATTGTGGTTTTAGAATTGTGGTCTCACCGAGGAAGTAGCTGGCTTTAGGGTTATCCAATATTGAAAATAGTTTTACCTTTTTGTGATTTTCCGTTGTTCCATAAGTTAACGACGAAGGGTTCATCGGAGCAAGGCAGGACGCACCCTCGGCAGAAGCGCGGCCAGGGGCACAGGGCGCAATTGCCGCCCGTGGCGTTTGCGCCGCTGGACGTGCCACTGGTGCGGAGGGCGCTCAGCGTGAAGGGAAACGTGTAGCCCAGACTGTCGTCGCTGTAAGGATAATTTTGAAAATGAAAAAAAAAATGTTAAACATCAAGGTGATTTAAAATGGGGTTTCTCACAGTTTTACCCCTTTTTTACTGCCATTATTATTTTAGTACTTAAAAAAAAGCAAATCCATTTTTTTCTTACGGAGCGCTTGAATGATGCCAGCTTAGATGACAAAGACCTCAGAATCATCAGAAACTTGTACTGGAACCAAAAGGCAGTGGCGGCGCTAGGCGTCGGCGACCGCCGACGGCCTCGCACCTGAGGGGACCTCGCAAAAGCTTCCGCTGAGAGAAGCTTCTCAAAGATAAAATTGATTAGGACCTACTTGAGAAGCACGATGACCCAAGAGAGACTATCTGCGTTATCAATTCTATCAATTGAAGCTGAAATAGCGGCTAGTATTAGCTACGACATAATCCTGAAAAAGTTCAGTGAGGCCAAAAGCCGAAAAGTTCATCTATTTTAATTTCCATTTGTGTAATTTTTAACATCATTTGATTAGCAATAAAACTCGTTTACTCATACATTAGTTTCACTATAATTCGGCTCATGTAATCTAACGTTTTCTTTTTGACTGGGAAATAAAAAAGGCCTCGCGAACCTAATTTCGCCGACGTCCAAGTATGGTCTAGCGCCGCCACTGCCAAAAGGCCACTATAAGAGTACAAAACTCAGAAACCGACCCAGTTGACATTTGCCGCAGTGTTCGACAGGGATGCATTCTGTCACCCTTACTTTCAACCTATACTCTCAAGCCATAATAACAGAAGCTTTAAAAGGCCTGGAGATTGGTGTCAAGATAAATGGTAAAGTTATTAACAACCTAAGATACGCAGATGACACCGTTCTGCTAGCCTTAACAGAACAAGACTTACAACTCATATTAGACAGTGTACATGAATGCAGTCAGAAAGCAGGGCTAAATATGAATGTCTCGAAGACCAAATTTTTAGTTGTGTCAAAGAACTAAGAACTATACCCTAGAATCAAACTGTCAGGTTCGGATTTAGAGCGAGTCCGGCAGTATTAATACCTCGGTGCGTGGGTAAACGAAGAATGAAACTGCAAACGAGAAATTCGTACCCGGATTGAAATCGCCCGAGCATCCTTTAAGAAAATGGAAAAGGTAATATGCGGCCGGAAATTTGACATCGAGCTCCGAATACGAGTTCTCCATTGCTACGAGTGGCCTGTGGTGTTTTACGGTAGCGAAGCTCGGACCCTGAAAGCTGACACCCAGAAGCATTTGAGATTGTCTCGAAGCATTTGAGATGTGGTGCTACCGGAGAATACTTCGCTTTAGCCGGATCCGGAAAGTTCCCAATGTTAGAGTACTACGAGTAGTCGGTAGAGATCGCGAACTTTTACCCATAATAAAGCAAAGTGGCATACTTGGGTCACTCGCTGAGACATGAGCGATACCAAATGCTTCAGCTCATTATTACGGAGAAAGTTTGCGGTAGACGAGCTGGAAGAAGAAAAAAATCTCGGCTCTGCAACATCCAAGAGCGGACAAAGCGTCTCAAGCGTAGAAGAACTATTTCGCTCGGCCCAAGACAGGACAAAGTTCACAGAGCCGACGGCCAACCTCCTCTAGGAGAGGCACTACGAGAAGAAATAAGAATAGGAGAAACTTCGTACCGAATCTATGGAGTTGCAGGGAAACTACGTCGAGAAATAAATGTAGTTTTTGTTCTAAATATGAGTTTTTCTTAAAAAGGCGGGAAACTTTGAAATGATGGTCATAGTAATAATACTCACCAATCGGTGGCATGGTTGGATTGATCGGGCGGCGTCTGCGGCTGGGCGCTCAGCAGCCTGGTGACCTGGTGCCAGACCAGCGTGTACAGCTCGCGGCTGCTCATGGCCTCCTTCAGCGGGATGAGCAGCGGGATGCCGAAGAGCGCCGGCCGCGACTTGTGCTGCGACAGGAAGTAGCCCTCCTGGCGGCACTGCTTGCGGTGCACGGCCACTAGGTAGTGCGGGCGGACGCCCGCAGAGCGCACCTCCGTCTGCCCGGCGGCGGGCAGGCCGTCGCTGCCGTTGTAGCGGTCCATGTTGGAGGGCGACGAGCCGAACTTCTTCTTCTTCAGGCGCGGGCTGACGCCCGTCGCCGCGTTCAGCGATTTTACGCTCGGAGTGGGCGAGCCGCGGGTCGGCTTGTCCGCGATCGATCCGTACGAGTTCAGAGGGTGCTTGCGGTGCGCGTTGTCTTCTTTTTTCGAGTTCGAAGAGTTGGCGCTCCTTAAGATGTTAGTCTGCATCGAAATATACTCGAATTTACATAAATTAGTCGTAAAATAATTAATTTTGACAAACGATACGAGTCTGTATAGCGTATATCGTTAAGTACGAGCGGATGAAGGAAAACCTTAGTTAAGAAGGACGTTCGATAAGTTTTCAGTATGGTAGCAATGAAAAGAGTTTTCAGTATGGTAGAGAATATTGGTCAAATTATTAACCTGTAATTATATTCTAACCCGTATACTTTTTTTTTCTGTAATTATTTTCAATATATCACACATCACCATAGATAAAAGTTTTTTATTTTATTTGCAAAAATGTATTAAAAATGTGACAAAACTTTTGTATAATGTTTTGCAGCAAAAAATGGCTGTAATGAAATTCCAATGTTCTTTAAATTTCTATGGTTTCCAGCATCATGCGGGCAAAATAGGTGTTACTTGGATAACTATGATAATAGCTTAGTTAGTTAGTTTCCTGGACTTTTTCCCGCACTTGGCCTCTTGATTGGGCCGTTGTGCGTGGCTCATGTTTCTATTACGACATTTTATATTAATATTTATTTCCATGACCATGCTATATCAATATTTTAAATATAATTATAAGTTTAATTTGCATTCGCTTATCTATTTTCTATTTTATCATATTTTGTATTTTTCATTTTAATATTATGAGCACATGAATAAATCTTTGCCATACATAGAGTTTTCCTTGGTACGGGCTATGGCCTAGTTAGGCAGATTCTGCAACTAATACAATTGTAAATTTATATTTTTGAATGAATAAAATTATTATTATTATTATTATTATTATTATTATTATTTATGTTACTCCAGTCAACCCAGACTGTCCCAGAATGTTAGCAGCCTGTTTGGGTTGCTACAGGCCTCCAGGACAGATGCTGGAGATTGTAGTATTCTTGCCCATTGCTCTGCCACACTCCTGCATTCCATGAGCATATGCTGTGGCGTTTCTTCTTCCTCCATGCATCCTCTGCATAGAGGGCTGTCTGTCACACCTATGGTAAACAGGTGTTTGTTTAGGGGACAGTGGCCTGTCATAGTACCTATGACTTTACGGATTTTCTCCCTTTTTAATCTGTTGAGGTTGCGGGCAAGTTTTTTAGACGCTTCCGGAACCCATGATAATAGATGTTCCTTGGTTTGTTCAACGTGAGCCAACCCACAGCTGCACTCGATCCTTTATAGAACTTAGTGTGTGTGTGTGTGTGTGTGTGTGTGTGTGTGTGTGTGTGTGTGCACGGCTGAATTTTAAATTTCACTCTCACTGCTATAATCTGCATAGTAACAGCAGCAGTATGCCGCCTACCCGCAGAACAACAGTAGATGATGACTGACATCACTTTAGTCTACCTTGGACAACAGCAGTTATAACATCACCAAAATGTCAGGTGGTTCAAAATTCATGAGGTAAAATCCATTTTCGTCTTATACTCATAAAATATTAAACAACTGTCATAGTCGACGATTTCAAAGTCAATTGTTTGTTTTATAGCTGCACTGCTTCCAACAAATACTGTGAATATATTGAACGTCCTCTTTTGTCGGGAATTAAAAATATAGCATTCCCCAGAATTTCAAATATTTTTTTCTAAGCCTTTCCTTCCTCGATATCCAAAACCAATATTGTTATTTGATTTAATGATTATTCAATATTTACAATATTTTAAGACTCTAGATATTGCGAGTTTATGTTATGTACTCGTATTAAGTCTTTACACTAAAAAAATACACCAAAAATAAATAAAACATTCAATATACAAAGTGCCAGTTCCTATATACAGATTCAAAAACACCATTAGTAAAGTACAATATTTATTTTACAGTGTGTTAAGCCTTCCAATATAGTATTGATGCATCGACGTTACTTATAATATTATACCACTCCACAATAAAACTTGACAGCTTAAACAAAGGGCAATATCAGTTTGGATGTCTTTCCTGTAATAATTAGGGTAGATTTTGTCGCGACAAAATATAGGCAGTAGACAACTTAGTTACAAAGATAGAAGCGTTTCACTGTTCATGGTGAAATTATAATAGATATAATATAGGATGAAATGTACTGAAATTTGGAGAAATCTAAGGTAGATACAGTAAAATGCATTTTTGTGGATCTGCCAAAAGCGCGGTTTACTCGGATTCACCGTAGTCCCGAAGTAGGAAACAGCGTAGATGGAATTATGAAGCAATTGTCGGATTTTGCATAAGCTACGCAAATAAAATTAAAAAAAGGATAGCCGGCTACCGCGCTATATTCAGGATATTGTCAACATAAAATTAACATGTACAAGCGGAACTCGGGTTTGCTAAAAAAATAAAATATGTCGAGAGGGTGCAGGTTACCGGTTTTCTTTAAATGCAACTGGAATGACTCGATAATTTGTATTTCTTTGGACACTTGGCAGGAGACTAGTCGGTTTAAAGACGTGTCTGAGTTTTGTACAAATTCAGTTTATTAATATTTTGTCATGTCCCACTTACACTTGATCACCAATTGCAGACGATTAGGCTAACTTATTGAAATAGGCGGCATCCATTTTCACCCAGAGCGTATTCAACAGGTCCTTCATAAAACTGATAGAGCTTGGTCTCGCCTCTTGAACTTTGTTTTTCATATGGTACCATGCATTTTCTATTGGGTTTAGTTTACTATAATACATTGGTATTACAGTCTTTGATAGATTTTGCAATTGTCTATGCCTTGTGGGCAGGGGTGCCATCATGCATGAAGTGGTTGTACTGATTAATGTGTATAAAATTCACCAAATGTTGCTCCAAAACAACAATGTAAGTGCTCACCCTCATGGCTACATTCTTTAAGAGAAAAACAGACTTTCCCGGTCCTTGATTCTGCTAAATTTACTTCACACCATCATACTGTCGTAGTGTTTCACAGTATTGATGGTAAATTTCGGGTCTTACCGCAACACGCTACTTCGGACAGCACTCCATCTTGGCTCCGCCCCTAACCCAAAATGCTCTCATCAATCGACATAACTTTCTTCCATGTCTCAGATGTCCAATCTCAAGCCTTTTTTTCTATTTTTTCCTGTATCTTCATATCTTCCATATCTTCATATCTTTCTGTATCTTCATATCTTAATGTTTTTTTTTGCCGCAAGGTGACTTGGTAGTCTAAGATCTTTATGCAGTCGGTGAAATATGGTCCTAGTAGCGAAATTGTTTAAGATCTCAGGGTGCTTGTTTATAACACGTTAGTATGCTCTACGCCATTGAAATATAAAAAAGTGATAGGGCAGTACGCCTCTCGACGTCGAATAATAATCTTATGTAAAATTGCTACGTCTGTCGACATAGGGTTTCCTATACTGGCATAAGGAAACGGTGTCACTTGTGTCACCGCAGAAATGATTCAAGTCGCCTATAGGCATATTAAAAGGGCAAAACGTCACAGAATGAGGGTGTGCACTACGCCCATCAACGTCGTTTAGCAATACGGCCAGTCCGCTAGTGGCGTTTCCCAGGGATGCACGTGTATTTTGTGATGACACTACATTGTTAGTACTAATCCTGAGCTTAGTACTAAATTAGACTGCTCTCATTGAAGGATTATCCATTACTTCTCGCATCAGAAGCTTATCAGCCCTCGATGAAGTCTTCTTAGGCGCTGCAGAGCCTGTCTCTCTGTGGTACTGCCCCAGGTGGCAACAAAACAGACGACCGCTTGTGTTGATAAATCATCTCTCTTAACAATCCCAAATCTCTCACCACGGAATTCACCGAGTTTCCATTTCAAGCAGTGTCAAGGCACAGAATTTCTCTTAAATTTTTCATTGTGCGCTTGAAATTAGACTTCAAGAACTGAAAAAACACTGGCTGGCCGGAGCAACGACTTTACAACCCCCCCCTGAACAAGGCTACGGGGCAAACTGACGGTTGTCTGTGCGGGGAACGCTGGTCAATAGCGCGCTCAATTCCTTCACCCATTATAGCGGTGAAAATAGGAAATGAAATCACGTCAAGTTTTTTATTGCCCACCAAGTTTAAAGCTTTTTTTTGCTGCCACTGTACAGTAGATACTGATAAGGTATAATTTTGGTTGTTCTGGTAAAATGCTGTTTTTTTTTCAAATATATTTTTTGTATATACAGGTTGTGCCAGATTTCTCGGTTCCTTGCTCACGTCAGGCTTGCATTTATTGAACACCAATGGACTGAAACCGAAAAGGGGTAGTCCTTTAAAGTATTTCTATCCATTTTGGCCGATACTCATATATGGATCATTCGTCTGAGTAGTATCGGACCGTTTAATTCAAATATTTTCACCCCCTCCTCCGAATTCAGTAGAAAAGGTATCTAAACGGAGAAGAGGAGCTAAAAGACGTTCCGGGGAGGAGAGAAGCGGAACCTGCACCCTCGAGCGTGCCGAAGTAAACTGTCAAGCTCCGGGGGTTATACCTTGAAGCAAAAGAGGGCGGGCATGCAGAGTGAGGATGCGGTCTGACCGGTTGCGTGCTGGGCGGGAAGGCTGGGCCCTCTTACCTCCGCTGGCTCTTCCGCGGCCTCCGCTTCCGCTCGCATCAGCATGTGCACCGACGTCGTCGATGACACCGTCGCTGTAATCAAAACGTGGCCGAACATTCTTAACAACGATCAAATTTCAACAACACACAGATACTGAAGCCTCGTAATGCAACATATCTCAAACGTACGAGATGACAAAAAATATATCAAATCGTATCAATTATACACTATGGACATCTTCTGAAATGATTCTACCGAGAGACCGAATCGAACCCGAGCATGCAGTCGGCGGGTGACTTTCTGGGTCGTCCGCAAAGTAGAGTAAGACTCACTTTCGTATTCGGGGTTGGCGTGGCCGTTGAGCGCGGGCGCGTCGTCGTCGCCCGGGTCGCCCGGGTCGTCCGGGCCGTCCGGGTCGTCGGCGCCGGGCAGCTCGTAGGCGAGCAGGTCGTTGGCGCCGAGCGGGCGCAGGCGCGCCGAGTCGTCCAGCACGCGGCCGATGCGCGAGCCGTCCAGCTCCACCAGCAGCAGTGCGGCGGCGGGCAGGCGGCACATCTGCGCCAGGCGCCGCTTCAGCTCCGCGTGCCGGTGCTCCGAGTTCAGTCGCAGCCCGTAGCGCACCGGCACCGACCCGTCCAGACGCATCACTGCAGACGACAATAGCGCGCTCAGAAATGGCAAACCCACGACTAGCTTCGATTCACATCTAAGACTATAAAACTCCTCTAGAAGAAGTCCTAAAATGTGGCAGTAATCGTATAAATGCATCGTAACTTAAAAACTTAGTCATAATTGCAATAAATAATGATAGACAACCGTCACGGGAACAATGCGGTAATAGCGGCTGCGATCAACTGCTTTATTTAATCAGTTTGGCATTTAATCAAATATGAAACTGTTGAGCAAATAGAAATTCAAAAAGACATCTTTACATCATTAGGTACATCATTACAGTACATTTTTATCGTATCCAATTGATAGATAAATACTGTACTCTCTCGTTACTACCAATTTACATACAGAGGTAGGCAATTTTAAACATACATATGTATTATGATACCATTAAAAAATATGTAACATTAAATATACCTACTACAGGGTAGTTATGTGCGTATCTGCTTAGTAATTATTATTTATTTATTTTTATTTTATTTATTTATTTTATTTATTTATTTCCTTAATTCAAGTTACAAATTACAAAGAAAATCCTTATTCTAACAAAAAAACAGGTCATAATAAGTGTATATATTATACCTAGCTTAGAAAGGAAATTCATCTTTTGACATAACGGTTTACCACCTCACTAGGTATGAACCTGTGTTGAGGTGGTACTAACATCGATGAATTCTTTTGAGACGAGAGGGCAAATCTTATCTAACCCGTTGAGTATGATACGACCAAATCTGGTTCTGAAACAATTATCCGTTGAGTATGATACGACCAGATCTGGTTCCGCGTTTTTTTCACTTCTTTGACGTTCTCATATTTATTCATAATTATCTAATTGTTTTACAAAATGATATTTCAATATTCTATATTCGAAATTTCAATGCAATCATTGTGCAGTTGCTCTTTTTATGATTGGTGTAGTAGTTTCGTAGTTATAGTACTTTAAGGTCGATGTCGCCGAAAATCCTGCAAAAGAGACAGATGCATCCATGAAAATACATATTTACTCCAAGGGCTAATACTTGAGTACAATTTAAAATTTAAAGTTAAATTTAAAAACATCAATAAAATTATAAACTAAATTAAAATTTATGACAATCTACTAAGTTATATGGAATAATAATTTAATTATGTAGTAACATTTTTCTAAAATTTTAAAATAAATATCTTAGAGACAGCAATCAAAAAAAAAAAACTGCAGCCAGGCGGCTGCAGTACGTTGCGGAGGGCTCTAGCAGTAGCTCACGGAAATGCATCTCAAACAAGACATTTTCTGATAAGAATGTGGAAGGTTGAAAAAATATTTTCAAATTGAAATATTAAAATGTTTTTGATATCATTCCAAATGTAAGTTTTGGAATGATAACAAAAAATAAAATTTTAAAACTGACAAGGATTAGTTTTCATTGTTGAAGCAGGATTGCTAAAATTAATTTGACAGGTCAACCATTTCTGAAATTTTTAAGATGATGAGGTGTATGTAAAAACTACACGAGCTCCTTCCTTGTCGGCGGTTGTTAGGTTACATTGTGGGTAGTGTTGGATAATGACAACGAAAAAGAAGAGATGGGTTAAATAAATCAGTGACTTTTGCAGCTGAATAAAAAACAAAATCGCCACGAGACAAGGCTACTACGTAGAACCACGGTATATGTGAGTTCAGTATCAGCGAGGTTTTCAAGGAATGCATACTTCACAAATACCGGGGCAGAAACCTACCATATAATAAAAATGGAAAACTTGCTAAAAATAGGCCTGCCCTTGTCTAGCTGGTAGTTCCTAAATTAGATAATTACACTAAAGAAGTATCTCTCACCTCTGACTTCAGCGTGAACATAATTCTCCATCGGTAGAGGCAAACTGAGCATATTGAAGGTGTCGAATCTCACAGACTCGTGGCCGCAGGTCATGCAGCGAACTTTGGACTTCAACTGGCCATAGAAAAGATCGGTGATCACAGAGCTATTGCGGGCCGAATACTGTTCCCAGGCTTCTGATGCTACAATCTGGAAAAATAAATAAATATATAAAATACAAACGAAGCTGCCATGGAATCAGGCCGGAGTCGGGCCCATACTAATACTATTACTCTTCTGGGTGGTGAGTGATGGACTCCGGATTAACGTCAGTCTGTGGTAGGTTTAGGACAGCTGTCTTACTGTATGTGAGCATTCGCCTTACATTCACTTTCGCCTTACATTATATCATTTCACTTTCGCCTTACATTCCATCGCCTTTCGAAGTCATAGAATTTGAGGTGAGGAAATCGCGGTTTTAGATATTTTTTCTAGGAAGGAGTTAATTATTTTTCTGGAGATACCAAGATCTTTAAAGAGGTGAAACAGATATTTAATTGGCAGGCCACGAGCGTCAACGTCCGTCCACAGCAGGAAAACGAACAAAAAAGCCGCTCCGTGGGAAGGCATTTGCGAGGTGATGGTATTTATCTAATTTGTACTTATGGTCTTTTGGTATATTTGATTCCCATGTAACAGTTAATTCTACAATAAGGGCAATCTTCCGAGATAGGTAATAAAGAGTCTGGCTGTTTTGTATCTGTAGTTTGTTTTAGTATTCTTAGCGTGCAGCAAAATTTTGTTTTTATTTTGAATGTTTGACATGGGCTTTTCAGTTTAAATTACAGTCGATGGTTATCCCTAGCAATTTAAACTTTTGCACCTTTTCAATAAGCTTACATTTTAAACTGCATACATTTTGTTTTCCTGTCAACAAGCCAAAACGACAATGTCATTGATTGAACTTTGATCATGCAGAATCCTGCATTCCTGGCATTCCAGCTGTTCATCAGACTACCCACTTCCCAGATATGGGTCTGTGAGATTTTTGGCTAATCCCCCAAGTTGAAAATGCCACCGTAAGGAAGCGATTCTAATCAAGAGATGACATTATGCATAATGCAACACCCCAATTATATAACCGAATGTCGAATCAACAATTATATAAACAGTTGAATAACCACCATTCCAGAAGATTCTATTCCAGAAGTGTTTTCAAGATGGTAGAACCGCTGGGAGCAGTGTGTGCATTACCAGGGTAACCACTTCGTAAGTTGTTAGTTGTAGTGCAGGGAAACTACTTAGTTAGTTGTTAGTTAGTTGTAGGGGATTAGAGTAAATTTATTTTCTATGAATAAGTGTGTTTCTGCCGACTAAGGGTTGGATACTTTTTGAACAGGGTGGTATTATATTCATGCCAGGCCAGGAGTTAGCCTATGACATGGGTTATTTATCAATTCATCGAAAGCCAGCCATTCTGATGCAAAATCGGCGCGAAAGAACGACATGGCACCTTTTTATTTTTTGATCGATTTTGTATATAAAACTAAAAATAGTTTTTTTATGAACTGTGATTTATGAACTGTCGATTAGTACCCAATAAATTGTCTTATTAGTCATATTTATATATTGATATAATATATACTAAGTCCAGAGTAGCTAATTTTACCAAACAATCAATCGTTTTCTCCAAAATATGAATTAAAAAATTGTTTTTGACCTATTAGGCTGTTATATTATATTTATTATTTATTTATAAGTAAACCTCGATAAATATTATACATTACTAAAAAAAATCCTTGTGAGATTTATAACAAAATACTTCTTTTAAAATAACCTGAAAAGTTGAAAATTTTCAACTCTTGAGAGCATGTTTGCAACTCGTCGAAAAAAATAATATACTAACATATAACAGTGGCTTATTCAATGACAGGCAAAATTTTACCGTAGTGGAGGGAGAAATAGAACCGATAATTGTATAAATACGGAGATTGCCCGCTGCAACTTGTCACAACAGGAACAATATTAAATGGTAATATTTACCTCATCAATAACAATGGTAATATTTACCTCATCTGCTCTTCCGTCGGAGTCGTGCAGCGGCGGACAAGGCTTGTTTCTGCCTTTGCATCGGTTTAAATCTTCGTGGAGCGCGTCCAATAGCCAAGCGAGCATTTCCTGAGCATCATGTTGACCGCCACCGCCTAACGCCGCCGCATATCTTTGCACGCACCAGCGCACGCGGAGCGGCGCTACAGACCGCACAGACGTATGCCATACCTAAAATTAATTATGATTACTATGTGTCTTGACAACGCTGCAATGCTTCATGTATATTCTGCTACAGATGTACAGTTGGGCGGTATCGACTACAACTACAATATGTGATCGTTCTTTCAGCGGATGAGCGCAGATGACTTAGACAATGACAATCCACTATCAACTCTTACCGCCTGTCACCGGGTAGTTAGACCAGCGGGCGGACCAAGCGCCCTCGCTACCATTTTAGGCCAGATTTATCCGGCCTCCTGACTGGTTACGGGTTCGAGGTCGCTTACGCGGTCCTCTCCCTTACGTATCGCTGATTTGTTTTCTACCGAATCTATCGTGGACCACGGCGATTTTGCCCGGCTGTTCACCTGGTATCGGGCATTCGAATAGTCGTTTTAAGAGCGGTTGCCGTAAGGGTTAACAACCACCCCCACTCTATAAGAAACAAAGCCATTTCCAGATTCCCCGCGGTTATCAGTGGGAATGCAGTCGATTGGCTGATGCCGCACGGTGCGCAAACCGTCCAGGAGCGTCCGAAGGCTGATTTCCAGGGGAACTGGTCTGCAAGCCAGAGTCCTACCTCGGGCTTGCACTTCTGCGGGGAGGCTACCGGATGGGTGCTGACCTGTGAGTTGGGCGGACCCTAACACATGTGTCATAGTGGCCCAACTGAATGGGCCCATTAGCACCCATAATACATATGTACAGTACTTACTCATAACCCGACTGTAACTTTGAGGGATTTTTGAAAACAATCTCAATAAGTGGACTTCCAGCTGGGATAAGGAAGACCCTATGGATGTGATATATTTAGATTACGAGAAAGCTTTCCACTACCTTATAAACGGGCTGCTAAGATTGAGAATCTGGGGATAAGAGGAAGTGTTTTGAAATGGAATACGGACTTCCTCAAAAATCACAACTTTTAAATAAGGGTCGTAGCCGCTAGACTCACGTAATGTACAAGGATCTGTTTTGGGGAAAGTATTATTCCTAGTATACTTGATAGACCTATCTGCTATAGACATATACTTGATAGACCTAAGTATACTTGATACCTATGAGCTATAGTATATCATCAAGCATGAGTCTTTACACAGATGCCACGAAGTTATAGAGGAGGTACCTCACAGTGGCGTTTAAGTCGCGCACTAAGGCGTTTTACTCACAGGAGGAATATTGCTCGAGTGAAGTCTAAAATGCTTTGTTGGCTAAAGTGTTTAATGAGTCTTTTTTCGTTTTTTTGTTTATTTTTATTTTTTCTTTACGATAAAAAAAAAGTTTGTTTGCTAATATGTATTGATGTTTGCTAATCTGTATCTTGACTTGACTTGTATACCAGTATACTAATAAAATGAAGAATATAGATGTAAATCCACTACTCAGCAGCTGTAGCTTGCAGAATGACCTTGATACACTCAGCACATAGGCTTCTAGCTCTGACTGCTGAAAAATATGTAGTTCTTCATCTTGGAAGAAATAACTCTCAGCAACCTTCTCCGATATGTTAAATCACGAAAGAATCTTGACGTAATAGTCACCGAAGATATAAAATGAGAGAAAACGTGACTGCACTGCAATAGTGATGGCAAACTCGTTGTTGTTCCTCCTTTGGAAAGGTTTATATCATATAACAGAGGAGCTAATGCTGAAACCTATGTCATTTGTGAGACCCATCCTGAAGGATTTTCCGATAAAGGCGGGTCGATGTTGACAGTCTGTGTAATAAAACAAGCTGTGTATGAGGTATCAACGAAATTCTTTTTTTATTTGAAAGGCCCATGTATGCCATTATGTATGGAGCATCACATCGTTTAAATGCCTGCTGCGGTTTTGCACGGTGGCACGGATCCGATAGGTCCAATGTTTAATGACTGCCGCATAGATCCAGCTGAATTTCAGCGATTGTCTGGGTTATGTTGACTTTGAGGGCATTGGTCAATTGCGGCTTATTGGCATAGACTTGGGACTTTAGAAAACCCCACAAGAAAAAGTATAGCAGGGTCAAATCGCATAATCTTGGTGACCTCCGCGAGAGATAACAATGCTCTAACAAACACTCATTTCGATAATAAAGTTTTAACCCCTCAAATGTGAGGCGTCCCTTAAGGGATGCCTTGGCAAAATGTATACAAAATGTATATAAATTTATATAAATGTAAATATAAATGTAAATGTGCGCCGCTTTATAGTAATCCGCTCTATAGTAATGCTATAGCTCTATAGTAAACCCCGCTCTATGTAAATATAAATGTAAATGTAAATATAAATTTATATACATTTTGCCGTAGGCAACCCGAGCTAATCGCCATTCATTTGAGGGGTTAACGTGCTGCTTAATCGTGTAACTTGCCATGGTGATTTGGCATCAGTGCTTAAATAATAAACAACAGATTTGAAGGACGCCGCCAAAACAACATGGTCGCCACAGACTGTCAACATCGACCCTCCCTTATTAGACAACCTTATAGAACATGCCATTTAAGTCTGGAATAAGTACTTTAGAAAGATAGATAAAGTCCAGCGAAGAACGACTAAAATGCCTTTTACTTGAAGCATCTAACATAAAAGAAGTGATTGGTGGCTCTAGATAAATGCAGGATGCAGGATAAATTGATAGAGACCCTGACTGCATTGTATGACTTCTGGCTAATAGACTACCTAGACAATGAATACTAACACACACCAGCTTGGACATCATCTGAAACTAATGCGTGAATCATTCCAAATTAAATATAACGAAATATTTTCTCAGCAGTAGACCATAAATAAATTTAATGCTCTCCCTAGTGAAGCGATAATGCCACAACTGAAAACTTAAAATATTCGGATGAACAATTAAAATATGTTGGATCTTGTTCTTATCTAGTTATAAGACTATTCTATTTGTTACACTCTGTATAATGGAATATTATGATCCATTTAATGCCAATTTGATAACGGAATTGCGTTTTTTTAGAGGACCACATTTTAGGGCAATTTAGTTTTATGTGCATTTTACTAAAACTTTTACATAATTTATTGTAGTCATAATTAGAGGCCTGTCCGCCCTAGAAGCTATTCTAAGTTGGGTTACAGAATCAAATAAGCATAAGGTTAACGCATTCGGTTTCTGTTATTTTTGTAAGGAAAATTAATGTTTTATGGTAATTGATTATTAAATAAGTAAAAATAAACTAAATAACTATAGTTATTCCTATTTATTCCATTTCAAGATGGTGATCATTTTAATGGTTGTAGTATACATGAGGTCTACTGTTTACAGAACGACTAGTTTACAAGATCTCCAAAAAATACTCTAAAATCATATTTTTTACAATCATTATCGCTTCTCATTGACTAAATAAAAAAAGCAGTCATTACCTCTTTGCAAAGTTCTCCATATCGCTGAGCGAGGGCACCTTTGGTCCCGAGCGGATTCTCCGTATTCAATTCAAATAGGTGCATTCCAGAATTAAAATACTGTGTAAGAGCGCCTGTGTTCCAAACCTGTGAAATAGAAAGGTTAAATTATGATAAATTGGAGAAAACTTCAGGTATAAATGAAATAAGTTAGTCAACTAATATTTTGTATTTGCCTTTGCCGACGGCTTTGCATGCTTTCACTTCAGAAAAACGAAAAATTAACTTACAGCTTGCAAGGCAGCATTCATGAAGCAGGTATTTCCCAGGTTGTGGAGACCAGTGGCACCGGGTGGAGTAGGCTGGCCGAGGGTGCCGCGGCGTTCGCTCAGGCCGCTGGGAGAGCTTACGCCAGATGTTAGACTGTAATGCAAAAGACCAACATTCAATTCCTGCTAATTAAATTAAGTATAGGATGTCTACTCCATCCAAAAATTAAATAGGATTCCACTACTACGATATGCGTATAGCTTTGTGTGTATTACCTACCGGCATATATGAGCATACGCGAGGCCATAACCAGTTATTACTAGATTTATTGGTGCTGATTACTAGTTCTAATGGTGCGGGATCAAGGACCCTAAAGACCATTGTGAAGTTGTCACCTACAACAGGCGAACCCGCCACCCCAGAAAGGTATAACAATATCACATCATCTTTAAACCGTGAGGTAAATACAGAGGTAAATACTGACGTGAGAGTCCTACATCTTACCGCAAGGCACTTGAAAGTGAAACCAGAGGGCAGCCTCTCGCCCTCACTACTAGATGTGGCCGGATTTCTCCGTCCTCCCTTCTAGTGGAAGGTTTGCTTGCGCCGCCTCTACCTGATGTCGCTTGCGCGGTCTCTACCTGATGTTAGCGGTAATTCAGTTTGAATTAATCTCGGACCGTGGCATACTTTGCCCATCTGTTCATGCGGGATTGTTCAAGAGAAACAGTCCTTTATAGGTTCGACCCTCTTCGAGGAGACTACCGGATGGGGGCTGAACACAGTTCAGGAGTTGAGCCAACTTAAATTAACTTCTTTTTCTCGTCGTTCCCTCATTACTGCGGATCGTGGCTACTAGATAAGTTTGCCTACGAGGCTCCTCCACTTCGACCTGTCCTCTGCATGGCGGGTCGCAGATTGTATTGACCCTTTTGTAACTTCTTTGATGAGGTCGTTCCATCTGGCGGGTGATCTGCCTTTGCTTCTTCTTCCCTCCACTTGACCCCCGGAAAGCGTTTTCTCCAGATTCTCTGGGTTTCTCCTGGCAACATGACAGAAGAACTGCAGGACCCTTCTCATGCATAAGGTGGAGAGCCTCACTTGGATGCCGAGTTCTTCCAGGACAGATTTGTTGGTGCGGCGTGCTGTCCATGGGATTCCTAGCATTTTACGCCAACACCACATCTCCAATGCATCGATTTTGGTGCGTATACGAGCCTTCAGGGTCCATGTCTCCGATGCATAGAGAAAGATCGAGAAAACCAGAGCTCGAACCAGCCTGACCTTAGTCCGCTTACTTATACCCCGATTCTTCCACAGCCTTTCTAGCTTGCTCATGGCCGATCTTGCCATCTGGCTTCTGCGTGAGACCTCCTTTTCGCAGTTTCCGTCGTTGCATATCATGGAGCCCAGATAAACAAAGTCTTTCGCAGCGTAAAGGTCACTCAGCTTGTTGGTGCGTTGCAAATTAACAAGCGAGTCTTATTAAATTAACAACTGCCCCCTAGAGACCGCTGCGAGTGTCCCACAGCCCATACACCTGGGATGGCTTTTGCTACACCATCAGCCGCCGCCTCCAGGAGACAAAAAAAAAGAAGAAAAGAAAGACAGAGTGACTTGCCAAAACATACCTTAGAGCTCCAATTTCTTCAGGCCAAGTGAGATCCCTGTTCCGGACTTCGATGAGTAGCGCCTGACCATCCTCAAAGCAGAGTTCGCGCAATGAAGGACTCTCGTCCTCAAGGAGTATGGTGGCTCCCAGCGAACCGACATCTGAGCCTATCTGCCACAGGCGAACATCTTCACGAGCCAAGCCGAGAGTACCACATAGGAAGTCACATACCTAAATAAACAGAAAACAGGTCAATGTGCTAAATAAATATAAAATCGGTGTGCTCATGAAAATGAACAAAAATCGAAGTATTTCTCATTTAAATTTGGCGCCATTAGCTCGAACTACCAAGCAGTTATAAGATCGGCCGACAGGGGATGGCTAGGGCTCAGCGATGACAGATAACTTATTTAGACTATTATTTATTCTTGTAAAATCATGTATAACACCCAAAGGCGATAAAAAATATATCTTTTATATTTTTTATTCATAACTTTTTTCCCACAGCGATTTGTTTGACCCTAGAAAAAGATGTAGAACATAAAAATACCTTTCTAATGACTTATCACTCATCGTTATTGGTCTCTACGCCAGGGTTCATACATTTTTGCCCATCTTACTTTGATTGGTGATAGATTTACGGAGTGTTGTTTGCTTATTTTAAGATGATAATTTAAGATGAATGAGCCCTTTTAAACAATACCTGGCTGAATTAAAAAATATATTATTTGGTCCCTTATTAGTCAGATAAACAATACTAATTTACTTTTGATCCTTGGACTTTCTGCATTGTCATTCCGCCTTGAATGATTCGTTCTTGTCGGTTATTTGTAGCCATGACGGTGTCCGTGAATTCATGCTGTTTTTAACCCCTAGAGCCCCGTTTGGCCGATATCAGGATTTGTTTTATTTTATTATGTTTTATTATGTTAATGTTTTATTTTAATTATGGATACAGTGGTTTGGCAGTAATTAATGTTTTGGTGAGACAGTGTCATAATTCAATTTTTTAAGTAATTTTTACAAAAATTTTTTGGGATATCAACTTGTCAATCGGCTGAGGGGCCGAGGCCTGAAGGGTTAAACTCCGCAGACTTAATGAAACTTCTACTTTCTAGAAATTGTGCTTTTATTCATGCTGATGAGCATATGCACTCTCTGAGTGAGCGCCGGGTTAAAGACTCAGCGGCGTACTGTCTTTTCAAGTAATCGGCTTAACGATTGAAGGGCTGAATAAGGATATACAGTTGAGAAGAAAGTACAGCCAGTTATGACCCAAAAAGACCTCGGCATGACTATGTCCTTCGACCTCAAATGGGAAACCCAACATAATCAATATAACCAAGAAAGCAAACTCTATCAATTCTATATCTGATGAAAAGCTTTTTCTATTATCACCAGCAACTTTCCTCAAGCTTTATAAAACCTACTTGTATGTTACCCCGCTGCTCGAATATGCATACCAGGTATGGAGTACGTACGAAGAATATGGAGCACCTGGAAAGAATTTAGAGTTGAAGAGTTTAGCCTTAAAGTTGGTGCTGTCACTGAAGAACAAACCGTACGAAGTACGACTAAAAGAACTCCATCTGACAATATTAGAGAAACGTAGGCAGCGAGGAGGTATAAAAGAAACTTACACAATGCTTTAAGCTTACTATAGTGTGCCCAACCTCAAGAACTTGTATACTATGAACACTAACAAGCAACTGCGTAGATTCTCGTTGAAGTTGAATAAGGCAATTGCAGCATCGAATTGCAGCGGATGTTTGGAATACATTGCCAGAGGAAGTGATAAGTGGTGACTCTATCTATTAGGAATAAACTGGCCATTTTTCATAGTGCAAAACAGTCACCATTTTAAAAGTGCACGTGATATACATGCAACCGCCTTACGCTGCTAGTTTATAATATAATAACGTGCAGGTGAGTGAGTTCTATAACTATGCCAAATTTCATGTTGATATTTTGAAAACTGACTGAGACATATGGTGATATATAGATAAACAGTGAAAAGCTGATCAATACGGTTCCAATAGTACGCTTTGGTATGGATTCCTAAAAACCAGAGCCCAAACAATGCTATAATAAATAAAGTTCTCACCTGCTTGACTGTGGCGAGTCTTGAGAAAGCAGCTGTGTAGGCTAGATGCCGATCGGGTGGTCGGTTTGATGCAGAAGAGTGTATAGACTGATGAGAGTAGCCTGACGTTCCTACTCCGACCGTGGATAGTGCCGCTGCACCATATCCCCCGACCATTCCTGACCAGGATGATGATGCTGGGGCATCTAAAATCAGTCATATGATATAAGCAAGCGGCACAAGGGACGGATTTGTTCCGGAAAGGTCTACTATATTTTACCTCCTCCGTCTAGAATAGGATTTCACAAACTACCCCAACGTACCGCTATTAAATTTCCCAGACAACTGTGAAGCCGTTTTTTTTTTAAAAAACTAGCTATAGAAGAAAGTAAGGTTTTGCACATAAATCCAATTTTCAGATGGTTTTTGTCATATTTCCTTTTTTTGCCGATGGAGCAATGTTTTGTCTGGCTCACTCGTTTCCGCAGACGTTTTGTTTGCAAATCGGATGACAACGTTTTGAACATTTTCCGCATAATGATCCCGTTTTTAACTATTCTATTTCGGCTGCCGAAATGAGTGCTAATTATTCTTTTGTTTTGATAAATATGTCATATCATAAGCAGTTGCGTGCGCCACCATGCGCGTCGTACACGCGAATCAGCCAGTCAGTCGCCATTACGTAAATCTTGTTGCAAATCCCCTACGATCAATTGGCGAATCCTTAAGGTTTTGCGTACCCCACTTTGAGAATCGCTGGTCATGGAATTCGACAATAATAAAAATATTGACATCTTGTGCCTTGAATTCGAAAAAGCCTTCGACAGAGTACCAATCGGAAGGCTATTGGCTAAGCTTGAGGATGAAGGTATCCTCGGTCAACTGCTTGCAAGGCTTTTTATCTAATAGGTGATGACATCAGATGACCGAAGAGTGCTCGGCGGTGTGCCCAAGGGTTCCATCCTGGGTCTGGTCTTGTTTATTTTGTATATTATGTTATTGAGTATATTAGTATATTCATGGATGTATCTCGTCGTCTTTGCAAACGATACGAATTCCTCTTAGATACGACATTACAATCTGGTCAAATTCAAGATGACCTTGATGGAATCAAGAGTTGGACAAATGATTAGCTACTAAATCTTAATTCAAGCCAGTGTGCAGTCTATCATATGGAGAATCACATTACATTACATTATCGTCGTGTCCGATTGACGGCTAAAAACCGCTCTTGGTGGTATTAAAATAATTGTGTTAGGTAGTAAGTTTCATTGCTACTCTTTACTTAACATACTTAGGTAGACTGTATTTAACTACTGGGAGCTAACGGGCCCATGATGAGGTGGCCACGATGACCCATGTGTTCAGGGTCGGTCACACTCACGGGTCAACACCCATCCGATGGCCTCCACGTATGGGGTGCAAACCTGGGTAGGACACTGGGTCAACCAGTCTCCCCTGGGAATCAAACCTCTGGCGCTCCTGGACGGTCTGCGCACCGAGCGGAGCAAGCCAATCGATTGTGCTCTCCGACTAACAGTCTGGGAACTCTATTGTTTCCTATAGAGCGGGGGTGGTTGCCTACCTTACGGCGACTGCTCTTGAAATGACCATTGGCCATCCGATCCCGGTTCAGAGTCGGGCAAAGGACGCCTTGGTCCGCGATAGAATCGGTGTACACCGTTTCACCGCTTCGTAAGGGAGAGGACCGCGCAAGCGACCTCGAACTCGGAACCAATCGACAGACCGGAGAAATCTGGTCACAATTGGTAGCAAGGGCGCGAGGGTCGGCCCGCCAGGTAACATTACTGGCTATCTCGCGGTAAAGGCGTTGGCTTCTTGCGGGTTGTGACGTAGCTAGACGTTGGATTGTATTGTCCAAAGTCGTCTACGCTCACTGCAGGGCGACAGAACGAAAAATCGTTAAAACGTCCTGTGGTGACGGGCTCGCCCGTTGTAGTTGACACCGCAAGATGTATTTAACTACTAGATTGTCAAACTATAAATACAAATATTTAAAATAAAAGCCTAATATTTGAAATAGAATACTTTTTAAAGTCATTTAAATGGGCATAATATTTGAAAAGTCATAGCCCACAAATTCGGCCAGATCATAGAAAGCGTGGCCTGTTGTTTTTTTTTAAATTTTACGTCCTCCAGTTATTTAACAGTGGTAGGGAGTAGATTATAGAATTTAATGCTAAGGTATAAGTACACTAAGCTTTTCTGTACTTTTGCCAGTCATATTTGGGGTACGCATAAAAGGGAGCATAAAAGGGAGCTACCGCAGGTATAGTGCGACCGGGTCATAGCATCTAAAGCTCAGAACATCTAAAATTATACGATCTGAGCCTCACACGATATTTTCGTGTCATAGCATCTAAAATGAAGTAAATGCAGTGCTTTGCCATTTTAGACGCACTGAGCTTTAGATTTTCTGCCCCTCCGTTATAATAAATTACATTTCAGTAAAAACGGGCAGAACATCTAAAGTAGCAACTAGGGTCAGAACATCTAAAATGTAGCAACCTGTGAATTATAACGGTCTGTCTGCTACCGAAAAATAGCGCTTTAGGGAACGTCAATTGTTGCCAGGTTTCCTCTGTTTTGAGATAATACGTAAATATAAATATAATATTCATTATTGTCCTGCAACCGAATATACTTGAATTTTCAAGGTGAGAGACGTTAAAAAACTAAATTATAATTAACGTATGCTCCTTCCTTCGATGTAGGAGCCTACTCTGCGATAGTTTTCATAGTTTCGGAAACCTAACACCAGATAAGATATAGGAAAACTTTCCGATACGCCTGGTAACACAACATCCATCTATGACTGCTATTTATCAAATATCATTTAACCGTAAAAAGTAGCAGGAGCTATGTCACAGTCGTGATTTTTTAGATGTTCTGACCTGTTAAATGAAATCGATGTATTTATTTCATTTCGAAGGCGGCTCAGTACATCTAAAGGCCAGAGCATCTAATTTAGATGTTCTGCACCTCATCCGATATTATCGCGGTTTACGGGCCAGAGTATCTAAAATGCTTGCGTTTCGATTTTAGAAGCTCTGCGCTTTAGATGTTATGACCCGGACTCGTGCGAGTGAATGTCCGCATTAATTGCAGTTTCTGCAATTAATGCGGACATTTTCTGCAATTAAAACGGTGCTGTCTAGCATACACTAAAAGTACCTAAACACTGAATGTTGCATTGACACTCAAAAGTGTGTCAATGCAAAAGGACCTTGGTGTAACTGTATCCAGTGAACTTATTTTCTTTATTATGTAATTGTACTCATTTATTATGACTCTTTTTTAAAAATTACACTGCCTAATATTCCATATTACAACATAACCATTTAGCCACAATAGCCCTGGCACAATAACATGTCCTAACATATTGCCACTTGGCAATAGTCCTATCATATACACTATTGTGTGTGAAATACAGTTTTTCAAACAAACAAACTCCGGAAAATGATTCCTTTATGATTATAAACAAGAAAATGTTTTTTTTTTTTTAAAAGACACTGCACTTTGCACAGGCCGCAGGTATAGGTTACCATATTAGATGTAAAAATAACTTACTCTGAGGTGTAGAAGGTATGTGTCTGTATAAGCGTAAGTTCAAAGGGTAGAGTTCCAATTCCACATCCGAATTCGGAGGACGTATAACCTGCAAATAAATAAAATGCTTTAAACAAGTCCGATGTTTAAAGTGCCTGTTGCTTTACAAAAATATTGAATCAGTCAGAAATTCTATAGATCCTAAGAGTCCTGTGGCAGATTTATGTCCTGTGGTGAAATGCAAAATGCGTTGTCTGTTTGTTTGTTTGTATATTTCTAATCTTTATTGTGAAATTTCACAATGGGCATATTTATTGTCAGTCAAAAATCTCTCACAACCCTGAATATTCTACTATGAGTTATTATTTTAATTTTTTTATAATAGAATCACAACATAATGAGTTAATTTTTACTTACATATCTGAACTTATCTATTAGAATTTAATGTTACAATTGTAAATGTAATTAATGGTAATACTAATGAAATAATGTCTACACAACTATATATTAGTTTCTAGAGCAATAAAAAAATATTTAACCCGTTGAGTATGATACGACCAAATCTGGTTGTGAAACAATTATCCGTTGAGTATGATACGACCAGATCTGGTTCCGCTCGGCGCGCGCGCTTTCGAACTCTTTTTTTACCATCGAAAGCATTTTGTCTCTTTCATGCGTATGGCAGATCGGTACAGAATTAACTTCTCTCTGTTAGCATTCGCAGCAGCAACTGCGCAGTCCATGTAACATATTATTACGGACCGCTGCAAATTGAACGCCCGCCTTCCCGAAACGTCAAAATCCGCACAGCGTGTGTTTCGTTTTCGGATACGTTTTCCGTGTAGTTTTAGGTGTTTATTTCAACGAATCGTAAGTAAAACCATTTCTACAACATCATATAGTCCCCCTAAACTGATTAGATATACCATTTATCGTGTATATAAAGTATTTCGGGTCTTTGAATGTCGCGTCGCAAATGCCAAAGTCGGCCATTGTTTTTTCACTTCTTTGACGTTCTAATATTTATTCATAATTATCTAATTGTTTTATAAAATGATATTTCAATATTCTATATTCGAAATTTCAATGCAATCATTGTGCAGTTGTTCTTTTTATGATTGGTGTAGTAGTTTCGTAGTTATAGTACTTTAAGTCGAGCGCCGTCGATGTCGCCGAAAATCCTGCAAAAGAGACAAATGCATCCATGAAAATACCCATTTACTCCAAGGGTTAATTTGATTTGAAGTGTTTATATGTACATATGTGAGTAAGTGTATGTATGTCTTGTTAAGTGTATGTCTTGTTACTGCATTCGATCGACAGAATTGAAATGCAATTCCATTAATTTTATCCAAACAGAAAATGGTGGCCCAGTAATCGGACCCCAAACCTTACAATGTAAGATCCGGTGACCTAACCACTATACCACCGGGCCAGATTATCTCAATATATTATTATAAACGATGCGGGTAGATGGCGGCGTCATTTGAATCACCGAGAGTGCGGGGTTGTCATCACAATGTGGTGGTCGTTCGGAGAGCATTGTGTATTCCCCCGTTGGGGCGTTTTTAAAAATGGCAATTCTTAAGTGAATGTGCGACGTCCACTACAATATTTGGTGAGTGAGCAATGGACCAAGAGTATATTCGATTCGGTCGCGGTCCTAAGGATCCGTTTAACTTCTTTAGCTCTGAATACTTCTCAGCGAGGGCCCGGCAGGACATCCAGGACCACCGATAACATTTAGGAGGTGGAACGAAGTTTGAGTGAAGATACAAGACTATCAAAGTAGAAAAGAGCGGCCGCTTTGATACTCCCAAAGAGCATCATTTGTGAAATTCTAAGGAAAGACTTAAAATTTAATCATTGTAAAATGCAATCGGTGCAATAATTTAAAGACAATGACTTTAACTTTCGTGACATAGTGTTGGAGAGATTTCGGACTGTAAAGCTCGGTGCAAACGAGGCACCGGTGGTTGTCGAGTGCGACGTGTAGCGTAGCGAGTGGAAGCAAGTAGCTTAGAAGGTAACGAGTGGTAGCTACTAGCCATGTGTGCGGCCAGTCACTATAAAATGTATGAAAAAGCGTGTCATATGTTTGTCTATGGCCATCAGTGGCTGTGGCCAGTGGCTCGTTTGCGCTGAGCTTTAATTGCATATTTTAGAGCGACGATGCTCATTTCCAGCTAAATGGGCACATAAATAAGCAAAACTGTTGGTACTGGGTTGTACAAATATATAATCCACAACTGAAATACCACAACGACCTTTACCTTTTCCAAGAGCTATGGTTTGATGTGCCTTATCAAGTAATGGAGTCATTGGGTCCTATTTTGTAGAATATTACTTACAGAGTACAAGCAATAAATGCTAACAGTGAAAACTATGGACACAATGTTATCAATATAATAGTTTTGAGATTCTACATCCCTGTGTCACTGACCTCCAGGGTAAACGGCTTAACTGATTAACTTGAATTTTGGAACACAGACTCCTGAGGGGTCAAGTAAGCAGTGTGATTAGTAAAAAGAGCGGCATGAAAAGTAAAAAAAAAAACAAAAGATTTTCAGATTAAAAAAAGTACAAACAAACAAATACCGAAATTATTATATTGATATGTGCCCTGTGGATACTGATATATATTAATATTATTTTGTTATATTCAGTTATTATAAAGAAGACAAATCCATGTCTGGTATATTAAAAACTAACCTGTCTGGGAAGCGGTTGAGGCCCCCCGTACCAAGTAGACAGCGCTTTCCACAGAACATCTGGAACAAGCTCAAAATCCCGATGTTGTGCCAGAGTTACATCTCGCCGGAGGCGGCCACCTTCACCGGTCAGAGTGTG
The DNA here is from genome assembly GCA_944548615.1 of Micropterix aruncella. Lineage (NCBI taxonomy): Eukaryota > Metazoa > Arthropoda > Insecta > Lepidoptera > Micropterigidae > Micropterix > Micropterix aruncella. The sequence continues at coordinate 2,247,849 of OX155969.1, forward strand.
GACCGTACTGTGGCTTCCTCCCATTGGGTTCCATATCAGGTGCCTAGTTGATAAAGCAATAACTGTTAGTCGGAGTCGGGGAGCTAATGGGCTCAGTGCAGTTGGGCCATTATAATCCATGTGTTACTTTTGGATATTCTGTGTTTGTTGTAACGAATGAACTCATACATATAAAGAGCACATAGGCTAAGTGCTAATTAAATAATAATAATAACAAACTCATTATTGCATTGACAATTAAAAAGCAACAAGTAAACATATTAAAAAGAATAAAAAACATATCTGCCGTTACAGAAAGTGAACTATTGTATTTTTATTTATTTTTTTACAGTGTTATTTGTTAAATATTTGTGGTTTAAGTATTTATCCATATAGATAGATGTACCTTTCCGGAATGTACATTCTAGGAGTACACTGAATCAGACCTTTAAATTGACACTAAACACATTATATTTATGTTAATTTATTGAAATTTAGACATTTAGACAAGTATTTTTTTACATTTGGACAGTTTAGGTACCCTATGACTCTCGGGATGAAATAATGATTCTAAAAATATCACACACTTCTAAATCAGTTCAAGCGTTTAGAAGTTACGGTAGAATAAAAAAATCAGGGTTCATCATACCGGTTTTTTTTCGAGAACAATTGCGTAGTTTTATAATTTTCCATAATGATGGATTGCAATAAATTCGTAAGAACCAAAAACGGTTATTTAAAAATCGGTAAATTTTTGTGGAGTGTAATAATTAAACACTTTGTATAATTTATTTTGTTAAATTAATATTCCAAATAAAACTCTTCATTACTAGGCCTACCGGATCTATTCCTGACGGCCGCGAAGAGGATGAACGAAAAAAACTAAACTGACAAATGCCAAATGTCAACACGCATCGCATATCACGGCGATTTATATTAAAGACGCTGTTTTCTCCTTATATGAGAGCAAGAGGTCGCGGCACGTACCCTATGGCACCCGGGAGGACAAAACGATTCTAACAATACGACATACTTCTAAATCGGTTCGAGCGTTTAGAAGTTATGGTGGAATATAGAAACGGAAAACATACATAGATGAATCCTAAACACATAACACTCCTTTTTTGGGCAGTCTAATAAGGGCATAAATTAAATAATTCTTCTTCTCCATCGTTCCCTCATTACTGAGGATCGTGGCCACTAGACAACAGCTTGCCTACGAGGCTCCTCCACTTCGACCTGTCTTCTGCATGGCGGGTTGCGGATTGTATTGACCCTTTTGTAACTTCTTTGATGAGGTCGTTCCATCTATCCGGTGATCTGCCTCTGCTTCTTTTTCCCTCCACTTGACCCCCGGAAAGCATTTTCTCCAGATTCTCTGGGTTTCTCCTGGCAACATCACGTCCAACTCATGCATACAGTGGAGAGCCTCACTTGGATGCCGAGTTCTTCCAGGACAGATTTGTTGGTTCGGCGAGCTGTTCATGGGATTCCTAGCATTTTACGCCAACACATCACAATAAAATAATAGTGAATCCAAAAATAATATTGATGCGGCGGACTATACAGCATAGTGCCGACCATGATTTGCAACATGAAGACATTTACGAGAAAACAATTCAATCAATTCGACGACAAGCACCAATAGTTGTCAGAAATAGGCAAACGCGAACCAATCTTTTAAAAAATCAGTTTTTTAAGGGTTCATTTCACGATTTTTGAATCGATTCTTATCGATCGATCGATTTATTTTTTTCTGTATCAGCAAAAAAAATTAGAACCAAAAACTGGGTCAATTTTTAAAATCACGGGTTGAACCGATCACTACACTTTCAGTCATCGGTCGATTGCCAGCGACTGATGCCCTTAGAAGGCTGAAAAAGAATCACGTTTGATATTCCCTATTCATTTCCATAAGCATACTTTTTGATACTTTTTGAGCAGACTATGTATACGATGGTTTGAAATTCTTACCTATTATCAATACAGCCTGGATGTCTGGCGGATGTGGAATGAGGTGCGACGGCCCCATTTGTAGCCCCGCTGGCTCCGCTGCTGACTCCGCTGCTGCTCGCCACGCTGGCTATAGAAGCGGTTTCCGCTCGGCCCAACAGTGATCCCATCGATTCTGCATAAATGTTTATATTAATTAATTAACGCATTTATAAAGCATATGTCTCTCTATTATTCATATTAATTTATATTTATTTACATGTGTTTACATACAAAAAAAATAAACAAACACTGCTGATATGAGCATTAGCATGTGTATTAGGGTGGATCAGTCTTGTAGGTAAAAAAAAATGTGTTAAATCTTAATGGAACTATTATTGAAAGTTGTCTCTATATGAGGGTGTTTCAAAAGAGAAATCCTTTTGAAATTTGAGAAAAATTTGAATATTTGAGAAATTTTCTAGGTCGGTTATTTCTAGTAAATAGTCTTAATATTTGCATAATACTAAATATATTTGATTTAAATTGCATAACAATCGATCATTATAATAATATGACAAATTATCATATTAGCATATCACTATTACATCCCCGCGACCCCGCCACTACCGCAGTTTACTCAAATCTTACAGACAAGTCAAGTAACAACGTCTAGTCGTATCAGGAGCGTCTTCAGTTAATTAAAGATGACGTGTAATCTTTGTTCGATATAGCGACATGTAAGTGTGAAGATTTCGATTTATGCAGATGTCTAAAACATGTAAAAGTACCTATTTTAGAAAGATTTTTGAGCCCTAGATAAGCAGCGAAGCATTTTATTGAACAAGCCATTATTACTCGAAGACACATTTGGCTTATATTTTGATGGACCAAAAGATAAAATTCTAACTATGGTAGATTCTTCTAGACGGAAAATCGTTATAGAAGAGTATATTAGTTTGTGCAAGGAACCGAACTTGGAATACATAGGACACATTTTATTATCATTCGGAAGAGCAACAATTGCAACAAAGACTGTGATAACATGGTGGTGATTGGTTGCGATGAGACTGCTGTCAATACAAGACCAAAAGGAGGAATAATACGATGCTATAACTGCAACGTTAGTATGTAACGCCAGGTTAGACCTGATTATACCTAATCGTGGAATAACCACGAACAGAAATCGAGTGCAGGAAGGATAAATTAATGCCAAAGCAAATACACATCAAAAAACTAAATTTCAAAAAATATTGGACGCCACAGCTTTTTATAGGTTAAAGCTGAAACTAAAAAAAAAACCAGAACTCGATACAAAAAAATTAAGCACAAGATTTAACAGGGTGGGTAAGTCTCACAGGTTTGTCACTGGTTTAGCCCGTAGGTAGCAATTCTTCCTTCAGCTGTAAAAAAAAAGAAATGAGAACACGTTGCTTCTTTTCAGAGTTCTTTAATCCGCTTCTCCGCGGGCACAGCAAAACGAAGAAGGTGCAAGGCACACGATGTATAAATCACTTCACAGCACAGCAGTATATGGATATCTTCTAAAAGTTGACAGTAGGTAGGTCCGGAATTTGAATCTCCGATCTCCAAAAAAAATGCTCCGAGAAGCAGGCCGCCACGCTACGGCAGTTGAGGCTTTGCAGGTGGATTAAAGATAATTCGTATAAAAATAATAGAGGTGCTCGCCCGCCCGTCTGAAGCCAAGGAGAAAAAAAGCCGGTTAGAAGTCGATACGCCGCCATGTGCTAACCGCAAAAAAATTGACAATAATCGCTTACCAGAAAAGAACTACATGAATTGAAAAACTGCGCCGCGCTATACTCGTCGGCAGCGACGCCGATCCTCAGCCCCTCTTACGCCTGCGCTTCCAAACTCCAAAACCACAAAAGAATGCCATTTTTGATAGGCGCAAAACTGTACGACCCCGAAAGAACAGTGATGTCACCTTTTGACGTTTCCGGCTGAACCAAAGAGAATAGAGACGTCATTGCCGTAACCGTAGCGTTCGACACCTTCTTAAACGTCAGAAAACGGTTTTTACGACTTTTACAGTCGACTTTTAAGTCAAGTTGTGACTTAATTACGACGTTACGAAAATGAAGCAGAAAACTTCGGAAAAATAGTACAGACGCCAGAAAACGTGTGCAAATGACACCGAAACATGTAATTACATGGATCTGCACACGGAAAAGCATGAATCGCGAAAGAAATGTCATGAAAAAAGCAGTTTTTGTTACAGCCCCCCTTCCAAAAAGAAATCGGAAGAGCCAACGAACGATTTCAAATGAATCGTCCCGATTCTAGCTCCACTCTCAAGGGTTAACAAAAACGCCACAACGTCTATAACAGTGTATAAGACAGGAAAAAAAATATACTCTTCTAAACCAAATGACCAAGCTACCTTCAATAAGGGTAAACAAGTCTACAAAAACATACAAATAAATAAACAAAATCTTCCCGTTAACTAAAGTGGAAACCCTGGTAGGTAAGTTCTGCAGAGGTCAACTGCCATTTGAAAACTCTCCACTTTCCCGTAGAGAACACAAAACTACTTCAACAACAAAACTACTGCTTACCATGGAAGCACAAAGCCCATGTAAAAGAAAAACCACAAAACCTGGTGTCCTAAACAACCGTAATAAACCACCCCTCCTACTGAAGGAACACCAACAACGTCCAATAATCAAACCAAATACTGGCTGTGGACAAAAGAAACCGATGACTATATTGTTAGACCACGACAGAACTAATACCTCCTCCGGTATTTGAAAAATGTCCAATACTACCTTTCATACCATCACCTTGCATACTTCCCTCTCATGACATAAATTCAATCTACAGTGTTGCTAGACAGGTTTACTAGCAAGACTGATCTCAAACGAAATGGTTTCAGTGATAGTAACCACTCGGTACTACACCTTTGTAAGGAATACATTTTTAAAGTCGATCTAGTCGAACTCATAAAGACAACTTTCCGAAGAATGTTAACGAGAGACATAAAAATTACACAAATTACTTAGACCCTTTAGGATTTAATTTGAAATCCTTAATATGCCAAGAGCCAATATTCTTTCCCTGAGCATTAACCAACTCGTATACCAGAGCCGACAGTTTCTTGACTATCCGACATTTTTCATAACGTGGGGCAAACTTTGAAATAAAATAATTCCCCGCATTGCTCAAGAAGTACGTTTTCTTGTAAACCGTATCGCCCACCTCAAACTCCGCAGGACGGTGTTTACGGTCATAATACGTTTTATTGTGAGCATGCGCATTATCAAGTTTCTTCCTCACGGTATGAAAAACACCGGAAAGTTCGCTCATATCTTGAGCGTAGGACAAACGACTGCCAAAAAGGACCTCAGCTTGGGACTCAGGAGATTGAGTATAAAACGAACCGTCTAAGATAGGTTCTCGACCATGAACCAAGAAGAAAGGACTGAAACCCGTAGCCTCCGAAACGGCCGAATTGATCGCCATCTGAATGGCAGAAAGGTGGAGGTCCCAAGAGCGATGGTCGTTTTTTACAGACAACGCCAACGCCGTGACAACTCCTCGATTCTGCCTCTCAGCTGGATTGACCTGAGGGCAATACTTCGGATTAAGGTAAACCTTAGGTATCCGATACTTGGACATTAGTTCGGTAAACTCCTTTCCAATAAATTGTTTTCCGTTGTCGGAAATAACATACTGAGGGACACCAAAACGCAGGAAAACCTCATGCTCCATGATACGACTCACGATTTTGCTAGTAGCCCTCTTTAAAGGGAAAAGCAAACAGTATTTACTGAAACAACAAGTAACTACTAGTATGTGAATATTCCGATCTCTCGTCATCGGATAGGGACCCAACAAATCGACGGAGACCATCTGGAAAGGGAAAGAACAAGACTTTGGATTGCCTAACTGACCCAAAGGAGAAATATTTGGGTGTTTATACTGTTGGCAAGTTTCACATTGGGAAATGAATTTGACCACATCTCCGTGCAAATTCGGCCAAAAATAGCGCATTGCTAGGCGACGATGCGTTTTAAAAACCCCAAAATGCATAGACAGATCGGACGCATGGTTATCGTGTATAAGCTTCTCTCGGAGAGGTAAGGGTACCACTAACTTCCAGTCATAAGCGCTGGTGAGCTGGTACTTTCCCTTCGTGTAGCGATACAACTCCGCGTCCTTAATCTGGTAATTAGGGTAAGCGGCAGGGTTATTAGATACCGCTTGGAACAAATCGTTGTACCAAGGATCGGCGACCACAGAAACAGATGAAACGGGCAGCAAACGCGATAACGCATCAGGAACCACATTTTCGACGCCTTTCTTATGGACGATCTCAAAGTCAAAGGCGGACAGCCGAATACCCCATCTGGCCAAACGGCCAGTTGGGTTCTTCAGACTCAAAAACCACAGAAGACTGGCATGATCCGTGAAGATTTTGACTTTGGGGCCGCCCTCTAAGTAGCCGCGAAAATGCTCGATTGCATGAATCACGCTTAGGGCCTCCCGTTCGGTAGCAGAGTATCGCGTTTCAGCGGGTAAGAGAGTCCTACTCGTGAAAGCGATGGGATGTTCTACGCCATCCACTGTCTGGGTAAGTACGCCGCCTAAACCGTACAACGATGCGTCGCAGTGTAACGCAAATGGCTTTGTATAGTCCGGACAAGCTAGTATCGGACTAGAAATTAGAGCTGACTTCAATTTTTGAAAGGCCTCTTCCGCTTCTGGTGACCACGAAAATGCGGGAGCACCTTTGCGGGTACTGGTCAAACGTGACAGAGGAGCAGCAATACAGGAGAAATTTCGGATAAACCGACGATACCAACCGGCCATCCCAAGGAAAGTTTTAACCAACTTAGGCGAACTAGGAGTCGGAAAGTCTAATATACATTGTACCTTTTCGGGATCGGTATGTAGACCATGAGAGTCTACTACATACCCTAGGTACTTAAGTTCTCGACGAAAAAATTGACACTTTTTGAAATTAATCGTTAGGTTCGCATAAACGAGACGATCTAACACTCGGTTTAACAATGAAATATGCTCTTCGAAAGTTGAAGAGACAATAACGATATCATCTAGGTAACAAAATACTTTGTTATCGAACGACGGGTCGAACAACTGATCAGCGAGCCGTTGCATGCAGGCAGGCGAATTGCGCATGCCGAACGGACAGACTTGCATAGCAAAGAAACCACGTCCAGGAACCGTAAAACTGCACTTTTCCTGAGAGGCCGGATCTAAGGGGATTTGCCAAAAGGCGGCCGACAAGTCGATGGAAGACAAGTAGTTAGCGTCTCGTAAACTGTCCAGGATGGTAGTAATTCTCGGAAGAGGGTACGCATCCGGCTTCGTTATCGAGTTGAGCTTCCTACTATCCAGACAAAATCTTAAAGTCCCATCGGACTTCGGAACAAAAATTGTTGGGTTATTCCAACCCCCTTTGCTAGGTTTAATAACTCCTAACTCTAGCATACGATCAACTTCCTCATTTAACAATGCTAAACGAGCGGGAGACATGGGATAATACCGCTGTTTCACCGGTGGATGATTACCCGTGTCGATAACCTGTGATATTAAATTAGTTCGACCAAGACCCTTAACGTCTGTCGAAACTTTTTGAAAACCATCGATCATTTTGTTTGCTAAGGACTGCTGATTCTCAGTCAGAGAAGCGAAAGGATGCAAAACCCTCACTTCGCTGACTGAATGCCAACTAACATCACTATCCTCAAACCTAACGAACTTCACAATTTCCGGAGCCAAATCAAATTGTCGGACAAAGTCCATGCCTAATATAAGAGAAGTGCCAATATCCGGAGCCACAACCGCTCGGATCACTTGACAACGATTATTAAATTTGAAAGGCAAAGACATATAACCGATCGTCCTAACCGTACTAGAATTTGCGGTGCTTAAAGTCCAAGACGAAGTCTTGTGCAGGGTATACCCGATCTCAATTAAATGTCGATGTGAGTCGGCACCCAAAATTGTGACGCTCGAACCAGTGTCAAGCAAGCCACAAACCGCAATATCACCCAACGCAACATCTAAAAATGGACGACGGTTGTCTTTTTCCTTTTCGAACAAGGCAGAGACAGAGTGAACAAACGCATTCACTCTGTCTCGGTTCTCGAGTTTTTTGAATCGGCCGAAGTAGAATTGGGAGAATTATTTCCTTTGGAACAATCCGGACAAGTTGTCACGGTAAAATTAAATTTACCGCAACGGTAACAGTACTTGGAGTGCCCGTGATGTGAACCCCTCTGGTAACCACTATACGCTCCTCGAGGACCACCCGCATTATGCGGTTTGCCTCGGGAGTAACCACCTCGGTGAAAACCACCCCGATTGCTCGAACCTCTATGGGATTCTTGAGTACGAGTGGATAAAGAATCAACAGCGGACACTGTGCACTGATGAAGATGTTCCTCAAGAGGAACGTCCGTACCATTATTACCGGAACCAGTACAATCGACAGAGTGAACTGCTCTAGACGCAGAAGGCTTGGCTTTTGAAAGTGCCTGCAGGTTAGCATTATACTCATTTATAGCCACATGCGTGAGTTCCTGCTGTTTCCCCACATGAAGCAGTTCTTGTATGGAATGAACAGGGATGTACGCGAAACATTGTTGCAGGTAAGGTTTTAAATTGGGTACTAGGATTGTCAGCTGCTCCGCCTCCGGCAAGGGCCTGGATAATTTATTAAAATAGCCCAATACTTCAGTAATAAAAAGATGAAGAGGTTCATCCGGTCTCTGAATTCGAGCGCGAGCCCGTTTCAACATATCGCGGTCGAAGGTTTGACTGCCAAAATTTTGGCGAAGTTCTTTGGCCAACTGTGGCCAATTGTCAATCCTGGAAGCAACCGTCCTATACCAAGCGAGCGCGTGATGTTGAAACAACTCGCACGCCGATTTCAGCAACCGTGCATCAGAAATATTTCGTGCCAAACGATTTTCCTCAAGGCGTTCCAGGAATTCTACGACGCATGACTTTCCATCAAACACAAACCCTAAACTCAAAGGCCTTAACACCTGTTCATTAGTAAAATCATACGGCCTGCTGACAGCGACCGGATTCCTAACAAAAACCTCGGGTTCGGAAACCGAATTACCCGCATTAGGTACACTCGAAACATTTGGAACGGCTAACGGAACAAAAAGATTATTTGATGAAACCGATGTCACCCCTAAAGGATGTACCGGCACAGGCACCTCTACCTGTACAGAAGTAGACGGCAGTAAATTTGGACTAGGAGCTCTCACAATATCTGAACACTCCTCCAGCACCTTCACGATCTCTAAAATCTCCGCCTGAAGACGTTCAAACGAAGCTGTCGGTACAACCCCAGACATTATACGTGATACTCTATAAAAAAGATGCGTTGTTTTTGTACAAACGCGTTTAAACAAAGGTCGAGTATTGTTCTCTACCAAATCCTCAACAAATTCTTGGAGACACAAGAGTCGAATGGAACATTCGTTAAACTCTTGCTCGGGATCCAGATCCGTCGACGTGATTGAATCTGCCGGAAACTGTTTAAGCAGCGAACTAAACTGTCGGCGCATCGACTCCACAAGCGTCGGGGTAACCTCCCGAATTTTGAATTCGTAATCCAATTCTTTTTTAACTAAGTGTGAGGCAGAATAATACACAAGCACGGGGGAAGCCATCTCAACTACTTGCGTATTAAAAATATAAACAAGCAGAAAATTTAAAAGTTTTAAAAAAAATTTTTTTTTTTTTAAAAAAAAACTAAAAAATTATTCACAAAAAAATAATTCACCAAAAAAAAATTTTTATTTATGGTAAAAAAATCAAATATAAAAAATTGTTCTGCTCAATAAAAAAACAAAAAAAAAACGAAAAACGAAATATTTTTTTTTTAAATAAAAAATAAATTTAGAAAATAAATAACTAGAACGATCTGACCTCAACGATTGCTGACGAGCACCTCTATTCACCTGACACCTTTAACCAATGGAGCGGAGTATTCAATCCTCGGACCTGAAATTTACAAAAAAAAACAATTTAATAAACAGTCTATAACAATCTTCGAACACGGCAAGCCTCTATCTTGCTGACGAGGCTATTTCCCGACAACCGTGTCGGATTACAAATTAAAAACAAAAAATTACAAAGAAAACCGCTATACTGTACCTCGAGCTACTGTACAATGATACTAGATATTATATACAATATCTTTAAAAAACTATGTGAAAAAGAAACGGCAAGTCTGTATACAATAGAACTTTTTCGCGGTAACCGCTTAAAATGTTAAATTCAAGTTACAAGAAATGTTACAGGTTAAACATTAAAGAAAACATTTAAGTAAACGCAGACGTGTCTCAAAAACTAAAGAAAGAATTACTACTTAGGCTAAAACCAGTTCTAAGGCTCCACGCTGGGCGACAGTTTATAACTGCAACGTTAGTATGTAACGCCAGGTTAGACCTGATTATACCTAATCGTGGAATAACCACGAACAGAAATCGAGTGCAGGAAGGATAAATTAATGCCAAAGCAAATACACATCAAAAAACTAAATTTCAAAAAATATTGGACGCCACAGCTTTTTATAGGTTAAAGCTGAAACTAAAAAAAAAACCAGAACTCGATACAAAAAAATTAAGCACAAGATTTAACAGGGTGGGTAAGTCTCACAGGTTTGTCACTGGTTTAGCCCGTAGGTAGCAATTCTTCCTTCAGCTGTAAAAAAAAAGAAATGAGAACACGTTGCTTCTTTTCAGAGTTCTTTAATCCGCTTCTCCGCGGGCACAGCAAAACGAAGAAGGTGCAAGGCACACGATGTATAAATCACTTCACAGCACAGCAGTATATGGATATCTTCTAAAAGTTGACAGTAGGTAGGTCCGGAATTTGAATCTCCGATCTCCAAAAAAAATGCTCCGAGAAGCAGGCCGCCACGCTACGGCAGTTGAGGCTTTGCAGGTGGATTAAAGATAATTCGTATAAAAATAATAGAGGTGCTCGCCCGCCCGTCTGAAGCCAAGGAGAAAAAAAGCCGGTTAGAAGTCGATACGCCGCCATGTGCTAACCGCAAAAAAATTGACAATAATCGCTTACCAGAAAAGAACTACATGAATTGAAAAACTGCGCCGCGCTATACTCGTCGGCAGCGACGCCGATCCTCAGCCCCTCTTACGCCTGCGCTTCCAAACTCCAAAACCACAAAAGAATGCCATTTTTGATAGGCGCAAAACTGTACGACCCCGAAAGAACAGTGATGTCACCTTTTGACGTTTCCGGCTGAACCAAAGAGAATAGAGACGTCATTGCCGTAACCGTAGCGTTCGACACCTTCTTAAACGTCAGAAAACGGTTTTTACGACTTTTACAGTCGACTTTTAAGTCAAGTTGTGACTTAATTACGACGTTACGAAAATGAAGCAGAAAACTTCGGAAAAATAGTACAGACGCCAGAAAACGTGTGCAAATGACACCGAAACATGTAATTACATGGATCTGCACACGGAAAAGCATGAATCGCGAAAGAAATGTCATGAAAAAAGCAGTTTTTGTTACAATGCATTGAACAATGTCTACAAAGGCCATTACAGTGGTTCATTTGTCAATTACACGCCAATGAACTAGCATTGCATCATTTTTTTGAAAAACTTAATGGACCGACAACTGGACCGCGAAGCTTTATAGGAGTAATAGGCAAATGTTAAAAAGATTTGGAAAATCGGTCCTTGGTATTATACTATGAATCGATTAGTTGCACTCCACCATATATTTCAAACACGAGGGATTTGAGTAAAGAACAATTATACCTCTTTCACATTTGTAACGAAATTGAGTCGGGTGACTGTAAAAAAATTTATCCAAAAATAACCCCGGAAAGATCGTTCATTCCAGGCGGCTTACCATGTCAAACTGAATTCTCAGGCTGTATGTTTCGACAAAGGACCCCCGACCCGGTTCAGAGTCGGGCAAAGGACGCCTTGATCCGCGATAGATTCGGTGCACACCGTTTCACCGCTTCGTAAGGGAGAGGACCGCGTAAGCGACCTCGAACTTGGAACCAATCGAGAGACCGGAGAAATCTGGTCACAATTGGAAGTGAGGGCGCGAGTATCTCGAGCCCGCCGGGTTTATTCCTGGCTAACTCGCGGTAAGGCGTTGGACTCTCACGGGTTGTGACGTAGCTGGACGTAGGATTGTACTGTCCAAAGTCTTCTACGTTCACTGCAGGGCGACAGAACGACTAATCGTTAAAACGTCCTGTGGTGACGGGCTCGCCCGTTGTAGTCGACACCGCAAGATGTATGTTTCGACAGCTTGACCTACAGAGAACCTAGTGCATTTGGTAACATTCATCTTGAAAGTTTACACTCACCTCAAGGGAGACAGAATCATCTAATATTGTTAAAACTTCGAGGTGTCAGGTTCGCCCGTTGTAGTTGACAGCTCTAGTTGTACATATAAATGTATGTAAGGTTTTATTATAAATGTATGAAAATGTCTACATATGTGAAATGTATGTAGACTTAGTTGTGTATGTAAAGATGTATGACAGTTCTTACATATTTTTCTTAAATAGCAAATAAGAGGAATTATTTCAATAATGACTGCTTTTATTAGGTAGGTAAAGGTCGCCGGAAGTTGTCATCAGATTGTGGGCGTTGGCCGTATGTCACTATTGAATTTCAACGCACAACGGCCCAATCAAGAGGTCAAGTGCGGGAAAAAGCCCAGACAAACTAACTAATGTCACTATTGAAGCTATTTTTTAAATCAGTTTTTGCTGTGTTTTAAGAGGGTCTGCCCCTTATTCCAATGCAGCCCATATTCCATTGATTTTTTGATGACATATGTGGTTATCGATGTAAAAATATGCAAAAAATTGCATGACGGGAGGACGATGTGGGCCATTGAATAATAGCATTAACAAACCTGACATAACATTGGATTTGTTTATGTTGTATTTTGAATTCATATTTGATAATTAAATTATCTTGAAGGACATTTCATAAGAAATCTGTATAACGTAGTTAGTAATTGATGCAGAAGACCCCTCCTCCGGGCACTATTATAGAACTAGACTCAAATTTGAAGTTTCTTTTTGATCATTATCGACAAACAACCAATGGTATCGACAAAATTAATCTTTTGTTGTGTCAAGTTTCATTATGCAAAAATTTA